>JAZKJV010009944.1:0-600000 GCA_037367405.1 Ottelia alismoides
TCCCGAGGCCTCACTGAATAGTTGCACAGTAGTGGCCATACCGGCCCACATCATCGGGGGCCCCCCCTCTAACAAAGCATAAAGTGTCGTCAGCGAACTGAATGGATGGGACATGGAGATCCCCAACATAGCAGCCCCGAGTCAAACCCGCCGAGGCCACGCCCTCAATCATGCGTGGCAGGACGTCAACCGCCAAGACAAATAGTAAAGGGGCCAGAGGACACCCATGTCTCACCCCCCGTCTCGGTTGGAAGAAGCCCCCCACAGGGCCTATGTTCAGCAGTAAGGAGAGGGAGGCCGTGGACACACACCTCCGCATCCAAGAAAATCCACGTCGGGGGGGAAGCCCCGCCGCCTCAAGACCGACCACAAAAATCTCCAGTCAAGGCAATCATACGCCTTAGCAAAGTCAATCTTCCATAGGATCCCCTTTGCATTGGACCGCCTCCACGCCGCGACAAGCTCCGAAGCCACAGCAAAGCAATCAGAAATATGACGGCCACGGATAAAGGCCGCCTGCGTAGGCGAGACAAGGGACGACAGAAGGGGAGCAAGTCGCCTGGCCAAGAGTTTAGTGATGATTAAATAAATCCCATTCGAAATAGAGATCGGCCTGAAGTCGTCAAATCGGCATGCTGGTTGAGCCTTGGGGATTAACACGATAAGGGCCTTATTAATCTTATCAAAACCACTGTTGCCGTTGTAAAAATCTTGAGCCACCTCCAAGACATCACCAGCCAGGAGGTCCCAGAAATCTCGATAAAAAGCGACAGAGAACCTATCAGGGCCCGGGGCGACATCATCATTAAGGTCCCACAGCGCGTCTTTAAGCTCCTCCAAAGAGAAAGGCCTCAGTAAGGCCGAAGCTTCTGATTCCGATATCGAGGGAGCCCCCTGACCCAGCCAACGCCAGCGGCGAGGCGCCCTGGAGCCAAAGGCATTTTTGAAATGGCCAACAAAGGCAGAACCCATCTCCCTATCCCCAGTTATGATGGAGCCATTAACCAAAATAGAGCGAATGGAATTTAGTCGCCGCCTACCACTAGCCACCCGGTGGAAGTAGGCAGTATTAGCGTCCCCCTCCTTTAACCATCGCAAACGCGACCGCTGCCGCCATTCAATTGAACGTTTTTTGTCCTCAGCTTTGACAATATCAAGGTTAGATGCACGCTCCAGGAGTTCCTCCGCCGTTAAGTCACGCACGTTCTCCTCGCGGTCCAGGCGCACAATAATAGCCTCCCGCCGCATTCCTAGTCTCCACACGCGCGAGACGCGTAGCCTTCTTGAAAGCTGCCAACGTCTTACGCAACGAAGCTAATTTGTGATCCAAGCGGGCAGCAACGGCTCCCACAAAGGTGGTCTGGGACCAATGGTTTCTGACCAGATCTTTAAACCCTGGCTCCAAGAGCCAACACCTCTCGTAGCGAAAGATACCCCGGGGCGACAACTCATCCCCAGAGTCCCAAATAATTGGATTATGATCCGAAAAAGAGCGCGGCCGAGAAGCCACCCAGCACAAAGGAAAGAATTCCATCATCTTACCATTCGCCAAGAACTTGTCAATTCTCGAGCGAGAAGAGCTATTCCGCCAAGTATAGGAAATATCATTTGGCACGAGCCCCTCCAGAGCCATATCCGAAATAAAGGAGATAAAGTCATCGGAGCCAGGGTCCCGGCCCCCGCGCCCATGCGGCCGATCAGAAGATAGGGCAGTAACGTTGAAATCCCCGCCCAGGAGCCAAGTGGTCTCCGTGAAATCAGAGGCCATCTCCCGCAAATCCTCCCAGAGTTCCCTCCGCAGCAAGTGGCAAGTAAGAGCATAGATAGCAGAAAAAGCAATGTTTACATTGGATTCCACGCGAGACAAAACCACAGTCAATGAATGCCTCCCCACACGCATGGAAGAGAATTTGAATGTCCCTGAACGCCATGCCAGAATAATGCCACCCGATGCGCCAATGGCATCAACAGATTCTAAATTCGTCAACAGCATGAGCTCCGAAAGAGCGCCACAAGGAGTCATCGATACCCGAAAGCTTTGATTCTTGGACAAACACAACATCACATTCCCACTCGGAGAAGCGCATTCCCAGGGCCCGCCGCTTGTCAGGATCCCCGAGGCCCCGAACATTCCAAGAGAGAATCTTCATTAACAACCAAGTGAACGACCCCCAATAGGAGCGAGGCCAGCTGCCTCTGCCACCGAGTCCCGCAATGTCGCGCAAGAAGAAACCATAGGGGAGCCAAGGCGTGGACGAGATCTCCTACTGTAACTTATGTCGAACCGCGAAGAGGTAGAGACCGCAGCCACGGAGAGGGCTCCCCCAACCCCTGGACACACATCGACATCGTAGGATTCCTCCATCGGAGGGACGTGAGGTTCTCGAAGCAAAGAAATAGCCGGGGGAGTCCAGACAGGAGGGGGTAAGGGAAGCCTGAGCAAATACAGGAGAGGATTCGAACTCCTCAAGAAGAACCCGCCGAGTCAGCACCGCCGAACCTTCGGGCCCGATAGGGAGACCCGCCAAAGGATGCGGAAGCATAAGCGGGTCATCAGAAACCCGCATCCGAGGCCACGATCCGAACTGCACGGATCCGTTATGGGAATAGCTTGTATGATTGCGCACGTGGCCCGATACAGCAATATGAATGCCAACAGACGTCAGAGGAGGCGGTTGCAGGGCAGTCGAATCGTCCTCGGCAGAGCCCAAATAATAGAATCACGCCTGATAGGATCCGAACACGTCTTCCGAGAAGACTGAAAGAACAACGGGCCTGAGGGAATACACAAAACATGCATCTCCTCGTTTCCGCCACCAAAAGTTGACACGTGGCCTCCAGAAGTCGAAATGTCCATCCCCACGCCTGTAGACTTTGCAGCAGCCATGATCGCCGGAGACGAAGACGCGGCCGCCGGCGCCGCCGTAGGAGAAAGAAGAAGGAACTCCACCTTAAAAGACCATCTGCTGATCTTCAAGGTCTTGAACAGGATCGTATCCACCGCCTTTGCGAGAAAGGAAGAAGAGCATTCCATAAGGATTTTTGTACATGTCCAATCGCCACCTGGAGATAACCCATTATCGATAACTGCCAGCACTTCCCCAAGCTCCGATGGCCCTTGAGAGAGCCGCAACCGTGCGAGAAAGGAAGGGAACTCCCCGCACTTCCACCACGCAGACTTCCTGAGTCACAGAAGCACCGTCGGCAACCCTGAAGCACCTCCACATCACCTCGCCATCGCCGTCGTAAGAGAGGAGACTTTCCCGCTGCTCCCGGGAGAGTCTACGAATGCAATAGCGGGCGGAGTCAAGCACCACGAAATCCCCGCCGACTGGGGTCCCAAGAAAGCCAACACGTTGTTTTGCACATATCCCAGGACAAACCGGGCCGCTGCAGGACCCCCACCACCGCGAAACAACCAGCAGCACGAGAGCTCCCCGCCGCTTGAGTGGACACCCCACCGAACGCCACTCCAGGCTCCAACTCCCCAAGAGGAGACTCCCCCATGCAAAGACTCCCCACCTTCGAGATCACCACCCCTCCCCAACATCGACGATGACCGTTCCTCCATAGCTTCACCCGGCCTCTCGACAGCACCCGCCCGCACCACCTGAGCAAAGGATCGCGATCCAACCCCGGCGAAGTTGACACCGCGGCTGCCATGCACCACAGGCGCCAACACCGACGATAGCGGGACGCGGAAGAAAAACCGCGGGAACTCATAGAAGCTCTGCATGAGTTCCTGCGATGGCCAACTCCCACCACATGCCATAGCAGCGCGGAGGAAGAAGACAAGGGGACGCCTGATGACCATGAACGCCACACCGGAAGCACTTCTCCCCTAGTTTTTTATGCGACACCTTCACCCAGCTACCTTCCCCGCCAGCACACTCCGCGGCAGCGCCACCCACCCGTGCCTCCCCATCCCCCCCAGTCGCCGAGGATACGGCACCAGCCCGCATCGAACCCCCCCCCCCCCCCCCGCTCCCCTCGCCCTTGACGCATTCGCCTCCCCCCCCCCCCCCCCCCCCCCCCCAGCTTCCCCTCGCTCGCACCGAAGGGCCTCCTCCGGCGCCCCTCGCACCCCCGAGAGACTTCACGCGCCACTCCATCCTCCCAGACTTCACTCGCCCTGCATATTTTTGAGGAATTCTGAAGTTCTAGATTTCATGGTCCCGTCAACATCATGTCCATCCTGATCGAAAGAAGCCATGTTCAGGTTGCATCTAGGTTGACTCCAGGAGGCACCCTCAATCACCTCCAATCGAATTCTGGCGACACATCTAGAGTTCTACAACAATCTGGAAGTTCAAGTAATCTGGATCTTAGCCTCAAAAGAAGGGGCTCTATGCCCTAGCTTCTATTAAAAAAATAATTGAATATCAACAGACAGAGATCCTTTGACGGAACCAAGATCAAAGGAGATCTCTGACATCTCCTTTGAGCGGCGCCGCCATCTTCTTCCCTTCGAGCTTCACCAAATGAGCAGGAGGCGCATCTCGATGCCCTAGCGTCACTCCTTCCAATCGTGACCTACCTTGCGCGATTTTGCCAGGCAACATGAGATTCATCGGCCGATTGCGCATGCGATCCTTCTCTTTGCGCAGGCGCATCCGTCTCGGCAAAGCCCCATCGGGGCCTTCCTCCAGATGAAGACCTCGCGCACCAGCAATCCTCGCCGCTCCTAGGCGGCGCTATCTCCAGATTCCAGGCAGCAAAGCCGCCATTCCGCGGTTGGCGAGCTCCTCTTAGCGGCAATGCGCAGCCCATGCAGCAGCAACACGCTCCAGGAGATGCACACTCACCTTTCCCAGGGCAAGCGACACCCCAGGCGAAGCGCGAATGCCCTGGACGCCACCTCTTCCGCGTGATGAGCCTTCCAAGGGCACCCTCTGCCTACCAGTTCCTATAGGGGTGGCGACGACACTCCTTTGTGCGATGGAAGAGGGTTCCCAAGCGGGAACCACTAAATAGGGGTTAAGGGCCTTAAGGCCTAAGAGGGCCGTCAGGTAATTAAAAAAATGAAAGCCCCAAAAGTTGGGCCGTGCTCTTTTTTAAAAAAATGTGTGAAGAAAAAAGGGGAGAGGATGGGCTGTGAAAAAAGAAAAAAAGAGGCAGTCCAGTTTTGCAAAAAAAGGGATATTTTTTGAGAAAAGGGTGTGTACAAAGAAAAGCCATACACAGTTAAAAAAATGGTGGCTATTAGAAAAATGAAATAGTCGAGAAAAAATGATTTAACAAAAAAAAATTGATTGAGAAAAGCCGTAAAAAATGACAGCTTATTGATGTTTTGTTCTTTGCATTACCTTGTCTTCTCCCAACTTGGTCGATGTCTTCATTCTGACCAGTATGGGAGAAAGGGGGAGTATTGTGTAGAGTCACATGTCTATTTAGATGTCAGATTCTCAAGACCAGCCATATGTTCAGACTCTACAGTTCAGTTTCAGACTCGACGTCAGAATCCGAGTCCTCAGTTTCAGAGACACACATGTATGCGGTTTTTCTTTTCAGATGTGCACCTGTGTGCCATCATTGCTTGTGGTCCCCATCATTCTTGTTGTGTTTCGGCCAGAGTTTTCATGTGTTCCATAGGGACTCAAGAGTAGAGATCCCATTCCCTATGCCATGTTGGATAGGGTTTTCATGTGGTTTCATAGGAACTCCGGAGTATAGTACCATTCTATGTGCCAGATGGGAGAGACTCAGCTCTCCGACGAGGAGACTTCTTCATACTGCATTCTCAAGTGATCGTGAACTCCAGTACAAGATCCTTCCGAGGTTCATACGAGAGAGAAACCCACTTCGAGGTCCCTATGAGAGAGACACATCTTCAGAGATCTACGTATGGATAATTAGTGATACTTTTTTCGATCCTTTTCAGAGATGGAGCTGTTGTCTACATATTGTGGCGGGCCAGAGTTCTTCGTGTAGAGATTTATTTCAGTTGCAGTGACTCTGACAGGCGCAGTACAGAGCACATGCTCTTCGACGAGGAGATTCAGTTGACTCACACTCTAACCCGTTCGTTCTCCTCACCTGCACGGCATGAGAAGCAATGTCCTCGACAACAGCCGACAGTTGTGCGCATTGAGTTGTTATTGTCTGTAGTGTTATGTAGTGTGGGTTGAGATTTCTTTCTGTTTATCTAAGCCGAGCATTTCATGCTCCAGCTTGAGGGGGAGTGTTGGAGTATTTGGTTGTGCGTCACTTATATTGTAGATGGGTAAATGGATCACTCCAGAATCCATTTACCTCATCCAGAGTTTAGTCCCACGTCTACCATTTTGGGATGTGGAGACTCAGTGGGGGCTATATATAGACCCTCACACCCACTGTATCTGTTGAGAAAAGCAATAGACTATCAACCCTTTGTGGCGTTCTCTCGTGGTTTCATCCCGCTCCTTAAGGAGTAGGGTTTTATGTTAAATCCCGTGTTCTTCAATATTTTATTATTCTATTCTGATACGCTTCTGCATTCCTATTTTTTAACATATATACATATGCATGTATATACGTGTTTGTGTGTATGAATGTGTGGTTGACAAAACCATCACACTGGAAGAGAAAGAAAAGCAACGTTAGAACAACCTAGCAAAACCTAAAGAGTGTGAGTGGAGGTGACCGTCAAAACGAGGTTGAACTTGCGAGAAAAATTGTCTACAGGGGTTTGGGAATCTAGGCTTTTGGTAATCATATCGAATCATTAACCTACTCTCTTTTCCCTAAGTACTAAGCGATAGTGACGTTGGTCAGCTTAGTCCTATGCCATATCCCAAAAAGTCTCTCCTCATGGGATATCTTTCACACGCTCTCTTCGGATGTCCCTACAGTCCAGAGTTTACTCGAGACCATCCCTTTTCGAATAGGAGTAGAGGATTCCTGACCTCGAACTCTCGTTATGTGAATTTCAAGCCAGAGTAAAGCCCTAATAGATAATTGTAGAGGGAATTTCAAAGATATAAAAATATATAGCAATGAGCCTGAGTTCTATCACCATCTGGGAATCAACCCGAGGCCTAAATAGTAAATACTGCTAGGTTTTCTTGTATTTCGAGTATTATATATCTTATTATATTTAAAAAGGTCTTGAAAGGTTAGTTCCCCTTGATTTCTGTCCTTCCAAAGGAGGTGTCGAAGATGCGCCCCTATACATACATATATACATGTATACATACATATATATACATGTATATATGCACATACAAATATCTGTGTATATATAAATATATGTATTTGCATGTACATGCATGCATGCATATAAACTTACAAACATATGTGTATGTGTCTATATTACCCCCATAGGTTTTCTCGGGTGTGTACCATGGCCTCAAATTTCAGCGAAATTCGGTCGAATTTCTGTCGAATATCGATATCCAGTCGAAATCGAAATTCGACCGAAATGACCGAAATATGGGGGTCCTAGTACAAAAAATGGCCGAAATGACCGAAATTTCGGTCGAAATTCCACTGAAATTCCATCGAAATTCTTTTTTGGTCGATACCGAAATGGTGATCGAAACCGACATTTAAGGCCCAGGTGTGTACGTAATGAGGGCTTAGCTGTTCAAGTGTTTTAGGAACCTTGGTGTCTTGGAGCACCTCTCCCCTTTAAAAACATTGCACTGATTATGTTTAGGGAGGGGATAATTCATCTTATCTGTGAGGTGTTGAAAGGCATGGCCTTTTATGGCAATTTCAGTTGATTGGTTGTAAAGGAATGATATAGTTTCTTGTTGCATCGTCCTTGGGTGAAAAGTGTTGTGCACTCTGATTCCAGTCACTGTGTATAGATATTATTATGTCTATATACTATTTTCACACTTTATATTTATTTCTCCCGTCTTATGTAATTTACCCATGGGCTTCTTCTCTATACAAGAGAGCCATATGGTTCTTTGGAATATAGATTTTGATCTTTTCCCCAACATGATATCAAAATGACGGTCCTAAACCGGAGCTCTCATACCCAAGTAAAATCCTCGCCCTCACCCCCCTCCCGGAGTATCGCCAGCGCCCCCCCCATCGCCGCCATTGCTTGCGGCATCCGCCACCTCCGCTGCTCCCTGCGACTTTTGCCATCGCTCGCTGCTTGCGGTTGTTGCCTATTGTCGCATCTTCTTCCTGTAGTGGCATTGTTTTGCATCGGAGGTCGTTAATGGGATTGATTACATCTAAGTCTACATAGCCAATCACTTCCCCATATGTTTGTGTAGACGAATCTTATTTTTGGTCTAAAAACTTTAGTTTTCTCAATCTGACAGTATGTCAGAAAACAAGGTTGACATTACTGCCACATGCGCTTTCCAAGGTCCACCATTGATAGTCAAGATGGGTGAGACAAATTATGAGTTATGGTTCATGCAAAGCCTCATGCAATCTACCGATAAGAAACATATTCTTACCGAGGATGAGCCAGATGAGAAAACTGGGGTGAACGCCTCATGTGAGGTGGATGATGCATATGCACGTGTTTGGATATCTGGTACATTGACGATAGAGATCACCAATGATGTTTTACGTCAGCCCACGTGCCAAGGCAATGTGGGAGATTCTCGTGGCCACCTATTCCCAAGCAAGGAATGAGACGAAAATCCTGCAACTGTTCGCAATCAAATAGAATTGATGCCCTCTTCATTCTCTATACATTTCTCTTCGCGGCATGTTCGAGAAGCTCCACCGTTTTATGCCTCTTGCTGCTACCCTTGAGCATCAAAAGACATACAGGAGCACCATCATGGTTGGAGTATTTCTAGCAGCACTTTATCCAGAGTATGATGCTGCTTGACCACATATATTTGTGGATGCTACTATTCCCCCCATGGAGGAGGCCTACCACATGCTTAGCAAGATCACTGTCCGTTTGTTTCTAGCCGGACTTCTGGGATGGCCATCTCCTGCAGCAGGAGATCCTCTTCTCAATTTTGTGGTCGTGGGCCCTGTGGTAAAGGAGGTCGTATTCGTCAGCCATGCACATATTGCCATCGTACATGATACTCGGAGGATACACGCTACTCCAAGCATGGCTTTACCTCATCTGCCAGTGTAGTTGAGCATGCTAAGCCCCTCACTGCTCCTACATCTGATCAGAGATTTGATGATTTTGTGGTTTCATTACGGGTGATTATGCTGCCTGTTGGTTCTCATGCTTCCTCATCTGTGTCAGGAAGTCATTCAGATGTTGCAACCTCTGCTTCTGCCAGTATCTCAGGTATCATCTACGCTCTTACCAGTTGTCAGAACATATATTACATAATGGATTATGGATTCTGGGGTGTCCCACCTCATGTATGGAGACAAGAGTCAGTTTGCTAAATACAGACAGGTTTCCCTTTATAGATCAGTTATCGTAGCTGATGAGACTTATTCTCCAATTGCAAGACAGAGGGAGATCAGTTTGATGCCTTCAGTACGTCTACAAAATATGTTGCATGCTCTTGATTTTTTTATGAATTTATTGTCTATTAGTCATATTACAAAGGATTTACATTGTCATGCTAATTTTGATCCATTTTCCTTGTATTCATGACTTCATACGTGCATGGTGATTGGTTGTGCCCGTGAGTAGATCAGCTCCTATCGACTTGTTTGTACTCCATATGTTGGCCTATCTTCTCATCCTATATGATCAGTCTCTCCATTTATGTGGCACATGAGCTTTGATCACCTTCCTCTTCAAAAAATGTGTCACGTTCTTCCTCAGATCTCACATCGCTCATCCTTCTAATGCAAGACGTGTCAGTTAGGAAAGCATCACTAGTCTGCTTTTCCTAGTCATCAGGGTCGGACCTCGTTTTGAGTTGATTCATGTAGACATTTGAGGTCTGAGTCGTGCACCCAATCACAAGGGACACATTTTATCTAGTGGATCTAGATGATTTCTCTCATTTGTCATGGTTTTCTTATTAAAAAATAAATCTGAGGCTAGAAATGTGATAAAATCTTTTATTAATTTAGTAAAGAATATCTTTTCCTCTACAATCAAATTTATGCGTACTGACAATGCATTGGAATTTTGTACTCTTGCACTCTCACAGTTCTCATCTCGTGGTATTGCTCATCAAACTTCATGTGCCTACACGTCTCAACAAAATGGTGTTGCGGAACGTAAGCATCACCACTTACTTGATGTTACTCGAACTTTTCTCATTCAGAGTCGTCCTCCACATTCGTTCTGGGGTGATGCTGTTCTTACTGCTTGTTGTCTAGTGAATCGCGTGCCCTCATTTGTACTAGGTGAGAAAATTCCTTTCTTACTTGCCTTTCTCGAGAAGGATTTGTTCTCACTCACTACTCGTGTTTTTGGCTCAATTGCCTTTGTACATCAGTTGTCTCCTGGTCTTGGCAAGTTCTCTCCTAGAGCTATAAAACTTGTTTTTGTTGGGTACTCGAGGAAACAAAAGTGATATAGATGCTATGATCTATTATGCAGGAAATATTATGTTAGTGCTGATGTCTCATTTTCTGAGTCGGTGATGCATTTTTCCCTTATAGGATATAGATTGACTTCATCTGATTCAAATGATGAGTTCTACATGCCACCTCCTCCTACTAGCCCATCACCCCCTCTTGTTGTGCATGTTGCTCCACCTCCACCTCCTCCTCCTGTACCACCACCACCACCCACTTTCCTTGTTCCACCCTTGCCACGTTTCTATACTCGTCAGCCGACTTCTGCTTATGATCCTTGTCTGTCATCCAACACGCCTCAGGTTTATTCTGAATACGTTGTTTCTACTGATGGATCTAGAGATGTGTTTGAGCAGGAACCTTTACAGGAGGGTAGTATACATATTGAGGAGATCCTCAATGACCTGGATGTATCTATTACATGGCATCAAATTTCAACGAAATTCGATCGAATTTCTGTCGAATATCGATATCCAGTCGAAACTGAATTCAACCAAAATGACCGAAATGACCGAAATATGGGGGTCCTAGTATAAAAAATGACCGAAATGACCGAAATTTCGGTCGAAATTCCACCGAAATTCCATCGAAATTCTATTTTGGCGATACCGAAATGGTAACCGAAACCGACATTTAAGGCCTTGATCTATTACACTTCAGAAGCAGAGGTGTACGTGATTTGTATCCTCTCGCTTCCCATATTTCTTTGGTCACCTAGCAGGGGATTTCAAGGAGTTTGCAGTTGGTCTATCTGCTGTGGAGATTCCACAGACTTACCAGGAGGCCTTGAGAGATAGTAGGTTGCGTCTTACCATGGAAGAGGAGATGGTCGCGCTCAGCCGTTTGGCACCTGGAGCTTAGTCCCTGCTCCTACTGGAGCGTCTATTGTCAGTTGCAAGTGGGTCTTTGCTATCAAGCACCACACCAATGGAAGCATGGAAGGTAATATTGATATCGATCTCGTATCGATACGATATTTCGATGATATTTCGATGATATGTCGTCGAAATATCGCCACATTGACGATCTTTTGTCAAGGAATGGTATGAAAAGGAGGATATGTCGGCTTATCGATACCGATATTGCTCTCATAACAATATTGATATATCGACGATATCGCCGATATATCTCCATATTTCCTTCTATGAACGGAAGTATTGATCGTTACAAGGCCAAATTAGTTGCACGTGGGTTCACTCAAACTTATGGGGTAGACTATCTGGACACATTCTCCTCGGTTGCTCGCCACTCCACACATCGAGTTCTTCTTGCTGTAGCAGTGGTACGTGATTGGCCTTTATTCCAACTTGATGTCAAAAATGCATTACTGTATGATGATCTGTAGGAAGAAGTCTACATGTAGCAGCCTTCGGGATTTGCTACTAAGGAGGAGCGTCGGCATGTTTGTAGACTTCACAATGTCATCTATGGCCTTAAGCATAGTCCAATGGCCTGTTTCTAGAAGCTCTCGAACCTGATTGAGAAGCAGGGATTCAAGAGATCAAATGCAGACCATTTGTTGTTTGTTCAGAGGACACACAAAGGTATGATAACTATTATGGTCTATGTTGATGATATCCTTGTTACATGAGATGATGTGCATGGGATAAAAAAGGCAAGAATTTCTTGGTCAACAGTTTGCCACCAAGGATCTTGGTACCCTATGATACTTTATGGGGTTAGACTTTGCCAGAAATCAGCAATACCTTGTGATGACCCAAAGAAAAATATGTTACATAGTTGAGACATGCATGATTGGGTGCTGACCTGCCACTAGTCCTATGGATCCGAGCATGAGGCTATATGATGATGATACATATGAGGTGGACAAGATAAGACACATAGAATTGGTGGGAAAGCTACTTTATGTTACCATCACTAGACCAAACATCTCATTTGCTATTAACCGGGTCAGTCAGTTTATGGAGCAACCCAGACATGTACATATGGATGCAATCCTTATAATCTTGCGATATTTGAAGTCATCCCCATGTGCAATATTGTCGTTCAGAAAAGGGGCATCTCTCACTATCACAGCTTACACATGTGCAGACTATGCAGGATGCCCTAAGGGTAGGAAATCTACCTCATGCTTTGTTGTGTTTGTTGGCGGCTCTTTAGTGTCCTGGAAGAGCAAGAAACAAGCCGTGGTTGCCAGGTCTAGTGCTGAATCAAAATATAGAGCTATGGCACAAAGGGGACACATAGATGATGTGGGTCCGATCTATTTTAGTTGACTTATGTTGATATGCCACTTCCTATGCAATTACAATGTGATAATCAGGCAACCTTATTCATTGCAAATAATCCCGCCTTTCATGAGAGAACTAAACATTTTGAAGTAGATTGTCACTATACACGGGACATGATTCGGAAAGGCTTTATTTCTACTTTCCATGTAAGTTTAGGGGAGTAAACTGTAGGCATTTTCATCAAGGCCTTACTCAGGGGACCCTTTCAGAAGTGTACACATCCAAGCTGAGTAGGATTGACATTTATGCTCCATCTTGAGGGAGGGTGTAGAGATATTATTATGTCTATGTACCGTTTTCACAGTTTATATTTATTTCTTTCATCTTATGTAGTTTATCCATGGGCTTCTCTTCTATATAAGAGAGCTCTAGGGTTTTTGGAATATAGATTTTGATCTTTTTTCCCAACACTGGATCTTACCATCTTGACTTGGGTGGCTGGTTTTGTTTCTTTAGAACTGTACGCAAAACTTTTTTTTATGAATACATGTGGGGTCATTAACTTCTACTCATCATTCTTTTAATTAAAAAAAATATAAAATATACCTGTTATGGTTGATGAGTTTATTTGACTTGCTATCAACTGCTATAACAAAACGGCTACTTCTGTTCTTCATATGTGTTGGCTGATGATTGTATTAATTGTTTATCGAAAGTATTTTTCTCATCCAGGGAGGAGGTTATTCAAGTTGATTGGAGTCCTAACAATGAAACCATTTTAGCCTCCTGTGGGGCTGACAACAAATTGATGATTTGGGATCTCTCCAGGTATTTTTTTCTTTCTAGTGCTGTATCTTGTTATATGTTTGAAGAGAGCATCTATAGATTTCTGTACATATCTTTTTTTTGATATTTTGATGTTAAATAGAAGGCATAATGACAGAAGCATGCCAATGGATTCTAAAATCACCAAAGCAATGGTAATTTCTATATTACAACAAAAATTTCAGGCCTGTCTACTAATTGAACTAACAGTTGATTTTGATTTACCACATGAGTTTAATAAAAATGACCTAGGACTACCCAAATTTGGTTGTCATTAGATTTGCATTCAAATAATTTAGTATATTCTTAATGAAAATCAATTTAGATTTACTCGATTGGCTAGATTATCCAAGTTAAATATAGATTTACATGGTTCCTGACGGTCTCAAGGGGCCGCCCTATTCCACTGGAGAAAGGCGCAATCGGGTACACGATCTTTCTATTATGTTTTTCGAAAGAAATAAGAGGTACATGGTCCTATATATAGCCCACCAAGACACTGAAGTTCCATCGCTAATGGATGTGGAGCTAAGAAGAGAGAGTAGTGTAATTTGATCCTAGAGGTCCAATTACCTATTTAAGTATATAACTCTAACACCCCACTCAAGTTGAAGCTGCAAAGTTGGAACTTGTTACAAAAGAAACCATTAACTCATTTCACTCAATACATCTTGTTGAAATGTGTTGAGACCATACACGTTGGGGATTACCAGGAAGGTTCCATCAGAAGTGCGAGAACTTCCAATCGAATCCATTGCCTTGAAGCCTATCATCCTAGCACCATCGAAGAAGTTTCACAATGCCATCCAAGTTTCTTATTTTTTCTCTGGAAGAAAAACAATCTTCGCATGTTAGCCCCTGAGCTTGAGATCCCATCACCTTTTTCTTGCCAAGTTTCCCTCAACCCCATGATGCTCCAAGAAACATCCTTCATTTAAAACAAATCAAGCCCTACTCTGAGGACAACTCCCATGCATTACATTGTTGCATTAGTCTCCAATTAAGCCATAGTAAAGGCGCTTCCTCCATTTGCCACAACATCAAGGCTAGATTTATCGACAAACAACCTCTTTTTCCTTGAGAAAACCAAGATACCTTTAAACATCTTAGGTTCCATAACTACTTATTTCTTTAGATCTTTTTTGCGTTTGATAATTCCCTAGCAGATGACCATATCTTCTCCTCAAAGTGTTGTTCGCTTGAAAATGGCCAATTCTCCATTTCTAATCGTTGTTCGTTGAGGGTTGTTGAATGACAAGGCCCACATGGTCATTGGCTAACTCCACTGCATTTGATCGAGGTAAGATTACTTGGAACCCCAAGTAAGAATAAAACCTTAGGGAGGTCAATCCTGAGGTCTTGCGGGATCTCATGGGAAGTTGGTGCCCTCGGTCTTAAAAGGAATATTGTAGAAATAGAATACTGACTTGCAAATTCATGAGCCCTTATGGTTCTTTGTTCTTTTATATTAAGAGGAATAACCCTGTCGGGCAAATTACGTAATATAGATGAAAAAAATACATAAAATAGTATAAGATAAAATAATTCTTACACTCCCCCGCAAGATGGAGTATGGATATCAATCATGCTCAGTTTGGGACAACACCTATGAAACAAGGTCTTAAATATCGATTTCGATCACCATATCAATGACCCAATTGATTTGATATTTCAGTCGAAATCCAATGAAATTTCAGCTATTTCGGTCACATTTTCTTCTATCAACCCCTCTCAAGGCACATATTTTGCCCATTTCGGTCGAATTTTGATCACTTGTCGAAGCTTAAATTTGTCTGAAATGGCCGATATCCCACTCTTGCAGGGGTTGCGTTAGGTAGTCGACGGCCAGCGTAAAAAATAGTCGAATCTTTCAACATGGATTTGAGCAAGAATCCATGTAGCCGTCCCTACTTATAGTGGGAGAAGGCTTAGCACTTTTTGGCCGATATCCGTGCCTTGAGGGGGATTGATAGACGAAAATATGACGAAAATAGCTGAAATATTGATTGAATTTCGGCCAAAACATACCTTTCAAAATTGAAATCCGACTGAAATTCGCCGAAATTTGATGCCGTGCTTTGAAATGACCCTTTGGTTAGAGCCTTGGTGTAAACATCTGTTATTTGTTCCCTTGAGCAGACATGGGAAGTAGAGATAAAGCCCTTCTGAATCATGTCACGTGTATAGTGATTAGTGACAATCTACCTCAATTTGCTAGGTCCTCTCATGGAAGGTAGGGTTATTGACAATGAAAAGAGTAGCCTGGTTGTCGCATTGTAGATGCTTGGGAAGTGGCATGTCAATAGCTAGGTCAGTTAGAACAGATTTGACCTACATCTTCTCAGCGTTCCCCTATTTCATGGCTCTGTACACTAACCCTGCACTAGATTTGGAATGTGAGGGGTCTGGGTGACCCAGTCAAGCGAGGTTCGCTTGGTGCCCTTTTCCACAAGTGGGGTTGTGATGTGGTGTTGCTCCAGGAGATAAAGTGTCGTCGTGCTCTCAGGCGTTTTGGAAGTCTTTGAACAGTGGCACGATCTCTGGTTTTAGATCTTTCGATGTGAGCGGCGCGTCGGGAGGGATGCTTGTTGGTTGGAAGGAGGATTCTCTTTCTTTTGTCTGTGAATTGAGTGGTCACTCTCTCACCATTCTTTTGGATTTTGTCGGGGGAGGCCCGAGGTTAGTTGTCACTTGTGTGTACGGTTCTTGTGATCACGACAACATGGGTGAGCTATGGGACGATCTTCGCAGCGTTAGAGATTCCTTTCCAGATGTTGCTTGGATGGTGGGCGGAGACTTCAATGTTATTCTGTTTTCGTCTGACCATCAACGTCGTAGGGGCTGAAAAGACACTGGTTCATCTGATTTTGCTGATTTAGTTGTGAATCTTGAGCTCGAGGTCCTGGACTCTTCGGGTACCAGGTACACGTGGAGAAATTCTGGCTCGCCTTCGCGTCTCGACCGTTTCTTAGCCTCGGTGGAGTTGTTGGATTGCTTCCCGTTGTGATTCTCTTCTTCCTATCCTCACACCCAGTCGGATTACACGCCGTTGGTCTGGGATTCTAGGGTCGTTACCTCGAGGAGGGTTTTTTTTAGGTTTGAGCGGGCTTGTCTTTTGGAGGGATTTGGGGACTTGGTGGCGGATCACTGGACTCCAGTGCTCGTTAGTGGTTCCTCGACATCATAATTGGCTCAGAACTTGGTTTCCTTGCGCAGTCGTCTGTGTGCCTTCAAGTAGGAGCTCCGTCAGTCTGGACGGGCGGAGGCAGAGGCGGTGGTTCCTAGGTTGGATGAGGTGGAGGACATCGGGGGCTTGTCGCGTAAGGAGCTCAGTGAGAGGGCTCCGGCTTTGAAGGTCATTGAGGCGGAGGATAGGAAGAGGGTGGTGGATTGGAAGCAACGTTCTCGTACTCAATGGATCAAGGAGGGTGACGCCAACACGGCTTTTTTCCAACGTGTGGCAAGTAGGAGCATTAACGTAATGCTTTTTTTTCTGTGCAGATTGGTGGGATGACTTTTGAGGGGAACAAGGAGATGGGGCGTGCCATTGTGGATCACTTCGTTAGTTTCTCCAAGAGAGCTAGTTCCTGGTCGTGGAGGTGGTCGGGTGGGGTGCTTTGGTCCTTTCTGATCTTCAGGTGAGTCACTTAGTACATGATTTCACTGCGGAGGAGGTAAAGGTGGCTGTCTGGAATCTGAATGTGGATGGGGCGCCAGGGTCAGATGGCTGTCTTCTTCTTCCGTGAATTTTGTCCCATTGTGAGGGCTGATGTCTTTACGATAGCCAAGGGTTTGTTGTCGAGAATGCTGGCTTTGAGAGGCTAAATAGGGCGCTCATTTTCTTGCTCCCAAGAAGGATGCTCACGTGAGAATTGAAGACTTTCATCTGATTGCGCTCCCCAACGCCATCTAATTGATTGTGCCTAAAGTCCTGGCAAGTGGCAACTAGACTTAACAAGGTGCTTGACTCTATTGTTTCTCAACTGCAGTCAGCGTTCGTGTTGGGTAGACAGATTGCGGATAGCTTGGCTATGGCCACTGAGATTATCACTGATTGGAAAAGGAAGAAGTCGAAGGGAATCCTCTGGAAGGTGAATTTCTCTAAGGCTTATGACACTATTGACTGGCGCTTTCTTTGGATGACGATGTCTAAGCGTGCCTATATGTCGTAATTCGAGGCATTCAACCTTGAGGCATGTGAAAGAGGAGACATACTCAAACTGTAACATCAATAGTGCTAAAATATCTCCGACACAAATGATCATAACATCGGTAACCCTTTTGAGTAGGGATGCGAACGGTTGGATCCGAATATGAATGTGTATATGGATATTGTCAGATATGAAAACTATGTTATCATATCCTTAAAAAACGGATATATATATATGTATGTATGTAAATAGATATATCTGATATGAATAGAATCGGTAATATTCTATAGATTAGCTTAAATACATATGTATCAGGTAGCTTATACATGAAATAAATATAATTAATGTATTTATTTCATAGCAATAATATCAAATATGGTTGACCAAACTAATCTAATATGATGAAAGAAGGTATTAAATTATGTTAGATATAGTTACAAAATTCTGCAACTATATTTATACTTGAACTTTGATATGTGGATATCAAAGTGATATCTATGTCCGTATCCATTTTAAAATGGATACCAATACGGATGTCAAAATTTGAGTACAGTGGTAGAGTGGTAGATTAGATACATGGTAGAGTGGTAGATTTGATACCGATATATCTTTATTCATTTGCATCTCTACTTTTGAGTCATTGAGGATCTAGGAAAAACGACATTTGTAGGCCTTAGAGACCGTTTGTCCTGTTCAGGGGTCAAAATATGAACAAAAGGCAACAAGACCAAAGACGTTAGGAGAAACAAAGCAAAGATCTTTTTGAGTAACCCAAAGAGATAAGGGAGCATGCTCATCAAGAATTGACAGAGGCAATCGATTAATCAAAGGGCAAACAATTAGAAGAGACATGACCCCAATACTTATACAGAGCTTGGCAAGGTTGCAAAAGTAGGTAGTCGGTACTCGGTCGGTTGGGTCACTGACTAAGGATTAATCGGCAGTCGGACGACTAATCGGATTTAGTCGGACTTTAATTGGCTTTGAATTTTATGATTATTTTAAATATATAACTCATTTTTATACATATATTTACATAAATTTTGTACATTTTTATACTATCATACTAAAATAAAAAAGTAATTGAATTTAAATAAAACACTGAGCATATTATAATAAGTCTGCCTATAAAAAAGCAAAACATATAAGAATATGGTATCTCCAAGCAAAAAATTGGTCGACTAGTGTACCTAGTCGGAATTAGTCGGTACTCGGTCGGCCACCCCACTGACTAGACTAGTCGGACCTACTAGTCGGGCCAGTCGGGCGACTTTTACAACCTTGGAGCTTGGCTATGGATAAGAAGGATTCTAGTAAATATCATGAAGGTTATGATGTTTTTTCTGCAATATCATTTTGTTGGGATGTGTAAGTAAAAAAGGTCTGATGTAAAATATCAAGTTTCTTGAGAAAAGCAAACATGAATCGATACGGAATTCAAAAGCATTATTAGATCTTACAATTTTCACAATAGTAGAAAAATGGCTTCTTATTTTAGAAAGAAAAACTTGATGTAAGCAGAACCTCATGTTTAATTTTTAAAAGGAAGATCCAACCAATGTGATTATATTTATCAACAACAACCGTATACAATACTTGTGTCCTTGATTAGAAACACGGTTAAGATCCCATACATCAAAATGCAGCAACTTAAATGGATAGGAGCTACTCCTTGTAGATTTGCTATGAAGGGATGATTGATGATGTTTTGCAGCTCACATGATTCACACTTGAAGAATTAATATTGAAATTACTAAGGAAGAACACTACGAAGTTTTTGAAGTGGGAGTGAACCAAACTGCAAGTGCTAGAAATAGATTGAAGAAGAGCTTCCAAAGGAGACTGATGAGCTACCAACAAAATGAGATTAGAATGCGATAATCTTTTGCTCGAGGCTACAATCAATCATTGTGGTGATTAATGTATCCTGAAGCACAAGAGAAATGGTCAAAGATGGCATGTTTGTTAAGTTCCTCAGTAATCTGACAAATGGGTCATAAACTGAGAGGAAAATCAAGTTATAGCAGCTCATGCAACAAGTGCATGATGGGTTCTTTGTTTACTAGTTATTGGAGAATGTCTACCATCTATGAGAATGACGGATCTACATGGAGAGACAAGTTCGAGGATCTTGAATTGCCTTTTATCTCCACAGAGATGTCGAGATGTTCCAAAATCAACAAGCTAGTTTGTCATATTAGTTGAACCATAAGAAATACAAGCATGTGCTATACTTGACGAGTTGGCTGCAGCAGCAGTCAGTAATATGAGTCGGAGCATGTAATTCGGGACTAATAATCTATTTCAACTATGAGAGGAAGTCATCAATTTGTGGACCATACGAGGAGGGAAAAGACTCCGAGGACTGATCAACCTGATATGTAGCACGATGAGCAATGATAGGCCGGCCATTCTTCATGTAGCATGTATCCTCAATATGACCTAGATTTTTACAAGAGAATTATCGAGAGCTACCGCTACTATCACCATGCCCTTGGCCGCCACAACCTCTTGCAATAAAGGAACCTCAGCCACATGTAGCAGCCATGGCAAGTGTGGTCTATGTACTTTGGACAACAGACACCATAATGCATTATGCAACTAAGATGACTGACCCATTTAATTAGAGGGATCATGGTACCAATGCATAGTTGATCTCTTTAGAATCATAGATAGGATCAAGTCCAGAAAGTTTTACTCTAACTATGAGCATCTCTTTGTATGCTCTCTGTGACCAAAGCATGCAAGGTAGATATAGTAAACATGAAGTGATTGACCGTCCTGCTTGTTCTGATGAATCACAAAATGTAATAGGAGAATCTTCATCTCACTTCTTGCCCGAGAATTAGTAAAGGCAAGAGAAGCCCATATCATTGTAGCTGGGGACTTATGCATGGCCTTCTGGGGCTGTGCATGTTCTTGTAAGCACACCTTAGCTAAAACATTGTCCTTTTTCCACGATGCATTGGTTCATGTCTTTTCTCTAGGCTCTGATTCCTTTAAAATATATTCCTTGTCCTGAATCTCCGTCAGACCCATGAACTAGACCACAACCCATAATTGGTCCAATTCATCGCGACAATTGGGCCATGGTTCTTCGTAACGGAAGGATCGTAGCTACTAAAAATAGAAACACAAATATGAAGTTGGGCCCTATTCATACATAAAGATGGCTTGCGGCTAAGATGAAGCTCTGCGACGTCTGCGTCACATAACTTGGAGATGACCTGAGGACCTCCTATATGGTTTTAGAAGGTCAGAAGGACCTTTTTTTCACAAAACAGATGATTGTAGCAGCATGGACTGGGAGCTCAGCCTTCAAAAAACACGAGGGCTCGAATCCCTTTAGGAGGCACCCATGCGGCATGGGATGCAACGCCGAGATGGCAGTGCAAGGTGACTGAGCACTCAGGTGGCAGTATTCGAGAATCATCGTTTAAGGTTGGTGCTCTACACCATGTAGAAAAACGGTTTGAATGTTTAATTTAACTAACGACTCAATGGTCTCTTATACAGACAAAATGGAAGGAAAATGTTGGAGGAAAAATAAATTGCTTGATATTCATGAGACCTTAGGGCTCTCTTATATAGGAGAAAAATCCTTGGGTAAATAGCATGAGAGGTACATGAAGAAAATGAAATATAATATTACACCAAAGATGTACAATAATCTCAATACTCCCCCTCAAGCTGGAGTATATATGTCTATCATGCTCAGCTTGGAACATCTTTGGAAAGAGCCTCTGATAAGAGCTTTGGTGAATATATCAGCAGTCTGATCTCCAGTAGAAACATGAGAGGTGGATATGAGACCCTTCTGGATCATGTCTCTGATATAGTGGCAATCCACTTCTATATGCTTCGTACGTTCATGGAATGCATGGTTAGTTGCAATAAAAAGTGTTGCCTGATTGTCACATAGAAGCTTCACAGGAAGAGGTACATCAACTGCAAAGATCCGTCAAAACCGATCTAACCCACATCATCTCTGTGCTTCCCTGAACCATGGCCATGTACTTGGACTCTGCACTAGATCTAGCAACCACTGTCTGCTTCTTACTTTTCCATGACACAAGTGAGCTGCTAACAAAAACAGCGAAACCAGAAGTATATTTTTTGTCCTTAGGGCATCCTGCATAATCTGCGTTTGCACATGATGTCACATCAAGAGAAGTACCTCTGTTGAATATAAGATCAGTACCTGGTGAGGACTTCAGATATCTCAAAATCATATAGAAAACATCCATATGAACCTTCCTAGGCTGCTCCATGAACTGGCTCACCTTGCTCACAACAAATGATATATCTGGCCTGGTGATGATTGCATATATGAGCTTCCCAACCAGCTCCCTGTAACTCTTATTTATCTCCTCAGTGTCATCATCATATAATCTCGTACTCGAATGCATAGGAGCATTAGCAGGCTTGCACTCTGTCATACATGTCTCTAGTAGAAGATCAGTAACAAACTTCCTTTGGGTCATCACAAGACCACGCTAGTTCTTGGCGAACTCTAATCCAAGGAAGTATCGAAGATTGCTAAGGTCTTTGGTCACAAACTGTTGACCTAGGAACTCCTTGGCTGCCTGAATGCTTGCTCATCATTACCCGTGACAATAATATCGTTAACATAGACTAGAATAGCAACAATACCTCTCTCTGTTCTCTGAATAAAAAGTGAGTGATCCACAGTGGACCGAGCAAACCCCTTATGCTCTAGCAACACTAAAAGCTTATGATACCAAGCTCTCGGACTCTGCTTCAGGCCGTAAATCACCTTGTGGAGCCTACACACCTTCTGAGACTCCACCTCAGCATCAAAACCTGGTGGCTGCTGCATATAAACCTCCTCCTGTAGATATCCAGATAGAAACACATTCTTCACATCAAGCTAGTAAAGAGGCTAGTCCCATGAAACCGCAACTGATAGGAGAATGCACAATGTAGAGTGTATGGCCACTGGAGAGAAGGTATCCTGATAGTCCACCCCATAAGTCTAGGTGAATCCACGTACTACAAGCCTTGCCTTGTAGCGATCCACATTGCCATCTGCTCGCGGCTTCACTGTGAAGATCCATTTGCACCCCACAACCGGTGCACCTGGAGGGGCAGAAACAACACTCCAGGTACCACGAGACTGCAAAAAATCCATCTCCTCCATGGCAAGTCACCAACTGCTATCCTGTATGGCCTCTTGATATGTTTGTGGAATAGTAACAGCTGAGAGGGCCATAACAAACCTCATGTACTCGTCTGAAAGATGATCCAAGGAAACATGCACAGCTAGGGGATACGTCGCATAGTTGTGACGCGGCTTCCTCAAGGCAATAGGTACATCGAGGTCATCAGCTTCTCTATTCTCTAGTACCATTACCTCTTGTGCAGTATCCTGTGGATCAAGCATAACACTAGTGTCATCAGTAGAAACAATGTGTTCATCACATACCTGGGGCGTGTTGGGTGACGGGGAAGGTGCAGGAGCAGAGGGGCAAGTAAAAGACATGCGAATGTAAAACCGAGGTAGGAACTGTGTCAAGGTAGATGGAAGTGGAGGCGATAGAGGTGGAGGTGAAGGTGAGTGAGACTTAACATGAGGAGATGGTGGTGAAGATAACGGAGGTGGAGGAACAAAAATATCCTCACCAGAGTCAGCATTAGACAACCTGTCACCTGTAGGAGAAAAATACATAATAGATTTAAAAAATGTGACATTAGCACTAATATAATATTTTCTCCCAACATGATCAAAATATCTATACCCTTTTTTTGTACGAGAATAACCAACGAACACACATTTGACAGCTCTTGGAGAGAGCTTGTCACGACCCATAGTAAAATTGTGGACAAAAGCCACAGATCCAAAGACCCTAGGAGTAAGGGAGAATACGCCCTTCTCGGGAAACACAATTAAGAACGAAACTTTTTCTCCAAGGATAGTAGATGACATGTGGTTCACCAAGTAAAAAGCAGTGAGAACCGCATCACCCCAAATGAATGAGGAGCTCGACTCTGAATCAAAAGCTTCTTCGTGACATCCAAAAGATGACGACATTTGTGTTCAACATCACCATTCTGCTGTGAAGTGTAAGCACACAAAGTCTGATGAACAACACCTATAGATCTGAGAAAGTCAGACAACTGTAAGGTAGAAAACTCCAAGGCATTGTCAGTGCGAATAAATGTCACATTAGCAGAAAAATATTCTTGGTCTCTGTTGAAATCAGAGAAGCGGAAGCGGAAACGATAAACAAAATGATAAACATCAAGAGCACAAGATTTACGTGGAACCCTACTCCCTAAGGAGCGGGATGAAAACACGGGAGAAATCCTTAAAGGGGCGGATATTCTATTAGAATTCTCAATTAGTATAGGGGGTGTGGGCTCCTTATATAGCCTCACAGACAGTCCGGAGTCCCATCGCTCATCCATGTGGGACTAAACATGAGTGGGGTAATTGGATCTTGGTGAGATCCAATGACCCACCTATTACATTCTCTAACACTCCCTCTCAAGCTGGAGCTGAGAAAGCTGCAGTTTGCAACAAAAAGAAAATATACAACACTTCCTCACACGATACATCACAAAAATACATGTCCGCTGCTGGTAGAGGACCACGCACGAGGGCGGGTCTGCGGCTTTCAGGTCATCGGAACGTATCTCTGTCATGCCTGTAGAACCGCTGCGATATCAGATCACCGGAACATATCTCTATCGTGCTTGGAGAAGAATCATTGCAGAAGAAGTCCAACCGGGGAACTGATCGGGTCGTAAAAGAAGAAGAATACGCCTCGACGAAGAAGTTGATGCTCGGTGAAGACGGATGATCTGTATAAAGCTGGAGTGATGGTCTGTCAATCATGGATGTGGAGATGTCCTGAAGAATTTAGTTCTGAAGGGGGCTGCTGGAGGCTTGCATCGCCGACTGGAGCGAGTTGCTGGCTCGAGGGGAGCCGAGTCGATGCGCATCCAAGAGAATGAGATCATAGAATGCTAGGAGAATGAGATCACGGAATGAGTCGGCTGGGGCGGGTTGCTGGAGGTAGCGTCGCCAGGAGAATGAGATCGAAGGAGCAGAACGCCACATCCTTGATTAGCAGAACGAGATGGAGAACAAATCTTCACGGAACAAAAAACTCGAATAACCTCTTACGAGTTACATGAATGCTAGGGCTCCATAAAACCCAAACAAAAATCTCTCGAATCTCGAATACAAAAAAACAAATAACATAAAGAAAATCCTCGAGAACCGACCCGCTCTGATACCATGTTGAAATCAGAGAAGCGGAAGCGAAAACGATAAACAAAATGATAAACATCAAGAGCACAAGATTTTTTTTTACGCTCCAAGAGCACAAGATTTACGTGGAACCCTACTCCCTAAGGAGTGGGATGAAATCACGGGAGAAGCCCTCAAAGGGGCGGATATTCTATTAGAATTCTTAATGAGTACTAGGGGCGTGGGGCTCTTTATATAGCCTCATAGATAGTCCGGAGTCCCACCGCTCATCCATGTGGGACTAAACATGAGCAAGGTTCACGAAATCGGTCGGAGCGGCCGCATATGCGTGTGCGGGCCTTAAGGCGCACCGCAAAATGAAGCCCGTCACTATGCGGGTCTGGCGCATATGCGGCCCGCATATGCGGGCTGTGCGGCCGCATATGCGGACCAAGCGCCGCATCAAGGTTTGGCGGTTGTGTCTGACCCGATTACCCGATACCCAATACCCCATTTGCCCATAACTCGATACCCAATACCCGATTTCCCTAATCCCTGACCCTACTACCCCGATAACCCCAAAATCTTGATACCCTAACCCACCATCGCCTCCTCCCTGCGGTTGTGCCTCCATCGCCTCCTCCTCCAAGCTCCTCCGCCTACTCCGCCTCCTCCTCCCAGTCCTCCATCGCCTCCCAGTTTGTGCGCCTCCTCCGCCTCCTCCTCCAAGCTCTTCCGCCTCCTCCGTGTCCTGTGAACTCCGCCTCCTCGTAGCTGCTGCCTCCATCGCCTCCAGTCCTCCTCCCAGTTTCCGCGCCTCCTCCGCCTCCTCCTAGATTGCCTCCGCCTCCCAGTTTGCAGGAGCTTCCTCCGCCCACTAGTCGTGGGAAGGTATCCAGTTTCTATTGAATTACTTTTTTACCATATTTAATGGAAAATTAGATTTTTTTGCATATTTGATTTATAATTTGAGAAGTAATGTAGTCACTATTCATTGATCGAATGTTGGATTTCATATCATTACAGAATATTAGCTGAGCCTGATATGGATTGTGAATGTATTCATTGTGAATGCACGTTCTTAAAAATGTTCTTAAAAAATGTTCTTGAATGTATTCATTGTGAATGCATTCATTGTGGATTTCATATCATTATAGAATATTTCTAACCAAAAATGTTCTTAAAAATGTTCTCACCAAGGATTTTGATTGTGAATGCACGTTCTAGCATGTATCTATAATATTATATGAGAATATTATTATTTAAACAAATATTTTCCTAAAATTCTGATTTGTACATGCATATTAAATCTTTTATGTTTATTTTTTGTGATTATGATTGAATGTTAGGAAACTATGGCCTCCAGACTACCATCTGACAACGCTTCTTCTCCCACACCTGGAGCTGGAAGCGGAAGTGAGGCTCCTATTCAGAGGAGCGATACATCGGATTTTTTTGTTCCTCCTGGATCCAATGATCCGGGATGGAAGTATGCTTTTCTAGCGAATCTGAGTACTCCTAGCATGGTTACTTGCCGATTATGTCGGAAGGTTGTGACTGGCGGGATCAATCGCATGAAGCAACATTTGGCTCATATTAAAGGTAATACGACATCTTGTCCCAAAGTGACTCCTGAGGTGAAGAAAGAAATCATGGACAACATGGAGGAAATTAAAGTGAAAAGGAATGAGAAGACCATGAGGATGAAAGACATTCAAGGGCAAGTCTCCATCAAGATGAATCAGCCCTTGCTTGATGAGGGATGGGAAAAGGCCCCGAACTTTAGCAGAAGATGAGCCTGTAGAGAATCTCCGCCAATCTACAATCAAAGATACATTTGCCAAGGAGGAACGTGCACGTGTAAATTCATTCGTGGCAAAGTATTTCTATGACAATGACATTGCTTTCAATGTTGTCAAAAGTGACTCCTTTCTCTGAACGTGTGAAGCAATTGGGCAGTATGGAAGGTCATACAAGCCTCCAACATACTATGAGCTCATAGAAACACTTTTGAAGGAACAGGTTAAGGAAACACACGAATTCTTGCATGGGCATCGTAATTCATGGAAGAGTACTGGATGTTCCATTATGACAGATGCTTGGACTGATAGGAGGGGAAGGAGCATCATGAACATCTGCGTCAACTGTGAGCTTGGGACCAGTTTTTTGAAGTCAATTGACTCGTCTGCAGATTCTCATACTGCCGACTACATTGCTTCCTTAGTGGATAAGTCCATTGAGGAAGTTGGGCCCGACAATGTAGTTCAAGTAGTGACAGACAATGCATCTGCAAATATGGCTGCTGGCAGAATTTTGAGAATCAAGTACCCACAGATCTTCTGGAGTTCGTGTGCGGCACATTGCATCGATCTTATGCTTGAGGAGATCGGTAAAGAGTCCAAGGTGAAAACTGCCATTACAAAGGCAAGGACATTAACTGTCTTCATATACAGTCATGCAAAAACATTGAGTTTGATGAGACAATTTACGCAAAAGGGGAAGATAGTGAGGCCAAGAACAACAAGATTTGCTACCACATATCTCACCTTGCAATCAGTGATGGACAAGGACAAGTTGAGGCTTGTGTTTTCTTCTGATGAATGGAGAGCGTGTAAATGGTACAAGACGAAGAAGGGGGAAATGGCTTCGGCCATAGTTCTGAGTCCTTCATTTTGGACTCAAGTCTCTATGACCTTGAAGATCTTTTCTCCATTGGTACATGTTCTGCGAATTGTTGATGGAGATAAGAGACCGGCTACGGGGTTTGTATACGGTGAATTACAAGATGCAAGAAAGGAGATCATGAGCATTTTCAAAGATGTGGAAGCATCTTACAAATATTTTGTTGATGTCGTTGATTCAAAGTCAAAAGGGAGGTTGGATAGCCCCCTCCACCTTGCTGCATATTTTTTGAATCCCTATTTCTTTTATTGGGACAATGATTAAATCCAGAGGGATGGTCTTGCTCTGAAGGGATTCTTGGATTGTATGGATATTTTCTATCCTGATTTAGAGATCCAAGATATCATCACTAGGAAGGAGTTGCCATTATATGAAAGGGCAGAAGGATCATTTGGCAAACCTTTGGCTGTCAAACAGAGGTCCATCATTGATGATGATTTCAATCCAGGTATAAATTCTCATTAGATTTCATACACTTATATATTTAAGTATTACTATTCATCTCATTAGATTTCATACACTTATATATTTAACTATTATTACTTATTTGTTTTTATAAATAGCTTGTTGGTGGGGATTGTATGGCATGGAAACGCCACATTTGAAAGAAATGGCAATGAAAGTTCTAAAGTTGACAGCCTCTTCCTCGGGTTGTGAAAGGAATTGGAGCACTTTTGAGGCGGTAAGACTGTAAAATTGGTGCCACACATGTCAAATATTATGCATCATTAATGAGGTGGTAAATGATATGTTTTTCTTTATTTTGTAGATTCACATGAAGAAAAGGAACAAGCTTGAATTCAAGCGGTTAAACGACTTGGTGTATGTCAGATTCAACGCCAAGTTGAGAGATCGCCATTTTAAAAAAACGTAGTGATCCATTTGCCACAAATGATAGAACCCACGTGAGAGATTGGATTGGTGGGGAAGATGAAGAAGATGAGGTATTCCAAGGATCGGGGTTGACGTGGAACTTAGTGGCTGATGCAACTAGTGCAGAAGATTTGATACAACATAGAAGAAGCCAAAGGCATGCTACTGGTTCAACCTCGTCGCCGGGCTTAAATGAGGAAGAGTTCCCATTTGAGGAGGACAGTGAAGATGATGATGAAGACAATACCGAAGTGGAATTTGATGATGATATGGATTAGGATTTCTTTGTAATATGTAGAATATTATCGCCTGAACATTTCTGTTTTCTTATGCTATTTTAATTAGTACTCTACTAATGCTATTTGTGTTAAATTTCAGTTTTCTTTTGGAAACTTAAATATTTTGGTGATTGTTGTCAATTATTATGTCTGCTAACTTTTCTATTGAAGTATTAATATTTGTTGATAGAGACTGTTTTGAGCTATTTATGAAAGTCATTTTCTTAGAACTTCTGTTGGACCACAATTATACATAATATTTGTTCAGTTGTAGTCACTTTTGCATATATTTATTTATTTTTAAATAAAAAATTAAGGAAACTGCGTAGAACCGCATATACCCCGCATATGCCCCCGCATACCGCTTAATCGCTAATCAGTGACCTGTCCGAACGCATACGCATACCGCTTTCCTGAACCTTGAACATGAGTGGGGTAATTGGATCTTGGTGAGATCCAATTACCCACCTATTACATTATCTAACAGTCTCAATAAGAAAAGATTTAATAGAACCGGCATTGGACTTATTCTTTAACACCAAAACCCTAGATAATCCAAAGAAATCATCCACAGCAACCATATAGAACCGATGTCCCTGATGATCGGGAACATGACTAGGACCCCAGATATCAAAATGAAGTAACTCAAACAGCTGACTGCTGTGACGACTCTGACGACTCGGAAAAGAGGAACGATGGTGCTTCCCAAGTTGGCACGCCTCACACTCCAAGGTAGTATGAGTAGAGATATGTGGGAGAACATGGCACAACTTCTGCAAAGGAAGGTGTCCAAAGCGAAGATGCCACATGAAATGAGAAACAACTCCAGAAGGGATAGTAGCAGCACCAACACACGGAGTCTGACAAGTATGTAAAACCCTTTGTACTCACAACCACATCCAATCACCCTGCCCGTGAGTATGTCCTGAAACACAAGAGAAGACGGATCAAATATGGCATGACAATGTAAATCTTTTGTAATATGATTAATAGACAAAAGATTCATCTGAAATGCTGGAGAATGTAAAACATTATGCAGATGTATCGAGGGAGCTAGAACAATCTCCCCTGACCAACAATGGGTACATGATCCCCATTAGCAATCACAATTGATCTACCAGAAGGGATAGACTTGTAAGAAGTAAATTGTGCCCGATCGCCACATATATGATGAGATGCTCCAGATTCCACGATTCAAAATCTGAACTGCTACTAATGGTAAGTGCACAAGCAATACCTGACGAACTCGAAGAGGCTTTGGTAGCGTCAATGTTGTAAAAGTCGCTCGACTGGCCCGACTAGGAGGTCTGACTAGTCTAGTCAGTGGGTTGGCGATCGAGTACTGACTAATTTCGACTAAAGCACACTAGTCGACCAATTTTTGCTTGGTTTTTTTATGTTTTGCTTTTTTTAAAAGCAAACCTATTATGATATACTTGATGTTTATTTAAATTCAAATACGTCTATTATTTCATTATGATAATATAAAAAATGTACAAAATCTATGTAAATATATGTATAAAAATTAGTTATATATTTAAAATAATAAAAAATCAAAGTTGATTAAAGTCCGACTAAATCCGATTAGTTGCTCGACTACCGATTACTCGTTAGTCAGTGACCCGACCGACCGAGTACCGACTATCGACTTTTGCAACCTTGGGTAGCGTGTGCAACATCAGAAGGTCCTGCAGCTGAAGTGGTAGGAGCAGTCATCATCTCTCTCAGTCTGGACACAATATCATCAAAACATGCATCATGAGCAGTAGCGGCAGTAGGAGTAGGCTCGGTCTGCTCAGCAACACGGGCAGACGCAGGATACACATGCTTCAGATAGCTTGTCTTCTCAAAATGATCGGGACGGTGGCAATGTGAACATGGACCATATTGACGTCCTCCTCGACCACGTGGTCCTCACCCGCGAAACTTCGAAGTACCCCCTCTACCACGAGAAGCTGTCGTAGCAGAGGGAGTCTGGCCGCAATAGTAGATGAAGCAGTGATCATGCTCAACCTCTTGAATACCTCCTCCATTGGAGGTATTTAGTTGAGTACGTGCTGCATCGTACTCAAAGTCAAGCAATGACAGAAAGACTCCTGTCATAGTGGCATTCTGATATGCCTTTTGTTGCTCAGTGTTGGTAGTAATAGGCGTGAAGCTTTGCAGACGCTCAAAAATGCCTCTAAGATGAGAGAAGTGTTCATGAAGAGGTCGACCATTCTGCTTGGTCGAAAAAAATATCAAACTGCAATTGTAGAATCTTGCTCTCATTCTTTGTCTGCCCATATGTCTCTGCTAAGATGTCCCACATAGCCTTTACTGTGGGTTGATTGACAATATCATTGGCAATCTCTGTGGTGAGCGTCCCGAAGAGCCAAGTGCGCGCATAGGCATTGTCCTGCTTCCAAGAAGCATTAGCCACGGTTTTGTCCGCTGGATCTGATTTCGTCAGAATGTGCTTCTTGTTATGGCACCGCATCAGGGTGCGAAACTGCATGGACCCCAACTCGTAGTTGGTCCCATCTATCTTCACAATAGGAGCCGGGCCCTTGAAGGCACCAGAAGAAGAAAAAATGTCACCCTTGTTCTCTGACATGGTAAAATGAACACCGATAACTGGAAGCCTGGAACAAAACTGTGTAGACTAGTCCGAGAGAGTCTACACAATCATATGGAGGATTGGTTGTACATGTAGACTCATACAAGACACACCCATCCTCATCAATTGTTGGTGTGGTATAGAGCCGGAAGATGTGTTTTTTATATTGAAAATCACGAATCCCGAACCAAATCAGACCTTATCGGCCTCTGAAGCGGCCGAACTGTAGCAGAATCGTCTTTTATACGGTGGAAGAGGCCAGTTCTGCGAATGCTGGACACCAGCCACTGGGCAAAAAGGCCGTTGGGCGGTGCTGGAAAGGCCCCGTGGGGCTGCTGTGCGTGGCGGCAGAACGCGCGCGCAGGGCAGCGGTGCGGAGGGGAGGGATGCACGCGGGGCAGGGGCTGGCGGGTGCTCGTGCTTGGGGGAGCCGGCATGTAGGGTTAGGTTTAGGAGTGGGATATGGGAGCTCCAGTCTAGGACCGTTGCTTCGATACCATGTTGGAGGAAAAATGAATTGCTTGATATTCATGAGACCCCAGGGCTATCTTATATAGGAGAAAAACCCTTGGGTAAAACAACATGAGAGGTACATGAAGAAAATGAAATATAAAATAACACTAAAGATTTTGGATGGGAGGCCCATCCCACCGTTTCTAAAAAAACACCAAAGATATACAATAATCTCAACAGAAAATTACCTAGAGAACCGAACCATACAAGGAAGATGAAAGAAAGTTAAAAATACAAGAAACATCTCTCGGACAACCTTAGTACTGGGAAACATTTGCCAACACAAAACCTTAAATTTTTTATTATTTGGATGGATTTTTATTCTCGTTTGTTCATTCCTCTAGGCAACTGTCTGACAAGTATTTCTTATAATATTAACTTTTCTAAGCTTTTTGTTCGACATATTGCCATGTATTTTCCCTCATTTTTACAATGATCTACATGCCTTACTAAGCTGTTTGTACGTGACAAACTGGTCCATAATAGCATTTGGTGTCATATATTTAATATTCACATATCTATTTTTGGCTTCAGGATTGGTGACGAACAGGTGCCTGAGGATGCGGAGGATGGACCCCCAGAGCTTCTTTTTGTACATGGTGGTCATACTGCAAAAATATCCGAATTCTCATGGAACCCGAGCAAACCATGGGTCATATCAAGTGTTGATGAAGATAACATCTTGCAAGTCTGGCAGATGGCAGAGGGCATCTATCGTGACAATTTGGAAACCTAACATGCAGGCACCAGCCTGTACTGTAATTTTTGACTGAATTTTCATTGTATCCGCTTCGCAATCCCGTTCTAATTATTCTCCACTGAATTTTTTTAGTTATATCGGTAATATTAACATGCGTAAAACTGCTGTAAAAGTAGTCTGGGAGTGCCAGTCTTCTTGTAATTACATTGAAAGTCATCTGGGAGTGCAAGTCTGCTTGTAGTTACATTGATTTAGCTCTTTGATCGTCTCAGCAGATTGTTTCATATCATGTTCTTTATTATCACTAAATATATTTCTGCTTTATCTATAATATTTGAAGTGATGTAAGAATTGAAAGGGTACAGAATCCTACAATCAGGACAATGAATGGTGATTGACGGATTCACTTGAGGTGATGATGAGAGGAAGTTTACATCATGTTATCTTTTCACGTTTCATGGTCTGGTTGTTTTATAGGTAAGTAAAAAATGAAGTTGTGTTTTTACATAAACAATACCATAACTCGAGAACATCTCATGTGAGTGTTGTTTGGATCATTTGCTTTCTTGAGAACTTACACAATATACGTTTAATGGATTGTGTAACTCTGTTGATCGAGCCAGTTGTATCCGAACTCAATGGCATGGAATAGAGTGCCACCTATCTCAACTCGAGCATACTACAATGTTGAGTTATCATGTTTATATGGGTAAACAAATCTTTGGATGAGGGATTGTTTACCCATCCTTCTCTATATATTGTACTCATCCCCTCTCGTTGATTTTTTTATCTTTGTGAAGAGAGCCCTAATCTCTTATGAGGGAGATTGAGATTAAGAGCCCCTGTAATTTTTCTGTGTAGGATTTTCCACGTAATTCCTTGTCTCCATTTTTGTATGTGTTTTGCATATTTAATTCTAACATGGTATCAGAGCCTATGCGTCGAAGGGTTGCAGCAAAAGAGTTGCACTCATCGGAGATTATTGACATGTCTCTTGTGGATGCATGCTTCCCTTCCCATCAATTTCTATGTAATTTTTTTTTATGTTGGCATCTGACCTGGATACGGGTTCCTGATTTGGAGTTTGGTGCCCAGACTGTGTTCTAGTTCTAGATTTTTTTTCCTTCGAGCAGGGTTCATTGCACCTATGCGGTCTGTTTTTTTTCCAGATCTAAAGCGTCTTTCCAGATCTGATTAGCCTTCCAGCAGACCGTTCGTTCCTGAATTGAGGCCTCCTTGGAGCTTTTCTCAGACCCAGGCTTTTCCCTCATCATCTGCTTGCTGTGATCAGAGAAAAAATTCATGTGTTGTGATCGGAGCCTTGCTTTCTACATTGATTGACTCATTTGTGAACCCCCGTTCATCAGATTCTCTTCCCTCCGTTGTGCCCTAATCGTGCACCATCCTGTGTGTGGGTACTCCTGTCCGCGAGCCCGTATTCCTGCTGTGCTCTAGGAAGCAATTGTGCGTGTTTTTCTTCCATGGACAAAGAGGGTTGCTGTCGTGCTTTAGAAAAGAGGCAGTCTAAAGTGTTTGAGTGAGGGTTGCATTTTTCTTGCTCTCTCGAAGCCTGTGGTTGCCTCTATTGCCTGGGATAGTTGCTGTGGTTTGAGCTTTTTTGTTGGAACTGCTTTTAGTATTGAACTCAATGTGTCTGATTAAATGTCTGTGAGCGATAGTCAAAATCTAAAGGGTACAACTTTTCTGGTGAATGACACTATGATGCTTGAAGCATCCAGAGAACCTGACTTGGAAGAGGATCCGGTGGATACCATCATGGAGTTACAATCATTGAGTGTCATTATGTCACGAGTCAGATCACTGACAATGTGTTTACATGCACTCTACTAGATAACGAATCCTTAATTAATTTCTTACCCTTTGCATTTATCGAGAGACTCAATCTGTGCCCTCTTAAGAGATTACATGCATATCTCCAGTTCATTGACTGATCTATAAAGAAACCTAAGGGTGTATTGAGGAACGGTGTCGTGTCGATCGAGGGATGGGACTACAAAGTTGATTTCACTATTCTGGACATGGAAGTCCCTCGACGTTGGAAGAATTCCTAGATAATCCTTGGTCGCCTTTTTTCGAGGACAGTTGGGGCCATGTTCGATTACAATGATGGGAAGATCCAGTTCCATGCTCATAGAGATGAAGTAGATTTGGAAATGAAGTAGATAAAGTGGCAGAGACCATATTCTGAGAGCAACACTGAGTACTACATATTAGAAGCAGAATGTAATCAGATGGACACTGTTGGACCTTGGAGACAGAACCCAACTGATGCAGATGACTTTCTCTTACGTAAGGATATTACATTTGATACATTTTGCGAGCTTTTTAGAAATCCTCTTCAAGGCACAAGCAGAGTTACAGATCCTTACATCCTCGATGACTTGGAGGCCGATCTAGGCCTGTCTGTCCTATTCTCCATGGGATAATCGAAGGGCGAGGATGACGAGTCAAACACAATGGTTACTGATTTCTTGAGATTTTTTGTGATCCAACTCCTGATCATCAGACACAGTTGGTGGCAGTGACCGCGAAGATAAATTTGACCACCGCCAGCGTAGAGCCAGAGACAGTTGAGCCAGACATCCATGATGATTATACCTTACCCGAGTTCAAGCCTTACCATCAACCAACAAGTACGCCTTCCTTGCATGTTCTAAGGAGAAATATCCAGTCATCATCATTTCGTGATTGATGAGGACCAGGAGTCTCGCTTGCTAGAGATCCTGGAAAAGAACTGCAAGGCGATAGGTTTGGAGGGTTTTGATCTTTGTGGGATAATTCATGCTCTGTGTTCACACCATATCTACTTGGAGGTTGATGCCAAACACTCGTGAGTTTCAGCGTAGGCGGAATCCAAACTTGCGAGAGGTCATGAAGAAGGAGGTAGAGAAATAATGTGACATGGATTTTATTTATCCCATCTCTAATTCCAAGTGGGAGGCATCACTTTAACTTTATGAAGGAATTTTAGATAATGGGAATTTGACATCTCACTGAGGTATACATCTATGTAATTAGCTATTGCTATGTTTTACTTTTTGATGAAAAAGAGGGTGAGCTCTTGAGGTAGGAGTCATCGTGCAACCTTTATAACATTAAAAATAAGAGATATGAGATACATTACCTTGACTCCCAAAAACTCATGAGAGCCCTGCAATGAGGGACCAAGGCTCTTATGAATTTGCTGACGTGATTGATGGATTGGAGCTGGAGGCTTTGGACGCTGCAAATACGAAGTACACTCGGCGGAGTTCGGGGTCCGCTCACGCATAGATCGTTTTCTTACTTCAACAGAATTCATGGAACTGTTCCCTCTCTTTTTTGCTTCAAGCAGGCCATGTGCAAGATCGGATCATACCCCTCTGGTTTGGGACTCCGATGACCAATCTCTGACGAGGGGATTTTTCATGTTTGAGAGAGTGTGGCTTCTGGATGACTCCTTCAGGGAGTTGGTGGTTTCTTACTGGTCCTCCTCAAATTTTTCTGGCTCGGTAGCGTCGAGATTTGCGGCGAAGCTATCTGATCTGCATCAAAGACTCTGTGCATATAAGCATGAGATCAGAGAGACTAGGAGAGGCCGGAGGGCTTTGGCAAAGATGCAAATCCAGAGACTCGACAAAGTTGAGGATGACAGACAACTTGATTTTGAGGAGCTGGGGCTAAGGGTGACCGCACAAAAAGTTATTGAGGAGGAAGATAGAAAGCAGATCGTGGAGTGGAAACAGAGATCGTTGCTTAACTGGCTGAAGGAGGGAGACGCGAACACTGCTTTCTTCCATAGAGTGGCTAGTAGCGGGCGTAGGACCAATGCTTTCAGATCTATGATTATTGATGGCAACAGAGTTGAGAGAGATAGGGAGCTGGGCAGTGCACTGGCTGCTCATTTTCGTGTGTTCTCGAGATGTGCTACTTTCAGATGCTGGAGATGGATTGGTCTTCGGACTTCGCGCCTTTCTCTGGTTCATGTGGATAACTTGATTTTGCAGGTTACCTTGGAGGAGGTTAAGGCGGCAATATGGAGCTTGAATGCTGAGGGGCCCCTGGGTCCTAACGGCTTCTCAGTTTGCTTTTACAAATAATTCTGGGATTTGGTGGGAGGAGAGGTTATGGAGGTGGTGGAGGAATTCTGCAGGTATAATGCAGGCTTTGATAAGCTTAACAGGGCGTTGATCTTTCTTTTTCCCAAGACTGGGGTGGCAGAGATAAAGAGGACTACATGCCAATCACACTGCCATTTATCTCATAGTGGAGAAAGTTTTAGCAGTTCGTCTTAGCAATGTCCTTGACTACTTGGTCTTCCCAATGCAATCGACATTCGTTCTGGGCCGTAAGATTGGAGACAGTGTGGTGATGGCCTCTGAAATTATCTATGACTGGAAGCGCAGTGGCAAACAGACCATGCTTTAGAAGGTCGACTTCTCCAAGGCTTCTGATACTTTGAATTGGCAATTTTTGTGGGCGGCTCTGCATAGGAGGGGCTTCCCAGACACTTGGATTTCTTAGATGAAGCGTTGCATCATGATAACCTTGCTCTCGATTCTTGTTAATGGATTCCCTGAGGGAGGTTTTCTTCAGTCGCAGAGAGGGGTCAGGCAGGGGTTTCTACTGGCTCCCATGCTTTTTGTTCTTGCGACGGATGTTCTTGCTTGCATGGTGGAGCGAGTACAGACCGTCGATCTTTGTTTTGGTTTCCGATGTGGGGAGATCCATATTCCCATGCTTCAGTATGCAGATGACACGATCCTATTTATTGAGGGCAGTAAGGAGGAGATACACGACTTGTCCCTCACTCTCGATATCTTTGGAGAAATGTCCAAGCATGGCTTGAACTATGGCAAATCCATTATGGTTCCCTTCGGCATGTCTGAGGACGAGGTGCTTTCCTGCAGTACAGAACTAGGCACGACGTGTGGTTCACTTCCTATCCGGTATCTTGGGCTCCCTCTCACGGCTGGAAGACTAAAGCTTTCAGACTGGTTGCTTATGGTGGAGAAACTAGAAAGGAAGTTGAGTGGCTGGAAAACTTCTCTTTTGTCTCGCAGGGGATGCTTGGTGCTGATTAAGGCGGTTTTGTCAGTGATTCTAATGTTTTTCTTTTCCTCTAGGCAAGGTTGCAGAAGTCGGCAGTCGGTACTCGGTCGGCAGGGTCACTGACTAAGGATTAATCGGCAGTCGGGAGAGTAATCGGTTCTAGTCGGGCATTAGTCAGTTTTGATTTTTTTAATTATTTTTAATATATAAATCAAATTTTAATATATATACTATCATTTATCTTCATAATTTTAGCAAATTTAATATTTTCAAGAGCTTAATAAATTACAACAAGAGAAGGAAAAATGAAGGAAGTTAAGACCAAACATTCAAAATATTTGGTACATAACACTAGCAAATATTCAAAAGCACATACAACATGTCCAAAAAACACTACAAGTAGGAAGGAAGACAAGTCAATCGAATCAATCCTCAATGTCATTATCCAAGTCCATCTCTTCTTCTTCTTCTTCTTCATCGTCATCATCATCATCTTCTTCTTCTACTTCTTCTATATCATCAAGATGTAACTCCTCATTCTCATTCATCGGCGTAGCATTGGAGCTCGAAGATGAAGCTCCCTTGCTACGGTCAACTCGCTGGCTCCTTCTCGGTTCCAAATTCTCTTCAGCACCACTAGCATGTACAGCACTCCATGTCAATCCGGAACCTGGAAAAACCTCCTCATCATGAGCATCGACACCTCCAGTCCATTCAGCCCTGTATGCACGATAACGAGATGAGAGAGGATCTTTTTCTTTTTCAACTCGACGTTCCCGTAGGTTTGAATTGAAACGAACATACACAAGATCATTCAGCTTCTTCGTCTCCAATCTGTTCCTCTTCTTGGTATGGATCTGAACATCAAAATTCAAATTTTAAATTTATATCAATTACTACGTTATACTTTACTATTAGTAACCAAATTTGGTCGGTGGAATGGAGTCATTACCGAGTCAAAGGTACTCCAGTTACGCTCACATCCGGAGGATGAAGACGTCAAGCTCAAGATCTTGATGGCCATGGCTTTCAAATGAGGCGTGTCATCTCCATGATTATGCCACCAGTTAGCTATTTAAATATAGAATTCATCAATATAAATATAATATAATATTGCCAAAGAGAGAGTTGTCCAGCATGAAATACCTAGGTCATAATTGTTGTCATTTGCCATCCTCTGTCTCACAGCTAAAGGCTTGCCAAAATCACCGCGACCAAGTATGTATGCTGGAAGCTCGTCCCTGGTAATTGCATCTTGTACATCCAAATCTGGATAAAATCTTTCCATGCACTCCTTAAACCCTCCTCTCACCACAGCATCCGAATCACCACGAGACTCGGTGTAGAAGAAAAATGGGTTCAAGTAATAAGCCGCAAGATGCAATGGAGTATCGAGCCTCCCTTTGGTCTTGGAGGTAACAACATCCACAAAAAATTTGTAAGATGACTCCACGCCATTGAATGATGCAACTATCTCTCGTTTGGCCTCTTCAAGCCCTCCGTACACAAAACCCATAGATGGACGTCGATCTGCGTCAACAACACGCAATAAACGAACCAATGGAGTGAAAACTCGGACGGCGTGTGCAATGTGGTTCCAAAATGTAAGGCTGAATACAATAGAACTCGCTGCTTCTCCCCTCTTGGCCTTGTACCATTTGCAATTTCTCCACTCTTCTGAGGAAAACATCAATCTAAGCTTGTCTTTCTTCTCATTCAGGCTCTCAAGAGTAAGAAAAGTGGTTGCAAATCTTGTTTGACATGGCCTTGCAATGTCTCTCTTGTTGGTGAACTTACGCATCAAGCTTAGAGTTTTGGTGTGAGAGTATATAAACACCGTAAGCTTCTTTGCCTTTGTGATTGCACTCCTCACCTTCGTCTCTATGTTTATCTCCTCCAAAGCAAGATCAAGGGAGTGCGCGGCGCATGGAGTCCACCAAATCCGTGGATATTTGGTGAGCAGCAATCTTCCCGCTACTACATTGGCAGATGCATTATCCGCCACAATCTGAACCATATTATCTATGCCCACTTCATTAAGACACTCATCCACCAGCTTGAAGATGTAATCCGCAGTGTGTGCCTCATTTGAGGCATCTATGGACTTCAAAAATGAAGTCCCCAAGGTGCAATTAACACAAAAATTGATGATGCTTCTTTTGCGCATGTCCGTCCATGCATCGGTCATCAAAGAGCATCCTGTTGACTTCCACGTATCACGATGACATTGCAAGTCATCGTGCATTTTCTTCACCGCATCCTTCAGAAGTGGACCACTAAGCTCATACCTTGTGGGAATCTTTAGTCCAGGACCATACTTCCCAATCGCATCCACCATCTGCATGAAGGGCTTCGTCGTCAGTGCATTAAAAGGAATCGCCGATGTATATGCCCAGTTGGCTATATACGGGGTGACCCTATCACGATGCTCTTTGGAGAATGCATCTTTTATGGTCATCTGACGCGATGCACCTTCCAATGGGACATTCTGCTCCAACGAGTCGGATGCTCGTGATCTCTTCGTCGAACCCGCATCTCCAGTGATATCAACATCCTCTCTCAGCTCTTGAACATCAACGGCTTTCTAGCTCTTCTTCCTTGCAACGTCATCAAGATATGCGATCATCTTCTTCTTCGTATCTTCGTCCACCTTTGGACATGCAGCCACGTTGCCTCTACGGTGTGCTAGATGTTGCTTGAACCTGTACACACCTCCCTTGACAACCTTCTTGCACAATCTGCAAGTAACTGTATTCGGATCTGTACGGTTCGAAAGATAACCATATTGCCATGCAGGATCAGTTGATCCTGAAGGCACGTAAAAAGACGAGTCGCTACCAGAAGCGACGTTCGCGGGAGGTGTATCCATCTACATAGTCACAAACTCAGAAATTACTAATCAAGTAATCATCAAACACAAGTATCTAATTAACAACAAGTATCTAAATTAACTAACCATTTGGAATAACAAATAAAAACAACCTAAGAAAAATAAAAAAAAGATGAAAACCTAACCTAACATTGTTATTGGCTAACAAGTAACAATAACATATTAACATGATAACATCTAAGTTCAACATCATCAACCTAAGCAAATCTAAGCAACTACATGTCAACTTCTTACTTCTAAGATCAACCTAAGCAAAAAAAATGAAGAAAAAATAACCTAACATTATTATTTCATATTTGCTAACAATAACTTATAACACATTAACATTTACGTTCAACATTATCAACCTATGAAAAAGTAGAAGAGAAAACGAAAAATAATCCAAAATAAAAAAACTTAACCTACAGTGCGGGCGGCGAGGTGCAGGAGGCATGGGGGCGGAGAGGCGCTGGAGGCGTGGGGGCGGCGAGGCACTGGAGCTGGAGCTTGGAGGCGTCGGGGCGGCGACTCCTGAAGGTGGCGCCGGCGAGGCGAGCAGCGATGGAGGTCACTCGCGCGGGGACAGGGCTAGGGTATCGAGAGAGCGAGAGGGGTCGGGGGTTTCTGGGGTTTTCGAAACTGGGGAGGGTTACTGTTAGACAGTAACCCTCAAGGCTCAAGTCATTTGATAATCGGATCTGGCCATGGACCCTTATGAAGATATCGGCCGATTACTCGACCGACTAGACCGACTAATCGTCCGCCTAGTCGGGATCGACCGACTACAGGCCGAGTTGGCCTATTCAAGTCGGGTACCCCCCCGATTCACATAGTCAGGCCGACTAGTCGGTCTAATCGGCCGACTTTTGCAACAGTGCCTCTAGGCTCCTGTCGGGGGGAGTGAAGAGGCGTTTGGAGCGTTTGATGCACAAGTTCCTTTGGAGCGGATCTGGCCAGGAGGGGAAGGGTATTCACTTAGTTGACTGGGAGACTGTTACCTTGCCTACAAAGAATGGTGGGCTGGGGATCAAGAACCTGGAGACCCTCAACGAGGCTCTCTTGCTTAAATGGGTGAGTAGGATCTGGGTAAGGATGAAGATTTGTGTTGCAGGTTGATCCGCGACCTCTATGGTGTCTCGCTAAGTGGCAATGGCGTGCAGAGTCAGGGTGCTTTCAGTTATGCGTTCTGGAAGGGGATTCAAAAGGTGATGGCTCGTTTCTGTTACCTTTTACATCCGGTTTTGGGGAATGATGCCTCATTTAGCTTTTGGATGGATGACTGGAAGGGAGGTGGACCCCTCCGTTGTCATTTTACTCGCCTATTTGCTTTGGCTGATAACGCTGAGGTGTGTGATGCATATCGTTGAGAGAATGGCAATTGGATGCCGCCTTTTAGAACCTCCTTCTCTGATCAACATCTGGAGGAATTTCTCTGTCTCCTCGACTCGCTTAGTCAGGTGGGGAGGCCTTCCACTGGGCGAGATCATTGGAAGTGGAAGGACACGTCGTTCTCGGTTAGAAAGGCTTATGGTACCATTTGTCGGCCGCCGTTCTCCCTCTCTAACAGCCTGATTCGGGATTGCATGCTTATTTGGTCCTTAGGCTTTCGGAAAGGATTGGTTTATTCTTGTGGCTCTTCAGAAGGAAGTGATTTCTGACTAGAGATCGGTGTGCTTGATGAATCTCGTATTCATCATGCTAAAATTGGTCATTTAAGATCTGTCCTCCATCATCTACTTGTAATTAATCAATAATAGAGCATTATTAGCCATCATGCATGTGTAAATAATATTTGCATTTCATCATGCATAAATTGCATTTAAAATCCCATGTGTAAATTAGCCCAAAAAGCCGCTAACTTCTCTTATTTTTAATTAATTCATTCTAACTCCGATTGACCTGAAACTACCTCCATTGTGTAGATATTACTAACCTTATTAAATAAAAAATAAAAAAAATTACTGACTCCAATAAGTGTCAAATAATCCTAAAGTCAAATTTCACATCTAACGGACTAAAATGAGCATATCTCCCACATACAGTGTCCGATTTTGGTCTACTCACTTTTAAAGTACTCCATTTTCAAATACCTTCAAAACAAGACCAATTTCGTAAAATTCGGAGCTCATATGTGAAAGTTGGGTTTTGGGCCTCTTTTGCGCATTTTGACTTTTTGCTATTTTTGACCTCAGTTTTTATGTGCTTAATTAACTCTTTTAATTTTATTTCTTTTTCATTTGTGTCCTTTGATGAAAGTTTTAATAAGAAATGCAAAAATTCAAATTCAGTTCAAAACTGAGATCAAAGAAATTAACCAAGTCCGAGTGTCTGTTGTCGGTCTGTGCAAAAGTTGAGCGTTTCTTACTTTTATTTTGATTTCCTAATTTCTTATCCTTTAAAATTCCAAAAAAATAGATTAATGTGTAAATAATTTTCTTCTATTTTATCGTATTTTTTCTAGAATTTTTATCCTCTCTAAAACCACCAAAAAAATACAAAATCTCAAAAATACGGTCTTTCGTACACTTGGAAAGCCACCAAAAATACCACTTCACACAGGTGACCTCTTTTGCTCCCGAGTCCTTCATGAAAGTTGTAGATCTCGTCGAGACGAGCAACTTTCGTGAAGAAAATTTTTTGATCCGATGTTCCCTGCTATTTATTTTCTAATTTAATTCATCTTTAATTTTTGAAATTTTTTGGAGTGCCACGTGGCAGCCCCTGGGCGTGCCACGTGGCACCCCACTTTATTCCCTCCAGGCCGCCCCGGGTCACGTGCCCAGCACGTGACCCTACCTTCTTCCCAAATCAGCCGTTACCCCCTCCCCTTCCCCGCAGCCGTTCTCCTCTCCCGCCATTAAACCGCCACCATGCACGGCCATAACCTCCTCCCCTCCCCTCGCGCATAACGGCCATCTCGCCGCCTATAAAGCGACGCCCTCTCCACCCATCCACGGCATCCGCCCCTTCTCCCTCAAGCGCCGGTGACAGCGGCTGCTGGACCGGCGTGATCCAGAGCTCCAAGCTCTGCTGCGGCCTCCTCCCCAAGCTGCTGAGCTCGCCTCCTTCGCCAAGGAGCTCGAGCGACAATCAGGAGAAGGCCCTCGCCTCTCCTCCCTCCGGCGACTTCCATCACGCAACCTTTAATTTTTTTCCCTTTCTTATTTCTGCGGGTTCATCGTCACCCGTCCCAGCCGCCGACACCCTCCGCGCGCGGCCGAGCTCCTCCAGCCTCTCGGTCACCAACCGCCGCCCTCACCGTTCCACCGCCACCGCGCGGAGGCCGCTCGCCTCTGTGCTCCGCCTGCAGCTGGGCCGGGGCCCCCGAAGCACCGCCTCGCCTCCGACACCGCTTCGACCCCTCCCGAGCCCAACTCCTCCGCCTCGTGCCTTCGCCGCCCTCGCGCCGTGTGTCGGCCGAGGGGCGGCACCACTCGCCTCCGCGTCGGCGCCACCGCCCACGCTGCCGTGCGTCGGCCGCGCCGTTCCATCGCCGTTCGCCTCTTCCTCCACCACGCAGCATACAGCTGCCGTTGGATCGGGCCTTAAGCCCTTGATCCAACGGCCCGTAGGCCGCCACGCACCCCCCCCCCCCAGCCTCGGCCCCAGCCTCGAGGCTCGAGGCCCCCGAAGCACCACCATCTGCCACATAGGCTCGGGCGTCCGAGCCTGAGCCTTGGCGCCCGAGCCTCAGCTTCGCCTCCAAGCCTCTGCCTCGTGGCCCGAGCCTCTAGTTCGGACTCCGAGCCTCAGCTCCGGGCCACCCGAGCCTTTGCCCCGTGTCCGAAGCTCTGGGCGCACGTGCTTCGCACGTGCGCTCTGGAAAAATTGCATCGGAGCCCCTGGAGTTTTTATGAATTGCAAAAATACCTCCCGCCATTGGTAAATTTCAGAAGTGCCCCTCAAGTTTTCATTAATTACAGATAAGTCCTCCCAGAGACCTTTTTGCAAAGAAAACTTTATTTTATTTACATTTTTGTCCCTGTAATTTCATTTTAGCATATCTTTGTCATACGGACTCCGATTTTAGCATATAATATGTCGTTTCGAAGCTAATTCCGTGCTCTACAAGTTAGCATCATTTGTGGACAGATTTGAGGCTGTTTATTGATAAATATTCATTGAGGATCATCTGTCAGTTTTTTGCAGGCCACATATTCATGTTTGGAAAATTAACATTATCTTTTGCAGGGATTCAACTAGTGATTTAAATTGAATACTTTCCCAAGGATTATTGCTTATATTATTTGAAAGATTTAATCAGAGCAGGGAGCTCAATTGAGGAAAGAGGATTATTGGACGTATTTTCGAGGAATCAATTTGTGTAGGAATATGATCTGATCTCATGATCATCTGGCTTGCATTTTGGAATTAATTGAAAATATCTCATTAGAAATAATCTCTTTTGATCTGTGATTATCTTTCGAGGATTACTTGATAAATTTAATTGAGATTTGAATTTTATACTTCTCAGATCTCGTGCTGAACTGTCATCTCTGTATATTTCCTTGCATTTGCATATTGTTGCATTGTATATTTTTTCGACACAGAAAGTAATCGATCATTAACTAATTATTTAATTTGATTTAAGACCACACAACTAAAAATCACCGTTCCCTGAGTTCGACCTTGGTAAACTTGCCAAGTAAAATATTCCACAACATTCAAAGCTTGTGGTATTTTGACGACCGAAATCCGCCTCCTATACTATAATTCCTCATTATTAAAGAGGTGGATTTCGCGATCATCAAATGGCGCCGTTGCCGGGGAACGACGAATTTTTAGGGTTTTGAATCATTTTTTATAATTAATTTTTGTGAAGTTAATTTTTGTGACATATTTTTTTTCTTCTTTTACATTTTTTTTCTTTGCATTATTTTTTTCTCTTCTGATACTAACCGCAATCTCTCTCTTTGCAGACTACTGGAGCAGAATTTACAGATATTAAATCAAGGATCTGTGATGAAGATTTGTATTTTAATTTTGTGAGCGAGAGTTAGCATAAGTTTAAATTTCGGCATTATTCACAGGGTCCCTCTCTCCTTGTACCCTGTCAAATTGTAATATTCAGGACTGGACTCTCTGTGGCTTGACGTAGAATTCAGGAGCACATACGCTAGATTAGAATTATTTGATTGTGCTCGTAATTTTTAGGCCACACTTTTCACTAATTAAACGCACTGTAGATCGTTCAACATTAGCCAAAAATTTCAATCAATTCTTCCCGCTAATAGAACTATCTGTCTAGGGCGTTTTTCATCTGTGCATATCATTTAGTTTAAATTTTAATTCCTTGTACTGCATCCCGCATGAAGAACGCGCGGAGTCACTGTAAGTCTTTCTCTTAAGCATACATCATTGATTTACATTTGCATTGGCTTTTCCGATTCTCCTTCTCAAGCTTTACAACTTAAGGATTCAAAGGAATTGGGACTGCTCGTTAGGCATGAATTTTTGTGCTCACATAAACCACAGTGATAACCTTAACTTAAAACTGGAACTGCTAATCAAGGTGATTGTAAATAAATTGACATAAAATTAATCTGTGTTTGGTGGAGAGGAACCCACTCATTGTTTGTAAGGACCAGAACGCACACTTAGGAAAGAGCCCAAAACCGAAGTAATTCATTCAGACTACTGAGTTTAAATAATTAGCTACTTTTCAGTGAGGGTCTCGGGTAGCCGTTTATGGTCCGACTTCCCTTAGCAGAGTAGGTGGTTTAGAGGACACCGCGGAAGGCTCCGTCCTCAAGTAACATGGGTAGCTGTTTATGGTCCGTACTTACACCTATACTAGCTGAAGGTAGGAGCAACTAGTTGTATGAACTCGGGACAGTCTTTGTGAAATAGTTCGGCACCTAACAGCTCCGCTTAATTTTTAAACTTGTTTTGTCATTAAATTAAAATTGAAAAGATAAACGGCCGAACCCTAACGTTCCTTCACCAGAGTTGAGTGGGTGAATCAACGTGTTTGTTTTGTGTTTGATTTGTGTGCGTCAGATCGTGGTTCGCTAATCATTCCATCCATCTTGAGAAGATGTCGGCACAGTGGTCTTCTTTCCCGATCTCCACGACCATGTCCCGATATTCTTCTTCCCCTCAGCCATCATTCTCTTCCCGCCCATACATCCCACCCTATGACCACGCTTCTTTTTGGAATAGTCCTCTCTCACATTCGGATAATTTTATGGACACGAGAGAGAGACCAGAATTGAGGATGAACAATAGAGTAACCGATATTGATAGAAGAGCACGATTTCCGGTTACCATGATCTCGCAGCCTCTTGAATCATCCTCTACCCAGGATAACTATCTTCTTGAGTACAATCAATTTTCCTTTGACAACCCAAGAGAAAACCGAAGTCAAGGAAAAACAACTCATGACCAGACCATAATGTTTATGAACAATCAACACTCTACTCGAGGTTACATGCCAGAATCACGACACATGGAGACTGATTATACAATTACTAGTCATGAGATGTTTGAGGATGAGATTGCTCGGATTAATCATAGAGCAGACACTTTAACTATGAGAATATATGATCTCATCCACTCAATGCAAAATTCAGAAGAAGTGAGCCCACCACCATGCGAACCACTGGATCATCACAGTCAGACATAACCACTGACTTCTGACCCCCCGATTGACCATATTACAGAAAATACCAAAAAAATGAAAATTTTGAAAATTCAAAAAAATTGGATAATTCTGAAATGGAAGCATTTTGCAAGAGTCTGATCTTAGAGCTTCCATTAATCAAAGCCATAGAATATGTGCCCGATCTTAAGAGATTTGTGAAGAGTCGACTGATACCAAAAAAGACGGGCAAGAAACGATCCAGGACTGAATATCATGTCATATCTATGGCTACTTCTTTGGTGATGAATCACAAACTCAAAAGCCGCAAAGTCAAGCGGTTGACTCGGGTCACATGTGAAATTGAGGATTCTATATTCACTCATGTTCGGTTAGACGACGACTCTACATTAAACATCCTCTCGAAGTCCATCTTTAATCAACTTAAATTCGGACAACTTAAAAAGACTAGGGTGATCATTCAATTACCTGATCGATCTATCAAAAGACCACGGGGGATCGTTTCCATCGTCGTAATTTTCCGAGGTAAAGAACATAACGTGGACTTTATTGTCCTTGACATTGAGCACCCCGGAAGGATGTCTGAGTCTCCTATTATTTTAGGAAAGCCGTTCTTAGCCTCTGCTAAGGCGATCGTCGATTGTGAGACTCAGGAAATCAAGTTCCCGAACTCGGACCACAATGAACATGACCCCAATGACACATCCTGCTCTGAGGAAAATCAACTTAAACCGACAGTTATATTTCACATTATCAGACATCTCCGCATGATACACTGAGACGAATCCTAGGAGAGTCACCTAAAGGACTGACTGTTGGACAAACTTCGGATTCTCACCACCTTATTACTGCTCCTAGGAAAAATCAAGATTTTGGAGCTTATGAGGAATTGGACCATATTATTGAAGATCAACACGATTATTTGAGTGGTCCAATCTTTGAGTCGGCAGTAATTCATGATATACTTGAACCATATAAGGAACTGACTCCGGAAACATCTAATGTCACCAAAATTCATGACCATCCGGATGTGACATCGACACCCCCAGCCATAGACCACAAGATCCGCAGGAACACTCTCCCTCGACCGAAGCAGTGCATGACCCTTCAAGCATTGGTCGACTTTTACGGGGATTCATCTGATGAGGAACTCACAAATGCCACATCGGTTACTCAAGACAGGGAGATGAAGACTGTCCAACTTCCTCCCAATACTTCTCAAGGAAACAAACCGACCAAGAAAGTCACCTTTGACCTTAGACATCAGGTGATTTCTGAAGAGTCCTCGTCCGGTCCTGATGTGGTTCATCAGATAAGTGCAATAGGTATAGCTCTGATCCAATGGCACTTACCTCTGATCGACAAAAGTTGGAGATCCTCTGCAGACGACTACTATTCTCCTGAGGACGACTCTGACGATGGCTGGTCTTCTTCATCGGCCCCCTCTTCATCACACTCCACATCTCCATACTATCTCCCTCCACACTCCCGCAAGAAGGTCCGTCGCAAACCTCCTTGATCTTGTACATCCGCAAATCTACCAGGTTCCCCATCTGTATTTATCCGATTATACTTAGGCTGACCTGAGCCTAAGTATAGGGGGACCGCTACCATTGTTTATACTTCACTTCTCTTCTTTTGTTTTTAATCCTTTTGTATTTAGTACGAGCTATGTCAACATTTCACTTTGTGCCATGGGGACATAGCACAAGCTATGTATAGGGGGTGTATTTGTATATATTTTATATACATTATCCATAGCCCATACTTTAATCGTTTTTATCTAACATCGGGGATGGGTACAAGTAGTGTGTATAATACCTGTTTAAAAAAAACAATAAAACAAAACAAAAAAAAACGAAAAAAAAATCCTTTTTGCATCAAAAAAAAACTCATGGTCTTGCATTTCATCAAGCATTTCATGCATTCCTTGGTCGATATATTCCTGACACATTCACTATCACTCAAGGCTTAAGGATTTTTGAGGACACTTGATTTCTGAAATCTTGAGATTCTGAGTTAGCCTGCCTTAGTCATTAGAGTTTTTAGAATTTAATAATCCACACTTCCCTAGTTTGAAAGATTTGAGCGCTATATTGCACTATTCATCTCTACCATTCAAAAAGAATATGATCAGCACAATCACTCCCACAACTGCATGATTGATGAGATGAGTTGAGATATCACTTGAGGAACTAGGACTAGAGATTTGAGTTTAGATCCGATCTGATGATATTCGAGGATGGGATAAAGTTAATGAGGGCTTCAGAAAACCTGAGTGTCAGCAAAAACCTAGCCAGTATGTGAACAAGTTCATATGCTATCTTTTTGATATTGACCTAAGTGCCAGGGTGTGTTGAAACTTATGGAAAATTGTTGATCAATGTGCGCCAACTTTTGGTAAAAGCAGTGGAGCTAGCCAACAAAAGAAAAGAAAAAGAAATGTCAAGAAAAGCTCTATCATCCAAAGTCAAATTCTAAATGAGCTTCCACCAATGGCGAGCGCTCCCAAACATTTTCAAAGTGTCCACTTGGACCAAGCACTAATTAGAACCAAGGAGTCGGGCTGACACCATAAAAGGGCTCTGCATCGTAAGCGATACAAGTCTGGGTGTCGAAGGTATCTTAGATACTCAAAAGAGACACACCTCGGTGTACTCCCAGAAAAACAAGTGCAGACGACTCCAAATTCTCTTGACGGACACATTGATCAACAAAATAAAAATATACTTGTGTTGAGTAATAAGGCACTCGAGAGGCATCTTGTTCCAATGTGAGGGAGAGAAAATTAGGCACAATCCTATGCCCTCCATCATCTGGCCGTCCATCTACACTTTCAAGTCTGACAAACTAATGAGACGGTTGACTGAAGCAAGAATAGACTTATTCTCTAGTGTTGAGGATTAGGTCTAGAGGAGGATCTTTGGGACTGGAACTTTGAGTTATGCCCCGACTCGACTCTCATGAATTGCAGTACACTAAGAATCATATCCTTATACTATATGTACAAAAAGAGAGTCCGAAAATTAGAGAAGTTGGGTTCCTTTTGATTAAAGCTTGGCTGAGCACAGAATTTTAGGATCACTCAAATTAAGGGTCTTCTATGAATCGAGCCTTGTAAATTCACTTACACAGTCAGGGATATAATCAACTAAGTCATTCATTCATGCTCGGGGACGAGCATGGTCTAAGTATAGGGGTATGATGAATCTCGTATTCATCATGCTAAAATTGGTCATTTAATCTCTGTCCTCCATCATCTACTTGTAATTAATCAATAATAGAGCATTATTAGCCATCATGCATGTGTAAATAATATTTGCATTTCATCATGCATAAATTGCATTTAAAATCCCATGTGTAAATTAGCCCAAAAAGCCGCTAATTTCTCTTATTTTTAATTAATTCATTCTAACTCCGATTGACCTAAAACTACCTCCATTGTGTAGATATTACTAACCTTATTAAATAAAAAATACAGAAAAATTACTGACTCTAATAAGTGTCAAATAATCCCAAAGTCAAATTTCACATCTGACGGACTAAAATAAGCATATCTCCCACATACAGTGTCCGATTTTGGTCTACTCACTTTTAAAGTACTCCATTTTCAAATACCTTCAAAACAAGACCAATTTCGTAAAATTCGGAGCTCATATGTGAAAGTTGGGTTTTGGGCCTCTTTTGCGCATTTTGACTTTTTGCTATTTTTGACCTCAGTTTTTATGTGCTTAATTAACTCTTTTAATTTTATTTCTTTCTCATTTGTGTCCTTTGATGAAAGTTTTAATAAGAAATGCAAAAATTCAAATTCAGATTAAAACTGAGATCAAAGAAATTAACCAAGTCCAAGTGTCTGTTGTCGGTCTGTGCAAAAGTTGAGCGTTTCTTACTTTTATTTTATTTTCCTAATTTCTTATCCTTTAAAATTCCAAAAAAAAATAGATTAATGTGTAAATAATTTTCTTCTATTTTATCGTATTTTTTCTAGAATTTTTATCCTCTCTAAAACCACCAAAAAAATACAAAATCTCAAAAATACAGTCTTTCGTACACTTGGAAAGCCACCAAAAATACCACTTCGCACAGGTGACCTCTTTTGCTCCCAGGTCCTTCATGAAAGTTGTAGATCTCGTCGAGACGAGCAACTTTCATGAAGGAAATTTTTTGATATGAGGTTCCCTGCTTTTTCTTTTCTAATTTAATTCATCTTTAATTTTTGAAAATTTTTTGGAGTGCCACATGGCAGCCCCTGGGCGTGCCACGTGGCACCCCACTTTATTCCCTCCAGGCCACCCCGGGTCACGTGCCCAGCACATGACCCCACCTTCTTCCCAAATCAGTCGTTACCCCCTCCCCTTCCCTGCAGCCGTTCTCCTCTCCCGCCATTAAACCGCCACCATGCACGGCCATAACCTCCTCCCCTCCCCTCGCGCATAACGGCCATCTCGCCGCCTATAAAGCGACGCCCTCTCCAGCCATCCACGGCATCCGCCCCTTCTCCCTCAAGCGCCGGTGACAGCGGCTGCTGGACCGGCGTGATCCAGAGCTCCAAGCTCTGCTGCGGCCTCCTCCCCGAGCTGCTGAGCTCGCCTCCTTCGCCAAGGAGCTCGAGCGACAATCAGGAGAAGGCCATCGCCTCTCCTCCCTCTGGCGACTTCCATCACGCAACCTTTAATTTTTTTCCCTTTCTTATTTCTGCAGGTTCATCATCACCCGTCCCAGCCGCCGACACCCTCCGCGCGCGGCCGAGCTCCTCCAGCCGCTCGGTCACCAACTGCCGCCCTCACCGTTCCACCGCCACCGCGCGGAGGCCGCTCGCCTCTGTGCTCCGCCTGCAGCTGGGCCGGGGCCCCCGAAGCACCGCCTCGCCTCCGACACCGCTTCGACCCCTCCCGAGCCCAACTCCTCCGCCTCGCGCCTTCGCCGCCCTCGCGCCGTGTGTCGGCCGAGGGGCGGCACCACTCGCCTCCGCGTCGGCGCCACCACCCACGCTGCCGTGCGTCGGCCGTGCTGTTCCATCGTCGTTCGCCTCTTCCTCCACCACGCAGCATACAGTTGCCGTTGGATCGGGCCTTAAGCCCTTGATCCAACGGCCCGTAGGCCGCCACGCACCCCCCCCCCCCCGAGCCTCGGCCCCAGCCTCGAGGCTCGGGGCCCCCGAAGCACCACCATCTGCCTCATAGGCTCGGGCGTCCGAGCCTGAGCCTTGGCGCCCGAGCCTCAGCTTCGCCTCCAAGCCTCTGCCTCTTGGCCCGAGCCTCTGGTTCGGACTCCAAGCCTCTGGTTCGTGACCCGAGCCTCAGCTCCGGGCCACCCGAGCCTTTGCCCCGTGTCCGAAGCTCTGGGCGCACGTGCTTCGTACGTGCGCTCTGGAAAAATTGCATCGGAGCCCCTGGAGTTTTTATGAATTGCAAAAATACCTCCCGCCATGGGTAAATCTCAGAAGTGCCCTTCAAGTTTTCATTAATTACAGAGAAGTCCTCCCGGAGACCTTTTTGCAAAGAAAACTTTATTTTATTTACATTTTAGTCCCTGTAATTTCATTTTAGCATATCTTTGTCATACGGATTAGCATATAATAGGTCATTTCGAAGCTAATTCCGTGCTCTACAAGTTAGCATCATTTGTGGACAGATTTGAGGCTGTTTATTGATAAATATTCATTGAGGATCATCTGTCAGTTTTTTGCAGGCCACATATTCATGTTTGGAAAATTAACATTATCTTTTGCAGGGATTCAACTAGTGATTTAAATTGAATACTTTCCCAAGGATTATTGCTTATATTATTTGAAAGATTTAATCAGAGCAGGGAGCTCAATTGAGGAAAGAGGATTATTGGACGTATTTTTGAGGAATCAATTTGTGTAGGAATATGATCTGATCTCATGATCCTCTGGCTTGCATTTTGGAATTAATTGAAAATATCTCATTAGAAATAATCTCTTTTGATCTGTGATTATCTTTCGAGGATTACTTGATAAATTTAATTGAGATTTGAATTTTATACTTCTCAGATCCCGTGCTGAACTGTCATCTCTGTATATTTCCTTGCATTTGCATATTGTTGCATTGTATATTTTTTCGACACAGAAAGTAATCGATCATTAACTAATTATTTAATTTGATTTAAGACCACACAACTAAAAATCAATGTTCCCTGAGTTCGACCTTGGTAAACTTGCCAAGTAAAATATTCCACAACATTCAAAGCTTGTGGTATTTTGACGACCGAAATCCGCCTCCTATATTACAATTCCTCATTATTAAAGAGGTGGATTTCGCGATCATCAGTGCTAAGTTGTTCATGGTGGTTTCTGATAGTTGTCCCCTATGCGGCAATGAGATCGAAACGTTAGAGCACCTCTTCTTCCGTTGTTTTGTGTCCTCGCCTGTCTGGATCATGGCAGACCTCTACTAGATTTGCACAAGCTCCTTCGACTCCTTCTGGGGGTCCTTTGCTGGGGCGTGTGGTCGACCCAGAGAGGAAGTCCTATCCCCGGTGGTGATGCTATGGGCCATTTGGTTGGCACATAATAGTGTTCTCTTTTCGGGTCATCATTTTTACTGTGAGAATGTTTTCTCCCACTATAAGAGCTAGCTTGGAAACTAGACCCTGTAACGAAATGTAATTTTTATATAACTTAATAAAATTCTAGGGCGGACACCGCTGCGTGTTACTGCCTCTTTTGACTTAAAAAAATTTGAGTGAGGTATAAATAATGATATAATTGTAAAATAATATTTATTTTTATGATAAAACTAATTGTTATATCAAATATACATCAATATAAAAAAATCCAAAATGACTTATTTAATCTCCTGGTATTGGTGGAGCGGCTCATATTTATAATAAATAAAAACAAGAAAAGTTATATGTATATTTAATATGCACGATGAAGATGCATGCATGAGGGGTAGGCGGAAAGGGAAAGGGGGAGCTGGAGGAAGATGGGTGCGGTGGAGAGGGGGCGACATATGGTTTAGGGAGGTGGAGGGGAGGAGGACGAGGTAGTCGGGGAGATGAACATGAGAAGAAGGGATCGGTTAGGGAAACAAGACATGGGGTGGATCAGAGGTTGATGAAGCACGTTTCGTATGGAGGCTGAGAGTGTGAAGAACAACGAATAGGGAAGAGGAGAGGTAAGTAGGCCGGTGATGAGGACTACTGTAAGTGCGTCCTTCTCTATTTATAGGCCCATGCACACGCCCGTACACCCTAACCCTAACCACCTAATCCTGCTTATTCCACTAACAGCTCCCTGTTAGTGCGGTTTTACCGAGTCTTATAGCCACTCGGTCATATAAAAATAGCCAACATCTCCCACTTGACTGAAGTGGTCATACTACACTCCCACTATTTTGAGGTGTCTATATTGTAGAGATGTTTATTCCCAAAGCTTCAATTTACTTGAATGCCTTTAGTTGACTCATGTGTTCCTGAGTCCCATTAAAACAACATGTTTAATGTACGTTCCTGTTGGAATTCCTTTTGTGAAAGAATCAGCTAACATATCACTTGGAGGAATGTGTGTTACCTTAATATCTTGTTTGGTCGCTATGTCCCGAATAAAATGATATTGGATTTCAATGTATTTTCCTCTTCAACTATTTGCCCCACTGTTAATCAAGCTTATTGCGGCTTGATTATCACAATATATTTCAACCGGTCCTTTGACCAATTCGAGGCCCAATTTTTCAAGAAAACGTCTAATCTAAACAACATGAGTAGTAGCCATGCTGCATGCAATATATTCAGCTTCTTGTGAATGTCTAGATACACAACATTGTTTCTTGCTTCTCCAAGAAGCAACTGCACCACCAAACATGAAAAGGTAACCTGATGTGGATTTCCCATTATCAATAACCCCCTCCGAAATCTGTATCGGAATATCCCACAATTTCAAGTGATTCAGCTTGATAAATCAACTTCAATTGTACAATACCTTTCAGATATCGAAGAATCCTATTAATGGATTCCCAATGAGCATGCCCGAGATTACTTTGATACCTACTCACTAGGCTTACTGGATAAGCCAAATCAGGTCTTGTACATAACATTGCATACATTAAACTACCCACTGTTTGTGCATATGGAACATCAAGTGGTTTTTATCCCTTTCCTGGACATTGACTTTTACTAAGCCTTTTTTCTATCACAAGTGGTGTAGGGATCGGAGTACTTCTTTGCATTCTGAACCTCTTTAGTATCGTATGCAAATACTTCTCTTGATCTAAACTCAATGTTCTTTACCTTCTGTCTCTACTAATCTGAATTCCAAGAACATAGGATGCATATCCCATGTCCTTCATCTTAAATTCAGAACTTAATTTGTTCTTTATATCATTTAACATCTCTATGTCATTTCATGCAAGCAAGATGTCATCTACATATAATGACAAAATCATAAACTTGCTCGCACTATGCATGACATATACACAATTATCCAATTTATTAGCCACAAAACCCAATTGAATAATTGTGTCATGGAATTTGAGATACCACTGTCGTGAGCACTGATTCAATCCATATAGAGACTTTTTCAAGTTATAACCATATTCTCCTTACCATTTACCTAAAAATCATCAGGTTGTTGCATGTATATGTCTTCTCTCAATTCTTCATTGAGAAAAGCAGTCTTGACATCCATTTGGAATTATTCCAAATCTATATACACGACCAATGCCAAAATCATTCTTATCGATGCTAATTTGGCAGAGGAAGAATATGTTTCCTAGAAATCAATTCCAGCTTTCTGAGTATAACTTTAGCAACTAGCCTTGCTTTGTATTTATCAAATGTACCGTCAGATCGATACTTTTTCTTAAAGACCCATTTACATCCTATGGACTTCCTGGCTACCGGTAAGTCACATAGTTCCCAGACATCATTTTTGTCTATTGAGTCAAGTTCATCCTTCATGGCAATCATCCATGATTCTGACTCAGATGAAGCCATCGCTTCATCAAAGGACACTGGATTTGTACAATCCATAATGTCCTCATCAATAACAAAACACGAAACCTCGCGAGAATACAGATGGTAGTCGCCCATCCTTACAGGTTGTGTTCTGGGTCTTTTATTTCCAGCTTAACCAGTGGGTTGACTAGGCTTAGGGATGAGCATTGGGCTGGGTCGGCCCAGCCCAGCCTGAAGCCCGACTCGCATAGCCCGGCCCAGCCCGAACTCGAATTATTTATGGGTCGGGCTTGGGCCAAAGATTTAGGCCCATTTAATAATTGTGCTGGGCTCGGGCTTAGCCCGACCTAGCCCGTTAGGCCCGATAGCCTGGCCCGCATAGAAGCCTAAATGTAGGCTTGTTAGGCCCGATAGCCTGGCCCACATACAAGCCCATATAAAGGCCCGATTAACCCCCTGACGGGCCTTAGCCAGGGGGATTTGGCACTTGCACTACCCGCTAGGGAACTCCGCACACAGCCTCGCACCCCACCCTCCCCACAGCTGCTTCTTCCTCCCAAACCCCCGTTCCCGCACACAGCAACCCCTCTCTGCTCTTTGCCCTCTCACACGTTGTCTGCCACCTCGAGGCTCGAGCCCCTCACAGCCTCCTTCTCGCCTCTCCCGCCGTGTCGAGCACCTCGCAGCCTCCTCCACGTCGCTCCCACCGCGTCGAGCGTATCATAGACCCTCACCCACGCTCGTGTCGCGTCAAGGCACCTCGCCTCCCGCCTGCACACCTGCCCGCTCAGCCCTCGAGAGCATCTCCTCCCCTCCCGCGCTGCTCAACCCTCGCCGCTCAGCCCTCGTCCCGCAGCCCTCGCTACTGTAATCACCACCTCTCCGCCCCGCCTCACCTCGCGGGTCATGACCCTCACCAGTGACTGTTGGTCCGTCACCGACTCACCGCACTATTTGCATTGTAAGGAAACTCTCAACTCAAGCTTTAAGTTAATAATATTATGTGTTGTTTAATATTCATTTGGTGTAACTTACATTGGATATTGACATCGATGTTAAGTTTTTAATATGGATGACAATTGTGAAAAAATATTCTTAGAAATCAATTTGAAGATTAGAATCTAACTTGGTATTTAACTTTAGATGTCGGACACTAATCTAGAGATGCAAGATCTAGTGGAAGAGAATCCTCCAACGACACTATCGGGGGAAGCTTCAGAACTTAATGAGATTGTGATTAAAAAGAAACGTGGAAGACAGTTAAAATCTTGGATTTGGAAGCATGTCATAAAAATCGGGATGGTAAATGGACGAGAGATGTGCAAGTGTAATTATTGTAAGGCACAATTATCTTGCGGTGCAAAAGGTGGGACAAGTCACATTGATCGTCATTTGAACCTTGCTTGTCCATATTATAACAAACAATTAAAGTCCCATGCTCTTTTGGACTTTGCCGATTCTGATCAAGGAAGCGCCACCATCTCTACATGTAAGTTTGAACTAGATAGAAGTAGGGATGATTTCACGAGGTGGATTATATCTAGTGAATTGCCCTTTACGGATATTGATAACCCAAAGTTTCAAACTTTTATATCCAATCTTCAACCCAAGTACAAGTTTATGTCCAGATTTACTCTTCAAAGAGATTGCATAAAATTATATGAGAGTGAAAAATTGAAATTGAAGATGATATTGAAATCGGTTGGAAGAATTTCCCTCACAGTTGACATGTGGACATCAATTCAGAACTTAGGTTACATGGTTGTTACTGCACATTTTATTGACACTAATTGGAAGCTACAAAAGAAGATTATGTGCTTTTGTGTCATTTATACACGTCATACAGGGGAGAATATTGCGGATATGATTGTGAATCGCCTGAGAGAATAGAATATGTTGAATTTGTGTACCATCACAGTTGACAATGCATCAACTAATGATGTTGTTACGCGGAATTTGGTTGATCAGTTATCTCAGAAGGAAACACTGCTCAAGGGTGGACGTTTTTTCCATGTGCGATGTTAGGCACACATCTTGAATCTTGTGGCTCAAGATGGACTTTCTGAGATCAAAGAAATAATCACAAAAATCCGTCATCTTGTAAAATATATGAAGTATTCAACTAGAAGATTTCAGGATTTTAAAGACATTGCCAAACAAGAACGGATTGAAATAACAACAGGTTTGAGGCTTGACGTTAGCACTAGGTGGAACTGTACCTTTTTAATGCTTGAGTCTGCTATCAAATATCAAAAAGTTTTCAATTGTTTGGGACATGATTTCCATTTATCAGACACACCTTCTGCGAGTGATTGAAAAAAGATGAGATGGTCAGTGGTATCTTAGAGAATTTTTATGTTGCCACCAAGGTGTTCTCTGGACAGAAATATTCTACTGCGAATTTATTCTTTGGTATGATTTTTGAGATTGAAAAGAATCTCCAAACTATCATGAATCATGATGATGTAGCTATCAGAAATATGGCTTCAAAGATGTATGCAAAGTTTGATAAATATTTGAGGGAGAGAGAATCTGTTTTGCCTCTAGCATTGGCATCAATTTTGGATCCACGGTACAAGTTCGGCCTCATAAGATTTGTTTATTCAAAACTTTACCCCGGGATGAAGCCACGTAATATGTTAAACGGGTTAGTCAAATTTTCTATAGCTTGTTTGATGATTACTCTGCTAAGTACATGTCAAGTCTTTCGAACGAAATGTCCACATCAAAATCCATTCAAGAAGATGTATTTTGCCCAATAATGAGAAGCAGGGTAATGCTAGACAAGTTCTTAAATAAAAAAAAGTGAGTGGTTCTTGTGATACAGGAAAATCCGAGGTTGAAATCTATTTAGACGATCATTCCACAGACAATGAGCAGGTGACAATTTTGATGTTCTGAGGTGGTGGGAATTGAACACGAGCATCACATCTTATTCGCTATGGCTCGTGACATTCTGGCAATACATGTATCCATTGTGGCTTCTGAGAGTGCTTTCAGCACGGGCGAGTGGAGGCATTGATTTGCGCAGGAGATTGGATCCATGCGGATGAGCTAGAGAATTCAGATTTTGAAGAAGGAGATGATGAGGAGGAGCTAGAAGAGAATGCATTTGGTTAGTATCTACTTAACATTCAATCAATATTCTCTATTACCATTATACCATATCTATTAAATATTTATCTTTATTTTAGATCCAAGATGCAATGAACCTTCTAACTAGTTTGACAATATATTTGATAAGCAAGTCTGACTATACGAGATAAAATCCATTTTGTTTGATGTTAATAAATCCTTACAAGTTTTAATAGTATCACTATTTGTTTTCTAACCTTTATTAAAATAATTTTGTAGGTGGAATCGTGGAATCATTGAGTGGAAATCTCACTTCATCTTCCATGCGATTTTGTGAAACATCTTTTTTGTTCTTTCTTGAAGTTTTTACGAACAATAAGCAATTTGGAAGTTATTTTCCTTAATGTTTTTATAAACGATGTACTATGCAAGGGGATCATTGAGCTTGTTTGTTGTGGCCCTGTGGTTGTCGTTGTGGGCATGATGTCTTTTTTTTCTTGATATAGTTGAATCATTTATTTATATCTTCGAATGACAAATTGCATCTTTTTTAAAGATTGAGTTGTATTTGTAGGCATTAGCCTTGTAAGTACCCGACAGAAAGGAGCAAGAAGATCAAGATGTTTAATTCTCAAGGCCGCTAGGATAACTAAATAATAAAGACATAAATAACTAATAAATACTTCATAACGAAGATTACAATAAAAATAACAAATGAGGGTGCGTCAAGTATATGAGCCCGCCAAGTCTAGACTCATACGTTTTGGGTCGGTCCAAGCCAAATTGATTTTTGAGACATTATGGGTCGGCCCGGCCCAGGTCCGACCCACAATAATTGGGTTGGGGTTGGGCTTGGGCCTTCAAAAAAATTAGTGGGCTTAGGCCCGGTCCAAAGCCCACAACCATAAATGGGCTTGAGCCCTGTAGGGCCCGGCCCATGCTCATCCCTAACTAGGCTTACCCACAACTTTCAAAAGAATATCTATATTCATAGGTTCATCCTCTACATCTGGAAGAAATTCCCTTCCTATTTGGTTTTTTTCCGAGTCAGAGTTATTATCATGCAAATCAATTAGAGGTTCCAAATCCTCTGATTCTGCTTCCTTATCCTCTTTATTCTCAAGAAAAGTAACGCCACGACTCTCAATTAGACCCCTTTCTTGATGCAGAAACCTATATCCTTTGGATTTTTCTGAATAATCAATAAAAATGCACTTTATTATCTTGAAATCAAGCTTATCTCTAAGCTAATGCGGTGCAAAGACATGTCCTTCACATCCCCATCTACAGAGATGATCTAACTGTGGCTTTCTTCTATTCCATATCTCATATGGTGTGGATTCAACGGATTTCGTGGGAATTCTATTTTGTATATAACTTGTAATCATTACTGCTTCACCCCACAAATTCTTCGGGAGTCTCGAATGTGAGAGCATGCACCTGACCGCATTCATCAATGTTCGATTTTTCCTTTCCGCCACTCCATTTTGTTGTGGCACATATGGCATTGTTGTATGTCTAACAATGCCTGCATGAATGCAAAAGTCATTAAACTCTCTCGAGTTAAATTCTCCACCTCTATCCATCTTTAGTACTTTGATCGATTTACCCAATTTAGTTTCTACCTCAGCCTTATACATATTAAAGCATTCAAAAGATTCAGCTTTTCTTTCCAAGAGATATACAAAGGTAAATCTTGAATAGTCATCAATAAAGGTAATAAAATATTCCTTATTTCCATATGTTTTGGCTTTTAGGGGACCGTAAATATCTGAATGAATCAACTCTAGCAATTCATTTGACCTTTGACCAGTAGAAAAGGGTTTCCTACTCATTTTTCCGGTCAAACAATGCTCACAGGACAATGTTCTTGCTCCTGTTATGTTAGGCAATAGATCTAACTTTATGATTTGATTCATCTTATTATTTCCTGGATTCCCTAATCTCATAAGCCATAAATCAAAATCAGACAATAAATACAAGGAATAATTCAAAACACCATTTATTGATTCAGCATAAACAGAGATACAAAATAAGTCATGCTCATGCATAAATTTGCCGACCACAAAACCTTCCCGTCTCTACCTATAGAGACACGATTATTATAGAATCTGACTTGCAGATTCTTCTTCAGGAGAGCTGCCACTGAAATCAGATTCCTTCGGATCCCTGGAGCATAGAATACATCTTGGAGGATCATCATACTCTCTCCAGGATTCATCCTATAAGTTCCAACACCTTCCACATCTAGGTAGGTGTTATTGCCCATGTAGATCCTCTGCTCTTCCTTTTTCAGCTCTTTGAATTCCACTAGTCCCTCTTTGGTTTTTTGTGATATGTCGGGTGGCACCAGAGTCCGCCCACCAGCCTTCACAATCGGTTGTGGCAGAGTTACACTCAACCACACCAACAAATTCGTGCTTCTTGCCCTTTTCCGAGACCTTAGCATGGCCTGATCTCACCCCTTTAGTGGGGCAATTGGCCTTGAAATGGCCAAATTTACCGCAAGAATAGCACGATCCTTGTGGTCCTTTTCCATGTTGCTACCGATTGCCTTTGAATTTAGCTTTTGTGGGACCTATTGATGAATATCCACATTTCATCATCTTTATTCTATCATTTTGGCACCAAAAACCCCAGCAAATGCCTGTAAGTAGCATTAAATAGAGCAATTTAGCATGCATGCATGTGCATCCAATTAGTGTATAAAATACTGTAATTAAAGCTAAAATTATAGAATAAATAAAAGAAAAGAAAAAGAATAAAATATTGTAAATATTTTATGACCCGAACCCCCGAGACCTAGGCATCTTGATGAATAGGTCGACAAGGAATAAAGTAGAGGGAGATAATTTACCTACACTTTGTAATTCATTCTTGATTCATTTTGGGACCTATTTTTGGCTCCACTTTTTATACATAAAATAAAGAAACTTTGTACATAAAAGTTGTAGATAATTTAATAAAGAAAAATACAAATTTTATTTCACTAAAAAATAATACACAGATAAAAAGTTATGGTCTGGATAAAAATCCAGAATCCCAACTTCCCAGACCCGTATCTCACAACTGAAAACTCCAAATGCAGCAAACTCATCTTTAATTGTATATAGAATAAAATAAGCTATTTAATGGCGGTGGTTTCGCATTTGGCGGAGCTACGATTTGAAAGTTGAGTTTTGAAACCCCATTGTACAACTGTACAGAGATTAAAATATTCATTTTATTACTCATTCATTATTTTTGTATTTTTATATTTTTATAATTTTGTAAATATTACTTATAATAGTTATGCATATTGAAATCAGAATAAAAATTCAAAGAAAATGCAAAATAAAAATACTTGTCCATAATACATAGGTAAAAGACCTACTTACATACCTATACAATACATACTTTTGTTTTATTAAGTATACAAAATACATCAGAAAAATAAAATAAAAATATATTCATGTGTGCAAAAGTATCTTATAATTTTGTAAAATAATAAACAAAAAATAAACAAATTAAAATCACAAAATAAAAATAAATTAATAAAATATATAGACATTATACCTATAAGGGCTAAAAAAGGTAGCTTATAAAAATATACTTCATAAAAATAATTAAAAATCACCATAAAATAATTTAGAAAATAATAAACATTTTTCATTTTATAACTTAAAAATAATAAAATCATTTTCAATTTTTAAATGAATTAACAAGATTATTTTCCAGGGTTTTTCCTAGTTGGTCCACGTGGACCAACCAGGTGGCGCCCCCAGTTGACCCCGGTCAACTGGTCGCCTCCCCTCCTGTGCCCGTTGTCAGAGTTGGTTTTCGAGCCAATTTCTTGGCTTTTTCGCGACCGGATCTTGCACCTATTCGTGATAAGTTCTTCAGCAAATCCGTGCCTCGATCATCCCTCTTCCTCGACCGGTGATTTCCTTGGGGAGTGGAGCACTGTATCGTCTGCTCTACGTCGATCTTTGAGCTCCTGTCACCTTAGGTCAAACCACTTAAAATGAACCCTCGACTTTGGATTTGAATTTGAGTCCCTTCGGTCCACCCCTCATCGCCTCTCTTGTGCTCTGTGGATTCTTGGAGGTGACAGCTCCACCGTGGTCCCTTCAGCCAAGGCGTACGAGGTCGGAGGCGTCTCCACCACCTCCCCCAACTTCGGCGGTCGAGGTACCTCATTTCCTCTGGCTCCGGCCATTGAGGGCCCCCTTCCTCTTATTTCTCATTCGCATTTTATTCCAGTTAGTTTTAGGATTAAATACCCTCAAAAATACTTAAGGTTCATCGCTCGAATCAACCAATCATTCATCTTGTCCGGAGCGCACCTCCGGCCAAACACCCCCAAGTCGCGTTACGCCTCGCCGCCACCATCTTGAGGTCCAGGCAGTTTCCCTGGACCTCTTAATCCTTTTTGCAGGTCTGAACACGTCGATTTGCGCCTGGAGGCTATTTTGAAGCCTCGCCGGAGCTCGCGAAGCCCCCAAGCTCTGCCGGCCTCCCGTGAGCACCCCGGCCTTCGCCGTGGTATTTTGACGCCCCCAGGAGGAAGAGCCGACCTCCAGGATCTCCCCTGTCCATTTTGAAGCCCAACTGCCACCGGAGGACGGAGATCTAGCGCGGCGAAGCTCGCCCTCGCCGGCGTTCTTCGCAGTTCTTGCTCCTTTGTCCGCCACCGTCGAATCGTGGACGAGCCCCAGACGCTACAGCTGCCGTTGGATAGAGCTCGATCTCCACCGTCGGATCTTCTCGCAAGGATCTAATCCTAGCCGTCCAAGCCGAAGCGTCATCGCGTGTCCAGGGCATGCCACGTGTCAAGTGAACGGCCCTCAGTCGTTCGATCTCCTGAGGGAGGGATTTTTGCAAGTATACCCTCGCGACTTTTGTAATTTTCTTTTAGTCCTGAAACTTTAATTATTAGTTTAAATTTTTGTAAAATTTGTATCTAGGCCCTCGAACTTTATGAATTTGCAGATGGGTCCTCTGCCACGTCACCTCACGTGACCTGTTCACGTGAGGTGTGGGCATTTTGCATTGAGGCCCTCGGCTCTTTGGTTATTTTGTTTTAATACCAGAACTTGTAGTTTAAATGTTAAACTTTTGGAAACCTTGCATGTTCGGCCCCGGAGGTTGTTGAAATTACACTTAGGTTCCTGCCAGGCACGTGCAAGTCACGCGTCCTGGTGGGTATTTTGCGCCGACACCCTTGCGGGTTTGCTTATTTGTATTTGGTCCATAAATTTGGATATTAAGAGTTAAATTTTGTGGAAAATTGCTTGTATGCCCCTGGACTTTTGGATATTTGCACTTATACCCCTACCAGGCTGTGACATTTTTGCTTGCTTGATCTATTTAATTAGGGTATCATTTTAATTCGAAAAATTCTCAAAAATTCAAGTTAAGCTCCTGTGTGCTTGTCCTTTAACGCCCTATTTTTTAGTTTTTGATTTTATTGCATTTTCCTATTTATTAAAAATCAAAAACTTGCTTTTTGCCTACTCTCTAGCTTAGAAAATACCAAAAAAATAGTAAAATACCTTCAAAAAATTCCAAAAAAATTCCCTACTGTCTATTTTAACCTACTTTAGTGTCAATCCAAAAATCACTAAAAATCTCAAAAGAAAAACCTTAAAATTTTGAAAATACCTAAAAACTTCAAAAAAATCTAGAAAATTATAGAAAACTCTAAAAAATGCAAACTCAACTCCTGTAGATTCTATATTTTATCCTCTTTATTTTAAAAATAGTTTGGAAAAATTTTGTGGCTGTTTGATATTTTTAATTCGCATTTTACCCCCAGCCAATAGCTAATTCACTGTTTTGCTTTATTTCAGTGTTTAAAAATACCAAAAATATTTTGAAAAATACCCAAAAATCACAAAAACAGTAGAAAATCATAAAAACACCAAAACGATTTTATTTCTGAATTTTTGACTATTTTTGCATATTTTTATAAATATTTTATCACCCCTTTCATTACATTGTTTTTATATTCCAATATTGAAAAAATAGAAAAATATAAAATATAAAATTATAAAAATCAGAAAATTAAAAATCAAAATACAAAATAAAAAGTAAAAAAATTAATTAAAATTTAAAAACATACAAAAATCCTTGCATTGCATAGTGTAGACATCACTTCACACTCACTCACACACATTAGTTTGATCTACCCTATTTGCTCCCTGTGTTTGAACTCTCTGCATACTTGCTTGCTGTACATCTTTTATGTAGAGTTAAAAATAAATTTTAACTTCACATTGCTTGTCATTGCTTGATATCTATAGTGTGGGTTAATTGTTAATTTTAGTCCAGGATTCATTGCGGGTCACCGCAGCGACCTCGGTTGTCTCCGCCTGTGTGAGACATCATTTTAGACTCCATGAATTTTGGCTAAATCACCTATGTATTTCTTATGATGAACAACATGTGCCTCTTCTTGTTCAACTTCGAAGACATCAGTCTTCTTCCTTCTGACAGTTAAGTCCTGCTCAATTGCAAGTTGAGCGGGCAAGTCGGTCACGTTCTTTATAGCTCCATTTAGCCTCAAAATGGTGGCAACCATATCAAATAAGGATGGCAGACTATTCAATATAGTTGCCGCCTGCAAATTTTCAGGAGTAGTGGTTCCCGATATCTGCAGATCTTTTGCCATGACTATCATCCAATTGATGTGTTCAATAACACTATCGGATTCCTTCATTTTGCATGTATTATATTTGTTCAAAAACCCTAATCAAATCATCCTCCATATCTATGAGGATGAAACTACGATCTTTCTTATCTGTTTTCTCCCACTATTCAAATAATTTCTTATGGGTAAATTTCTCAGCATCAGAAGCTTCATTGGAGAGTTCAGGAGCGGGAGTATCAATAATATTATCTAAATTGTCATGCATTAGACTATACAATATTTTGCGACTCCACATATCATAATTGACACCATTCAACTTTTCCAGCTTAGTCAATTCAGATGCAATCAGTTTGGTTGCCATCTAGGATTGTTTTCTAAAAGAAATGTAAACAATGTAAGATTACGTTGTATTTTTTTAAAGAAAGACGATGATAATAAGTTGATCAGTAATTGTGAAGCCTTGATACTATGTGAATGAAGATAATATCCAAAGTAATCAAAAGTTAGTCACATTATTAATAGACCTTCTTATCTCATAAAATAATCACTAAAGTTTTTTTTATAAAAGGATGTATGCAGAAATATAGATTAAAACTAGTAGAAAAAATGTTACTAGAAGGAGACTATCTATTTAATTTTTTATGAAAGCGAAAACGTGTGCACCAAAAAAAATACTAAGCAATAGGTAAAAAATTGTTATTAATCTACAAAAAAACTAAAGGACAAAACTGTTATAGGTTAGGTCTGACAAAAAGGAGGGTTTCCCCTATTGCATTGAAGGAGAAATAACTAATAGATAGAGGGCTAAAAAAACTTTCTTCGGATTGCATTGAAACCAGATACAAGAAAACAAACGGATAAAGAAATTATATACTCTCCCTTTTTTTAAACAATCCAAAAAGAAACAAAACTTCTACAAGGATGTACAGTGGATACAGGACAACCCTAGATGGTAGGGTAATGAATACAAGCAAAGTGAGGTGTAAGTTAAAAAATGAGATTCCTGACAAGCTCCCTTCCAACTTTTTAAACGCAACAGACGAATGACACAAAAAAATAAAAAAAGGTTAGATGTGTTGATAAAAAATCTCCTTCCCCTTTTTGAGTTGAGATCAAGATAACAACTATTATAAACTGAATCCATTTATTAATTAAAAAATAAGATAATTTTATTGAATAATCAAAAACCACGTTCTTTGATTATATAATATAAATAAATAAATAAATAAACGTGACTTTGTGCAGCATGTTAACAAGCTGGGAATTTTTTAAAAAAATATTTTACAGTCGTATACCACTAAGAGGATAAGGAGTTAAAAAAACCAACCATATGTTCTCTTGGACAAGCAAATAAAAGGTTACACAAAAAATGAGCCGATATCCGACTCCAAAAAAAAAGGTATGAGCAGATATAAACAAAAATGAGAATGACAAGCACAAAACCCAAAAAGAAGCAAAAGTGACAGAAACTTCAATAGCTATAGAAGAGACCTTTATAGATGTAGTGGCATGCAACAGAAATTTTATCAAAAAGCCATAAACCGTACCTCGTTTGCAAATGCACGAATCGAGAGATTGAAGACTCTGAGGTCCTCGGAGATGGCTGTCCCGGAAACGATGGATGGCTTCGAGGTTCACGACCAAACTCCAGTCAATCGTCACGAGATCTGAGGACGTGCAGCGCTGAAGCCGTGCCCGAGGTTGCAAGGCGGATCGTGATCGAGAGTTTAGATCGAGGAAAATGGCTCTGATACCAGTGTGAAGAAGAACGAATAGGGAAGAGGAGAGGTAAGTAGGTCAGAGATGAGGGCTACCGTAAGCGCGCCATTCTCTATTTATAGGCCCATGCATGCGTCTGTATGCCTGAACCCTAACCGCCTAATCCTGCTTATTCCACTAACAGCTCCTTGTTAGTGCGGTTTTACCGAGTCTTATGGCCACTCGGTCATATAAAAATAGCCAACAGAGAGCATGCCAACTTGATAGCGTGGGAGATAGAGGAGGAAGAAGGGGGGGAGGGGGCCAAGGTCATTCTTTTTTCATCGAATATTTGGCAACATGTGATATCGACGACGGTGGCGGGCGGCGACCAATATGAGCAAGTTGAAGATGGAAACGATGATGAGGTGTTTGTGTAGTATGTGGTGGTGTCCTCGATGGAGAAGGAGATGGGAGCGTTGCTGCAGGGATTGGGATTGGAGAGGGGAAGAGGGAAGGAGGTGTTCAACAAAGGGCAAAATGGGAATATTTCACCCAAAAATTAATACAGTGGGCGTGAGAGTCCCTCTCTTTAATATATGTTGATGGAATGGAAGGGAAAGGAATGCCTGAGAAATATCGAAGACATAGATCACTTAGAGATGCAAATGGTTACGGATATCCGCATTCGATCCACCACCGTATTTGTTTTATACAGATTTTGACATTTGTATTCGTATCCGTTTTAAAATGGATACGAATATGGATATCATTTTTGATATCCGCAAACATCTGTATCCGTATATTCATTTCGTATGTAAATATAGTCATATATTTATTTTTAACCCTATATAATATAATTCTATGCCTTCTTTTACCATATTTATATAATTTTTACGATAAAACATATTTAGTAAATTTATATCATGTGTATCCCATCCAATTCGTATATATTTATGTTGATTCTATAGAGTATTTCTAATATCACTCGTATGAGATCAATATCCATTTTACATCTGTATCCATTTTTAAGGATATGGTAAGATAGTTTAATATCCGTCAATATCCGTATCCACATCCATATTCGTATTCAAAAACAGATAAGGATACAATAATACTTATATCTATATCTGTATCCGTCCGTTTGCATCCCTAGTTACTATGTATCTGCCCTTTAATATTCAAATCTATATATTTAGTTTGCACAAGATGCTTTCATGATATTTTTATTATCTATGAGAATTATAGAATATGGTATCCAACAATTTAATCTCTCGTATTTAAAATATAATAGAAATCGAAACATATCACATATCTTTACATTCACTACAATAAATAGGCATAGATCATAACTAGGGGTGTGCATGGGGCAGGCTCTATCCGTCCGTCATTGTTGGGTTGGCGGTTCGACCCGACCTATTTCAATGGGTAATCATAATAACGGATACCCAAATTATATGAATGGATCTCGGCTACCCGTGAGTGCCCGCGGATCACTAAAACACATCAATCCATGATATGATTGAGATGTGAAAGTTTCTAACTTGAAAATTTTTAAGAAAAAACCAACGCTAATAAATCCGTGATACGTGAACAAACATTACTTATATATTCGCACAACATTTGGTTGAAAATATCACGATGAACACAAAATGAAAAGAACAAAAAGGAAAATTGGCTTCGATAAACCGGCTTTGATCTATGCTTATACTTTTTCAAAGCAAATATAATATGTTTATCTTCGAATTTTAAATGATTAACACTTGATAAATAAATACTCGTTTTACTGTTGATGGGTCGAACTAAAGCCCGCTCGAATTGGAATATCACATGGCCTAAATTATCGATTTCAATCACAATATTAGAGCTCGACCGAAACGAGATTTCGGTCAGATTTTGACCAAAATTTTGGTCATTTTTATTAGCATTCCTTTTATCTACCACCCATCTAGTTAACATATCGGTCATTTCTGTCGACTTTCGGCACTTATCGAGATCGAAATTTCGGTTGGATTTTGACCAAAATTTTGGTTGTTTCGATTCATTTCTTTTATCGACCACCCATCTAGTTAACATATCGACCATTTCGATCGAATTTTGACACGTCAAACTCGAAATTTCAATCAGATTTTGACCAAAATTTTGATCATTTCAATAGTTAATATGTCGGCCATCTCGATTGAGTTTTGATACTTGTCAAATGTGGTCCGATTGCTAAATCTTTTGAATTTATACAAATTATGTTTGAGATATATATTTTTTAATTCATCTCGTTGATGACATGCATATGGCATCAAATGTATTTTTTAAATTTCCTTTTCAATTATTTTTACATAAAAAATATTAGATCTTTTATTTCTATTAAAAATACAAACGTTTATAAGCCTCTTTTCTTGAAGTCATCCAACGATCTAAATCTCAATTCATAAATTTTTATTATTCCGATTCCAAGTAACGATCTCAATCACAAGCAATTTCGAAGTCAATTTCGAAGTCGAGATGGGCAAGGAGATTGCCAGGTCTATGGATAAGATCCGTCAACCTATGGTTATTGTTTGGGTTGGAGGGGCAATGAAGTGGATCGACCCGTGGATATCCATGGATCATTGGGTCAGAGCTCCATATATCTTGAATCAAACAGGATCATGTACCCGATCCAGAATGATTTGTAGGATACTTATGGGTTTAAGGTCGACCCATACAGATCAGATCGAATACCCATCTAACCCATAACCCGTACACAACCCTAATCATAACCATATCATCAAATCTGAATATACAAAAATGAATACTTTCTTGCTATTTTTTTAGCCTGGGGAATTGTTTTTTTGCTAAAATCATATCTTGTTGGATTTTTTGGGTGGAATCAGTATTACTTTTGGGGTAATATATGGTTATTCAGTTGCTCTTGTTGAGGGTGTTTAAGCTGATATTATTCATATTATATATTTGAAGTGATTGTAAGTTTTTGCTTCGCGTCTGTGCGGGGCCATCCGGACCTTTCTGACGTACTGAACTTATTTAGGCATTATTCTGATGAATAAATTTAAACCATTTCTAAAAAAAGAGGGAGGTAGGGGGGATGTGGCCAACCTTTTATCATCTTTAGTTTTCATTAAACTTTTTAACTATGCTCTCTCAACTCCCCATCTTTCTCTCCTTTTTTGAAGATGCGATCAATTGAAACGAATAGTTTTGTTTACTTTTGTTTCTCTTCCTTTTCCAAGAAATCATATAACAATAATTAGTTTTTATCTTTCTTAAAGTTTTTTCTTCTAATTGTTGTTAAAGTCAACGATGATTATTACAAATTTTAATCAAGAGATTCATTGTGAATGTCAAGTATAAAATAAAATTTTGTGACATAGAATTTCTATTATCATATTTTTAATATCTAATGATATAACAACTATTTCTGAAATATTTAGTCGATGCCCTGAATAACTATGATTAAGTTTTCTTGTTAATTTGAATTAATTCAAAATATCTTATGTTGATTAATTTGAGCAAAGACAATGATCATAACCAGTATATATATATATAGAGAGAGAGAGGGGGGGTGATCCTATGAGATGAGGTTTTGTGAGTGACTAATCTCATATACATCATGTTAAAATCTATTTATTATTCTCTTTACTTAAATAATTCATTAAAAATCACAATTAAATCACTAATATTAACTTGTATTATATTGTGAATAATCCGTGTATAATTAATCTATATTTTCTAACCCTAAATTATTACTAACCCTTTTTTTATTTTCTATTTTATTAAATGTTTCCTAAAAATTAGGTTAAATATTGTCTATATTTATCTTGGCTTTTAAAAGAAATTAAAAAGAAAAAAAATCACAAAACCTTTAAAATTAAATGTTTTTAAGTCTTTAAAAAGCTTGTGAAAATACATCTTTATACAAATGACTTCTTCTGGCTTTTTGTCCAACATGAAATTTGTATATCTCATTGAGATCTACAACTTTCATGTTTTGACTTTTTTCTTAATTCAGCTTCTAATTATTTATTTTTGATTTTTTTTCTTTATTTTCCTATTTTGAACTAATTTCATTGGACCACTTGGCGCCATCTTGGGTGGCCACGCGGCCCGCTCCTTCTGCGCCACGCATCCCTCATCCCCACCGTCTGATCCGATCCTAGATCAGATCCGCACCGATCATCTCCCCTTACCTCTCCACCGTTTGATCTCCACTTCTGGATTCAATCCTAACCACTCACTTCCATCGTTCTCTCAACCACACGATCACATATTATCCTGCACTCCAACACCACCCACGTGGCACGCTACCCGCCCCCCATCGGTCTCTCTCCTCACTCGTTCGATCTTGCCCCCAGATCCCATCCAGACCATACATCCTTGCCAGCTTCCTAACTGCTAGATCGGATCTCGGGATATGATCCCCATCGCTCCCTCGTGCCCTCTTCATGACCATAGGATTGCGAGATCCAACTGTCCTCAACCCATCATCAACCTCCAACGCCTCCCACTCCAGGCATTACGCCTAGCGAAACCTTCACTCCCTTTCTATTTTCGCCACCCACTCTAATCACCTCTCCACCTCCTTCCATTGCCTCCACGTTGCCCTATCTCCTGTGATATTCGTGAGTCCTTCAATGTCCCCCTCCACTCCACGTCATCAATACCACCGTTGTAAATCACCTCCATCATCACGTCGACCCACCGCCTACCATCCTATATAACACCCACCCCTGCCGCACTTCTCCCCTCGACCACCAATTCTGAGCAAGAGCCCTACCCCTCCTCTACCTCCCTGTGACAGACAGAGGTCGAGGAGGGCCATCATGGCCTCCCCATGCTTCGGTGATGACCCACGGTGTCCACTACCATGTCGCGGTGCCTCTGGCATCCATTGAGCACCGAGGACCGGCTAGCCTCATCATGCGATGACCCGAGCTTCAAACGAGGCTTGGCACAAGCCTTCGTGCATCCATTCTTCCTCTTCGATCTCCAAGTGACTCCTTTTTTTATTTTTCTTGAGTTTCCTCTGATTTATTCTGCCACACACACTCCAATTCACCCAGCATCGACCCCCCTATCAGCTCCGCCATTCATCCTTCATTTACGCGCCACCTTCGATCGCCACCTTTGCTTTCTCCTGAACCCAATTACCTCCACCCCCTTCTTCTCTACTTCACCGGAGAAGAAGTATTGGGCCTCCATCTTCTCAGACCGATTAGGCCCCCACTCCACTCGCATCACATCCACACACATCACTTCAGTTATGCTAACATTGCAAGAACTTCAACGACCGGAGCCAACGCCTCCTCTCTGGTCTCCAGCTCCGCCTCCGGTGATGCAACGTCGGTAGCCTTCTGCAGATGTCCTCGCGACTTCCTCTCAGGACCGCCATCTTCGCTAGGTGACAACCAAGCTCAGGCGACCCTTAGTGAGCACAGAGGAGCTTTGGCGATCTTGTCGGAGCTCCATTTACGCCATCGCTCCTCTGACTAGGAACAAAGTGCAGGCATCATCGGATGGCGCCCTTGCGGCAGCTATCCAACGACCCATAGATGGCCACGTCGCCCCCTCCGCGGCATGGAGGCTCGGACAACCAAGCCATTCCCCGAGCTGCCATCCATCACCACGTGTCGCTCGATCCTCGCTGCCTCCCGAGCCAAGCCCCCTCGTGTGCGAGGCACGTGAGGGGCAGGCCTAGTTGCATTGAAGCCCCATGATCTTTCAAATATAACATCCAGGTCCTCAGGCATGTGCCTCACGTACGCGCTTGAGGTAAATTACACAGAGGCCCCTTCGAGTTTTGGTTATTACAAATGGGTCCTTCTAGGGACCTATTTGCAATATTTATCTTTATTTTTCATTTCATTTATGCCCATGCATTGTTTTTAGCATATCTTGAGCATTTTAACTCCAAATTGAATGATTTCAATTTCAATTTGATGCTTATTTTATCCTCTATTAAATGACATATAAAATTTCATGTTTTAACACTGAACTAAAAGGCTATAGTTCTGTATGATCCGTGTTTCTTACTTCTTATTTTAAGTACCATTATTGATTCTTTAATGCTCGATTTCACTCTGAAATTGACCTATAATTTGTTGCTCATTGATTTGACATTGTGTATGGCATATATGTATATCTTCTTTTTGCATGCTTATCCTTTGCATTTCATCTTGCATTATTTTCATCTCATCCTATTTTTGCATTTTAAAAATCAAATAAAATTTGGCACGTACCATTCTACTTTGTTCTTGCATCATTTTATCTGCATCACATGTCTTTGCATTATTTTACTTGCATTGCACATCACAACTGCATAAAAACCTAGGTTTAGAAAATAATCACTGATTAATTAAACAATAAAATTTAATAAATAGACAAGGAGGCTCGTGTCCATGTGTTCGAGGTATATTTGCCAAATAAAGTAACTTCCACATATTTAAAGTGTTGTTTTTGCTGAACAATTTTCACCACATATACTACGATAAAAGACAATTATTAACGTAGTGAAAATCCTAGTTCATCAAATGGCGTCGTTGCCGGAGACACTGCTCATCTTTATTTGTTTGTTTAATTTTATTAATTTTTAATGTGAATATTTTCAAAATTTTAGGTCTTTTCATCGTGTTGTTTTTGCATCATTTCATGATTAAATTTCTTAGTATTTTTCTGACATTATTCTTTTGTAGCAGGATCGATGGAGACCGAGGACACTTGATCTACATGGAGGCATGGAGTTGGGAGCTCTCGTTGCGAGGAGCCGCAAAAGAAGAACGAGAAGGATTCAAGGAACTTTAGTCAGCTCTTCATTCATGCATTTTGTTGTGAAATAATATGTATCTTGTGCATTTCTAGTGGTCCTCATTCGAGATCTCACATGTGTACAAAAATAAAAAATTAAAATTCATAAAAATTTGCAAAAGATAACAATCACAAAATTCACTAACTAAGGAATTGGTGTATTCCTGACACATTCACTTTCACTCAAGGGTTAAGGATTTGAGGACACTTGATTTATGAGATCTTGAGAGTCTGAGTTAGCATGTCTTAGTCATTAGAGTTTTGGACTTAATAATCCAAACTTCCCTAGTTTGAAAGATTTGAGCGCTACATTGCACTCTTTATCTCTACCTTCTAAAGAATATGATCAGCACATCACTTTCACAACTGCATGATTGAGGAGATGAGTTGAGTTATCACTTGAGGAACTGAGACTAGTGATTTGAGGTTAGAACCGATTTAATGATGCTCGAGGATGGGATAAAGTTAATGAAGGCTTCAAGAAACCTGAGTGTCAGCAAAAACCCTAGCCAGTATGTGAACAAGATCGCATGCTATCATTTGATATTTACCTATGTGTTAGGGTGTGATGAAACTAAATAATTGTTGAAGTGTGCGCCAACTCTTGGTAAGAGCTAGCCAAAAAGAAAAGAAAAAAAGAAGTATTGGAAGAAAAAAGCTCTCAAACACAAAGTCAAATTCAAAAGACTTCCACCAAAGGCAAGCTCTCCCAACCATTTTAAATTATCTACTTGGATCAAATGCTATAAGGATCAAGGAGTCAGGCTAGCACCAAAAAAGGAGCATATCGGTATACTATACAATATTTACCTTCTAGGGACCTATCTGCAATATTTATCTTTATTTTTTATGCATTTTTATTATAGTTATGCCCCTGCATTATTTTTAGCATATCTTGGGCATTTTAACTCCAACTCGCATGATTTTAATATCATTTTGATGCTTGTTTTATCCTCTATTAAATGGCATAGAAAATTTTATGTTTTGGTACTGCATTAAAAGACTATATTTCTGTGTGCTTCGTGTTTCTTACCATATCACCATCTCACAAAAGCATATCTTACAGGATTGCCCCCTATATATGGGTTTGATGGGTTGTCTCCCAGCCATTTTTTGCAAATTTTTTATTTTTTTAAATATCACCATGTATATTCATCTATATACCCCTCCAATATGTCATTCAAATTTCGTTAGAAACAAAGACGCATATGCCCTCCATCTAGAACATGTCAATTACAACAATGTTTAGACCATTAAAATTACTTGTTCTAGATGGAGGACATACGAGTTTCCATTTCTAATGAAATTCGAATGACATATTGGAGGGATATATAGATGAATATACATGGTGATATTCTGCAAAAATATTAAAAAAATGCAGAAAAATTGATGGGAGGCAACCCCATTTTTCACACACACATATGGTTAAATGGGTATGCTCCTTGGGAGCAAATAAGAACATGCCCCCACCTTTTCCTGCAAAAGTTTTTATTTTTTTAAAATAAAACCCGAGGAGATTTACTAAGAATAATAATGAAATATATGTTTCAAATTTCTTGTAAAACAAACAGTTCTAACACTTCCATCTGGAGGGGGTTAATTTTAACAATTCTGAGACCATTAAAATTTGACAGCATTGATGGAGGACATAGAAGTCTTGAATTAAGTTGAATTTTGAATGACACCATGGTGATATATTGTGATCTAAATTTCACTAGGTTTCATTTCAAAAAAATAAAAAAATGCAAGGAAAAAAAGGGTGAGACCATGTAAGTTACATGCTCCAAGAGACAATATTCTTTTTTCCATATATATATAGAGGAAAGGGAGCCTAATTTGTGAAGTAGGTAACTTACCTACTTCACATTTCATTTTTTGCAAATTTTTTTATTTTTTTGAAAAATACCACTGTGGATTTTCATAATTACATCCCTCTAATATGTCATTCAAATTTCGTCAGAAACAGAGACTCCTACGCCCTCTATCCAGACAATCATTTTTTAACGGTCACATATTTGTTGTATTTTATCTGTTCTGGATGGAGGTCGTAGGAGTCTCTGTTTCTGACAAAATTTGAATGACATATTAGAGGGATATAGTTATTAAAATCCACGGTGATATTTTTCAAAAAAATAAAAAATTGCAAAAATGAAATGTGAAGTAGGTAAGGTTACCTACTTCACAAAGTAGGCTCCCTTTCCTCATATATATATAGGGGCGATCCTATGAGATGGGATTTTGGTGAGATGGTAAGATGGGAAATTCTGGACCACTAGTTTCAATCAGGAGAGAGAAAGTAGGAGAGAGAATACAGAAACTTGTGGTCCAGAATCTCCCATTTCACCATCTCACAAAATCCCATCTCATAGGATCACTCCTCTCTCTCTCTCTCTCTCTCTCTCTCTCTATATATATATATATATGAGGATAGGGAGTATGCACCCAGGTGCATGTAATTCTACATGCACCCGGGCCTATAATTCCCAAAAATTTTTTACTTTTCCGAGAAATACTACCATGTATATTCATCTATATATTCCTCCTATATGTCATTCCAATTTCATCGGAAATAGAGACCCCTACATCCTCCATCTAGAACACGTTATTTTAACGGTCTTAGAATTGTTGTAATCGACCTATTCTGGATGGAGGACAGAGGGGTCTCTGTTTCTGACGAAATTGGAATGACATACATGAGGGATATATAGATGAATATACATGATGGTATTTTTCAGAAAAGTAAAAAAATTTGGGAGTTATAGACCCGGGTGCATGTAGAATTACATGCACCTGGGTGCATACTCCCTATCCTCTCTCTCTCTCTCTCTCTCTCTCTCTCTCTCTCATATATATATATATATATATATATATATATATATATATATATAAGGAATTTATCCAATGAGCCCTAAGCCCATTTGAGTTTCGGTGAACCCCTCTTTCTAGCCCTTTGATCTTAATCCAACCATCATTGTATTACACGTGTATTGCCTTTTTTAAGAAGATTTTTCAATCCCCAAATAGTAGGAACCGTAACCATAATGGGAAGAAAACTAAATTGGAAATTATAAGGACGTCTAAAAATAGCACGCATTTATAGAAACATATTGTATTACAACGACAAGGGATTGATCTGGCGAATTGCAACGTGAGGAGATCGATCTTGTAAAATGAGACGATCAATTTGTCCAATGTAAGGTTTCATTTTTGAAGATTAAACGTTTATTTCACGTTATTGGTAGAATCTGATCGTTTTTTTTTAGTTTTCGATTTCAGTTTTTAATGTGATGGATTATTTGCGATTGTATTTGAATCATGATATCTCAGAAGCAATGGTGAATGATGATTCTTGGTTGGATTTGGATCGTCAGAATATCATATGAGAAGGATCGACGACTGACGACTTGCAATTGGATTTGAATCATAAAAACACTACTTCAGAAGGATCATGTTCAATTTATATTACTTTTGAATCCTTAAAAATACTTATATCACATTATGTTATTGAGTCAAATTATTAAAAAAATGATATTAAGTTACTTAAGGCATTTGTCAAAGTTACTGACAATATGGCATGAATTACTTTTCTATATATTATTCTTACTAATTCATTTTTATTCACTAGTTACTTATGTATCTTAAGAAAATACTGCGTATTACTTGTCGTTTTGTCATTCTTACTAAATCATTTATACTGAATTACTAATGTATTTACTTAATTTATTTATAAGATATTTTATGTTACTATCGCTAACACAATTCTTACTTTTCATGCATTACTTTGAAAATATACTGAGTTACTAATGTATTTATATTGTTTACTGAGATGATATTTTAATTTTACTATTGCCTACATAATTGTTACTGCTCCCTCTTTAGTTCTTACAACTTCCAACTACTGGTTTACTAATTCATTTTTATTTCAGGTATGTCATATGCTGGAATACTTCTGATGTTTTACAACTCGCAACATCATTCGTAGATGAAAAAAATGAAACATTGGATCATGAGAGCATCATATCAGAAGAAACGACGATGAATGACTCGCAATTGGATTTGAATCAGGAGATATATGTGTATTTTTACCGAGACAAACGTGAAAGTTACTGAGACAAACGTAAAAGTTACTTGTATACATGTATTTTTATTTATACCAAGTTACTGATGCCATTTGCCTATGTTACTGCATTTTGTTAAGTGTTACTTGTCCTTCTATCATTATTACTGAATCAATTATATTTAGAGTGTTGTCTTCAAATCAGATTCAATAAGAATGATATAAAGTCAAGTAACAACAAATAAACAAATGGAATCAGTAACATATATACAATAGTCCAGTAAATGGTTGTTGCGAGATTAGTAATACCCAAATAATGGTCAGTAATTTACATTCATTTTATTATATGATTCAAAATTCAGTAATATATACGCACTGGACAAGTAAGTAGTTGTTATGAAATTAGTAAAATCATAACGAATGATCGGTAATTTTCATATGCATTATAAGGTATGTCAGTACCACTCAAAATATTTTGTAACTATAACATTAGTAACAATCATAATGAGTTCAGTAAAATGGATATTTGTAATCAGTATTCATCGTATGGACATTAATAGTCTACATACTTAATTACTGATGTCAAAACATTAATTACTTGAGAACTGAATATCTATTACTTGAGTAATATGAATGAATTATTGATCTCTTTATAATGTAATATTACAGATGTAAAATACTGACAACTGTTTCAGTACTACTGATCTCGCAACACATAATTACTTGAGTACAATATATACATTACTGATCAAATGTACAATGATTATTTCTTCGGTACGAAATTAATGTTTTGAATTTATCTTTCCAAAATCGTCTTCCTTTTTTTAAGGACTCGATATAATTGGAATTATAAAAGGCTCAAACATATTAATATCCTTCCAAAACCGTGCTCCTTCGAAATAGGCAACATTTAAATGGAAATACACGTGATGAGCCCACGTTTGGTGCTCACCACAACACAAATGGGCATATGGCTCACTGGATAAGCCCTCTCTCTCTCTATATATATATATATTTATATGTATGTATGTATGTATATGTATATATTAATGTAGTTCACGTATTCATGCATGGCTCTTCTATGGTCACATGTGCAATCTCCATGCAAGAAATGGTTAAGTAGAACATCACTTTTGGTCTTGAATATGGTTCCATCAACAAACTCCCATAGATCGCGAACATTTACAATGTGTTGACAAATAGTTATTCATTGTTGTGAATTTCTATAGGGTTCGTTTGGTTACCGGTTTACCCCAAGGTAATCTGTTTTCCCCCGTGCATTCTTGGATCATTCCTAGATTGGAATTCCATCACAAATCAATGTGGCATCACATCACATTCTTTATTTCATCCATCTACCAACCCTAGTAACCATCCAAACAGCTACTATTCACATGAGATTACTCCAACCCATCTCAAACCAGTAATCAAACGAGCCCATAGTATGCTAACATCTCTAAACTGGGAAATAATCCATGTTAGGAACTCATAGATTGAGCGAGGTATTGGAAAAGCAAATCCATTTCTGTTTGACGATACATGCGATAATGTTCATTTTAAGTTGTTCGAGCAAATGGGTAAATAAAACCCATCCTAGGTTATCGAACATCCAAGCGATTTTTTTATAAACAGAAATATATTCTAAGATACATGTAACTCAATACTACCATGTTTGCTGAAGTACAAATTTATTGCAAACCAATGGATATTCAGACTTTTAAAATGATTTTCAGATGAATATATGCTTCTACATTTGTAGGCAAGTATGCAAAAGATCAAACATGTTAAATTCTTGTGTGCTTATATAGTAAACAAAATAATTTGTTTTGATTGCTCAATATCTCAAATATTGTAGTGCACGATATGCATAACAGAACAATGCTTTCTTCATGTTTAATTTTGGATTTATATACGCTTCTCATATGATACTTGGAGTCTACTTTTGTCGGATGTTCGAAGGATTTTTTTTAACTGTATTCTATATATTGTTATTAGAGATTTATTTTCATCTTTAATTATCGTTATTATATTTTCTATAATTAATTGCAAGTCACATATTATTGTTTAAATCCGTTCTCATGCAATTTTCTCTCATTTATAGGCGGAATCGACGAAGATTCTATACAAGAAACAAAAAAATATGCTCCAAGGGATTCGCGGATGCGAGGTGCGAAATCGGCTCTTGGATCGCTGAAATCGGACTCCGGACGAGAGAGTTACATGAAAAACAGTTTACAGTAGAGGTACTTAGCCAGTGAGGAGATGAAGCCTAACGGATGCGATTGTACCAATATTAATGTATCCGACAACCACCTGAAAAGTCCTCATGTTGCGCTCATTTTGTAATCTGGAGAGAGGATGAATCCTACATGGTATAACGATCCGCGGATGCGAGGTGCAAGCTGATATTCGGGTTGTAAATGTTCAAAAAACTTGGAATCGATTCTTGGATCATTGAAATCGAGCTCCGAACGGGAGAGTATGTGGAAAACGATTTACAGCAGAGGTACTTAATCAATGAGGAGAAGTCTAATGGGTGTGATCAATACTTACGTTGATGTATTGGATCCCATTAGAACTTCAAAGTTAAGCATGCTTGGGTGAGAGTAGTACTAGGTTGGGTGACCACCTGGAAAGTCCTCATGTTGCATCCATTTTTTTTATTCCATAGAGAGTCTGAGCCTTATGGGGTATAAGAATTAGAGGATGCGAGGTGCAAGCTGATATTCGGGTTGAGAATGTCTGAAAAACGCAGAATCGGCTCTTGAATAGTCGAAATCGAGCTCCGGATGGGAGAGACACACGGAAAATTGTTTGCAGCAGAAGTACTTAACCGGTAAGGAGGAGAAGCCTGACAGGTGCGATCATAACAACATTAATGCACCTGATCCCATCATAACTCCGAAGTTAAACGTGCTTGGATGATTGTAGTACTGAATTGGACAAAGAGTCATTGATATACCGATTTCGAAGAATCTTTCCATGAATTATTTGCCAAACGTAGAATGACGTCTTGCATAATTTCTTCCAAAATGGAACTTACGGATGAGTAGTACTTTTAAATATGTCTCCTTTTGAGCCCATTTCTACTTAGAGACATCTGATCTCCACTTTTCTATCGTTTGTATAAGTAGTGCATTAAAATATTGATTTTTTCCTTAGGGCCTTAAAATGTGTAATTTCTCAAAATTATTCATGAGTAATTTCCATAATTTTTATCTTATTTCCAATTTGATCACCAAGACCTTAGCTAAGATTCAGCATCTATAACCTCTCTATCAACTTAACGTCGCTTTCTTTGAACATAGTATGCGCAACAAGATATACTACTTTATTCATTTGAAGTGAAGAAAGATTGCAAAACTTGCGTACGATGTTGAAGTTTTCAAGCTTTCAAGATCTCTATAATTCAAATGTGATCATCTTCTTTTTTTGAAAATATTTCAAACTTTTGTTCTCAACATCTTGCAAGCTTATGGTATTAATTATTTGCTACAAATTTTCTTCCAACGTCGTTATACACATGTACCCTGATTGTGGGATTCTTTCTTCGTGGAGAAAAAAATCTTCCTTTGGAATTTGTACAAAGAAGGGGACCTGTTGTGAGTGAGGTTATGTTTCTCTCGATTTCAAGCAGCGCATGTAGTGGACACAAGCTTCATGGAAAAAGCTTCATGGAGAAAGCGAAAGGAAAATCCAAAATTGAGAAATTTTGAGTAATTTCTCAAAATTACTCTGAATATTAATATATGATCCTCACTTTTCATCATTTCCTTATGTAATAAAGTGGAGAGGAAAAGAGAATATGCATTGAAGTGTCTTGTAATGGCTTCTTGATATTTGAAGAAAAAATGATGTATTTTTTATGGCATTGGACATCGTTTGTACAGAGAGAATAATTGAAATTTTATCAATATTTTGACTACAGATTTTTGACTTAGATTGCTTTAATAATGGAGGATATATAAATGGTTGCTGGTTATTAAATGGAATACTTGATGTGTACAATTTTATGTATATATTGGCATTTGGAAGAAGTCCATAATATAAAGGAATTGTTATCGAAATTTCTATGGACACATTAAGTAACACCAAAATTACTCTGAATATTACATATTAGAGGGATATAGTGATGAAAATACATGACTTTATTTTTTAAAAAAATAAGAAAATATCGGAAAATGAGGGGGAGAAGCCACTATAGATTATTGTGTAAAGGTGTAAGGTACAATTGCGGAAGTAAGTTTATCATTGCAGATTATGAGTGGATTCACAAAAATTAATGTTTGTCCTTTTTGATAGGATGAGGGGAAAGAAAAATATGAATTTAGAACTCACTTTATGGTCTGGTAACAGAAGCAGTGAACTTCAACTCTAAGGGTATGTTTAGTAAATGAGTTGGGTTGGATTGGGGTATCCTCTTGTGAATGGTAGTTGTTTGGATGGTTGTGAGGGTTGGAATGATAAATATGATGTGATGTAACATTGATTGTGTGTTTTAATGATTATAACATTGTTTTTATATTAACTTTTTATTTAAACATGGTTAAAAAATATTATACCAATGAAAATGTATGATCCATACAAGTAATCACAACCAGGAATGCGGGGATGGAGCTAGGGATATCACAGGATACCCTGAGATACCCTCACAACCAAACAGGCCCTAAGAACCAGTCAACAATAACAAACTTAAATGCATGTTCTCTTTTCCTCTCCACTTTATTACAAAGAAACAATATCAAACTTATGATGCTTTTTTAGGAAATGGTGATTGTAAAGTTGATATTTGGTCCTTTGGGTGATGAACACAACTCAACAACCTGCCATCTAAATAGGGTAAAATACTAAAAAGGGCCCCAACTATTGTCCTTCTCTATAGTACTAGGTATGTAAATCTAAGTAGAATATGTTGATTAATGTTCACTAAAGGTTGGATTCCATTTTCACTAAGTTGATCTATCCATATCACGCAAATATGAAGTTTCGTATTAATGTAAATCTCTTCATGCATTTAGTGATTAGAATATACAATCCAGAGAGTGGAATGTCAAAATTTCAAGTGTTTTGAATCTTAATCCTGTCTTAGTGTTCTAAATGTTTTGTTGGTAATCGGAATGGAGGGGTGTAGCTGTGAAGACAATTCCTCTTCATATCCAGGATTGATTTATATTTATTCCAGCTATTATAAATCAGTTGTCAAGTTGTAATTGGCTTTAGCAAGCTATTAGTAATCTCACAGAGGCTCTGTTCTTTGCTTTTACATGATACCATAAGTTAGATATTCTTCTATCAAGGATATATCTTTTTCCAAAAATTGGAACGATACAGAGAAGATTAGCATGGCCCCTGTGCAAGGATGACATGCATAAATTGAGAAATTGTCCAAATTTTTTACTTAATGTGGTGAATCCCATCTCGGGATGTCACCCTCATGTTATTCAAAAAAAAAATCTTTTTCCAAAAAAATAGTTATGTTGGGTTGTTAACCAAGGTAATAACCCGATGCCATATGTTACTATTTGACTCATATATACAGGTAGGGAATTATCCACTAATAGTATAATTTACATGTCATTGTTATGTTGGGTAGATATTTTAGATAATTCACATTCTTATGTACCAAAAAATGTTTGTTTAATTTGAATATGTATGATGCCTAAGGAGGCTCATACATAGGTAGGTAAGGCAAATGATAGTTGGGCATCGTGCTTAAATCCGGCCAAGAGACAAGAGCATGTAGTTGACTTTATGGCAATTCTCTAGCAAAATTTGCAAGTCTCAATAATATATAGTAGTTACCCAATGATTAAAAAAAGAGAGAGCGGTGTATAGAATCCATCCTTTTAAACTACGACAGTTTGTGTTAGTGAATGTAAAACTTAGTAGTACCTCAGCGACCCCAGATATGATATCTATAGCTTGAGAACATGTGATGAAAATTTTTTCATGCAAAATATTGTAACATTCACTTAACAGTTTTTTGATGGTGATGAAATAGGGTTAATTTGCTTCTATTTTAATTATTATTCTAGAAAACTATTATACTCTCTCATTCTTTGATATATTTCTTGCAGCTTCTTTTAACTGTTTTCTTTGGTGGGAGTGGAGTATCGCCATCGATCATGCAAGATATAGACAAGAAGTGGAGATAAATTCTAGCCTTAGTTGTTAATGATGAAGATATTGTAGAACCTGAGAAATATGTACCACAATTGATGAAGGCTGAACAAGATCATGTATTTAGCATTGCTTGTAGAAGAACTACATGATGTTTATGAATACAAGGCAATGCCCTAGAGGCATCCAAAGCAATTTCACCTGGTGTATTTTAAAATTTTATAGTTAAATGAAGGAAACTCTAACCTATACGTTATAGATGGCCAAAAGAAATCAATGGAAGTACTAAATCAATAAATTACAATCTTGTCTGGTTAATGTTTATTTTAATTTATATAATGATGAATACATTAGTTGGCATTGTCGTTAATAGCAACGGAAAAAAACATTGTTATACATAAAATGAGTCAAATAATAAGCTCTATATAGTGACACAAAACCATAAATATATCCAAATGTCAACGTTTTATTCGTTGTTAAAATTAATCTCATGACGCTTTTTGTTTGTCGCGGATTTAAATTTCTCAACGATTAGTAATCGTTGCTAAAAATTCAAAAATGGTTTATAGTGATGATTCTTACAATGGATCATGAAATCATCATGATATGGTTTGGTGATGATTTATTTGTTGCGCTCTTAACAAAAAAAAACACTACAGTTCTTATTTGTTGTAGTGTCAAAATCTATCGCGATCCAACCATCATTAGTTTGCCCTTTTCTTTCTTTGTCCACCATTATTTGGACAGAGATGTACCGTCAGATTCTCCTCTAGTTAGAACAATTCAAGACTAACCCAGGGTATTGACTCCAATAAAACTAAAATTGATGGCAAGAGTTGTAGTACAAGACGAGATATATTTTGCATTGTTAGGTGATAATAATGCAAAATACATGATCGAAAAGTTAATTTGTAAAGTTTTTAAACTTCATGAGTAAAAAACCTAGAAATAACTATTGAATTTTATAGTATATAGAATAACATTGATAGGTTCAATGCCCCACGTGCAGTTGTTACTATTATTATCATTTCCCACGTTTTCCATGGTTCCAGATGTTGACCGTCAAATAAGCACCCGTGTGGACAAACCCCTTCCCTTCCCTTTGACCACGTGTTGTCGCGTTCTTAAGTTCTCCTTTGTACCATCAAGGAAGCATCCCCGCCGCACGATAGACCTTGCAGTGCGCCTCTATTAGATATATAGGAAACCAAGTCACACGCACTGTAATGGATATCGACCCTTTCTGGCACGTCCCGGAGGAACCCATGTCGAGGGAAGATATCCTCTACTGGAGCATTGCCACTCCGTCGGACGAATCTCACCTCTTTGAGGCCTTGGGATCATACGATCCCGTATTCTCCGAAGTCGACCCCCCGTTGTCACTGCCGTCTACAAGCGCGTTTGTTGGTTACATCCGGCCAACCTTTGGCACTACAGGAGAACCGGCCGAGAAGACCAAGGAGAACAGCATGCATAAAAGAATGTTGGAGTTCATGAAAAGGCACTCGATGACGGTTCCGGCGGAGATGGGGGCTCGAGCCCAAAGAAGTAACAGTGGAGAGAGCCGGTGCTTCCGGCACATGATGCGGGAGAGGCAGAGGAGGGAGCGTATCAGCCAGAGTTACGCAGATCTCTACGCCCTGGTGTCCCCGAGATCCAAGGTATGCAAATGGTGAAGGGAGTGCTGCATGTGTTTTATTGATTCGTGCTGTAATTCGCTAACCGGTAGGATGGACGTACGTGTAAAGGCGGACAAGAATTCGATCGTGAGGTCTACCGCGGCGTACCTGCGCGAGCTGAAGGCAACGGAGAAGGCGCTGCAACGGAGGGAGGTGTCCGAAGTAGCAAACATAAACCTGAAAGTGGTGAACCCTTCGTCGTCCATCGAATCTATGGTGGCAGCAATCCGGTGCCTGAAGGCGATGGGAGTGAAAGCGAGGAGCATCGCCTGCTGCTCCTCAGAGCCGGAGCTGTCCGCCACCATATCCATTCAAACCAAGGTCCGTAGCTCAATCCATCCTTTGGAGGTTTCTGATAGATTTTTTCTTTCGAAAACAATGTTGCAAATGTAGTATATAATCTGTGGACACAATCTACTTCCGGATGCATCAAACATGAGAAAAATGGCCCTACTGCATGCAGTTAATGCGATAGTTCTGATAGAACGCTTCTACCAGAAATTTAGAGAACATGTTTGAGGCTTGAAAATATATAAGCCACGCACTGGACGCAAGTTCACCACTTACTGCTAGGATTTCATCGATACAAAGATCGAGAGATTTATCAATGTAAATCCGTCGATCAATAGATTTATTTCGATGAATATGGATTGGCATTGAATTAGCTACAGAGACTCATGATATTTTGTTCTGCATTAATCCGACCACGTATTTGATGATGAAGATGGCGAGCATGGAAGTGGAGAGGGCGGTGCAAGGAGTGCTTGTGGAAGTGGAGAAGAAACTGCGGGCTCCAGTTAATCCACAGCTGCCACAGCAGTAGCGAAGAAGCGTCGTCTGATCGGATGGCATTTTTATCGTTAATGGTGGGATGGGTTTCTGGCCAATGGTTCGTCTTATTCCATTGGAAATAGCACCAGGTTTTTGGCTGATCTCATTCTACTGTTCTTGTTGTGTGTGTGTGTATGAACTTTCCTCTGTCTGTCTCCTTTCCTTTGCTTGTAATTCTTTATTTTATTTGGTGGTCTTCTACGAATGAATCCTCTAGCCGTTCGATGGTGAACGATCCTTTTAATTTCCTTAAGAAAGTTTTAACTTTAAGGGTTTTAATAGCATGTGCCCTTCACATGTGCCCTTCTTAATTCCTGCAATAACTGATCCGCTCTTTTTTGCAATATCAAGTGTACCCCTACCTTCTTCCAAAATCCAAAGTTATATTTTTCTGTGAAGCTGAAGTAAAGGCATAACTGATATTACATGTGCATAACTGTGAATTTTGTAAGATTATAAGGACACAATTGATATTACAAATAATAAAGGGGCATAATTCATATTGCAGGAATTAAGAAGGGCACAAGTGATAAAAACCCTTAAATTTATTAAAACATACTAATTAAACTTCTATCATGGTGCCGTTTTTGTGGTTTGAGGTCTAAAAATCAGATCGGTGATTAATTTGACCTAGGACTGTCAGAAAATTCTCAGGTTCGACATTCGCTCAAATTCGACTCGCTAAAAGTTCGATTCAGTTTCGATTCGAAAATGAACGAACCGAACTCGAACACAAGTTTGGGCTCGATTAAATAAACGAACCGAACCTCAAAAACGTAGGTTCGCTCAGGTTTGGTTCGTTAAAAGTTTGATTATATACACACATGCATACATAAAAGTATATATACGTACATATTGTATATGTATAAGGGAAAAAATGCATTATATCATAGCATAAGGGTTATTCCTTATTTTCCCAAACCCATCCAGTCATCCACTCCCTGAGTCCATATTCCATATTTCTGAAATCCCCACAAAACCCTCTCCTACGGGCTATGGCGCTGCCCCATTCTTAAACGAACCTTTAACGAGCAGAATCGAATCTTTATGAACCTTACCCGAGCTGAACCGAACCTAATTACAGTTTTCATTTTATCAAGTCGGACCGAACCCGGACCTGAGGGGTTGTTCGGCTAGAGGGGGTTTACCCCCCCTTAACCTATTTTTTCTCCCTCCATGTGGGTCCCACTCTTTCTCTTTTTCCAATACATTAAATAAATCATATTCTTTTATCAATTCCATCAAAAAATAATATATTATACAATCATATCATATAAAAATTATAAACTACTCCACTTCTACTCACTTTTCCAAACTTCAATACAATCATATCACAATAACTACTCACTTTTCCAAACTTCAATACAATCATATCACAACAAACCCACCCCTAGTTTAACCCTCTATCCAAATACCAAAACACAAAAATAGGTTACCTTCTACCAGTTTAACCCACTCTAACCTGCATACCAAACGCACTCTGAGAGTTTGTTAAACGAACCGAACCGAGCTTGGGTTGGTTCGCTCAAGTTCGGCTCATTTACACCCCTAATTAAATGGTACTTCGATTTCAAGCCAAGTTTTTCTTAGTAAAGGATATCTACTGAATTTTAAAACTTGATTTTTTATGGAAAACAAACTGTTCGACCTATGGACCATGACTTGGGTTCAGATGAAATATATGTTACACATAATGAAATAAAGACATGTCATGCAAACACGTTTTCAAGCACATTAGACAATTACAATACATATATAGATGTACGAGGTTCGACTTTAATCGGAGTACAGCTCGAATATAATGACGGATCTTCTTCTTGGTTGTTAAATGTTAAATGGTGGTACAAAATATAGAAAAGACTAACCAAGGAGTTTATATAACATACCTGTCGAGATGAATATATATATATACTTCCAAACTATAGATTGGAATGCCTGAAAAATGGATGTTATTTATGGGACATAGCCCGTGAACTTCCACAAGGAATGACACACACCACATGTGTGTGAACGTGCTTAAAATTGCAAACTATTTACCCTGAAAGGTTTGTGATGAATGCCAATTATCAACTCAAGACTTGCATCTTTGACTAATATCTTAACAAATACATGTGTATTCTACCTAATATCATATACTAATAGATATCGTTCAATGAATAAAAACTTCTTATCATCACAGAATCATATAAAAGGAATAAAAGTCAGAAAATAATCAAAAAGAGAAATAAAGAAAGAAAATAGCATATGTAAGTACATATAGATTGACTAATAAAAGTAAATAAGTATGATGCAAATAATATTTATGATTCCTAAACCCATATATATATATATATGGGTAAAATGGGGCTGCCCCCTCGGAGTAGCCAACTTGGCTGCTCCCACCCCTATTTCCCCTCATTTTTTTATTTCTTTAGAAAATAAAAATTTGTATATCCATCACTATATCCCTCTAACATTATATTAAAATTTCGTCAGAAACAAAGACTCCTAGGCTCTCCATCCAGACGTCATTTTTTAACGGTCGCAGGATTTTTTATATCGACCTTGCTTGGATGGAGGCCGTAGGAGTCTCTGTTTCTAACAAAATTTTAATAGAATGTTAGAGGGATATAATGATGAATTTACAAATTTTTATTTTCCAAAAAATAAAAAAATGAGGGAAAAATAGGGGTGGGAGTAGCCAAGTTGGCTACTCCCAGGAGGCAGCCCCATTTAACCCTATATATATATATATATATATATATATATATATATATATATATATATATATATATATATATATATATATATATATGAGGACTTATCTAGAGGGCCCTGTGCCCATTTGAGATTTAATGAGCACCATATGAGAGACATTGGATAATAATCTTGTGGTTAAAATTAAATATAAAATGTAATATTAGATTTGGCACAATCTGATTTCCATAACCGTTCAAGCGAATTTCTCGGTCGTTGATTTCCATTTTGAGAACGTAATTAATATTCGATTAATTACCAAACAATTCATTAGGGATTTCTAGCTGCCGCACACGACGAACAAACAAAGAGAAACCCTATTCTCATTTTCTTTGGTGATCGATTGAAGGAAATTCTGCATCGACAATCAGTAAGTTTTTTAGTTTATTAATATTTAATCAACAAGTTCTAACACATGAAATTTGTTAGTACATTTACCGTATGTGTAAAAGTTGATTTATTATTTTTATCTATGAAATGAAGATTTCAACTTTTCATATTCTTCTAGTATTTGATTGCGAAAAAATGGATTAATTACTAATACAAGTTCTTACATATTTTAAAATACATTAAAATACTTTTGAAAGATTACGACGTTACGAAGCGATTTTTTATTTGTTACTGGTAGTAGCACAAATCTTACGTATACAACTTGCAATTCATATATTACTAATATATAATTAAAAGTTACTGACAATTAAAAGAAAGTTACTAAAGATCGAAATAAAGAAATACTTTGAAAAATTACGAAGTTACGAAGCTATTTCTTATTTGTTACTAGTAGTAATCTAAATTTTACTTATACAACTTGCAATTCATATATTACTAATATATAATTAAAAATTACTAACGATTAAAAGAAAGTTACTAAATGTCGAACTAAAGAAATACTTTTGAAAGATTACAAAGTTACGAAGCTATTTCTTATTTCTTACCGGTAGTAGTCTAAATCTTACGTATAGAACTTGCAATTCATATATTACTAATATATAATTAAAAATTACTGACAATTAAAAGAAAGTTACTAAATGTCAACTAAAGAAATACTTTTGAAAGATTACAAAGTTACGAAGCGATTTCATATTTGTTACTGGTAGTAGTCTAAATCTTACGTATACAACTTGCAATTCATATATTACTAATGTGTAATTAAAAGTTACTGACAATTAAAAGAAAGTTACTTGTCTTAAAAAGTAATATTCTTACTGATACCGAACTTTGTTGATTTGTTACTTGTGATTCTTATGAAGATACTGATACATATTTTAAAGTTACTAATGGTAAGTGTATAAACTACTAGTTGCATTTAGAACTCATCGAAATACTTTTGAAAGTTTCAGAAGTTACAAATCGTTTTATTATGTGTTACTGGTAGAGTACCCTAATTCTTACATATACAACTTTCTATTCATATATTACTAATTTTTATTGAAAAGTTATTGATAATTTAAATAATGTTACTGAAGTTCGAAATAGAATTAGAATGTTACTCATACAAAGTTTTTGGTCATTCTTACTTATACTAAATATGAAAGTTACTTGCTTAAATTACAATATTACCATCGAAAATTTTTAAGATATAATTAAACAAATGTTACTTTATGTCGCCATATCAAAAGTTTCTTTTTGGGGTTTCATTCAAAATAACCTTATCTCCGGTGAACGTTGTTCGATTTGCGGGCGGAGCGGCGAAGAGATAAATTTGGTTTGCATTAGAGGGCTCAAACATTGGTTTACCAGAAGTAATTTTGAAAGGAGATTCGATATGGTAAGAAATCTTCTACCAATAACTCATTTTCCATTTGAATGAGAACTCGATTACTATATGGGGCTTTAAGGAAGTGTACAAATTAGGGTTTCATTGTCGACATTCCTTTTTAATTTGATTGTCTTGTAAAATAAGAACTGAATGTATATTGCATGGCCCTTTTGACTTGTATACTATAACTGATACTATTTTTTTCTAACTGTTATTCATGTGTTCCTCTCAAATCAAAAATTAAAAATGCAAATATACTAGAGTTAAAAAATGAAATATGAAATGAAAGTCTATCCAAAGTTCTTAATGATTCAATTAGTTTATCTTGTAAAAGGATAAATTAAGGTATATTGCAGGGTCCTTTTGACTTCCATACTAAAACTGATACTTGAATTACTTTGTAATTGTTAAGCATGTGTTCCTCTCATATCAAAGATTAAAATGCAGACATAAGAGTGTTAAAATAAATTTGATATGAGTTGAATGTCTATCCAAAGTTCTTAATGAAACAGTTATTTTGCTTTACTTACATCTGATTGATAACAAAATATTGATTTAAGGAATAGAGTTTCTTGTGAAATCTATAACACTTATATTATTATTTTACACTTTCTTACTGATGAATGTTATAACACTTGTTGAACGCTATGACGCTTACTGATGAATCATATGACATAATATAACTGATACGGAATTTTTTCTATTATACACTTACTGAAAGCTATCAGACTTACTGATGCAAGCTATAGAGTTACTAGTGTAATCTATAACACTTTCTTTTTTTGCTGAAAGCTGTCAGACTTACTGATGCAAGCTATAGAGTTACTGGTGTAATCTATAACACTTTCATTTTTATTATAAACTTGACTTATGATGAAAGTAATAACACTTAATGAGTGCTACTACGCTTACTAATGAAACATATAACATAATATAACTAATACTATTTTTTTTTATTTAGCTTTTACATCAACCAATGCCAAACTTGATGATATTTTTCTTTTTTGAGGAATTTGAACATAATGTCCTTCCTTCCAACAAACAAATTTTTTGAAAGAAAGATTCCTGACTTTGTTTTTTCGATCAAATAAATATTTTGTGCTGCTCCTTCTAATATTAAAGCCCACTTCAGTGGCATATTTCTCATAGAACAATTCACAATCCTTGAGGTTTGCTAATGAAAGACCCTCTCGAGGAATAATTGCAACATCTACAGCTGATATAGGGGAATTTTTATCGATTAATCCTTTAAAGCTTTCATATTCATCAAAGTCAAAAGAAATCCACAATATAAAATACTTATTAACAATTTGAAGAGACATCAGTAACTTAATAAAAATTCATTAACTAATGAACATACATCGTTAATAAATAATATCATCAAATCACTTGTGATTCTTATAAAATCTCTGTTACACGATATATAACTACATGTGTCAATTACAAAATTTACTTTTATTGTAAAAGCAAATTACTAACTCAGATCTCCAAATTTACTTGTTAATTGTGCTACTTAGTGACTTACTAGCAGGCGTTACTGATACATAATCACAATATATACATACTTGTTACTTGTGCTACTTAGTGACTTACTGATATATTAAAGCAAGTTAATGTTCGCAATATGAAAAATACTTCTTACGTTTTTATTAAAATAAATTACTAAATCAAGTTCTGAATGTTACGAATCATTTGATATATATTACTGGACACATTCTCATTAGTACTTAGTGACTTACTAGGGGTGTTACTGATACATTAATTGTGTTACTTAGAAACTTACTAGCGGGCGTTACTGATACATAATCACAATATATAATCACTTGTTACTTGTGCTACTTAATGACTTACTGATACATTTAAGAAAGTTATTGTTCGCGATACGAAAAATAGTTCTTACGTTTTTTATTAAAATAAATTACTAAAGCAAGTTTTGAATGTTACGAATCATTTGACATATATTATTGGACACATTCTCATTATTACTTAGTGACTTACTAGGAGCGTTACTGATACATTAATTGTGCTACTTAGAAACTTATTAGCGGGCGTTACTGATACATAATCACGATATATAATCACATGTTACTTGTGCTACTTAATGACTTACTGATACAATTAAGAAAGTTACTGTTCGTGATACGAAAATTACTTCTTACGTTTTTATTAAAATAAATTACTAAAGCAAGTTCTGAATGTTACGAATCATTTGTAATATATTACTTGTCAAATTATTATTATTACTTAAGCAAATAACATGTATATAACCAACTTACTTATATATCACAGAATATTACTAATACTATTATATTGCATTTTGTTACTTGTGCTATTTAGTGACTTACTAATACAGTAAAGAAATTTACTAATGGTAGTACAAAAATTACTTCTTATGTTTTTATTAAAATTATTTACTAAAGCCAATTCAGAATGTTACGGATTATTTGAAATGTAATACTGGTCACATTCCCATTATTGCTTTTGCAAATAACATGAAAAGAATAATTTCATATGTTTTTCTAAATATATAAAAGACACCCGATCTTTCAGAGTTATTGTTCTCATCAACCAAATCGAGATGACTGTCTTCAATATCGACTTCACAGCAATAATCTTCACTTTCTAAATCTTCGAGGAAGTCGTTTTTTATAATTGCTTCTGAAATATTCTGATCACAATCCATTCGCGAATTATCCATGGGCGAAACCTAATAAAAAATATTAGCAACGAAATAACATATAAACATAAGAAAAATCTAACAAAATACCTTTGATTCCGAAAAGGCTAAGGCAAAATGATAAAACACAATGATTACATGAGAACGATCGATCGATCCCCTCTCGAAATGTGACAAAATGAGTTTTTTCTCAATACAATATCAGACGAGATCAAAAAAGTCTATTGCTATTTACGGAAATTCATTAATATTCAAAATTAAAAGTATTGTCGTTACCATTAACGTTCCTAAAATAATGGGATTGAGAGATTTGATCTAACGGTGGATAAGATGGGCTCAATTTAACCCAAATGGGCACAGTGCTCTCTGGATAAAAATCCTATATATATATATATATATATATATATGCAAACTGATCAAATCGATAGATAAACAAAGAAAGAAAATAAAAAATGATGACTGTATAGAATACCTATCTATGTAATACTGTGTGCTCAACTAAAAAAACATGATACAATGTATGCCAACATTGTGAAACGCATAAGTTTTCGCATAGGACATATGAACCTCTACTCAACTTCAAAGCAAAACGTATTAACTTCCCCAATTTTTGCTTTCAAAGGAAATAGAGATCATTTGTGTAACTTAGATTTGGACCCCTATTGTATATAGTGCACAACAATAATACATATCACATTATTTCTTGATCTGGTTATCAAGACTATGCCTCTTGGGCAAAACTTGATAGAATCCTGAAAACCTATCCCTCATGGACCTCTTTACCTTGAAAAATCTAAGAATCCTCTCAAAACATTTTTAGGCCACAACCCATTGCATCTATCTTATGGAAACTTCAAGTTGAATAGTAATCTTTTACAAATAGAGTTTTTTTGTCTAGATAAGAGTATTTTAGTGAATTAGTGGGCTATTATTTGGTTGATGATGTTCGATCTAACAACCCATTTCACCAGCGAGGTTTCGATGTTAAGCGCTTAAAACTTATCATTAAACAATGGAAGAGAGACTTTGTCCCTGATCCATGCAAAAAAAAATACTTGACGTGGAAAATTTTAGTTCTGAAAAGGAAAAACCCATCTCCATTGATGTGATTCATACCTCAATGGACTTAAGATTCATGAATTGCCAGCTCGAGGATCTGAAAAAAGATGAACTCCATTTACGCAAGCATCAAGCCAAGGAGCATTACCTGGTTGAGAGAAACTCAAACACCCACTTTCTTAAAATGATTGCCTCGGCAAAGGCAAGTATAAACCATGTCGTGACCTTAAAAAGTGAGGTGTGTTCATTGATTTCAGACTTTCAGAGTTTGGGAAAAATTTATCACATCGTTCTATAGAAACCTCTTCAAGGACCCTCATTCTTGTATTGATAAAATTACCATCCCAGAAATTTTGTTGTCTCCAACCCCCGATCATATCACATTCAACGCACCTCTTTTGTTGATTGAGGTAGAGGCCACCATTTGATCCTTAAAAAAGGCTCCGGGGTTTGATGAAATTATCATTGAGTTTATTTAAAAGCATTTGCTCATCCCGAAGGATGACTTTATGGGCATGTTTTCCAAAACGCATGATGCTAGTTTTGATGGGACGAACCATAGACACCTAAACAACACTTTGACTTCTTTAATCTTCAAGAAAGGAAACTAATCGGAAATTGAGAACTATTATTTGACTAGCTTGATAAGTCTACTGATTTGCGTTATCTCTAAGGTCCTCACGAATCGATAGTCCCATATTCTTAACCCTTCGCAACAAGCCTTCATCAAGGGGTAGATCAACAACTGACGCTTTTATCGTCTCTTCTTCCATTTTGGATTTTTGTACTAGAATCGAGACATGGAGACCGTGCTAAAAATCGACTTCTGATAAGCGTTTGGCAAAATTAATGTTCTATATATAATAAGATCGACCATCAAGTGATTGATTCCTTGCCGATCGAGTCCCTTCTAGGACAACGCATTGAAAAATCCTAAAATATCATAATTAATTTTGTCATTTTGTTGTAGCAGTTGGGCATTTAGGATTAATAAAAAGGACCACTAAACTAATGTAGCAATTAAAGCGAGCGGTTAGATTCTTATTTTACTTGGGCAAGTCCAAGGTCGAACTCGCGGAGGACACTGTCTCCTTAGGTTGGTAATTAGGTGATCTAAAAACTAGGTTTTTATATAGGCATTTTTTAAATTTTTTAATACAATTAATTATGAAATGCAATTTCCAAGCAAGTTTAGGGGTTAAAATAAAATTTTTGATCAAATAAAGTTTAAAATTCTTAAAACATGGTCAGAATGTAAAAATGATGAAATTAATGCATTGTATTTTTTAAATTTTTCTGATACAAACAAATTTATTAGGAATTAAATATTTATGTAGGATGATTTTGAGCAAACTAAATATAATAAATAGCAAACATATTTATTTCTTGGAAATAAAATTATCCTAGATGAGTCTATGTGAGAGGTACCTAGGAAAAATATTAGATCTTAAAAATAATGGGTCTAGCCTGCTAAAAAATAAGTACTCAAACACCATTTAATTTATTACGACCTCGACATGTGTGCAAACGGCATGAATTTTGGGCATAAAATAGGACACGCTTAAATCCACCTACTATGAATTTTTATATTTTTTTTGAAGAAATAACGATTTAATAACAATTCCAGATTACGTGATGGGTAAATTATGCAATTTTCTACTAAAATAATTGTATTAAATCAACCACAATTCATAAAAATGAAACGATCATCCATAATGATAAAAGCATAAGTTGTTATACAAATTGCAATTTTTAGAATGACAATAAGCTGCAAAATGATGTTCAAAATAAAACTCAAATCCAGGGTTCTCAATACAAATTACATAAATAAAGTTAAACTAAATTCAAGCTAACAGAGACTACGATGCAACTACCATGACTCGGGGGGGGGGGGGGGGGGGTCGTATGCAAATTTTCCAAGGGTCTATGTGTTGCGCACGTGAGCTTCAAAACGATGGGACCCCTTTGGAATTTGCGGAAGCTTAGGGGGCCTTGGAGAAATGTTTCCACTAAACATGTGCACAACACATGAGCTTCCAGTACGACGAGGCTCCTTTGGTTATTTGATGAAATTGGAGAGGCACAAGTGCAATTTACCTCCAGTACGTGTGTCTCACGTGCGACGGGCGGCTCGATGGAGCATGGAGTTGGCAAGCTCATTGGCAGGCGGAGCTCGCTGGAAGGAAGAGCGGTCGTAGTGCATCACTCGAGGCTCAAGGACTGTGTGGGCCGAGCGTCGAGGGCAGAGGTTGAGGGAGACATACGCCCGGCGGTGAGGTCCGCGAGGAGCGAAGAGAGATGGCTGGTGATGAATACCCATTCATCACTCTTTATTCTTATATTTTAGCTACAAAAACCTATGCAAATGCATGTAGATATGTGTAAATAGGAAAAATTAGCAAAAGCATGCATTCTTGTAAATATAAATAATTAGCATGTTTTTGTGCAAAAATAAAAGAATAAAGAAGAAAAAGAAAAAGAGGGAAATATTTAGAATAAATATTGAGCAACCTAACCCAAGGGAGGGCTCGGCATGGGCCTGACCGCATAAAAGCCACAAGTAGAGGGAGATAGGGGCTCATATGTAAATACTTATGTAAATAAATAAGATAATATTTTTCCTCAACCAAAAATATGTTGTAAATACTTGTATATATTTTGTACATATTTATAGCCTATTAAAAACAAAATAAAAAGTTAAAAATCAAAATCCTAAAAACAACCTTTCACCATGTACATAAACCCCTATCTTATATTTATTTCCCCTTGTAAATAAATTTCTTTATTTCCAAAACTTTTTGTAAATATTCCTTTTTATGTTTTGTAAATAAAATAAATAAAAAGAATTAAAACAAAAATCAAATAAAAATTACAAAATTAAAAATACAAAAACATCTTGTATATATACCATGTATGTATCATGTATATAACTAACTAATTAACCCATGTATATAAATAATAAAAATAAAATAAAAATAGCCTTTTATTCCTCATTTTATCCTATAAATAAATAAAATATAAAATAGGAATAAAAATGTATAAAAATAACTAATTAAAAATCAAAATCAAAAATCCTACATTGTACATATACATATGTATAGCTATAATATGTAAATACCTTATTTTAATTTCCAAAAATTAATTAAAAATCACAAAAAAATAGAAAAAATTAAAACAAACATTTTTCATGTTTGAAGTTTTTGAAAATTCGGCCATTTAAAGGCCCAAAAAAATAAAATAAAAATTTCAGCCTTGGCGGGCTCTGATTGGTCCACGGGGGATTGTTGACCCCCGGTCAACACCTCCCCCAGGACCACCAGAGCCCGAGTCCGCTCGCCCGACCCGATTTCATTGCTTTTTCCCTGCTCGATCCGCCTGCTAATCACGCAAACCCCGGGTCCTAATCCATCTGCGCACATCCGAGATCCTCGCCCGGAGGTTTGCATGGGGATCCGCGCTCCGATCTTCGTGCCCGACTCCCATTTAGCCGGACCCCTAGCACTATATATCCCGAGCTCAGCCGCCTCCTCATTCCATCTTTGGCTCCCCATTCTCTCTCCAGTGACCTCCATCGCAACCAGCAAGGTGACAGCTTGCATTTTCCGGTGTCGCAGAGAGGAGGAGGTGCTCGGACCATCGATCCGGCTGCCTCGCGCCGCCGTGCTCCGACGTTCAACCGGAGCTCGAGCCTCGGGCGTTGACGACCCTTGAGGCAAGGACCAGGAGCTAGCTAAGCTCCAGCATAGTCTCCAGCATCACCCAGGTAACCTTCGTTCCTTCTTGTTTAGTCTAATTTTAAGTTACCCCCAAATCGACTCCTTGCTGTGTTCCTCTGATTCCGACCATCACGCATACTATCTCGATCATCGGAGCACACTACCATCTTCGCCGTTCCCCCACGCACGTTCTTCGCCCACTCGTTCAACCCAACTCGCCCCGGAGCTGGGAGTCGAGCTCCACCACCTGTCGCTCGCCGGAGCTCATTCACCCCGCCGCACCGTTCACCCTCACGACGCTTCTTGGGGTCGAGGCACTTTGCCCTCGACCCGCGAAGCTTTTGGTTTGCTTTGCAGGTCCAACGGGAGGCATCTGAGCCCCTCTTACATTCCAGCCAGGAGCTTCGCGCCGCCAGCCTCGCCGGAGCCCCTCCAGGGCTCGGCCGGGCCATCGAAGTCCACCACCAGCTGCGGAGCTTCACCGCGGACCCGTTCCGATCATCAGGAGCAGCTGAGGAGGAGTACAGCTCACGCACGAGGCCGGCGAAGTTCGCCGGCGTCGTGTTCTTCCACCATCCTCCAGAACCGTCCGATGACGCCTCCACTCCAGTTTTGATCTCAGCCGTCCATCTTCCGAGGAGCAGCGACCGTCGATCACTCCGAGGAGTTCATCTGGACCGTTCGCAGCAGAGGAGAGAGGTCCCTGAGCCCAGAACCGCCCGATCTCCCACGTGTCCTCGCCTCCCCCGTCGATCGAGCCCCCGAGCTGAAGAAGAGACGCGCCCCCCATCCAGAGCCGACCGATCTTCCACGTGGCGCGCATCTGGCCGTCGACGAATAAAGGGGTAATTTACTTAGGGCCCCCTCTTAGTTTGTCTTTTTCGTCTTAGTCCTGTAAATATTTTTAGAACTTTATTTTCGTAGGGTAAATTGCATTGTGGACCTCGTGTTTGTTTAGATTTGCATGTATGCCCCTGTTTGTATGAGACCACGTGCGTCGTCATGTGTAGTTTAGGGTTATTTGCATTTCTTTCCCTGTAGTTCTGGGCTGTTATGTAATGAATAGAAACTTTTTGGTAATTGCTTTTATACCCCTGTGAGCCTGTTATTCACGCATGTGCGGATTTTAGTGGGATATTTGCAACCATACCCTTGGACTTTTTGGTACCAGTTACCAAAAGGTCCAAGAAGTAGGTTTTTATTACAAATAGGCCCCTGAGTGCCCCAGCCACGCGTCACGCGCGTGACTTGCTGGGTATTTTGCACCTGGGCTCCAGACTCTCGGGTATTTGCACTTACGTCCCTGTGCACAGTGCCCCCTGGTTATTTTTGAATAAAATATCAAATCACCTCCAAATCCAATGAGATTTTGACACATGGCTCCTGCCATGATGTAGAAATTTTAGGGATTTTTGAGGACATTTCTGATTTCATTTAGTATTTTTAAAAATTCAAAAACCTATTTTGTAGCTACTGTCTAGATATAAAAATACCAAAAAAATATAAAAACACCCCCAAAAATTATAAAAAAATTAGATACTGTTGTTTGCTTGTTGTTTGATTTTCTAGCCAATTTTGGCTATTTTTCATCACTTAAAAACCCTAAAAATTGCAAAACCCTCAAAAACTCATAAAAATTATAATAATTAATTTAAAAATCCAAAAACAATAATTAAGGTGCCTAAATTTTCCTTATTCTTTCTAGATCACAGGAAAATTACCTCCAGGGCTTAGTGAGACTCTTAGATATTTTATTTTTGAGTTTCAAGCCTTGCTGGACAGTACCTCTCCTGTTTAGCACTGTTTTATTTTTAGAAAATAATTTACCCATTAGAAAAATCTCAAAAATTCACCAAAAACACTTAAAAACTTAAAAAACATAAAAACAATTTTTCCTTAATTTTTGCATTATTTTTTGGTGTGTTTAATAAATTGTTGAAGTTGCCTAGATTTTACTTTCTTTTATTTTCTTTATAATTTGAAAATCCAAAAAAATATAAAAATTCATAAAAACCTCTAAAAAACATTTTCTTTTATTTTTATTTCATTTTCACTACTTCGTAGGCCCTAGGCCAATCCGTGCTCCTTGTGTTCGACCCTGGGAGCTATACCAGGTTAATCACATAGCTAGGACCGCTTGATTTGCTTTGTTTGATTTTCGATTGATTTTGCGGTTCGATTTTCTTGATTGAGTGACCCCGAGTGTTAGAGGTCACAACGACCTATTGGATACCTTTACCTCGTTCGCTCGGGTCGCCCTCATCAGAATGGCGCCGTTGCCGGGGAGCACGGCTTAGTAGTTACTTTTGACTTTCTTTTCATTTTTGTTTTCGCAGCTTTTCGCGGCTCTTCGGAGCTCGCGGCTTTTCGCGGCTTTTGTTCATAGTTCCTTTTTGATTTATTTTGTTTTATTTTTATTTTCTTTTCTTTTTATTTCTGTTTTATTTTGTGTGAGTATTTTGTTTCCATTTTTGCACATATACCCTTGTTCTTATTTTCATTTATTATTTGACTATTTTATTGGTCTGACCACTCTTCCTGTTTTCTTGTGAGGGCCCGAGGAACGCGGAGGCGACTTTCGAGGAGCCGGTGCAGCCGCGGCATTCGGAGGCGGCTTTTCTTTCTCTACGAAGCCGCAGGAGAGAGCGAGAGGAGAGAGTTGAGTGGAGTGAGGCAGTAGGATAGAATTTTATTCATTTATTATTAATTATAATAATACAGGACTCTGAGACTGTTTAGACACTTAGACTGTAGCGGGTATGTTTCGCCGAGCACCGGCGTGCTCGGGGGACCCATGATGAACGTAGAATTCGCCTCTTTAATAATGTAGAATTATGTCGTAGTACAGGAGGCGAATTCGGTTCAGCAAAAACCACAGTCTTTGAATGCTATGGAATATTTATGCTTGGCAAGTCTACCAAGGTCGAACACAGGGACACAGCTGCTTAATTATAGCTTTTAAATTTTGATTCATGAAGTTCAATATCAATTAATCTCAATTTTAGGTCCATATGCCATGTACAAGGCAATGCAAAGTGATGCATGCATTTTTATTGTGTTTTTATGCAAATATAAAGTGATGCATGAAATAAGAATGCAAGAGAATAATAAAGCCTACAATTATACCCTAAAAATTATGAGCAACAACATAGAAATGAAATCAGTGTCATATTAATCATAACATTAAAAAGCGGTCATCAGATCAAAGCCAGACAAGGAGAGCAGAGTCCCAATATTTGCACATAAAAATTCACTTCATTTAAAACAGGAGCAAATGAGACAAATAAGTATGCTAAGATGAAGAGGACAAAACAAGGATCAAAACGACACTAAAATCATGCAATTTGGACCTACGATGCTCAAATTATGCTAAAAACAGTGCAAGGGCATAATTGTAATAAAAATGCAATGAAATAAAGGGATAAATATTGCATTTAGGTCCCTTGAAGGACCTAAATGCAATTAATGAAAACCGCCTGGGCCCAAGTGAAATTTTCCCTTTACGCGCAGGGACCTATTAGAAATTTCCAAAAGGTTGCGGGGCTTCCCTGTAAAATACCCCAGATGCACACGTGGAGCACGCGCCTGGAGGACCAAATTGTAATTTCCATTTCTTCCAGGGTCATTTCTGTAAATTACCCAGTACCTCACGTGCTACGCACGCGAGGGCTAGGCTCGGGTCACACCCGCTGCTTCGTGACACATGGCACTTTCTGGAGGTCTGTCGGAAGGCTCGGACGATCCGAGCCAGTAGGTTGGGGAAGTGGCCCGGGTCCACCACGTGTCTTCATCAGGACCGCCCGATCAGGAGGATCGGACGGTGCCTGTACCTTCGTGCTCCTCCGCAAGTCACCGGAGGAGGCGGGGCTCCGGCGACCTGCCAACAGCTCCGCCGTGCCTCCCGAGGTCGTCTGAGGGTCGTGGAAGCATGCTGGAGTCCAAGCGGAGATGTTGGAGCCATTGCGGAGCTCAGTGGAGGTCTGGAACAGCTAGGCGAGGCTTGGCTATCGGAGTGGGGACTCGAGACCGGCGAGGGGTGGCCGAGTCCGATCATTGAAGTTCCTGCAAGTTAGATAGCCGAAGCGAGTGTTGGTGAAGTGCGTGGGAGTGAACGGTGAGTGGGCTGGGGGCCTTGGGGCGACTGGAATGGAGGCCCAGAGGTCTCTTCTCCGGCGAGCTTCAGAGAAGGTGGGGCGGGTGTGAACGAGGTTACGGAGAACGAGGAGGGTGAGCGGAGTAGCGGGCGGAGATGCGGGTGGTGTGGCGAAGGTTGTGAGATGGACAGGTGACAGTGGAGTGGAGCTGCGAAGTCGTGAAAATAAGGAAAAATCAAGATGAAAATCTCCTCGCCGGAGTGAGGAGTTGGCGGGGGAAATGGCCTGGGGATGAGCTCATCGGAGCTCAGGGGGTCGTCGCCCAGCCTGCACGGCCTTGGCAGGGAGCTCGGAGGTGGTCGGGGCCACCGCTACTCGACGGCGGAGCGCCGAGGGTCAACACCGGCTAGTACCCATCGTCGCCTCAACGTTCCGCCCCTCCGCTGTCACCGGAGGGGCGGAGGAGGCTAGGGTAAAGGCCAAGAATGGTGGACAAGGTGCAGCGGTGGCAGAGATGGCGATTTATAGGCGGAGGTGGTCGGGGGTTACGGTGCTGGAGAAGCATTTTTGAGCGAGGTTTTAATGGAGATGTGGTAACGGTAGAGGGGTGCTGATGGTGGCGCGAGGATGGCGGAGAAACGGGGAAAGGATTGGTGACGTTACGTCGAGGGGTTGGTGGTTGAGGCGTCTGCTAGAAATGGAAGGGGGCGACGGGGCGGTGAGGCGTAACGCCTGGGAAGAGAGGCAGCTGGAGGTGGACGATGCGTCGGAGCCGTTGGATCTTGTGATCCAACGGCTGGAATCGAGTCGTGGTTGGAGAGCTCAGATCAGACCTAAGATCTGATCGAGCGGTGGATAGTTGGGTGATAATGAGCGGCTAGGATGAGAAGCAGAGGCATATCCAATGGTGGGAGGCGAAGGGGCGACGTGGAGGCTTGAGGGTCATAGGATGAGAGATCGATCCAACGGCTGGAGAAGAGGTGCTAGGTAGTGGTGAGGATCTGAACTGCGGATGGATCCGAGGGCTGTGGTTAAGGCGGGTTTGGATGGTTGAGATGGGGAGATGGTGGGATCAAACGGCGTGGGGGTAACTGGGTGACGTGGCAGTTGGAGGGCCGTTGGATGGTGAGATGATCGGACGACTGTGGATTAGGCGCCAGTGTGCGGTTGAGATCTGATCTGAAGATCAGATCCAATGGCTGAGGGATGATGCGCGATGAAGGGCTCAGATGCGAGCGGGATTGGAGTGATCCAACGGCCCAGGAGGCCGCCAGGTGGCGAGAGATGAAGCAGGCCGCGTGGCTGCTCCAGAGAGCGCCACGTGGCCCAATCAGAGCAATTAAAAAATAAATACAAAGAAAAATATAAAATAAATAGTTAGAGGCCTAATTTGGAAAAAGTCAAAACATGAAAGTTGCTCGTCTCGACGAGATCTACAACTTTCATGTTGGGCAAAAAGCCAAAAGAGGTCATCTGTACAAAAACTATTTTTGGTGGTATTTTTAAGGGGATAAAAACACCGATTTTGTGGTTTTAAGTTGTTTTTGTATTTTTTAGTTGTTTTAAAGGGCAGTGAATTATAGACAACTTATCTACCTAATTTTTAGGGGTTTTTGAGTGATAAAATAATTACAGAAAAATAAGGGCAATTAAATACAAATAATTAAAGGTTAATTATACACAATATAGTATATGATAGAATCAAAGAATTAGAGGTGATTTTTATTGGTTTGTTTAAGCAGGGATTTTAATAAGGAGTTTTTAGCATGATGAATATGAGATTCATCAACCCATTAGGACCCCTCGGTTTTTCGCGGCTTTTTACGTGGTTTTCTTTTTATTTCTTACTATCATTTTCCGGATTTTTCGCGGTTTTTGCTCGAGCCCCTAGACATAGGATTTTTGTTGGTTGTGACGTAAGATTTTTAAGGCCCAACACTTAATAGAATATCTGTTCCTATAGAACGTAATTGGACCTTACTAAAATTCACTAAAAAAGTTAGTTTAATTGGATTTGAGACCACGTGCCGTTAGGAGTCACATACAGCGCTGGCAGGACCCGTTGTGGCGGGCACCGATTGACTCCCAAGATCGGACTCCGGACTCGATTCGGTTAACTAACTATTGTTCTTCACGATCAATAGAAGTTGCTTGTCTTAGGACTCGGCTTTTTACCGTTGCATCATATAGCTTAGTTTACTTTTCTGTCTTTATTTTATGTGCGGATCACTTTGCATGTAGAGAGCTGGAGGCAGGTACGCATTTCTGACTCGGCATGCATCATTGATTTTTCGTGCATCGGCTTTTTCGTCTTCTCCCCCCGATTTTGGACTTAATAACCAGGAGAACCGAAAAATTCGTTAGGCGTTTTTGTTTGCATTGAAAAATACCTAAAAAAGTGTAACCATAAAATTGGGACTGCTAAGACTATTGACCTTAAAACACGCTCACCCTAAAAATTCTGTCTTGGGGAGAGCAACCCCCTCATTGTTTGGTTTGCTTGAGCGAGAGAGTGACCCGCACACTAGGATAGAGCCACGCCTGAACTTCCGTTAGACTACTAGTCTTAGAGTTAGTCGTTCTCCAGTGAGGATCTCTCCGGTACCCGGTAAAGCGGGCCGTGACATCCTTAACAGAGCAGGTTGATCGGGTAGCCGGTAAACGGTCCGCAACTTGTACTGGCTGGGAAAGATCTAGCTTTAGGATTGGGCCAGTCTCTTGGGAGCATCGGGTTCCCAACAGGTCACGTAATCGCTCTGATATCTTGAGTGTTCACCAAAATAAAATCGACAAGATAATTTGACCGAACTTTCACGGTCTTCAGCTCGCGTTGCGTTGGTGAACCGGGGGTTTGTTTTTCGATCATAGTTTTTCCAGATCTCATCCGCCCTACTCGCCAGATCGAGATGATGGGTAGACGATCTCTTAGGCAGCCTTTGGCTGCACCGCTTTCGGGCGCGTCTACCTCATCATCTAGGTTGGCTCGCAAGAGCTCAGACCCGCTCTCCGAGCCCGAGTACGACTCCACCCTGTTCCCCCTCGATCCCCTTTCTGATCTACCCGAGAGACCTGAGCCCGAGGAGAGACTTATTCATTTGACAGCACCTGAGTTGGGCTCTTTCGATTTTGCAGACGTCGAGATGGCAGGCGCAGGCAGTTCTGACGATCACTCCCGTCCCGAGCACTTTGTACTGGACCAGGGAGCGATCAACTCCACCCTGATCGCACAGTTAGAGACAGTCCAGCAGCAGCTCCGCGATCAGGGAGCTTTTATGATAGAGATGAGGCGTGAGATGGAGAGGCTCAGAGCAGAGAGAGATGCACAGAGCGAGCCCGAGGACCCCGATGAGGCACAGGCACGAGCCGCAGCAGCAGCAGCAGCCGCGGCCGCCGCCGCAGCGGCAGCAGCCGCAGGAGGAGCAGGACCACCTAGACCGATGCGGGAGTTGCACAACCCCGGATCTACCTTGATGCACCATTGGGTTGTGGTTCCAGCCATCGTGGGGGACTTCAAGTTCCCCCCGAACACCTTGCAGATGCTCCCGCGGTTCCATGGACTGGCTACAGAGGAGCCCCATCTCCACCTTCAGGAGTTTCTCATGATTTGCAGTACTGTCCACGACAGACATGTGGACCAGGATACCATACGGATGATTGCCTTCCCCTTCTCACTGGCAGATAGAGCAGCCACCTGGCTGAAACATTTGGGGAGATTCGTGTACACATGGGAGCAGCTCCGCACCGAGTACTTGAACAAGTACTATCCACTCGGGCGGACGAATGCAGCGAGGGCCCTGATCAGCAACTTCTCCATGTTCCCCAACGAGCAGTTCCATGAGGCTTGGGAGAGGTTCAGAGAGCTTTTGGACAGATGCCCACACCACGATATCACGAAGCCGAACCTAGTTCAGAGCTTCTTCAGTGGGCTGTCACCAGAGCTACAGGGCCTGGTGAACGCTTCTTGTGGCGGGTCCTACTTCGCCAAGGACCATGACCAGGTCTGGGCTATTTTTGAGGAGATGGCAGAAAACTACATGGTCATGTCCCAGACCCGGCTCTACACTCAGAAGACCCAGCCACATCAGCCAGGACCCGTGCAGTACCAGAGGATAGCACGGGTAGATGCAGGTCCTTCCAGTTCGTCCGCAGCAGCCACAGCAGCAGCACAGTTAGAGTCGTCAGCTGCGGACATGGGCATCATCAGCGAGAAGCTGGACCGCATGGAGCTGATAGAGAAGAAGCAGTGCCAGAGCATAGCACAGATGGATCAGATGGCACAGGTCTTGAGCGACCTGAAGACACAGCTCATGTGTCTCCAGGAGACACAGACGGCTTCTCAGCCCCGTCTTCAGTCGCGAGGCGACGCCGGCAGCAGCAGCAGCTCGTCCCAGCGCTCCAGCACCCCAGTGCAGCCTAGACAGGTTCACCTTGTACAGGCGGAGCCGTACCAGCAGCCGCAGCCTACCATGCAGTCACCACCATCTCCCGAGATGCAGATGGTGGTCTACCAGCCGGATCAGCCGTTGGCAGTACTACCCCCAGCCCCCTTTGATGCAGAGCCGTTGATGGATGTCAACGGGATCTGGTACGACCGTCCCCAGCCTGGGATCCGACGTGATCATCCCGGATTCAGGTGGGGGAGCGGTGGTTCCCAGCCCCAGCAGCAGCCGTCAGCACAGGGAGGGCAGTACTCCCAGCCGAGAGACCATCACCAGCAGCCGCAGCAGCAGCACCCAGTCTACCAGCAGCAGTCGTCTTACGGTCCTCGTCCCTATCAGCAGGGACAGTCTTGGAGGCGTGAGCAGCAGGCTCACCCAGGATACCAGCACCAACAGCAGCCTCCTTCCTACCCCTCTCACCCGCAGCAGTACCAGCAGCCTTACCCACAGCGAGGCTACCCGTCGGGCTCCCACGAGAGCCCTGCCTTGGATGATATCGCCCGCCTCCTCACGGATCAGCAGGCGACCTTTTGACGGGAGATGGACGAGTTCCGCCAGGAGATGCGGGACTTGGTGAGAGGGAAGGCCGCCATACCTGCACAGATAGAGCCGAATCCGAACAACCTCAAGCGGAAGTCTGAGCAGGTAGTACATACTGAGTTAGCCACTCCTAGCGATCCATTTGATGATACTTCTTCAGATCTGTTTGATGTTGATTTTGCCACGCTTAGGAGCGGTAGGACCCCAGCAGGCGGCGGCGTCTCAGCTGAGCTTCACCCCGAGGCGCCCCAGGAGGAGGAGGAGAGCGGTACTGAGGCCGCTCCAGTCGATGATGGTGGTACTGAGGCCACCAAGGATGTTGATCCCACCGGCGGTACTGAGGCCGCCACTTCACCAGATTCAGGAGGTGGTACTGATGCCACCCCAGCAGCAGCCGAGCCAGTTAGCGGTACTGATGCCGCGAGACATCTTCCAGCAGCAGCAGCAGAGCAGCCCACTCGTGGTGGTACTGAGGCCACCGGTGTTTGTAGAGAGAGATCTGATGTTGTTTTTCCTCATGGTCATGTATCCCAGGATTCTGTGATGAATAAAGGAAAAGGTTTACATTCTTTTGGTCCCACTGTGGTGCATGATGTATGTGTGGATCCGGTCCTTGAACCGCGTAGATCTTTTCCTGGTCCTTCATCTGAGAAGGACCCAGTGATCCCCTTCCCTAGAGCCCTTCAGATGGGGAAGGGGAAGAAAGAAAATACCAAAAAGAGAGAGTTCGAGGAGTTCAGCCAGAGCATGATAGATCGGTTTCACATTCAGCTGACCCTCCAGGAGGCTTTGCAGCACATCCCCCTCCTTCAGAGATCTTTGAGAGAGAGGACTACAGTTAGGAGGAGGAGGAGGAACCACACTTCAGAGATCCATGTGCTGACCAAAGCCACGTGCTTTACGATCCAGAACCGACTGCCAGCCAAGAGGCCAGATGCAGGGGCCCCGTATGTCAGATGCCAGATCAGAGAGCAGTGGTTCGACCGTACTCTTTTAGATAGCGGATCTTCGATCAACCTACTTCCGGCAGCCCTTCTCGACCGCTTCGAGTTGGGCACTCTTCGACAGAGCAGGACAGTCCTTCAGTTCGTTGATAGATCTGTCAAGAGGCCGAAGGGGTTATTACGAGACGTTATCGTCACGATTCAGGGTCTGCAATTCCCCGTGGACTTCGTAGTGTTGGACATGGAGATCCCTGAGTCAGTGACCGATACCCCCATCATCCTTGGTCGTCCGTTCTTGGCCACAGCCAAGGCGGTGACTGATCATGATAGCGGGAAGGTGTACTTTCACGTCCAGGGCGAGAGTATACAAATAGAGACGGTCGAGGACTATAGAGCCAGATTCAGATCCCGCTCAGATGCGAGTACTGATTCAGAGCAGCTGACAGACGCAGAGCCAGACATCCACCAGGACTGTGATTTTGTGATCACAGATGATGAGGCAGCTTGGGCAGACCTTGAGGCACAGACTACCCTCTCACTGTCAGACACAGCTGAGGCAGAGATGATAGCAGAGGAGAGTCTGGAGAGCACAGACCTGGTTCAGGATACCATTGCGGCAGCAGAGCCGGTCCTTGATCGCAGCACGATGATTTGTGACGGTGGTACTGATGCCACCGTTTCTGATGCAGATCCCTCGGATTCAGAGTCTGATTGGGCCGATTGCTATGATCAGATGCCAGACTCGAGTCCAGTTGAGCCTATTGAGGAGGAGGAGGTAGATGCAGAGCAGAGCAGAGACAGTGCAGTTGAGCCGCCTTCTCCCGACCCAGTTTGCGAGAGTACACTTTCACTTTCCCAGGCAGATTTGGCAGACCTTGCAGCTTTCACACAGTTCCTTCCACAGCCAGATTTGCCGGCACCCAGCATTCCAGAGCTGAAGCCGCTCCCTACTTCGCTGAAGTATCGATTCCTTGCGGGCGATCCGGAGATGTACCCAGTCATCATCTCCGCCGAGTTGACTGGAGAGCAGGAATCCCGTTTGATGGGGGTTCTTGAAAAGAACCGCAAGGCGATCGGATGGAGCGTAGCAGATCTCCATGGGATTGATCCATCAGTGTGCTCCCACCACATCTATCTCGAGGATGGGGCGAAGCCGTCGCGTGAGTTCCAGCGGTGTCTAAACCCCAACTTGAGAGAGGTTGTCATGAAGGAGATATCGAAGTGGTGGGGTACAGGTTTTATTTATCCCATTTCCGACTCCAAGTGGGTCAGCCCCTTGCATGTGGTGCCCAAGAAGACGGGCATCACGACTGTGATCAGTGAGTCGGGGGAGGAGATTGCTACACGGGTACCCACCTCTTGGAGGGTTTGTGTTGACTACAGGAGACTCAACCAAGCCACTAAGAAGGACCATTTCCCCCTGCCTTTTATTGACCAGATCATTGAGAGACTGGCAGGGAAGAGCCATTATTGCTTCCTGGATGGGTACTCGGGCTACAACCAAGTGGCCATCGCTCCTGAGGATCAGGAGAAGACCACCTTTACCTGTCCCTTCGGCACATACGCTTTTCGACGCATGCCATTCGGGCTATGCAACGCCCCTGCGACTTTTCAGAGGTGCATGATGTCGATATTTTCGGACATGGTAGGGGATTGCTTAGAGGTCTTCATGGACGATTTCTCGGTCTACGGCGACGGATTCGACTCCTGTCTTGACTGCCTAGACCGGGTACTCCAGCGATGTATTGAGTACAACTTGGTGCTATCTTGGGAGAAGAGTCACTTCATGGTGACTCAAGGGACGGTGCTTGGCCACATCATATCCAACAGGGGCATGGAGGTGGACCCAGCCAAGGTCGATGTCATTAGAAAACTCACACCGCCGTCCAATTTGAGGCAGCTACGGTCATTCCTGGGGCACGTTGGATTTTATAGGAGATTCATTCAGGATTTTAGCAGGATTGCCCGACCGTTGACTGACCTCCTGACGAAAGACACCGAGTTCCTTGTCGATGACAAGTGTCTTTCGTCGTTTGCTACTCTCCAGAGATGTGTGATTGAGGCTCCTGTCCTCCAGCCACCTGATTGGTCTCTCCCATTTGAGATCATGACGGACGCCTCCGATTTTGCCGTAGGGGCAGTGCTGGGACAGAGGAGGGATGGAGTACCATTTGCGATACACTATGCTAGCCGCACATTGGATTCCGCCCAGCGGAATTATACGGTCACAGAGAAGGAGATGCTAGCAGTAGTGTTTGCCCTGGATAAGTTCAGATCGTATATCATTGGATCCCGAGTGACTTTGTACACAGATCACACCGCCATCAGGTACCTCATGGCAAAGAAGGATGCCAAGGCCAGACTGACTAGATGGATCCTTCTACTCCAGGAGTTCGACATTGAGATCAAGGATAAGCCTGGAGTCAAGAATGTGGTGGCGGATCACCTTTCCCGGTTAGAGCAGCCTGAGGAATCAGAGCAGATTGATCCGATCAGAGATACCTTCCCAGATGAGGCGATCCTTGCCATCGCCTCACTCCCATGGTATGCCGATATTGTGAACTTTCTTGTTGCTGGGAAAGTCCCACAAGATTGGCCCAGGCAGAGGCTTGAGACCTTCCTTGCGAAGGCCAAGTCTTACCATTGGGAGGATCCCATCCTTTACCACGAGGGAGGGGATAGCGTCTGGCGTCGGTGTATTCCTCAGGAGGAACACCCTAGCGTCCTCACTTACTGCCACAAGCTTGAGGCAGGAGGACATCATTCTAGGAGGAGAACGGCACAGAAAGTGCTCCAATCCGGCTTGTGGTGGCCTACCCTTTTCAAGGACTCAGATGAGTTCGTGAAGAGGTGTACTGACTGTCAGAGGATGGGCACTTGTGGACAGCGTGATATGATGCCGATGCAGCCCATTCACTTCTGTGAGGTTTTTGACGCATGGGGCATCGATTTCATGGGTCCATTCCCTAAGAGTCAGGGATTCGAGTACATTCTGTTGGCCGTCGATTATGTGAGTCGTTGGGTGGAGGCTATCCCCGCCCGAGCCGCTGATGCAAGGACAGTTTGCAGATTTTTGAGGAAGCATATCATCACGCGGTTCGGGGTTCCACGAGTTCTTATTTCTGATGGGGGATCTCACTTCATCAACGACCAGGTGAAGGCACTTGCTAGCGAGTTCGGCATAGATCATCGTGTTGCTACACCGTATCATCCACAGACGAATGGTCTAGCCGAAGTGTCGAATAGGGAGATCAAGACGATTCTGCAGAAAGTCGTCCGCCCTGACCGAAAGAACTGGTCACAGCTTTTGGACTCGGTCTTGTGGGCATATAGGACGTCTTTAAAGACACCTTTGGGTACATCTCCCTTTCGCCTCGTATATGGCAAGCCTTGTCACCTACCTGTTGAGCTGAGGCACAAGTCACTCTGGGCAGTTACAGACATTCTCATGGATCCAGATGGTATAAGAGACCAGAGGAGGGCAGAGCTAGCTGCCCTGGAAGAGCTTAGAGATGCAGCTTTCACAAGCAGCCTACATTACAAGGAGAAAGTCAAGGAGTGGCATGATTCACATATCAGCCACAAACATTTTGAGATTGGACAGAGAGTATGGCTGTTTGATGCGAGGCTTAGATTATTTCCAGGGAAGCTACAGAGCAAATGGAAAGGACCTTATCTGGTTCGGAAGGTACACGACAACGGTAGCATCGACATATCCGAGTTGTCTTCTGAGAGTACCTTCCGAGTGAACGGCCAGCGGCTCAAGCCATTTCTAGATCATGAGCCGCGGGTCGTTGATCTTGCCCCTATTCATTTTGCGTGAGATGTGGTCTTTTGACTCACATCTAATGCATCTCACGCCTGAGCTTTACTGACCCTCCGCTGTACATAGATCCAGATGTCTATATCATCACTTTCTTTAGTCCCACATCCCTTTCCTCATCTTTTGATTATGCTATACTTAGGGTGCACTTTACCCTAAGTATAGGGGGGATGTGAGACCTTTCGGGTTTTCCTTTTGTTTCTGTCTACCCTTATTTTTGCTGCCTATACTTAGGGGCATTTCACCCTAAGTATAGGGGGGGTAGACCCTATACATTCTCCACTCGGTTTTCCCTTCGTGTACAGCCTGCTATACTTAGGATTATTTAATCCTAAGTATAGGGGGAAGACCCGAGAACCTTTTGACCTTTCATTCTCCTTTTGTATAGCCTTCCTTTTCACTTCCCTATACATAGCACGAGTTATGTCTTCTTCATCGCTCTTGACTCTGAGGACATCGTTCGAGCTAAGTATAGGGGGGTGTGTATATATTTCATATATACTTTAGCCATAACTCGTACTTTGTGTGAGTGTGTTAATAAATAAAATGGCTAAAAACCACAAAAATTTAAAAATTTTCATGTACATAATCTTCTTTTATTTTGCACATACATAGCTAGTGTACAAATTATTTTTGTAAAAATGATTTCCAAAAATCTTTTGTGTAAAGCGTGTGTAAATATTTTCTGTATCAAAATTATGTATATAGTACAAAATTTTTCCAAAATGTTTTGAAAATCAAAAGTTTGCAAAAATCTTGTGTAAATGTGTGTAAATACCTTTTTGCAAAACTTGCACTTCATGCATCATCATTCATGATTTCAAAACATTTTTCAAAAATTTTGCATGATTGTAAAATTTGTGTAAATATGCATCTTTTTGTACATATGTATATAGTTTTCCTTGGATGATAGTTGACATTTAAACTAAGCCTGGAATCAAATTGAGAAATGGAGCTTGATTAAGATCTTAATCCACCTAATTTCTAAGAGGAACCTTATAGGGCTTAGGTTTAAGGCTTTTCAGGTCCATGGTGACTTAATTCTTTGAGTCCACTAGGCTATGATCACATGTCATCTCAATGAGCCTAAGTAGAGCACTTCACAACAACACATGACTCATATAGATTATGGCTTTACTTGGACAACCGCACTATGCACCGAGCTCTCTACGGATGAGATGGTGAGGAGGCAGTCTTCCTTGACTTGGGTAGCATATGAGGGTAGTACTTCTAGGCGGAAACCTCTCTTCTTCATTTAGTGAAGGAAGTGCGTCTCAACTTGGTCTGGTTGCCATGAGGTCTAACGACGGGAGTTGTGGGTTGCGATAAAGCTTCAAAAGAGGGATAGTCTACTGGCTCAGAGGAAAAACTCCTTGTATATATATGCTGCACATGTACATGTTGTATAGATACACTCGAAAAAAATGTGAAAAAGAAAAGAACTCCAAAAAAGTGGTGGGTCTGAGAGAAAATGATAATCCCCCGGAGTATGTATATAAGTGCAATAAGCAAAGCTTGGTTTCATGATCCACCTGTTGTAGCTTGCAGCAGGAGACTTGGCTACACTGGTCAAGCTCCCAAGGGTACTTGGCTACACTGGCCTTGGCCCATTCTATTCTTCCCCCCTTCTCTTGAGCCGGTTGTACTTGAACTTAGAAGGGAATACCCCGCTCCTCGAGGAAAGAGTGGCCAGATTGAGGTCATAGAGTTACCTTGTTGGGGAGGGTTGTCAAGTTGCCATTTCTGAGGTGGAGAGCTTAGACCTCACTTTCACAGGACAAGAAAAGATTCATGGTCTTCAGGGTTTGTGATTGATGACTTGTTCTGATCTGGACATTGAGGAGTCTTGGTTATAGAGTAGTGGAACTTAGAGGCTGTTAGGTTTTAAGCTTAAGTCTGAATAAGGTTCCGACACATTAATAATCCAAAGATCTGATTAAGCTCCATACCTCAATTTAATGAAGGCAAGTTTAATAATCAACCTTGATCCATGTACATTCTCTTTTTCTTTTTCTTTTTCTTTCTTTTGCACTTCTTTTTCAAATAAGTGTTTGCTAAGGGACTAGCAAAGTATAGTATAGGGGGGTGATGAATACCCATTCATCACTCTTTATTCTTATATTTTAGCTACAAAAACCTATGCAAATGCAGTAGATATGTGTAAATAGGAAAAATTAGCAAAAGCATGCATTCTTGTAAATATAAATAATTAGCATGTTTTTGTGCAAAAATAAAAGAATAAAAGAAAAATAAAAAAGAGGGAAATATTTAGAATAAATATTGAGCAACCTAACCCAAGGGAGGGCTCGGCATGGGCCTGACCGCATAAAAGCCACAAGTAGAGGGAGATAGGGGCTCATATGTAAATACTTATGTAAATAAAATAAGATAATATTTTTCCTCAACCAAAAATATGTTGTAAATACTTGTATATATTTTGTACATATTTATAGCCTATTAAAAACAAAATAAAAAGTTAAAAATCAAAATCCTAAAAACAACCTTTCACCATGTACATAAACCCTATCTTATATATTTATTTCCCCTTGTAAATAAATTTCTTTATTTTCCAAAACTTTTTGTAAATATTCCTTTTTATGTTTTGTAAATAAAATAAATAAAAAGAATTAAAACAAAAATCAAATTAAAAATTACAAAATTAAAAATACAAAACATCTTGTATAATACCATGTATGTATCATGTATATAACTAACTAATTAACCCATGTATATAAATAATAAAAAATAAAATAAAAATAGCCTTTTATTCCTCATTTTATCCTATAAATAAATAAATATAAAATAGGAATAAAAATGTATAAAAATAACTAATTAAAAATCAAATCAAAAAATCCTACATTTACATATACCTATGTATAGCTATAAATATGTAAATACCTTATTTTAATTTCCAAAAATTAATTAAAAATCACAAAAAAATAGAAAAATAAAACAAACATTTTTCATGTTTGAAGTTTTGAAAATTCGGCCATTTAAAGGCCCAAAAAAATAAAATAAAAATTTCAGCCTTGGCGGGCTCTGATTGGTCCACGGGGGATTGTTGACCCCCGGTCAACACCTCCCCCAGGACCACCAGAGCCCGAGTCCGCTCGCCCGACCCGATTTCATTGCTTTTTCCCTGCTCGATCCGCCTGCTAATCACGCAAACCCCGGGTCTCCTAATCCACCATTGGACATCGAGATCCTCGCCCGGAGGTTTGCATGGGGATCCGCGCTCCGATCTTCGTGCCCGACTCCCATTTAGCCGGACCCCTAGCACTATATATCCCGAGCTCAGCCGCCTCCTCATTCCATCTTTGGCTCCCCATTCTCTCTCCAGTGACCTCCATCGCAACCAGCAAGGGTGACAGCTTGCATTTTCCGGTGTCGCAGAGAGGAGGAGGTGCTCGGACCATCGATCCGGCTGCCTCGCGCCGCCGTGCTCCGACGTTCAACCGGAGCTCGAGCCTCGGGCGTTGACGACCCTTGAGGCAAGGACCAGGAGCTAGCTAAGCTCCAGCATAGTCTCCAGCATCACCCAGGTAACCTTCGTTCCTTCTTGTTTAGTCTAATTTTAAGTTACCCCCAAATCGACTCCTTGATGTGTTCCTCTGATTCCGACCATCACGCATACTATCTCGATCATCGGAGCACACTACCATCTTCGTCGTTCCCCCACGCACGTTCTTCGCCCACTCGTTCAACCCAACTCGCCCCGGAGCTGGGAGTCGAGCTCCACCACCTGTCGCTTGCCGGAGCTCATTCACCCCGCCGCACCGTTCACCCTCACGACGCTTCTTGGGGTCGAGGCACTTTGCCCTCGACCCGCGAAGGCTTTTGGTTTGCTTTGCAGGTCCAACGGGAGGCATCTGAGCCCCTCTTACATTCCAGCCAGGAGCTTCGCGCCGCCAGCCTCGCCGGAGCCCCTCCAGGGCTCGGCCGGGCCATCGAAGTCCACCACCAAGCTGCGGAGCTTCACCGCGGACCCGTTCCGATCATCAGGAGCAGCTGAGGAGGAGTACAGCTCACGCACGAGGCCGGCGAAGTTCGTCGGCGTCGTGTTCTTCCACCATCCTCCAGAACCGTCCGATGACGCCTCCGCTCCAGTTTTGATCTCAGCCGTCCATCTTCCGAGGAGCAGCGACCGTCGATCACTCCGAGGAGTTCATCTGGACCGTTCGCAGCAGAGGAGAGGGGTCCCTGAGCCCAGAACCGCCCGATCTCCCACGTGTCCTCGCCTCCCCCGTCGATCGAGCCCCCGAGCTGAAGAAGAGACGCGCCCCCCATCCAGAGCCGACCGATCTTCCACGTGGCGCGCATCTGGCCGTCGACGAATAAAGGGGTAATTTACTTAGGGCCCCCTCTTAGTTTGTCTTTTTCGTCTTAGTCCTGTAAATATTTTTAGAACTTTATTTTCGTAGGGTAAATTGCATTGTGGACCTCGTGTTTGTTTAGATTTGCATGTATGCCCCTGTTTGTATGAGACCACGTGCGTCGTCACGTGTAGTTTAGGGTTATTTGCATTTCTTTCCATGTAGTTCTGGGCTGTTATGTAATGAATAGAAACTAATTGCTTTTATACCCCTGTGAGCCTGTTATTCACGCATGTGCGGATTTTAGTGGGATATTTGCAACCATACCCTTGGACTTTTTGGTACCAGTTACCAAAAGGTCCAAGAAGTAGGTTTTTATTACAAATAGGCCCCTGAGTGCCCCAGCCACGCGTCACGCGCGTGACTTGCTGGGTATTTTGCACCTGGGCCCCCAGACTCTCGGGTATTTGCACTTACGTCCCTGTGCACAGTGCCCCCTGGTTATTTTTGAATAAAATATCAAATCACCTCCAAATCCAATGAGATTTTGACACATGGCTCCTGCCATGATGTAGAAATTTTAGGGATTTTTGAGGACATTTCTGATTTCATTTAGTATTTTTAAAAATTCAAAAACCTATTTTTTAGCTACTGTCTAGATATAAAAATACCAAAAAAATATAAAAACACCCCCAAAAATTATAAAAAAATTAGATATTGTTGTTTGCTTGTTGTTTGATTTTCTAGCCAATTTTGGCTGTTTTTCATCACTTAAAAACCCTAAAAATTGCAAAACCCTCAAAAACTCATAAAAATTATAATAATTAATTTAAAAATCCAAAAACAATAATTAAGGTGCCTAAATTTACCTTATTCTTTCTAGATCACAGGAAAATTACCTCCAGGGCTTAGTGAGACTCTTAGATATTTTATTTTTGAGTTTCAAGCCTTGCTGGACAGTACCTCTCCTGTTTAGCACTGTTTGATTTTTAGAAACTAATTTACCCATTAGAAAAATCTCAAAAATTCACCAAAAACACTTAAAAACTTAAAAAACATAAAAACAATTTTTCCTTAATTTTTGCATTATTTTTGGTGTGTTTAATAAATTGTTGAAGTTGCCTAGATTTTACTTTCTTTTATTTTCTTTATAATTTGAAAATCCAAAAAAAATATAAAAATTCATAAAAACCTCTAAAAAACATTTTCTTTTATTTTTATTTCATTTTCACTACTTCGTAGGCCCTAGGCCAATCCGTGCTCCTTGTGTTCGACCCTGGGAGCTATACCAGGTTAATCACATAGCTAGGACCGCTTGATTTGCTTTGTTTGATTTTCGATTGATTTTGCGGTTCGATTTTCTTGATTGAGTGACCCCGAGTGTTAGAGGTCACAACGACCTATTGGATACCTTTACCTCGTTCGCTCGGGTCGCCCTCATCAGAATGGCGCCGTTGCCGGGGAGCACGGCTTAGTAGTTACTTTTGACTTTCTTTTCATTTTTGTTTTCGCAGCTTTTCGCGGCTCTTCGGAGCTCGTGGCTTTTCGCGGCTTTTGTTCATAGTTCCTTTTTGATTTATTTTGTTTTATTTTTATTTTCTTTTCTTTTTATTTCTGTTTTATTTTGTGTGAGTATTTTGTTTCCATTTTTGCACATATACCCTTGTTCTTATTTTCATTTATTATTTGACTATTTTATTGGTCTGACCACTCTTCCTGTTTTCTTGCGAGGGCCCGAGGAACGCGGAGGCGACTTTCGAGGAGCCGGTGCAGCCGCGGCATTCGGAGGCGGCTTTTCTTTCTCTACGAAGCCGCAGGAGAGAGCGAGAGGAGAGAGTTAAGTGGAGTGAGGCAGTAGGATAGAATTTTATTCATTTATTATTAATTGTAATAATACAGGACTCTGAGACTGTTTAGACACTTAGACTGTAGCGGGTCTGTTCGCCGAGCACGGCGTGCTCGGGGGCCCATTAGGACCCCTCGGTTTTTCGCGGCTTTTTACGTGGTTTTCTTTTTATTTCTTACTGTCATTTTCCGGATTTTTCGCGGTTTTTGCTCGAGCCCCTAGACATAGGATTTTTGTTGGTTGTGACGTAAGATTTTTAAGGCCCAACACTTAATAGAATATCTGTTCCTATAGAACGTAATTGGACCTTACTAAAATTCACTAAAAAAGTTAGTTTAATTGGATTTGAGACCACGTGCCGTTAGGAGTCACATACAGCGCTGGCAGGACCCGTTGTGGCGGGCACCGATTGACTCCCAAGATCGGACTCCGGACTCGATTCGGTTAACTAACTATTGTTCTTCACGATCAATAGAAGTTGCTTGTCTTAGGACTCGGCTTTTTACCGTTGCATCATATAGCTTAGTTTACTTTTCTGTCTTTATTTTATGCGCGGATCACTTTGCATGTAGAGAGCTGGAGGTAGGTACGCATTTCTGACTCGGCATGCATCATTGATTTTTCGTGCATCGGCTTTTTCGTCTTCTCCCCCCGATTTTGGACTTAATAACCAGGAGAACCGAAAAATTCGTTAGGCGTTTTTGTTTGCATTGAAAAATACCTAAAAAAGTGTAACCATAAAATTGGGACTGCTAGGACTATTGACCTTAAAACACGCTCACCCTAAAAATTCTGTCTTGGGGAGAGCAACCCCCTCATTGTTTGGTTTGCTTGAGCGAGAGAGTGACCCGCACACTAGGATAGAGCCACGCCTGAACTTCCGTTAGACTACTAGTCTTAGAGTTAGTCGTTCTCCAGTGAGGATCTCTCCGGTACCCGGTAAAGCAGGCCGTGACATCCTTAACAGAGCAGGTTGATCGGGTAGCCGGTAAACGGTCCGCAACTTGTACTGGCTGGGAAAGATCTAGCTTTAGGATTGGGCCAGTCTCTTGGGAGCATCGGGTTCCCAACAGGTCACGTAATCGCTCTGATATCTTGAGTGTTCACCAAAATAAAATCGACAAGATAATTTGACCGAACTTTCACGGTCTTCAGCTCGCGTTGCGTTGGTGAACCGGGGGTTTGTTTTTCGATCATAGTTTTTCCAGATCTCATCCGCCCTACTCGCCAGATCGAGATGATGGGTAGACGATCTCTTAGGCAGCCTTTGGCTGCACCGCTTTCGGGCGCGTCTACCTCATCATCTAGGTTGGCTCGCAAGAGCTCAGACCCGCTCTCCGAGCCCGAGTACGACTCCACCCTGTTCCCCCTCGATCCCCTTTCTGATCTACCCGAGAGACCTGAGCCCGAGGAGAGACTTATTCATTTGACAGCACCTGAGTTGGGCTCTTTCGATTTTGCAGACGTCGAGATGGCAGGCGCAGGCAGTTCTGACGATCACTCCCGTCCCGAGCACTTTGTACTGGACCAGGGAGCGATCAACTCCACCCTGATCGCACAGTTAGAGACAGTCCAGCAGCAGCTCCGCGATCAGGGAGCTTTTATGATAGAGATGAGGCGTGAGATGGAGAGGCTCAGAGCAGAGAGAGATGCACAGAGCGAGCCCGAGGACCCCGATGAGGCACAGGCACGAGCCGCAGCAGCAGCAGCAGCCGCAGGAGGAGCAGGACCACCTAGACCGATGCGGGAGTTGCACAACCCCGGATCTACCTTGATGCACCATTGGGTTGTGGTTCCAGCCATCGTGGGGGACTTCAAGTTCCCCCCGAACACCTTGCAGATGCTCCCGCGGTTCCATGGACTGGCTACAGAGGAGCCCCATCTCCACCTTCAGGAGTTTCTCATGATTTGCAGTACTGTCCACGACAGACATGTGGACCAGGATACCATACGGATGATTGCCTTCCCCTTCTCACTGGCAGATAGAGCAGCCACCTGGCTGAAACATTTGGGGAGATTCGTGTACACATGGGAGCAGCTCCGCACCGAGTACTTGAACAAGTACTATCCACTCGGGCGGACGAATGCAGCGAGGGCCCTGATCAGCAACTTCTCCATGTTCCCCAACGAGCAGTTCCATGAGGCTTGGGAGAGGTTCAGAGAGCTTTTGGACAGATGCCCACACCACGATATCACGAAGCCGAACCTAGTTCAGAGCTTCTTCAGTGGGCTGTCACCAGAGCTACAGGGCCTGGTGAACGCTTCTTGTGGCGGGTCCTACTTCGCCAAGGACCATGACCAGGTCTGGGCTATTTTTGAGGAGATGGCAGAAAACTACATGGTCATGTCCCAGACCCGGCTCTACACTCAGAAGACCCAGCCACATCAGCCAGGACCCGTGCAGTACCAGAGGATAGCACGGGTAGATGCAGGTCCTTCCAGTTCGTCCGCAGCAGCCACAGCAGCAGCACAGTTAGAGTCGTCAGCTGCGGACATGGGCATCATCAGCGAGAAGCTGGACCGCATGGAGCTGATAGAGAAGAAGCAGTGCCAGAGCATAGCACAGATGGATCAGATGGCACAGGTCTTGAGCGACCTGAAGACACAGCTCATGTGTCTCCAGGAGACACAGACGGCTTCTCAGCCCCGTCTTCAGTCGCGAGGCGACGCCGGCAGAAGCAGCAGCTCGTCCCAGCGCTCCAGCACCCCAGTGCAGCCTAGACAGGTTCACCTTGTACAGGCGGAGCCGTACCAGCAGCCGCAGCCTACCTTGCAGTCACCACCATCTCCCGAGATGCAGATGGTGGTCTACCAGCCGGATCAGCCGTTGGCAGTACTACCCCTAGCCCCCTTTGATGCAGAGCCGTTGATGGATGTCAACGGGATCTGGTACGACCGTCCCCAGCCTGGGATCCGACGTGATCATCCCGGATTCAGGTGGGGGAGCGGTGGTGCCCAGCCCCAGCAGCAGCCGTCAGCACAGGGAGGGCAGTACTCCCAGCCGAGAGACCATCACCAGCAGCCGCAGCAGCAGCACCCAGTCTACCAGCAGCAGTCGTCTTACGGTCCTCGTCCCTATCAGCAGGGACAGTCTTGGAGGCGTGAGCAGCAGGCTCACCCGGGATACCAGCACCAACAGCAGCCTCCTTCCTACCCCTCTCACCCGCAGCAGTACCAGCAGCCTCACCCACAGCGAGGCTACCCGTCGGGCTCCCACGAGAGCCCTGCCTTGGATGATATCGCCCGCCTCCTCACGGATCAGCAGGCGACCTTTCGACGGGAGATGGACGAGTTCCGCCAGGAGATGCGGGACTTGGTGAGAGGGAAGGCCGCCATACCTGCACAGATAGAGCCGAATCCGAACAACCTCAAGCGGAAGTCTGAGCAGGTAGTACATACTGAGTTAGCCACTCCTAGCGATCCATTTGATGATACTTCTTCAGATCTGTTTGATGTTATTTTGCCACGCTTAGGAGCGGTAGGACCCCAGCAGGGCGGCGGCGTCTCAGCTGAGCTTCACCCCGAGGCGCCCCAGGAGGAGGAGGAGAGCGGTACTGAGGCCGCTCCAGTCGATGACGGTGGTACTGAGGCCACCAAGGATGCTGATCCCACCGGCGGTACTGAGGCCACCACTTCACCAGATTCAGGAGGTGGTACTGATGCCACCCCAGCAGCAGCCGAGCCAGTTAGCGGTACTGATGCCGCGAGACGTCTTCCAGCAGCAGCAGCAGAGCAGCCCACTCGTGGTGGTACTGAGGCCACCGGTGTTTGTAGAGAGAGATCTGATGTTGTTTTTCCTCATGGTCATGTATCCCAGGATTCTGTGATGAATAAAGGAAAAGGTTTACATTCTTTTGGTCCCACTGTGGTGCATGATGTATGTGTGGATCCGGTCCTTGAACCGCGTAGATCTTTTCCTGGTCCTTCATCTGAGAAGGACCCAGTGATCCCCTTCCCTAGAGCCCTTCAGATGGGGAAGGGGAAGAAAGAAAATACCAAAAAGAGAGAGTTCGAGGAGTTCAGCCAGAGCATGATAGATCGGTTTCACATTCAGCTGACCCTCCAGGAGGCTTTGCAGCACATCCCCCTCCTTCAGAGATCTTTGAGAGAGAGGACTACAGTTAGGAGGAGGAGGAGGAACCACACTTCAGAGATCCATGTGCTGACCAAAGCCACGTGCTTTGCGATCCAGAACCGACTGCCAGCCAAGAGGCCAGATGCAGGGGCCCCGTATGTCAGATGCCAGATCAGAGAGCAGTGGTTCGACCGTACTCTTTTAGATAGCGGATCTTCGATCAACCTACTTCCGGCAGCCCTTCTCGACCGCTTCGAGTTGGGCACTCTTCGACAGAGCAGGACAGTCCTTCAGTTCGTTGATAGATCTGTCAAGAGGCCGAAGGGGTTATTACGAGACGTTATCGTCACGATTCAGGGTCTGCAATTCCCCGTGGACTTCGTAGTGTTGGACATGGAGATCCCTGAGTCAGTGACCGATACCCCCATCATCCTTGGTCGTCCGTTCTTGTCCACATCCAAGGCGGTGACTGATCATGATAGCGGGAAGGTGTACTTTCACGTCCAGGGCGAGAGTATACAAATAGAGACGGTCGAGGACTATAGAGCCAGATTCAGATCCCGCTCAGATGCGAGTACTGATTCAGAGCAGCTGACAGACGCAGAGCCAGACATCCACCAGGACTGTGATTTTGTGATTACAGATGATGAGGCAGCTTGGGCAGACCTTGAGGCACAGACTACCCTCTCACTGTCAGACACAGCTGAGGCAGAGATGATAGCAGAGGAGAGTCTGGAGAGCACAGACCTGGTTCAGGATACCATTGCGGCAGCAGAGCCGGTCCTTGATCGCAGCACGATGATTTGTGACGGTGGTACTGATGCCACCATTTCTGATGCAGATCCCTCGGATTCAGAGTCTGATTGGGCCGATTGCTATGATCAGATGCCAGACTCGAGTCCAGTTGAGCCTATTGAGGAGGAGGAGGTAGATGCAGAGCAGAGCAGAGACAGTGCAGTTGAGCCGCCTTCTCCCGACCCAGTTTGCGAGAGTACACTTTCACTTTCCCAGGCAGATTTGGCAGACCTTGCAGCTTTCACACAGTTCCTTCCATAGCCAGATTTGTCGGCACCCAGCATTCCAGAGCTGAAGCCGCTCCCTACTTCGCTGAAGTATCGATTCCTTGCGGGCGATCCGGAGATGTACCCAGTCATCATCTCCGCCGAGTTGACTGGAGAGCAGGAATCCCGTCTGATGGGGGTTCTTGAAAAGAACCACAAGGCGATCGGATGGAGCGTAGCAGATCTCCATGGGATTGATCCATCAGTGTGCTCCCACCACATCTATCTCGAGGATGGGGCGAAGCCGTCGCGTGAGTTCCAGCGGCGTCTAAACCCCAACTTGAGAGAGGTTGTCATGAAGGAGATATCGAAGTGGTGGGGTGCAGGTTTTATTTATCCCATTTCCGACTCCAAGTGGGTCAGCCCCTTGCATGTGGTGCCCAAGAAGACGGGCATCACGACTGTGATCAGTGAGTCGGGGGAGGAGATTGCTACACGGGTACCCACCTCTTGGAGGGTTTGTGTTGACTACAGGAGACTCAACCAAGCCACCAAGAAGGACCATTTCCCCCTGCCTTTTATTGACCAGATCATTGAGAGACTGGCAGGGAAGAGCCATTATTGCTTCCTGGATGGGTACTCGGGCTACAACCAAGTGGCCATCGCTCCTGAGGATCAGGAGAAGACCACCTTTACCTGTCCCTTCGGCACATACGCTTTTCGACGCATGCCATTCGGGCTATGCAACGCCCCTGCGACTTTTCAGAGGTGCATGCTGTCGATATTTTCGGACATGGTAGGGGATTGCTTAGAGGTCTTCATGGACGATTTCTCGGTCTACGGCGACGGATTCGACTCCTGTCTTGACTGCCTAGACCGGGTACTCCAGCGATGTATTGAGTACAACTTGGTGCTATCTTGGGAGAAGAGTCACTTCATGGTGACTCAAGGGACGGTGCTTGGCCACATCATCTCCAACAGGGGCATGGAGGTGGACCCGGCCAAGGTTGATGTCATTAGAAAACTCACACCGCCGTCCAATTTGAGGCAGCTACGGTCATTCCTGGGGCACGTTGGATTTTATAGGAGATTCATTCAGGATTTTAGCAGGATTGCCCGACCGTTGACTGACCTCCTGACGAAAGACACCGAGTTCCTTGTCGATGACAAGTGTCTTCCGTCGTTTGCTACTCTCCAGAGATGTGTGATTGAGGCTCCTGTCCTCCAGCCACCTGATTGGTCTCTCCCATTTGAGATCATGACGGACGCCTCCGATTTTGCCGTAGGGGCAGTGCTGGGACAGAGGAGGGATGGAGTACCATTTGCGATACACTATGCTAGCCGCACATTGGATTCCGCCCAGCGGAATTATACGGTCACAGAGAAGGAGATGCTAGCAGTAGTGTTTGCCCTGGATAAGTTCAGATCGTATATCATTGGATCCCGAGTGACTTTGTACACAGATCACACCGCCATCAGGTACCTCATGGCAAAGAAGGATGCCAAGGCCAGACTAACTAGATGGATCCTTCTACTCCAGGAGTTCGACATTGAGATCAAGGATAAGCCTGGAGTCAAGAATGTGGTGGCGGATCACCTTTCCCGGTTAGAGCAGCCTGAGGAATCAGAGCAGATTGATCCGATCAGAGATACCTTCCCAGATGAGGCGATCCTTGCCATCGCCTCACTCCCATGGTATGCCGATATTGTGAACTTTCTTGTTGCTGGGAAAGTCCCACAAGATTGGCCCAGGCAGAGGCTTGAGACCTTCCTTGCGAAGGCCAAGTCTTACCATTGGGAGGATCCCATCCTTTACCACGAGGGAGGGGATAGCGTCTGGCGTCGGTGTATTCCTCAGGAGGAACACCCTAGCGTCCTCACTTACTGCCACAAGCTTGAGGCAGGAGGACATCATTCTAGGAGGAGAACGGCACAGAAAGTGCTCCAATCCGGCTTGTGGTGGCCTACCCTTTTCAAGGACTCAGATGAGTTCGTGAAGAGGTGTACTGACTGTCAGAGGATGGGCACTTGTGGACAGCGTGATATGATGCCGATGCAGCCCATTCACTTCTGTGAGGTTTTTGACGCATGGGGCATCGATTTCATGGGTCCATTCCCTAAGAGTCAGGGATTCGAGTACATTCTGTTGGCCGTCGATTATGTGAGTCGTTGGGTGGAGGCTATCCCGCCCGAGCCGCTGATGCAAGGACAGTTTGCAGATTTTTGAGGAAGCATATCATCACGCGGTTCGGGGTTCCACGAGTTCTTATTTCTGATGGGGGATCTCACTTCATCAACGACCAGGTGAAGGCACTTGCTAGCGAGTTCGGCATAGATCATCGTGTTGCTACACCGTATCATCCACAGACGAATGGTCTAGCCGAAGTGTCGAATAGGGAGATCAAGACGATTCTGCAGAAAGTCGTCCGCCCTGACCGAAAAAACTGGTCACAGCTTTTGGACTCGGTCTTGTGGGCATATAGGACGTCTTTAAAGACACCTTTGGGTACATCTCCCTTTCGCCTCGTATATGGCAAGCCTTGTCACCTACCTGTTGAGCTGAGGCACAAGTCACTCTGGGCAGTTACAGACATTCTCATGGATCCAGATGGTATAAGAGACCAGAGGAGGGCAGAGCTAGCTGCCCTGGAAGAGCTTAGAGATGCAGCTTTCACAAGCAGCCTACATTACAAGGAGAAAGTCAAGGAGTGGCATGATTCACATATCAGCCACAAACATTTTGAGATTGGACAGAGAGTATGGCTGTTTGATGCGAGGCTTAGATTATTTCCAGGGAAGCTACAGAGCAAATGGAAAGGACCTTATCTGGTTCGGAAGGTACACGACAACGGTAGCATCGACATATCCGAGTTGTCTTCTGAGAGTACCTTCCGAGTGAACGGCCAGCGGCTCAAGCCATTTCTAGATCATGAGCCGCGGGTCGTTGATCTTGCCCCTATTCATTTTGCGTGAGATGTGGTCTTTTGACTCACATCTAATGCATCTCACGCCTGAGCTTTACTGACCCTCCGCTGTACATAGATCCAGATGTCTATATCATCACTTTACTTTCTTTAGTCCCACATCCCTTTCCTCATCTTTTGATTATGCTATACTTAGGGTGCACTTTACCCTAAGTATAGGGGGGATGTGAGACCTTTCGGGTTTTCCTTTTGTTTCTGTCTACCCTTATTTTTGCTGCCTATACTTAGGGGCATTTCACCCTAAGTATAGGGGGGGTAGACCCTATACATTCTCCACTCGGTTTTCCCTTCGTGTACAGCCTGCTATACTTAGGATTATTTAATCCTAAGTATAGGGGGAAGACCCGAGAACCTTTTGACCTTTCATTCTCCTTTTGTATAGCCTTCCTTTTCACTTCCCTATACATAGCACGAGTTATGTCTTCTTCATCGCTCTTGACTCTGAGGACATCGTTCGAGCTAAGTATAGGGGGGTGTGTATATATTTCATATATACTTTAGCCATAACTCGTACTTTGTGTGAGTGTGTTAATAAATAAAATGGCTAAAAACCACAAAAATTTAAAAATTTTCATGTACATAATCTTCTTTTATTTTGCACATACATAGCTAGTGTACAAATTATTTTTGTAAAAATGATTTCCAAAAATCTTTTGTGTAAAGCGTGTGTAAATATTTTCTGTATCAAAATTATGTATATAGTACAAAATTTTTCCAAAATGTTTTGAAAATCAAAAGTTTGCAAAAATCTTGTGTAAATGTGTGTAAATACCTTTTTGCAAAACTTGCACTTCATGCATCATCATTCATGATTTCAAAACATTTTTCAAAAATTTTGCATGATTGTAAAATTTGTGTAAATATGCATCTTTTTGTACATATGTATATAGTTTTCCTTGGATGATAGTTGACATTTAAACTAAGCCTGGAATCAAATTGAGAAATGGAGCTTGATTAAGATCTTAATCCACCTAATTTCTAAGAGGAACCTTATAGGGCTTAGGTTTAAGGCTTTTCAGGTCCATGGTGACTTAATTCTTTGAGTCCACTAGGCTATGATCACATGTCATCTCAATGAGCCTAAGTAGAGCACTTAACAACAACACATGACTCATATAGATTATGGCTTTACTTGGACAACCGCACTATGCACCGAGCTCTCTACGGATGAGATGGTGAGGAGGCAGTCTTCCTTGACTTGGGGTAGCATATGAGGGTAGTACTTCTAGGCGGAACCTCTCTTCTTCATTTAGTGAAGGAAGTGCGTCTCAACTTGGTCTGGTTGCCATGAGGTCTAACCGACGGGAGTTGTGGGTTACGATAAAGCTTCAAAAGAGGGATAGTCTACTGGCTCAAGAGGAAAAACTCCTTGTATATATATGCTGCACATGTACATGTTGTATAGATACACTCGAAAAAAAAATGTGAAAAAGAAAGAACTCCAAAAAAGTGGTGGGTCTGAGAGAAAATGATAATCCCACCGGAGTATGTATATAAGTGCAATAAGCAAAGCTTGGTTTCATGATCCACCTGTTGTAGCTTGCAGCAGGGAGACTTGGCTACACTGGTCAAGCTCCCAAGGGTACTTGGCTACACTGGCCTTGGCCCATTCTATTCTTCCCCCTCTTCTTGAGCCGGTTGTACTTGAACTTAGAAGGGAATACCCCGCTCCTCGAGGAAAGAGTGGCCAGATTGAGGTCATAGAGTTACCTTGTTGGGGAGGGTTGTCAAGTTGCCATTTCTGAGGTGGAGAGCTTAGACCTCACTTTCACAGGACAAGAAAAGATTCATGGTCTTCAGGGTTTGTGATTGATGACTTGTTCTGATCTGGAGCATTGAGGAGTCTTGGTTATAGAGTAGTGGAACTTAGAGGCTGTTAGGTTTTAAGCTTAAGTCTGAATAAGGTTCCGACACATTAATAATCCAAAGATCTGATTAAGCTCCATACCTCAATTTAATGAAGGCAAGTTTAATAATCAACCTTGATCCATGTACATTCTCTTTTTCTTTTCTTTTTCTTTCTTTTGCACTTCTTTTTCAAATAAGTGTTTGCTAAGGGACTAGCAAAGTATAGTATAGGGGGGTGATGAATACCCATTCATCACTCTTTATTCTTATATTTTAGCTACAAAAACCTATGCAAATGCATGTAGATATGTGTAAATAGGAAAAATTAGCAAAAGCATGCATTCTTGTAAATATAAATAATTAGCATGTTTTTGTGCAAAAATAAAAGAATAAAGAAGAAAAGAAAAAGAGGGAAATATTTAGAATAAATATTGAGAAACCTAACCCAAGGGAGGGCTCGGCATGGGCCTGACCGCATAAAAGCCACAAGTAGAGGGAGATAGGGGCTCATATGTAAATACTTATGTAAATAAATAAGATAATATTTTTCCTCAACCAAAAATATGTTGTAAATACTTGTATATATTTTGTACATATTATAGCCTATTAAAACAAAATAAAAAGTTAAAAATCAAAATCCTAAAAACAACCTTTCACCATGTACATAAACCCCTATCTTATATTTATTTCCCCTTGTAAATAAATTTCTTTATTTCCAAAACTTTTTGTAAATATTCCTTTTTATGTTTTGTAAATAAAATAAATAAAAAGAATTAAAACAAAAATCAAATTAAAAATTACAAAATTAAAAATACAAAAACATCTTGTATATATACCATGTATGTATCATGTATATAACTAACTAATTAACCCATGTATATAAATAATAAAAATAAAATAAAAATAGCCTTTTATTCCTCATTTTATCCTATAAATAAATAAAATATAAAATAGGAATAAAAATGTATAAAAATAACTAATTAAAAATCAAAATCAAAAATCCTACATTGTACATATTCCTATGTATAACTATAATATGTAAATACCTTATTTTAATTTCCAAAAATTAATTAAAAATCACAAAAAAATAGAAAAAATTAAAACAAACATTTTTCATGTTTGAAGTTTTTGAAAATTCGGCCATTTAAAGGCCCAAAAAAATAAAATAAAAATTTCAGCCTTGGCGGGCTCTGATTGGTCCACGGGGGATTGTTGACCCCCGGTCAACACCTCCCCCAGGACCACCAGAGCCCGAGTCCGCTCGCCCGACCCGATTTCATTGCTTTTTCCCTGCTCGATCCGCCTGCTAATCACGCAAACCCCGGGTCCTAATCCATCTGCGCACATCCGAGATCCTCGCCCGGAGGTTTGCATGGGGATCCGCGCTCCGATCTTCGTGCCCGACTCCCATTTAGCCGGACCCCTAGCACTATATATCCCGAGCTCAGCCGCCTCCTCATTCCATCTTTGGCTCCCCATTCTCTCTCCAGTGACCTCCATCGCAACCAGCAAGGTGACAGCTTGCATTTTCCGGTGTCGCAGAGAGGAGGAGGTGCTCGGACCATCGATCCGGCTGCCTCGCGCCGCCGTGCTCCGACGTTCAACCGGAGCTCGAGCCTCGGGCGTTGACGACCCTTGAGGCAAGGACCAGGAGCTAGCTAAGCTCCAGCATAGTCTCCAGCATCACCCAGGTAACCTTCGTTCCTTCTTGTTTAGTCTAATTTTAAGTTACCCCCAAATCAACTCCTTGCTGTGTTCCTCTGATTCCGACCATCACGCATACTATCTCGATCATCGGAGCACACTACCATCTTCGTCGTTCCCCCACGCACGTTCTTCGCCCACTCGTTCAACCCAACTCGCCCCGGAGCTGGGAGTCGAGCTCCACCACCTGTCGCTTGCCGGAGCTCATTCACCCCGCCGCACCGTTCACCCTCACGACGCTTCTTGGGGTCGAGGCACTTTGCCCTCGACCCGCGAAGCTTTTGGTTTGCTTTGCAGGTCCAACGGGAGGCATCTGAGCCCCTCTTACATTCCAGCCAGGAGCTTCGCGCCGCCAGCCTCGCCGGAGCCCCTCCAGGGCTCGGCCGGGCCATCGAAGTCCACCACCAGCTGCGGAGCTTCACCGCGGACCCGTTCCGATCATCAGGAGCAGCTGAGGAGGAGTACAGCTCACGCACGAGGCCGGCGAAGTTCGCCGGCATCGTGTTCTTCCACCATCCTCCAGAACCGTCCGATGACGCCTCCGCTCCAGTTTTGATCTCAGCCGTCCATCTTCCGAGGAGCAGCGACCGTCGATCACTCCGAGGAGTTCATCTGGACCGTTCGCAGCAGAGGAGAGAGGTCCCTGAGCCCAGAACCGCCCGATCTCCCACGTGTCCTCGCCTCCCCCGTCGATCGAGCCCCCGAGCTGAAGAAGAGACGCGCCCCCCATCCAGAGCCGACCGACCTTCCACGTGGCGCGCATCTGGCCGTCGACGAATAAAGGGGTAATTTACTTAGGGCCCCCTCTTAGTTTGTCTTTTTCGTCTTAGTCCTGTAAATATTTTTAGAACTTTATTTTCGTAGGGTAAATTGCATTGTGGACCTCGTGTTTGTTTAGATTTGCATGTATGCCCCTGTTTGTATGAGACCACGTGCGTCGTCACGTGTAGTTTAGGGTTATTTGCATTTCTTTCCCTGTAGTTCTGGGCTGTTATGTAATGAATAGAAACTTTTTGGTAATTGCTTTTATACCCCTGTGAGCCTGTTATTCACGCATGTGCGGATTTTAGTGGGATATTTGCAACCATACCCTTGGACTTTTTGGTACCAGTTACCAAAAGGTCCAAGAAGTAGGTTTTTATTACAAATAGGCCCCTGAGTGCCCCAGCCACGCGTCACGCGCGTGACTTGCTGGGTATTTTGCACCTGGGCTCCAGACTCTCGGGTATTTGCACTTACGTCCCTGTGCACAGTGCCCCCTGGTTATTTTTGAATAAAATATCAAATCACCTCCAAATCCAATGAGATTTTGACACATGGCTCCTGCCATGATGTAGAAATTTTAGGGATTTTTGAGGACATTTCTGATTTCATTTAGTATTTTTAAAAATTCAAAAACCTATTTTTTAGCTACTGTCTAGATATAAAAATACCAAAAAAATATAAAAACACCCCCAAAAATTATAAAAAAATTAGATACTGTTGTTTGCTTGTTGTTTGATTTTCTAGCCAATTTTGGCTATTTTTCATCACTTAAAAACCCTAAAAATTGCAAAACCCTCAAAAACTCATAAAAATTATAATAATTAATTTAAAAATCCAAAAACAATAATTAAGGTGCCTAAATTTTCCTTATTCTTTCTAGATCACAGGAAAATTACCTCCAGGGCTTAGTGAGACTCTTAGATATTTTATTTTTGAGTTTCAAGCCTTGCTGGACAGTACCTCTCCTGTTTAGCACTATTTGATTTTTAGAAAATAATTTACCCATTAGAAAAATCTCAAAAATTCATCAAAAACACTCAAAAACTTAAAAAACATAAAAACAATTTTTCCTTAATTTTTGCATTATTTTTGGTGTGTTTAATAAATTGTTGAAGTTGCCCAGATTTTACTTTCTTTTATTTTCTTTATAATTTGAAAATCCAAAAAAATATAAAAATTCATAAAAACCTCTAAAAAACATTTTCTTTTATTTTTATTTCATTTTCACTACTTTGTAGGCCCTAGGCCAATCCGTGCTCCTTGTGTTCGACCCTGGGAGCTATACCAGGTTAATCACATAGCTAGGACCGCTTGATTTGCTTTGTTTGATTTTCGATTGATTTTGCGGTTCGATTTTCTTGATTGAGTGACCCCGAGTGTTAGAGGTCACAACGACCTATTGGATACCTTTACCTCGTTCGCTCGGGTCGCCCTCATCAGAATGACGCCGTTGCCGGGGAGCACAGCTTAGTAGTTACTTTTGACTTTCTTTTCATTTTTGTTTTCGCAGCTTTTCGCGGCTCTTCGGAGCTCGCGGCTTTTCGCGGCTTTTGTTCATAGTTCCTTTTTGATTTATTTTGTTTTATTTTTATTTTCTTTTCTTTTTATTTCTGTTTTATTTTGTGTGAGTATTTTGTTTCCATTTTTGCACATATACCCTTGTTCTTATTTTCATTTATTATTTGACTATTTTATTGGTCTGACCACTCTTCCTGTTTTCTTGCGAGGGCCCGAGGAACGCGGAGGTGACTTTCGAGGAGCCGGTGCAGCCGCGGCATTCGGAGGCGGCTTTTCTTTCTCTACGAAGCCGCAGGAGAGAGCGAGAGGAGAGAGTTGAGTGGAGTGAGGCAGTAGGATAGAATTTTATTCATTTATTATTAATTGTAATAATACAGGACTCTGAGACTGTTTAGACACTTAGACTGTAGCGGGTCTGTTTCGCCGAGCACCGGCGTGCTCGGGGGACCCATTAGGACCCCTCGGTTTTTCGCGGCTTTTTACGCGGTTTTCTTTTTATTTCTTACTGTCATTTTCCGGATTTTTCGCGGTTTTTGCTCGAGCCCCTAGACATAGGATTTTTGTTGGTTGTGACGTAAGATTTTTAAGGCCCAACACTTAGTAGAATATCTGTTCCTATAGAACGTAATTGGACCTTACTAAAATTCACTAAAAAAGTTAGTTTAATTGGATTTGAGACCACGTGCCGTTAGGAGTCACATACAGCGCTGGCAGGACCCGTTGTGGCGGGCACCGATTGACTCCCAAGATCGGACTCCGGACTCGATTCGGTTAACTAACTATTGTTCTTCACGATCAATAGAAGTTGCTTGTCTTAGGACTCGGCTTTTTACCGTTGCATCATATAGCTTAGTTTACTTTTCTGTCTTTATTTTATGCGCGGATCACTTTGCATGTAGAGAGCTGGAGGCAGGTACGCATTTCTGACTCGGCATGCATCATTGATTTTTCGTGCATCGGCTTTTTCGTCTTCTCCCCCCGATTTTGGACTTAATAACCAGGAGAACCGAAAAATTCGTTAGGCGTTTTTGTTTGCATTGAAAAATACCTAAAAAAGTGTAACCATAAAATTGGGACTGCTAAGACTATTGACCTTAAAACACGCTCACCCTAAAAATTCTGTCTTGGGGAGAGCAACCCCCTCATTGTTTGGTTTGCTTGAGCGAGAGAGTGACCCGCACACTAGGATAGAGCCACGCCTGAACTTCCGTTAGACTACTAGTCTTAGAGTTAGTCGTTCTCCAGTGAGGATCTCTCCGGTACCCGGTAAAGCGGGCCGTGACATCCTTAACAGAGCAGGTTGATCGGGTAGCCGGTAAACGGTCCGCAACTTGTACTGGCTGGGAAAGATCTAGCTTTAGGATTGGGCCAGTCTCTTGGGAGCATCGGGTTCCCAACAGGTCACGTAATCGCTCTGATATCTTGAGTGTTCACCAAAATAAAATCGACAAGATAATTTGACCGAACTTTCACGGTCTTCAGCTCGCGTTGCGTTGGTGAACCGGGGGTTTGTTTTTCGATCATAGTTTTTCCAGATCTCATCCGCCCTACTCGCCAGATCGAGATGATGGGTAGACGATCTCTTAGGCAGCCTTTGGCTGCACCGCTTTCGGGCGCGTCTACCTCATCATCTAGGTTGGCTCGCAAGAGCTCAGACCCGCTCTCCAAGCCCGAGTACGACTCCACCCTGTTCCCCCTCGATCCCCTTTCTGATCTACCCGAGAGACCTGAGCCCGAGGAGAGACTTATTCATTTGACAGCACCTGAGTTGGGCTCTTTCGATTTTGCAGACGTCGAGATGGCAGGCGCAGGCAGTTCTGACGATCACTCCCATCCCGAGCACTTTGTACTGGACCAGGGAGCGATCAACTCCACCCTGATCGCACAGTTAGAGACAGTCCAGCAGCAGCTCCGCGATCAGGGAGCTTTTATGATAGAGATGAGGCGTGAGATGGAGAGGCTCAGAGCAGAGAGAGATGCACAGAGCGAGCCCGAGGACCCCGATGAGGCACAGGCACGAGCCGCAGCAGCAGCAGCAGCCGCAGGAGGAGCAGGACCACCTAGACCGATGCGGGAGTTGCACAACCCCGGATCTACCTTGATGCACCATTGGGTTGTGGTTCCAGCCATCGTGGGGGACTTCAAGTTCCCCCCGAACACCTTGCAGATGCTCCCGCGGTTCCATGGACTGGCTACAGAGGAGCCCCATCTCCACCTTCAGGAGTTTCTCATGATTTGCAGTACTGTCCACGACAGACATGTGGACCAGGATACCATACGGATGATTGCCTTCCCCTTCTCACTGGCAGATAGAGCAGCCACCTGGCTGAAACATTTGGGGAGATTCGTGTACACATGGGAGCAGCTCCGCACCGAGTACTTGAACAAGTACTATCCACTCGGGCGGACGAATGCAGCGAGGGCCCTGATCAGCAACTTCTCCATGTTCCCCAACGAGCAGTTCCATGAGGCTTGGGAGAGGTTCAGAGAGCTTTTGGACAGATGCCCACACCACGATATCACGAAGCCGAACCTAGTTCAGAGCTTCTTCAGTGGGCTGTCACCAGAGCTACAGGGCCTGGTGAACGCTTCTTGTGGCGGGTCCTACTTCGCCAAGGACCATGACCAGGTCTGGGCTATTTTTGAGGAGATGGCAGAAAACTACATGGTCATGTCCCAGACCCGGCTCTACACTCAGAAGACCCAGCCACATCAGCCAGGACCCGTGCAGTACCAGAGGATAGCACGGGTAGATGCAGGTCCTTCCAGTTTGTCCGCAGCAGCCACAGCAGCAGCACAGTTAGAGTCGTCAGCTGCGGACATGGGCATCATCAGCGAGAAGCTGGACCGCATGGAGCTGATAGAGAAGAAGCAGTGCCAGAGCATAGCACAGATGGATCAGATGGCACAGGTCTTGAGCGACCTGAAGACACAGCTCATGTGTCTCCAGGAGACACAGACGGCTTCTCAGCCCCGTCTTCAGTCGCGAGGCGACGCCGGCAGCAGCAGCAGCTCGTCCCAGCGCTCCAGCACCCCAGTGCAGCCTAGACAGGTTCACCTTGTACAGGCGGAGCCGTACCAGCAGCCGCAGCCTACCTTGCAGTCACCACCATCTCCCGAGATGCAGATGGTGGTCTACCAGCCGGATCAGCCGTTGGCAGTACTACCCCCAGCCCCCTTTGATGCAGAGCCGTTGATGGATGTCAACGGGATCTGGTACGACCGTCCCCAGCCTGGGATCCGACGTGATCATCCCGGATTCAGGTGGGGGAGCGGTGGTGCCCAGCCCCAGCAGCAGCCGTCAGCACAGGGAGGGCAGTACTCCCAGCCGAGAGACCATCACCAGCAGCCGCAGCAGCAGCACCCAGTCTACCAGCAGCAGTCGTCTTACGGTCCTCGTCCCTATCAGCAGGGACAGTCTTGGAGGCGTGAGCAGCAGGCTCACCCGGGATACCAGCACCAACAGCAGCCTCCTTCCTACCCCTCTCACCCGCAGCAGTACCAGCAGCCTCACCCACAGCGAGGCTACCCGTCGGGCTCCCACGAGAGCCCTGCCTTGGATGATATCGCCCGCCTCCTCACGGATCAGCAGGCGACCTTTCGACGGGAGATGGACGAGTTCCGCCAGGAGATGCGGGACTTGGTGAGAGGGAAGGCCGCCATACCTGCACAGATAGAGCCGAATCCGAACAACCTCAAGCGGAAGTCTGAGCAGGTAGTACATACTGAGTTAGCCACTCCTAGCGATCCATTTGATGATACTTCTTCAGATCTGTTTGATGTTGATTTTGCCACGCTTAGGAGCGGTAGGACCCCAGCAGGCGGCGGCGTCTCAGCTGAGCTTCACCCCGAGGCGCCCCAGGAGGAGGAGGAGAGCGGTACTGAGGCCGCTCCAGTCGATGACGGTGGTACTGAGGCCACCAAGGATGCTGATCCCACCGGCGGTACTGAGGCCGCCACTTCACCAGATTCAGGAGGTGGTACTGATGCCACCCCAGCAGCAGCCGAGCCAGTTAGCGGTACTGATGCCGCGAGACGTCTTCCAGCAGCAGCAGCAGAGCAGCCCACTCGTGGTGGTACTGAGGCCACCGGTGTTTGTAGAGAGAGATCTGATGTTGTTTTTCCTCATGGTCATGTATCCCAGGATTCTGTGATGAATAAAGGAAAAGGTTTACATTCTTTTGGTCCCACTGTGGTGCATGATGTATGTGTGGATCCGGTCCTTGAACCGCGTAGATCTTTTCCTGGTCCTTCATCTGAGAAGGACCCAGTGATCCCCTTCCCTAGAGCCCTTCAGATGGGGAAGGGGAAGAAAGAAAATACCAAAAAGAGAGAGTTCGAGGAGTTCAGCCAGAGCATGATAGATCGGTTTCACATTCAGCTGACCCTCCAGGAGGCTTTGCAGCACATCCCCCTCCTTCAGAGATCTTTGAGAGGACTACAGTTAGGAGGAGGAGGAGGAACCACACTTCAGAGATCCATGTGCTGACCAAAGCCACGTGCTTTGCGATCCAGAACCGACTGCCAGCCAAGAGGCCAGATGCAGGGGCCCCGTATGTCAGATGCCAGATCAGAGAGCAGTGGTTCGACCGTACTCTTTTAGATAGCGGATCTTCGATCAACCTACTTCCGGCAGCCCTTCTCGACCGCTTCGAGTTGGGCACTCTTCGACAGAGCAGGACAGTCCTTCAGTTTGTTGATAGATCTGTCAAGAGGCCGAAGGGGTTATTACGAGACGTTATCGTCACGATTCAGGGTCTGCAATTCCCCGTGGACTTCGTAGTGTTGGACATGGAGATCCCTGAGTCAGTGACCGATACCCCCATCATCCTTGGTCGTCCGTTCTTGGCCACAGCCAAGGCGGTGACTGATCATGATAGCGGGAAGGTGTACTTTCACGTCCAGGGCGAGAGTATACAAATAGAGACGGTCGAGGACTATAGAGCCAGATTCAGATCCCGCTCAGATGCGAGTACTGATTCAGAGCAGCTGACAGACGCAGAGCCAGACATCCACCAGGACTGTGATTTTGTGATCACAGATGATGAGGCAGCTTGGGCAGACCTTGAGGCACAGACTACCCTCTCACTGTCAGACACAGCTGAGGCAGAGATGATAGCAGAGGAGAGTCTGGAGAGCACAGACCTGGTTCAGGATACCATTGCGGCAGCAGAGCCGGTCCTTGATCGCAGCACGATGATTTGTGACGGTGGTACTGATGCCACCGTTTCTGATGCAGATCCCTCGGATTCAGAGTCTGATTGGGCCGATTGCTATGATCAGATGCCAGACTCGAGTCCAGTTGAGCCTATTGAGGAGGAGGAGGTAGATGCAGAGCAGAGCAGAGACAGTGCAGTTGAGCCGCCTTCTCCCGACCCAGTTTGCGAGAGTACACTTTCACTTTCCCAGGCAGATTTGGCAGACCTTGCAGCTTTCACACAGTTCCTTCCACAGCCAGATTTGCCAGCACCCAGCATTCCAGAGCTGAAGCCGCTCCCTACTTCGCTGAAGTATCGATTCCTTGCGGGCGATCCGGAGATGTACCCAGTCATCATCTCCGCTGAGTTGACTGGAGAGCAGGAATCCCGTCTGATGGGGGTTCTTGAAAAGAACCGCAAGGCGATCGGATGGAGCGTAGCAGATCTCCATGGGATTGATCCATCAGTGTGCTCCCACCACATCTATCTCAAGGATGGGGCGAAGCCGTCGCGTGAGTTCCAGCGGCGTCTAAACCCCAACTTGAGAGAGGTTGTCATGAAGGAGATATCGAAGTGGTGGGGTGCAGGTTTTATTTATCCCATTTCCGACTCCAAGTGGGTCAGCCCCTTGCATGTGGTGCCCAAGAAGACAGGCATCACGACTGTGATCAGTGAGTCGGGGGAGGAGATTGCTACACGGGTACCCACCTCTTGGAGGGTTTGTGTTGACTACAGGAGACTCAACCAAGCCACCAAGAAGGACCATTTCCCCCTGCCTTTTATTGACCAGATCATTGAGAGACTGGCAGGGAAGAGCCATTATTGCTTCCTGGATGGGTACTCGGGCTACAACCAAGTGGCCATCGCTCCTGAGGATCATGAGAAGACCACCTTTACCTGTCCCTTCGGCACATACGCTTTTCGACGCATGCCATTCGGGCTATGCAACGCCCCTGCGACTTTTCAGAGGTGCATGCTGTCGATATTTTCGGACATGGTAGGGGATTGCTTAGAGGTCTTCATGGACGATTTCTCGGTCTACGGCGACGGATTCGACTCCTGTCTTGACTGCCTAGACCGGGTACTCCAGCGATGTATTGAGTACAACTTGGTGTTATCTTGGGAGAAGAGTCACTTCATGGTGACTCAAGGGACGGTGCTTGGCCACATCATATCCAACAGGGGCATGGAGGTGGACCCGGCCAAGGTCGATGTCATTAGAAAACTCACACCGCCGTCCAATTTGAGGCAGCTACGGTCATTCCTGGGGCACGTTGGATTTTATAGGAGATTCATTCAGGATTTTAGCAGGATTGCCCGACCGTTGACTGACCTCCTGACGAAAGACACCGAGTTCCTTGTCGATGACAAGTGTCTTTCGTCGTTTGCTACTCTCCAGAGATGTGTGATTGAGGCTCCTGTCCTCCAGCCACCTGATTGGTCTCTCCCATTTGAGATCATGACGGACGCCTCCGATTTTGCCGTAGGGGCAGTGCTGGGACAGAGGAGGGATGGAGTACCATTTGTGATACACTATGCTAGCCGCACATTGGATTCCGCCCAGCGGAATTATACGGTCACAGAGAAGGAGATGCTAGCAGTAGTGTTTGCCCTGGATAAGTTCAGATCGTATATCATTGGATCCCGAGTGACTTTGTACACAGATCACACCGCCATCAGGTACCTCATGGCAAAGAAGGATGCCAAGGCCAGACTGACTAGATGGATCCTTCTACTCCAGGAGTTCGACATTGAGATCAAGGATAAGCCTGGAGTCAAGAATGTGGTGGCGGATCACCTTTCCCGGTTAGAGCAGCCTGAGGAATCAGAGCAGATTGATCCGATCAGAGATACCTTCCCAGATGAGGCGATCCTTGCCATCGCCTCACTCCCATGGTATGCCGATATTGTGAACTTTCTTGTTGCTGGGAAAGTCCCACAAGATTGGCCCAGGCAGAGGCTTGAGACCTTCCTTGCGAAGGCCAAGTCTTACCATTGGGAGGATCCCATCCTTTACCACGAGGGAGGGGATAGCGTCTGGTGTCGGTGTATTCCTCAGGAGGAACACCCTAGCGTCCTCACTTACTGCCACAAGCTTGAGGCAGGAGGACATCATTCTAGGAGGAGAACGGCACAGAAAGTGCTCCAATCCGGCTTGTGGTGGCCTACCCTTTTCAAGGACTCAGATGAGTTCGTGAAGAGGTGTACTGACTGTCAGAGGATGGGCACTTGTGGACAGCGTGATATGATGCCGATGCAGCCCATTCACTTCTGTGAGGTTTTTGACGCATGGGGCATCGATTTCATGGGTCCATTCCCTAAGAGTCAGGGATTCGAGTACATTTTGTTGGCCGTCGATTATGTGAGTCGTTGGGTGGAGGCTATCCCCGCCCGAGCCGCTGATGCAAGGACAATTTGCAGATTTTTGAGGAAGCATATCATCACGCGGTTCGGGGTTCCACGAGTTCTTATTTCTGATGGGGGATCTCACTTCATCAACGACCAGGTGAAGGCACTTGCTAGCGAGTTCGGCATAGATCATCGTGTTGCTACACCGTATCATCCACAGACGAATGGTCTAGCCGAAGTGTCGAATAGGGAGATCAAGACGATTCTGCAGAAAGTCGTCCGCCCTGACCGAAAGAACTGGTCGCAGCTTTTGGACTCGGTCTTGTGGGCATATAGGACGTCTTTCAAGATACCTTTGGGTACATCTCCCTTTCGCCTCGTATATGGCAAGCCTTGTCACCTACCTGTTGAGCTGAGGCACAAGTCACTCTGGGCAGTTACAGACATTCTCATGGATCCAGATGGTATAAGAGACCAGAGGAGGGCAGATCTAGCTGCCCTGGAAGAGCTTAGAGATGCAGCTTTCACAAGCAGCCTACATTACAAGGAGAAAGTCAAGGAGTGGCATGATTCACATATCAGCCACAAACATTTTGAGATTGGACAGAGAGTATGGCTGTTTGATGCGAGGCTTAGATTATTTCCAGGGAAGCTACAGAGCAAATGGAAAGGACCTTATCTGGTTCGGAAGGTACACGACAACGGTAGCATCGACATATCCGAGTTGTCTTCTGAGAGTACCTTCCGAGTGAACGGCCAGCGGCTCAAGCCATTTCTAGATCATGAGCCGCGGGTCGTTGATCTTGCCCCTATTCATTTTGCGTGAGATGTGGTCTTTTGACTCACATCTAATGCATCTCACGCCTGAGCTTTACTGACCCTCCGCTGTACATAGATCCAGATGTCTATATCATCACTTTCTTTAGTCCCACATCCCTTTCCTCATCTTTTGATTATGCTATACTTAGGGTGCACTTTACCCTAAGTATAGGGGGGATGTGAGACCTTTCGGGTTTTCATTTTGTTTCTGTCTTCCCTTATTTTTGCTGCCTATACTTAGGGGCATTTCACCCTAAGTATAGGGGGGGTAGACCCTATACATTCTCCACTCGGTTTTCCCTTCGTGTACAGCCTGCTATACTTAGGATTATTTAATCCTAAGTATAGGGGGAAGACCCGAGAACCTTTTGACCTTTCATTCTCCTTTTGTATAGCCTTCCTTTTCACTTCCCTATACATAGCACGAGTTATGTCTTCTTCATCGCTCTTGACTCTGAGGACATCGTTCGAGCTAAGTATAGGGGGGTGTGTATATATTTCATATATACTTTAGCCATAACTCGTACTTTGTGTGAGTGTGTTAATAAATAAAATGGCTAAAAACCACAAAAATTTAAAAATTTTCATGTACATAATCTTCTTTTATTTTGCACATACATAGCTAGTGTACAAATTATTTTTGTAAAAATGATTTCCAAAAATCTTTTGTGTAAAGCGTGTGTAAATATTTTCTGTATCAAAATTATGTATATAGTATAAAATTTTTCCAAAATGTTTTGAAAATCAAAAGTTTGCAAAAATCTTGTGTAAATGTGTGTAAATACCTTTTTGCAAAACTTGCACTTCATGCATCATCATTCATGATTTCAAAACATTTTTCAAAAATTTTGCATGATTGTAAAATTTGTGTAAATATGCATCTTTTTGTACATATGTATATAGTTTTCCTTGGATGATAGTTGACATTTAAACTAAGCCTGGAATCAAATTGAGAAATGGAGCTTGATTAAGATCTTAATCCACCTAATTTCTAAGAGGAACCTTATAGGGCTTAGGTTTAAGGCTTTTCAGGTCCATGGTGACTTAATTCTTTGAGTCCACTAGGCTATGATCACATGTCATCTCAATGAGCCTAAGTAGAGCACTTAACAACAACACATGACTCATATAGATTATGGCTTTACTTGGACAACCGCACTATGCACCGAGCTCTCTACGGATGAGATGGTGAGGAGGCAGTCTTCCTTGACTTGGGGTAGCATATGAGGGTAGTACTTCTAGGCGGAACCTCTCTTCTTCATTTAGTGAAGGAAGTGCGTCTCAACTTGGTCTGGTTGCCATGAGGTCTAACGACGGGAGTTGTGGGTTGCGATAAAGCTTCAAAAGAGGGATAGTCTACTGGCTCAAGAGGAAAAACTCCTTGTATATATATGCTGCACATGTACATGTTGTATAGATACACTCGAAAAAAAAATGTGAAAAAGAAAAGAACTCCAAAAAAGTGGTGGGTCTGAGAGAAAATGATAATCCCACCGGAGTATGTATATAAGTGCAATAAGCAAAGCTTGGTTTCATGATCCACCTGTTGTAGCTTGCAGCAGGGAGACTTGGCTACACTGGTCAAGCTCCCAAGGGTACTTGGCTACACTGGCCTTGGCCCATTCTATTCTTCCCCCTCTTCTTGAGCCGGTTGTACTTGAACTTAGAAGGGAATACCCCGCTCCTCGAGGAAAGAGTGGCCAGATTGAGGTCATAGAGTTACCTTGTTGGGGAGGGTTGTCAAGTTGCCATTTCTGAGGTGGAGAGCTTAGACCTCACTTTCACAGGACAAGAAAAGATTCATGGTCTTCAGGGTTTGTGATTGATGACTTGTTCTGATCTGGAGCATTGAGGAGTCTTGGTTATAGAGTAGTGGAACTTAGAGGCTGTTAGGTTTTAAGCTTAAGTCTGAATAAGGTTCCGACACATTAATAATCCAAAGATCTGATTAAGCTCCATACCTCAATTTAATGAAGGCAAGTTTAATAATCAACCTTGATCCATGTACATTCTCTTTTTCTTTTTCTTTTTCTTTCTTTTGCACTTCTTTTTCAAATAAGTGTTTGCTAAGGGACTAGCAAAGTATAGTATAGGGGGGTGATGAATACCCATTCATCACTCTTTATTCTTATATTTTAGCTACAAAAACCTATGCAAATGCATGTAGATATGTGTAAATAGGAAAAATTAGCAAAAGCATGCATTCTTGTAAATATAAATAATTAGCATGTTTTTGTGCAAAAATAAAAGAATAAAGAAGAAAAAGAAAAAGAGGGAAATATTTAGAATAAATATTGAGCAACCTAACCCAAGGGAGGGCTCGGCATGGGCCTGACCGCATAAAAGCCACAAGTAGAGGGAGATAGGGGCTCATATGTAAATACTTATGTAAATAAATAAGATAATATTTTTCCTCAACCAAAAATATGTTGTAAATACTTGTATATATTTTGTACATATTTATAGCCTATTAAAAACAAAATAAAAAGTTAAAAATCAAAATCCTAAAAACAACCTTTCACCATGTACATAAACCCCTATCTTATATTTATTTCCCCTTGTAAATAAATTTCTTTATTTCCAAAACTTTTTGTAAATATTCCTTTTTATGTTTTGTAAATAAAATAAATAAAAAGAATTAAAACAAAAATCAAATAAAAATTACAAAATTAAAAATACAAAAACATCTTGTATATATACCATGTATGTATCATGTATATAACTAACTAATTAACCCATGTATATAAATAATAAAAATAAAATAAAAATAGCCTTTTATTCCTCATTTTATCCTATAAATAAATAAAATATAAAATAGGAATAAAAATGTATAAAAATAACTAATTAAAAATCAAAATAAAAAATCCTACATTGTACATATTCCTATGTATAGCTATAATATGTAAATACCTTATTTTAATTTCCAAAAATTAACTAAAAATCACAAAAAATAGAAAAAATTAAAACAAACATTTTTCATGTTTGAAGTTTTTGAAAATTCGGCCATTTAAAGGCCCAAAAAAATAAAATAAAAATTTCAGCCTTGGCGGGCTCTGATTGGTCCACGGGGGATTGTTGACCCCCGGTCAACACCTCCCCCAGGACCACCAGAGCCCGAGTCCGCTCGCCCGACCCGATTTCATTGCTTTTTCCCTGCTCGATCCGCCTGCTAATCACGCAAACCCCGGGTCCTAATCCATCTGCGCACATCCGAGATCCTCGCCCGGAGGTTTGCATGGGGATCCGCGCTCCGATCTTCGTGCCCGACTCCCATTTAGCCGGACCCCTAGCACTATATATCCCGAGCTCAGCCGCCTCCTCATTCCATCTTTGGCTCCCCATTCTCTCTCCAGTGACCTCCATCGCAACCAGCAAGGTGACAGCTTGCATTTTCCGGTGTCGCAGAGAGGAGGAGGTGCTCGGACCATCGATCCGGCTGCCTCGCGCCGCCGTGCTCCGACGTTCAACCGGAGCTCGAGCCTCGGGCGTTGACGACCCTTGAGGCAAGGACCAGGAGCTAGCTAAGCTCCAGCATAGTCTCCAGCATCACCCAGGTAACCTTCGTTCCTTCTTGTTTAGTCTAATTTTAAGTTACCCCCAAATCGACTCCTTGCTGTGTTCCTCTGATTCCGACCATCACGCATACTATCTCGATCATCGGAGCACACTACCATCTTCACCGTTCCCCCACGCACGTTCTTCGCCCACTCGTTCAACCCAACTCGCCCCGGAGCTGGGAGTCGAGCTCCACCACCTGTCGCTCGCCGGAGCTCATTCACCCCGCCGCACCGTTCACCCTCACGACGCTTCTTGGGATCGAGGCACTTTGCCCTCGACCCGCGAAGCTTTTGGTTTGCTTTGCAGGTCCAACGGGAGGCATCTGAGCCCCTCTTACATTCCAGCCAGGAGCTTCGCGCCGCCAGCCTCGCCGGAGCCCCTCCAGGGCTCGGCCGGGCCATCGAAGTCCACCACCAGCTGCGGAGCTTCACCGCGGACCCGTTCCGATCATCAGGAGCAGCTGAGGAGGAGTACATCTCACGCACGAGGCCGGCGAAGTTCGCCGGCGTCGTGTTCTTCCACCATCCTCCAAAACCGTCCGATGACGCCTCCGCTCCAGTTTTGATCTCAGCCGTCCATCTTCCGAGGAGCAGCGACCGTCGATCACTCCGAGGAGTTCATCTGGACCGTTCGCAGCAGAGGAGAGAGGTCCCTGAGCCCAGAACCGCCCGATCTCCCACGTGTCCTCGCCTCCCCCGTCGATCGAGCCCCCGAGCTGAAGAAGAGACGCGCCCCCCATCCAGAGCCGACCGATCTTCCACGTGGCGCGCATCTGGCCGTCGACGAATAAAGGGGTAATTTACTTAGGGCCCCCTCTTAGTTTGTCTTTTTCGTCTTAGTCCTGTAAATATTTTTAGAACTTTATTTTCGTAGGGTAAATTGCATTGTGGACCTCGTGTTTGTTTAGATTTGCATGTATGCCCCTGTTTGTATGAGACCACGTGCGTCGTCACGTGTAGTTTAGGGTTATTTGCATTTCTTTCCCTGTAGTTCTGGGCTGTTATGTAATGAATAGAAACTTTTTGGTAATTGCTTTTATACCCCTGTGAGCCTGTTATTCACGCATGTGCGGATTTTAGTGGGATATTTGCAACCATACCCTTGGACTTTTTGGTACCAGTTACCAAAAGGTCCAAGAAGTAGGTTTTTATTACAAATAGGCCCCTGAGTGCCCCAGCCACACGTCACGCGCGTGACTTGCTGGGTATTTTGCACCTGGGCCCCCAGACTCTCGGGTATTTGCACTTACGTCCCTGTGCACAGTGCCCCCTGGTTATTTTTGAATAAAATATCAAATCACCTCCAAATCCAATGAGATTTTGACACATGGCTCCTGCCATGATGTAGAAATTTTAGGGATTTTTGAGGACATTTCTGATTTCATTTAGTATTTTTAAAAATTCAAAAACCTATTTTTTAGCTACTGTCTAGATATAAAATACCAAAAAAATATAAAAACACCCCCAAAAATTATAAAAATATTAGATACTGTTGTTTGCTTGTTGTTTGATTTTCTAGCCAATTTTGGCTATTTTTCATCACTTAAAAACCCTAAAAATTGCAAAACCCTCAAAAACTCATAAAATGTATAATAATTAATTTAAAAATCCAAAAACAATAATTAAGGTGCCTAAATTTTCCTTATTCTTTCTAGATCACAGGAAAATTACCTCCAGGGCTTAGTGAGACTCTTAGATATTTTATTTTTGAGTTTCAAGCCTTGCTGGACAGTACCTCTCCTGTTTAGCACTGTTTGATTTTTAGAAAATAATTTACCCATTAGAAAAATCTCAAAAATTCACCAAAAACACTTAAAAACTTAAAAAACATAAAAACAATTTTTCCTTAATTTTTGCATTATTTTTGGTGTGTTTAATAAATTGTTGAAGTTGCCTAGATTTTACTTTCTTTTATTTTCTTTATAATTTGAAAATCCAAAAAAATATAAAAATTCATAAAAACCTCTAAAAAAAACATTTTCTTTTATTTTTATTTCATTTTCACTACTTCGTAGGCCCTAGGCCAATCCGTGCTCCTTGTGTTCGACCCTGGGAGCTATACCAGGTTAATCACATAGCTAGGACCGCTTGATTTGCTTTGTTTGATTTTCGATTGATTTTGCGGTTCGATTTTCTTGATTGAGTGACCCCGAGTGTTAGAGGTCACAACGACCTATTGGATACCTTTACCTCGTTCGCTCGGGACGCCCCATCAGCTGGCGAAGAGTGATAACCCCTAAAGGCCTCAAGACCCGGATGAAGGTAATAAGACAAGGGTCGTTGCAACCCGGATCTCAGAGGATGGGTATATCAAGAAAAATCAACCACTCAGAACATGTAAAATCAATCAAGCACCAAAGAGAGCGGTCCTGCTATGAGATTAACCTGGTATAGCACCCAGGGTCGAACACAAGGAGCACGGGTTGGCCAGAGGCCTACGAAGTAGTAAAAATAAAATAAAATAAAATACAAGGATTTTTTAGTGGTTTTTAATAATTTTTATATTTTTTTGGATTTTTTAAAAAGTGAAGAAAATAAAAGAAAGCAAATAAAAGCACACTTTAGCTAATTATTAAAAGCACCAAAAATCAAGCAAAAATTCAAGAAAAATTGTTTTTATGTTTTTTAGGTTTTTTATGTTTTTGGTTAATTTTTGATAATTTTCTGAGGGATATTTTATTTTCTAAAAATCAAACAGTGCTAAAAAGACAAGGTACTGTCCAGCCAGGCCCAAAATCTAAAAATAAAATATTTAAGGATTCAGAGGGACCTGGAGGTAATTTTCCTGTATACTAGAGAAAATGAGGAAAATTTGAGCACCAAAATTATTGTTTTTGGGTTTTTAATTTATTTACTATAATTTTTATGAGTTTTTAGGTGTTTTTAGATTTTTAGGGTTTTTACTTAATGAAAAATAGCCAAAATTGGCTAGAAAATCAAGAAACACACAAGGAACAGTAACTAATTTTTTTAGAATTTTTGGGGGTGTTTTTATATTTTTTTGGGATTTTTAATTCTAGACAGTAGCTAAAATAGATGTTTTTGAATTTTTAAAAATAACAAATAAAATCAAAAATGTCCTCAAAAATTCTCAAAAATCCTACAACATGGCAGGAGCCATGTATCAAATTTTCATCGAATTTGGAGGTGATTTGATATTTTATTCAAAAATCAAAAGGGGCACTGTGCACAGGGACTTAAGTGCAAATACCCGAAGATCTGGGGGTCCAGGTGCAATTTTCCCAGCAAGTCAGCGCGTGGCGCGTGCCTGGGGCACTCAGGGACCTTTTTGTAAAGAAACTAAGGTCCGGGGACTATTTGGTAACACATATGATGAGGCGATCCGAGCGAACGAGGTAAAGGTACTAAATAGGTCGTTGCGACCTCTATCACTCGGGGTCACTCAATCAAGAAAAATCAGACCACTCGAACAAATAAATCAATCAAGCACAAAATCAGCGGTCTAGCTATGAGATTAACCTGGTATAGCACCCAGGGTCGAACACAAGGAGCACGGTTTGGCCAGAGGCCTACGAAGTAGTAAAAATAAAATAAAATAAGATGCAAGGGTTTTTTTTAGGGGTTTTTAATAATTTTTATATTTTTTTGGATTTTTAAAAGTGAAGAAAATAAAAGGAGCACAAAAACAAGCAAGCTTTAACTAATTATTAAATGTGCCAAAAATCAAACAAAAATTCCAACAAAAATGTTTTTATGTTTTTTAGGTTTTTTAATGTTTTTGGTGAATTTTTGAGATTTTTATAAGGTGTATTTTATTTTCTAAAAATCAAACAGTGCTAAAAAGACAAGGTACTGTCCAGCCAGGCCCAAAATCCAAAAATAAAATATTTAAGGATCTCAGAGGGACCTGGAGGTAATTTTCCTGTATACTAGAGAAAACAAGGAAAATTTTGGCACCAAAATTATTGTTTTTGGATTTTTAGATTATTTACTATGATTTTTATGAGTTTTTAGGTATTTTTGAATTTTTAGGGCTTTTAAGCAATGAAAAATAACCAAAATTGGCTAGAAAATCAAGAAACACACAAAGAATAGAAACTAATTTTTTTAGAATTTTTGGGGGTGTTTTTATATTTTTTTGGGATTTCTAATTCTAGACAGTAGCTAAAATAGATGTTTTTGAATTTTTAAAAATAACAAATAAAATCAAAAATGTCCTCAAAAATTCTACAACATGGCAGGAGCCATGTGTCAAATTTTCATCGAATTTGGAGGTGGTTTGATATTTTATTCAAAAATCAAAAGGGGGCACAGTGCACAGGGACTTAAGTGCAAATACCCAAAGATCTGGGGGTCCAGGTGCAATTTTCCCAGCAAGTCACGCGCGTGGCGCGTGCCTGGGGCACTCAGGGACCTTCTGGTAATAAAAACAAGTCCTAGGACCTTTTGGTAACTCGTACCAAAAAGTCCAGGGGCTATGTTGCAAATAACCCACTAAAAGGCGCACATGCGGAAATAAAACGTTCACAGGGGCATAAGTGCGAATACCAGAAAGTTTCTATTCAATCACAAACATCCATAACTACAGGATAAGTGTTGCAAATAACCCAGACAAAGCACGTGGCGAAGCACGTGACAGACACTCACAGGGGCATAATTGCAAATATTAACAAGCACGAGGTCCAATATGCAATTTACCCTACGTGAATAAAACTCCTAAAATATTTACAGGACTGACACGTAAACAGAAACTAAGAGGGGGCCTAAGGTAATTTACCCCTTTATTATGTCGACGGCTGGATGAGCGCCACGTAGCTGATCTGACGGTCTCGGATGGCTGGCGCTTCTCTTCGTCCGCACGTGAGCCTGATCGACGGCGCAAAGGAGGACACGTGGGTGATCGAACGGCCTCGGGTGCTGGTGGTTCTCTCCTCTGCTCTAACGGTCCAGATCGCCCCTCGAGATGATCAACGGTGTCTGCTCCTCGATGAATGGACGGCCACGATGAAAACTGGAGCGGAGGGCGATCGGACGGTGGTGGAGGACCTTCGAAGAACAGATGGCCGGCGAGGTTCGCCGGCCTCGTGCGCGTGCTGGGGTCCTCCTCAGCTGCCTCCGAGGATCGGAGAAGATCGGCGATGAAGTCCCGCAGCTGGTGATGGCCTCCGATGGCCCAGCCGAGCCCTGGAGGGGCTCCGGCGAGGTCGACGGAGGTAAGCTCCTGGCCTGGATGTGAGGGGGCCTCAGATGGCCTCCTCTTGACCTGCAAAGTAACCCAGAAGCTTCGCGGGTCGAGGGCAAAGTGCCTCGACCCGATGAAGCGGCGTGAAGGTGAACTGTGGGTCGGGGCGAGCGAGCTCCGGCGAGCGGAGGATGGTGGAGCTCGAACCCCAGCTCCTGTGCGAGCTGGGTTGAACGAATGGGCGAAGAATGTGCGCGGAGGGATGGCGATGGTGAGCGTAGGTTCCGATGATCGAAAAGATGTGCTATATGGCCGGAATCGACGGAACTCGGCGGAACTAGGATTTGGGGGTAACTCAAAATTAAGCTAAACAAGAAGGCTAGAAGGTTACCTAGGCGATGTGGAAGACTGTGCTGGAGCTAAGGTAGCTCCTGGTCGTCGCCTCGAAGGTTGTCAAGGCCTGAGGCTCGAGCTCCTGCACGGGGCGGAGCACGGCGGCGCGACGTCGCCGGATCAGTGGTCCGGCCACCCCCTCCTCGCTGCGACACCGGCAATCGAGAGCTGTCACCTCAAGGGATGCAGTGGAGGTCACGGGACGAAGGGTGGATAGCCAAAGATGGAAATAAAATGCGGCGAAGCTCAGGCTATATACTGTGGAGGGTCCGGCAAAAATGGCGCGGGTAGGGTGAGCTGGTGCGCGGATCCCGAGGCGAAGGCTCCGGCGAAGCTCTCGGATATGACGTGAGCATTCCGGACCCGGAATTGGGGCGAAAGGGATTCGGGTCTGCATGGGAAAAGTCCGAGAACATGGGTCGGGTGGAGCAGACCCGGCTCTGGTGGTCCTGGGGGGGGAGTTGACCGGGGGTCAACAATCCCCCGTGGACCAATCAGAGCCCGCCAAGCTTTAAATTTTTATTTGATTTTTTTGGGCCATAAAATGACCGAATTTTCAAAAACTTAAAACATGAAATATTTTTAATTTATTTTTTTCTATTTTTTGTGATTTTTAATTAATTTTTGGAAACAACAATAAGGTATTTACAATATATAGCTATACATAGGTATATATACAATATAGGGTTTTTGATTTTGATTTTTAATTAGTTATTTTTATACATTTTTATTCCTATTTTATATTTTATTTATTTATAGAATAAAATGAGGAATAAAAAGATATTTTTATTTGATTTTTATTATTTATATACATAGGTGAAATAAATAGATATATACATTTATATACATGGTATATGTGCCATATATTTTTGTACTTTTAATTTTGTTATTTTTATTTGATTTTTGTTTTGTTTCTTTTTATTCATTTACACTATTATAACATCGAATATTTACAAAAAGTTTTGAAAATAATTTTATTTATTTATATGGTTAAATAAATAAAGAAGGTGGTCTATGTACATGGTGAAGGGATATTTTTGGTCTTTTTGATTTTTAAATTTTTATTTTGTTTTTAATAGTTTCTAAATATATACAAAATATGTACAATCATATTTTTGGTTGAGGAAAATATAATTTTATTTATTTACAAATATATACACACATGAGCCCCTATCTCCCTCTACTTGGCTTTTATGCGGTCAGGCCCATGCTGAGCCCTCCCTTGGATTAGGTTGCTCAATATTTATTCTAAATATTTCCCTCTTTTTCTTTTTCATCTTTATTCTTTTATTTTTGCACAAAAACATGCTAATTATAAGTATTTTCAAACATGCATGCTTTTGCTAATTATTCCTATTTACACATATCTACATGCATTTGCATAGGTTTTTGTAGCTAAAATATAAGAATAAAGAGTGATGAATGGGTATTCATCACCCCCCTATACTATACTTTGCTAGTCCCTTAGCAAACACTTATTTGAAAAAGAAGTGAAAAAGAAAGAAAGAAAAAGAAAAGGAGAATGTACATGGATCAAGGTTGATTATTAAACTTGCCTTCATTAAATTGAGGTATGGAGCTCAATCAGATCTTTGGATTATTAATGTGTCGGAACCTTATTTAGACTTAGGCTTAAAACCTAACAGCCTCTAAGTTCCACCAATCTATAACCAAGACTCCTCAATGCTCCAGATCAGAACAAGTCATCAATCACCAACCCTGAAGATCATGAATCTTTTCTTGTACTGTGAAAGTGAGGTCTAAGCTCTCCACCTCAGAAATGGCAACTTGACAACCCTCCCCAACAAGGTAACTCTATGACCTCAATCTGGCAACTCTTTCCTCGAGGAGCAGGGTATTCCCTTCTAAGTTCAAGTACAACCGGCTCAAGAAGAGGGGGAAGAAGAGAATGGGTCAAGGCCAGTGTAGCCAAGTACCCTTGGGAGCTTGACCAGTGTAGCCAAGTCTCCCTGCTGCAAGCTACAACAGGTGGATCATGAAACCAAGCTTTGCTTATTGCACTTATATACATACTCCGGTGGGATTATCATTTTCTCTCAGACCCACCACTTTTTTGGAGTTCTTTTCTTTTTGCACATTTTTTTTTCCGAGTGCATCTATACAACATATACATGTGCAGCATATATACAAGGAGTTTTTCCTCTTGAGCCAGTAGACTATCCCTCTTTTGAAGCTTTATTGCAACCCACAACTCCCGTCGTTAGACCTCATGGCAACCAGACCAAGTTGAGACGCACTTCCTTCACTATAAGAAGAAGAGAGGTTCCGCCTAGAAGTACTACCCTCATATGCTACCCCAAGCCAAGGCAGACTGCCTCCTCACCACCTCATCCGTAGAGAGCTCGGTGCATAGTGCTGGTGTCCAAGTAAAGCCATAATCTATATGAGTCATGTGTTGTTGTTAAGTGCTCTACTTAGGCTCATTGAGATGACATGTGATCATAGCCTAGTGGACTCAAAGAATTAAGTCACCATGGACCTGAAAAGCCTTAAACCTAAGCCCTATAAGGTTCCTCTTAGAATTAGGTGGATTAAGATCTTAATCAAGCTCCATTTCTCAATTTGATTTCCGGCTAGTTTAAATGTCAACTATCATCCAGAAAAACTATATACATATGTACAGAAAGATGCATATTTACACAATATTTTACAATCATGCAGAATTTTTGAAAAATGTTTTGAAATCATGAATGATGATGCATGAAGTGCAAGTTTTGCAAAAAGATATTTACACACATTTACACAAGATTTTTGCAAACTTTTGATTTTCAAAACATTTTGGAAAAATTTTGTACTGTATACATAATTTTGATACCAAAAATATTTACACAAGCTTTACACACAAAAGATTTTTGAAATCATTTTTACAAAAATAATTTGTACACTAGCTATGTATGTGCAAATAAAAGAAGATTATGTACATGAAAATTTTTAATTTTTTGTGGTTTTTAGCCATTTTTATTTATTAACACACTCACACAAAGTACGAGTTATGGCTAAAGTATATATGAAATATATACACACCCCCCTATACTTAGCTCGAACGATGTCCTCAGAGTCAAGAGCGATGAAGAAGACATAACTCCTGCTATGTATAGGGAAGTGAAAAGGAAGGCTATACAAAAGGAGAAGAATAAAAAGTCAAGAGGGACTCAGGTCTCCCCCCTAGACTTAGGATTAAGTAATCCTAAGTATAGCAGGCTGTATACTAAGGGAAAACCTGAGTGCAGAATGTACAGGATCTACCCCCCCTATACTTAGGGTGAAATGCCCCTGAGTATAGGCAGCAAAACAGGGGTAGACAGAAACAAAAGAAATACCCGAAAGGTCTCACATCCCCCCTATACTTAGGGTAAAGTGCACCCTAAGTATAGCATAATCACAAGATGGAGAAAGGGATGTGGGACTAAAGAATGTGGTGATATGGACATCTGGATCTATATACAACGGAAGATCAGTGAAACTCAGGCGTGAGATGCATTAGATGTGAGTCAAAGACCACATCTCACGCAAAATGAATCGGGGCAATATCAACGACCCGCGGCTCATGATCTAGAAATGGCTTGAGTCGCTGGCCGTTCACTCGGAAGGTACTCTCAGAAGACAACTCGGATATGTCGATGCTACCGTTGTCGTGTACCTTCCTAACCATATAAGGTCCTTTCCATTTGCTCTGTAGCTTCCCTGGAAATAATCTAAGCCTTGCATCAAACAACCATACTCTCTGTCCAATCTCAAAATGTTTGTGGCTGATATGAGAATCATGCCACTCCTTGACTTTCTCCTTATAATGTAGGCTGCTTGAGAAAGCTGCATCTCTAAGCTCTTCCAGGGCAGCTAACTCTGCCCTCCTCTGGTCTCCTATACCATCTGGATCCATAAGTATGTCTGTGACTGCCCAAAGTGACTTGTGCCTCAGCTCAACAGGTAAATGGCATGGCTTGCCATATACGAGGCGAAAGGGAGATGTACCCAAAGGTGTCTTGAAAGACGTCCTATATGCCCACAAGACCGAGTCCAAAAGCTGTAACCAATCCTTTCGGTCAGGGCGGACGACTTTCTGCAGAATAGTCTTGATCTCCCTATTCGACACTTCGGCTAGACCATTCGTCTGTGGATGGTACGGTGTAGCAACGCGATGATCTATGCCGAACTCGCTAGCAAGTGCCTTCACCTGGTCGTTGATGAAGTGAGATCCCCCATCATAAATAAGAACTCGTGGAACCCCGAACCGCGTGATGATATGCTTCCTCAGAAATCTGCAAACTGTCCTCGCATCAGCGGCTCGGGCGGGGATAGCCTCCACCCAACGACTCACATATTCCACGGCCAACAGAATGTACTCAAATCCCTGACTTTTAGGGAATGGACCCATGAAATCGATGCCCCATGCGTCAAAAACCTCACAGAAGTGAATGGGCTGCATCGGCATCATATCACGCTGTCCACAAGTGCCCATCCTCTGACAGTCAGTACACCTCTTCACGAACTCATCTGAGTCCTTGAAGAGGGTAGGCCACCACAAGCCGGATTGGAGCACTTTCTGTGCTGTTCTCCTCCCAGAATGATGTCCTCCTGCCTCAAGCTTGTGGCAGTAAGTGAGGACGCTATGGTGTTCCTCCTGAGGAATACACCGACGCCAGACGCTATCCCCTCCTTCGTGGTAAAGGATGGGATCCTCCCAATGGTAAGACTTGGCCTTCGCTAGAAAGGTCTCAAGCCTCTGCCTGGGCCAATCTTGTGGGACTTTCCCAGCAACGAGAAAGTTTACAATATCGGCGTACCATGGGAGTGAGGCGATAGCAAGGATCGCCTCATCTGGGAAGGTATCTCTAATAGGATCAATCTGCTCAGAATCCTCAGGCTGCTCTAATCGGGAGAGATGATCCGCCACCACATTTTTGACTCCAGGCTTATCCTTAATCTCAATGTCGAACTCCTGGAGTAGAAGGATCCATCTAGTCAGTCTGGCCTTGGCATCCTTCTTTGCCATGAGGTACCTGATGGCGGTGTGATCTGTAAACAAAGTCACTCTAGATCCGATGATATATGATCTGAACTTATCCAGGGCAAACACTACGGCTAGCATCTCCTTCTCTGTGACCGTGTAATTCCGCTGGGCGGAATCCAATGTGCGGCTAGCGTAGTGTATAGCAAATGGCACTCCATCCCTCCTCTGTCCCAGCACTGCCCCTACGGCAAAATCGGAGGCGTCCATCATGATCTCGAATGGGAGAGACCAATCAGGCGGCTGGAGGACAGGAGCCTCAATCACACACTGCTGGAGAGTAGCAAACGCCGAAAGACACTTGTCATCAACAAGGAACTCAGTGTCTTTCGTCAGGAGGTCAGTCAACGGTCGGGCGATCCTGCTAAAATCCTGAATGAATCTCCTGTAAAATCCAACGTGCCCCAGAAATGACCGAAGCTGCCTCAGATTGGACGGCGGTGTGAGTTTTCTAATGACATCAACCTTGGCCGGATCAACCTCCATGCCCCTGTTGGAGATGATGTGGCCAAGCACCGTCCCTTGAGTCACCATGAAGTGACTCTTCTCCCAAGATAGCACCAAGTGATACTCAATACATCGCTGGAGTGCTCAATCTAGGCAATCAAGACAAGAATCAAATCCGTCGCCGTAGATCGAGAAATCATCCATGAAGACCTCCAAGCATTCCCCTACCATGTCCGAAAAGATCGACAGCATGCATCTCTGAAAAGTCGCAGGGGCGTTGCATAGCCCAAATGGCATGCGTCGAAAAGCGTATGTGCCGAAGGGACAGGTAAAGGTGGTCTTCTCCTGGTCCTCAGGAGCGATGGCCACTTGGTTGTAGCCCGAATACCCATCCAGGAAGCAATAATGGCTCTTCCCTGCCAGTCTCTCAATGATCTGGTCAATAAAAGGCAGGGGGAAATGGTCCTTCTTGGTGGCTTGGTTGAGTCTCCTGTAGTCAACACAAACCCTCCAAGAGGTGGGTACACGTGTAGCAATCTCCTCTCCCGACTCACTGATCACAGTCGTGATGCCCGTCTTCTTGGGCACCACATGCAAGGGGCTGACCCACTTGGAGTCGGAAATGGGATAAATAAAACCTGCACCCCACCACTTCGATATTTCCTTCATGACAACCTCTCTCAGGTTGGGGTTCAGACGCCGCTGGAACTCACGCGACGGCTTTGCCCCTTCCTCGAGATAGATATGGTGGGAGCACACTGATGGACTAATCCCATGGAGATCTGCTACGCTCCATCCGATCGCCTTGCGGTTCTTTTCAAGAACCCCCATCAAACGGGATTCCTGCTCTCCAGTCAACTCGGCGGAGATGATGACTGGGTACATCTCAGGTTCGCCCGCAAGGAATCGATACTTCAGCGAAGTAGGGAGCGGCTTCAGCTCTGGAATGCTGGGTGCCGGCAAATCTGGTTGTGGAAGAAACTGAGTGAAAGCTGCAAGGTCGGCCAAATCTGCCTGGGAAAGTGAAAGCATACTCTCGCAAACTGGATCGGGGGAAGGCTGCTCTGCTGCACTGTCTCTACTCGGCTCTGCATCTTCCTCCTCCTCATCTATAGGCTCAGATGGACTCAGGTCTGGCATCTGATCATAGCAATCGGCCCAATCAGACTCTGAATCCGAGGGATCTGTATCAGAAGTGGTGGCATCAGTACCACCGGAGAACAAGGTGGCCTCAGCACCACCATCACTAATCATCGTGCTGCGATCGAGGACCGGCTCTGCTGCCTCAATGGTATCCTGAACCAGGTCTGTGCTCTCCAGACTCTCCTCTGCTGTCATCTCTGCATCAGCTGTGTCTGAAAGTGAGAGGGTGGTCTGTGTCTCAAGGTCTGCCCAAGCTGCCTCATCATCTGTGATCACAAAATCACAGTCCTGGTGGATGTCTGGCTCTGCGTCTGTCAGCTGCTCTGAGTCTGTACTCGCATCTGAGCGGGATCTGAATCTGGCTCTATAGTCCTCGACCGTCTCTATTTGTATACTCTCGCCCTGGACGCGAAAGTACACCTTCCCGCTATCATGATCAGTCACCGCCTTGGCTGTGGCCAAGAACGGACGACCAAGGATGATGGGGGTATCGGCCACTGACTCAGGGATCTCCATGTCCAACACTACGAAGTCCACGGGGAATTGCAGGCCCTGAATAGTGACGATAACGTCTCGTAATAACCCCTTCGGCCTCTTGACAGATCGATCAGCGAACTGAAGGACTGTCCTGCTCTGTCGAAGAGTGCCCAACTCAAAGCGGTCGAGAAGGGCTGCCGGAAGAAGGTTAATCGACGATCCGCTATCTAGAAGAGTACGGTCAAACCACTGCTCACTAATCTGGCATCTGACATACGGGGCCCCTGAATCTGGCCTCTTGGCTGGCAGTCGGTTCTGGATCGCAAAGCACGTGGCTTTCGTCAGCACATGTATCTCTGAAGTGTGGTTCCTCCTCCTCCTCCTGACTGTAGTCCTCTCTCTCAAAGATCTCTGGAGAAGGGGGATGTGCTGCAAAGCCTCCTGGAGGGTCAGCTGAATGTGGAATCGGTCAATCATGCTCTGGCTGAACTCCTCAAGCTCTCTCTTTTTGGGATTTTCTGTTTTCTTCCCCTTCCCCACCTGAAGGGCTCTAGGGAAGGGGATCACTGGGTCCTTCTCAGATGAAGGACTAGGAAAAGGTCTATGCGGTTCAAGGACCGGATCCACACATACATCATGCACCACAGTGGGACCAGAAGAAAGTAAACCTTTTCCTTTATTCATAGCAGAGTTCCGAGATACATGAACACGAGGAAAAACATCATCTCTCTCTCTACAAACACCGGTGGCCTCAGTACCACCACGGGCTGGCTGCTCTGCTGCTGCTGAAGGTAGACGTCGTGCGGCATCAGTACCGCTGGCTGGTGACGACCGCCCGAACGACAGAGGTAAAGGTGTAAAGAAAACGTAGGTCGTTGCGACCTCAATCACTCGGGCTGAGTCAATCAAGAAAAATCAATCACTCAAATAAGATAAAACAAGCAAGCACACAATAGAGCGATCTAGCTATAGGATTAACCTGGTATAGCTCCCAGGGTCGAACACAAGGAGCACAGATTGGCTTAAGAAGCCTACGATGTAGTCAGAGTCCAAGAGAGTACTGTTTTTATGGTTTTTATTTGTTTTTAGAATTTTTTTTTTAGATTTTTAAACAATGAGAAAATAAAAGAATGTAAACACAAGGCAACTTCAACAATTTATACAACACACAAAAATGATGCAAAAATTCAAGAAAATTGGTTTTTAAGTTTTTCAAGTTTTTTACTGTTTTTGGTGAATTTTTGGAAATTTTCTAATGGGTAAATTATTAATTAAAAATCAAACAATGCGAAAACACCAAGGTACTGTCCAGCAAGGTTAGAAACTCAAAAATAAAATATTTAAGAGTTTCAATCAACCTTGGAGGTAATTTTCCTGTAATCTATGAAGAATGAGGAAAATTTAGGCACCCTAATTATTGTTTTTGGATTTTTAATTTATTTATTATAATTTTTATGGGTTTTTAGGGGTTTTTCAATTTTTAGGGATTTTAAGAGATGAAAAGTAGCCAAAATTGGCTAGAAAATCAAACAACAAGTAAACTACAGTATCTAATTTTTTTAGAATTTTTGGTGGAGTTTTTATATTTTTTTGGTATTTTTAAAGTCAAACAGTGGCAAAAATAGGGGTTTTTGAATTTTTAAAAATAATAAATGAAATCAAAAATGTCCCCAAAAATCATAGAAATTCCTACACCATGGCAGGAGCCATGTGTCAAAATTTCATTGGATTTGGAGGTCGTTTGATATTTTATTCAAAAAGAAAGGTGGGGCACTGTGCACAGGGACCTAAGTGCAAATACCCAAAAGTTCTGGGGTCCTGGTGCAAAATACCCAAGAAGTCACGTGCCAAGCACGTGCCTGGGGCACTCAAGGACCTAAATGTAATAAAAATAAGTTCCAAGGACCTATTGATAACTCGTATCAAAAGTCCAGGGGCTTATATGCAAATAACCCAAAATAATACGCACATGCGCATATAAAGTGTTCACAGGGGTATAAGTGTAAATAAACAAAACATTTCATTCATTGCATAACATTCCAGAACTACAGGGCTAAAGATGCAAATAACCCAACAAAACACGTGACGAAGCACGTGGGTCTCTACTGGCAGGGGTATAATTGCAAATAAAATTAAGCGCGAGGGTCTCTATGCAAATATCCCAGAAAATAAACAACGTGAATTAAAAGTTACAGGACTAAACTGAAATAAACAAACTACGAAGGGGCCCTATGATATTTACCCCTTTATTAATGAAGCGTTGGATGCGCGCCACGTGTAGATCGAACGGCTGCGGCTGGTGGGCGCTCCAGATGGCTCCTCCTCTGATCGGACGGTACGGGTAGCTCCAAGGATGGACGGCCAAGATCTGAACTGGAGCGAGGAGGACGATCGGACGGCGATGGAGGGTCCTCGAAGAACTGATGGCCGGCGAACTTCGCCGGCCTCGTGAAGGCGTCTCCTCTCTCCTCTGCTACGCCTGAAGGTCGGAGAAGCTCCGGCGTGAAGTTCCGCAGCTGCTACTGGTCTCCGGTGGTCAAACCGAGCTCCGAGGAGCTCGAGCAAGGACGGCGGAGAAGAAGCTCCTGGCTTGAAGTTGGGGGGCCTCAGACGCCTCCCTTTGGACCTGCAAAAGAGTTCAGAAGCTTCACGGGTCGAGGGCAAAGTGCCTCGACCCAAGAAGGCGGGGTGAAGGTGGACGGTGCGGCGTGGCGAAAGAGCTCCGGCGAAGCGACGGCGAGGGAACTCGAATCCCAGATCCTGTGCGATCTGGGTTGAATGAAAGGGTGTAGAAGGTGCGTGAGGGGTAGGCGGAAGTGATGGTCGGGTCGGAGGATCGAGATGTTGCGCGAGATGGACGGAATCGGAGGAATGCGTCGGAGATGGAAATTGGGCGTAACCTAAAATTAAACGAAATAAAAGAACTAATCAACTACCTGATGGATGCTGGAGACTGTGCTGGAGCGTGGCTATCTCCGGGTCGTAGCTTCGAAGGGCGTCAAGGCCTGAAGCTCGGTGCTCAACGCCGGCGGCGGAGCAAGAACGGCGAGACTCGCCGGATCAAAGGATACGCCTCCTCACCTCACTGCAACAAGGGCTGACGCTCGCTGTCACTCTTGCGGAGCCGATGGAGGTCACGGGGAAGAAGGAGAGGGTCCAAAGATGCGGCGCGGAGGCGGCGGAGGGGAAGAATATATAGAGTGACCGGGCGATTAGGGTTGAGGGTGGACAGCGATGGAAAGCTTCGATTTCGTGGCGAAGGATCCGGCGAGGGAGAGGGATGAATGGCGAAGAATCCGGGCGCGGGGGTTGAGTGGGTGACAGCCTGGAGCGCGTGGGAAAAATCGGGGAAGAAGGCGCGGCACGCGACTTCCAGAAAAGGAAGGAGGTCGCGGGGGAGTTGACCGGGGTCAACATTCCCCCGTGGACCAGTCAGACACTGCCACGTGTACCTGATTTTGTTTATTTATTTTAGGGCAGAAATAGGCCGAATTAAATAAAACTCAAAACATGAAATATTTTTCTTTTATTTTTTTCTATTTTTTGGTGATTTTTATTTAATTTTTGGAAATAAAAATAGGGTAGCTCTATATATAGGTATATGTACACTATATGGATTTTTATTTTTGATTTTTTTATTTGTTATTTTTATATGTTTTTATGCTCATTTTGTATTTTATTTATTTACAACATAAAATAAGGAATAAAAGAATATTTTTATTTTATTTTTATCACTTATAAACAAGGGTGAAATAAATGGTTGAATACATTTATATACATGGTATTTATACAATGTATTTTGGTATTTTTAATTTTGTAATTTTTATTTGATTTTTGTTTTGTTTCTTTTTATTTATTTTATTTACAAAATATGCCATAGAATATTCACAAAAAGTTTAGAAAATAATTGAATTTATTTACAAGGTTAAATAAATACAATGGTGTGGTTTATGCACATGGTGAAGGTATTTTTGACTTTTTGATTTTCATCTTTTTATTTTGTTTTTAATAGAATATACAAAATATATACAAAATATTTACAACATATTTTTGGGTGAGGAAAATATATTTTTACAAAAGTATATACACATGTGAGCCCTATCTCCCTCTACTTTGGCTTTTATGCGGTCAGGCCCATGCTGAGCCCTCCCTTGGGTTAGGTTGCTCAATATTTATTCTAAATATTTCCCTCTTTTTCTTTTTGCTCTTTATTCTTTTATTTTGTGCACAAAAACATGCTAATTATAGGTTTTTACACAATGCATGCTTTTGGTAATTATTGGTATTTACACATATCTACATGTATTTGCAAAGGTTTTTGTAGCTAAAATAATAGAATAAAGAGTGATGAATGGGTATTCATCACCCCCTATGCTTTAACTTTGCTAGTCCCTTAGCAAACACTTATTTGAAAAAGAAGTGAAAAAGAAAGAAAAAGAAAAAGAAAAAGAGGATGTACATGGAACAAGGTTGACTTATTAAATTTTCCTTCATTAAATTGAAATATTGAGCTTGATCAGATCTTTGGATTATTAATGTGTCGGAACCTTATTTGGACTTAAGCCTAAAACTCAACAGCCTCTGAGTTCCACCAGTCTATGGACAAGACTCCTCAATAAACCAGATCAGAACAAGTCTACATACACAAACTCTAATGACCATGAATCTTTCCATGCAGTGTAAGTGATATGTGGCTCCCCACCTCAGAAGTAACAAAGAAACAATCTCCCTCAACCTGGTAACTCTAATGCCTCAGTCTAGCAACTCTTTCCTCGAGAAGCGGGGTATTCCCTTCTAAGTTCAAGTGCAACCGGCTCAAGAAGAGGGGGTAGAAGTATAGAGTTTTGGAAGCTTAGCCAGTGTAGCTAAGTCTCCCGCTGCAAGCTTCATGAGATGTAACATGATACCATAAGCTTTTGCTTTTCACTCCGGTGGGGTTATTAAATTTTCAATCCGACCCACCACTTTTTTTGGAGTTCTTTTTGCATTTTTTTTTTTTCAAGACTTCTGTACACATATCTACATGGTGCAGCATATAAGAAATTTCCCCTTGAGCCAGTAGACTATCCCTCTTTTGAAGCTTTATTGCAACCCACAGCTTCTGTCTTTAGCTTTCAACACCACTAGACCAAGTTGAGGTGCACTTCCTTCACTATAAGAAGAAGAGAGGTTCCGCCTAGAAGTACTACCCTCATATGCTACCCCAAGCCAAAGGAAACTGCCTCCTCACCACCTCATCCATGGAGAGCCATGTGTAAAGTGCAGGTGCAAGTTAAGCCATTGTCTCTGAGAGTCATGCGTGTGTTGTTAAGTGCTCTTCTTAGGCTCATCAAGATGACATATGCTCATAGCCTAGTGGACTCAAAGAATTAAGTCCTTATGGACCTGAAAAGCCTTAACCCTAAGTCCTATAAGGTTCCTCTTGAAGTTAAGTGGATTAAGATCTTATTCAAGCTCCATTTCTCAATTTAATTCCAGGCTTAATTTAAATGTCAACTCTCATCCAGGAAAAACTATATACATATATGTACAAAAGATGCTATTTACAAATATTTTACAATCATGCAAAAAAATTTTTGAATGATGCATGAAGTGCAAGTTTTGCAAAAAGATATTTACACACATTTACACAAGATTTTTGCAAACTTTTGATTTTCAAAACATTTTGAAAAATTTTGTACTATATACATAATTTTGATACAAAATATTTACACAAGCTTTACACAAACGATTTTTGAAATCATTTTTACAAAAATACTTTGTACACTAGCTATTTATGTGCAAGAATAAAAGAGGTTTATGTACATGAAAAAATTTTTTAATTTTTGTGATTTTTAGCCATTTTATTTATTAACACACTCACACAAAGTACGAGTTATGGCTAAAGTATATATGAAATATATACACACCCCCCCTATACTTAGCTCGAGCGATGTCCTCAGAGTGATCAAGAGCGATGAAGAAGACATAACTCGTGCTTAGTAAAAGGGAAGTGAAAAGGAATGGCTAAATGAATAGAATGAAATGAGAGGAACTCGGTGGTTTCCCCCTATACTTAGGATTAACTAATCCTAAGTATAGAAAGCTGTACATGAAGGGAAAGCCGAGTGAAGAGTGAAGACTATACAGACTCTGCTCCCCCTATACTTAGGGTAAAATATCCCTAAGTATAGGCAGCAAAAAACAAGAGCAGAAAGAATGAAAAGAAAACTCACAAGTCCGACATCCCCCCTATACTTAGGGTAAAGTACACCCTAAGTATAGCATAATCATAAGATGAAAGACGGGATGTGGGACTAAAGAATAGAATGATATGGACAACTGGATCTATACAGGTGGAGGAACAGTGAAAATCAGGCGTGAGATGTAAAAGATGTGAGTCAAAAGACCACATCTCACGCAAAATGAATAGCAGCAATAATAACGTCCCGCGGCTCATGATCTAGAAATGGTTTGAGCCGCTGGCCGTTCACTCGAAAGGTACTCTCAGAAGATAACTCGGATATATCAATGCTACCGTTATCGTGTACCTTTCTGACCAAATAGGGTCCTTTCCATTTGCTCTGTAGCTTCCCTGGAAATAATCTAAGCCTTGCATCAAACAACCATACTTTCTGTCCAATCTCAAAATGCTTGTGGCTGATATGAGAATCATGCCACTCTTTGACTTTCTCCTTATAATGTAGGCTGTTTGAGAAAGCTGTATCTCTAAGCTCTTCCAAGGCGGCTAACTCTGCCCTCCTCTGGTCTCCTATACCATTTGGATCCATCAATATGTCTGTAACTGCCCAGAGTGACTTGTGCCTCAGCTCGACAGGTAGATGGCATGGCTTGCCATAAACGAGGCGAAAGGGAGATGTACCCAATGGAGTCTTGAAAGACGTCCGATATGCCCACAAGACCGAGTCCAAAAGCTGTGACCAATTCTTTCGGTCAGGGCGGACGACTTTCTGCAAAATATTCTTGATCTCCCTGTTCGACACTTCAGCTAGACCATTCGTCTGAGGATGGTATGGTGTGGCAACACGATGGTCTATACTGAACTCTCTAGCAAGTGCCTTCACCTGGTCGTTGATGAAGTGAGACCCCCCATCAGAAATCAGAACTCGTGGAACCCCGAACCGCATAATGATGTTCTTCTTCAAAAATCTGCAAACTGTCTTTGCATCTGCGGCTCGGGCGGGGATAGCCTCAACCCAACGACTAACATAATCTACGGCCAACAGAATGTACTCAAATCCCTGACTCTTAGGGAATGGACCCATGAAATCGATGCCCCATGCGTCAAAAACCTCACAGAAGTGAATGGGCTGCATCGGCATCATATCACGCTGTCCACAAGTGCCCATCCTCTGACAGTCAGTACACCTCTTCACGAACTCATCTGAGTCCTTGAAGAGGGTAGGCCACCACAAGCCGGATTGAAGCACTTTCTGTGCCGTTCTCCTCCCAGAATGATGTCCTCCTGCCTCAAGCTTGTGGCAGTAAGTGAGGACACTATGATGCTCCTCCTGAGGAATACACCGACGCCAGATGCTATCCCCTCCTTCGTGGTAAAGGATGGGATCCTCCCAGTGGTAGGACTTGGCCTTCGCAAGGAAGGTCTCAAGCTTCTGCCTGGGCCAATCTTGTGGGACTTTCCCAGCAACGAGAAAGTTCACAATATCAGCGTACCATGGGAGTGAGGCGATAGCAAGGATCGCCTCATCTGGGAAAGTATCACAAATGGGATCAATCTGCTCAGAATCCTCAGGCTGCTCTAATCGGGATAAATGGTCCGCCACCACATTCTTGACTCCAGGCTTATCCTTGATCTCAATATCGAACTCCTGGAGTAGAAGGATCCATCTAGTAAGTCTGGCCTTGGCATCCTTCTTTGACATGAGGTACCTGATGGCGGTGTGATCTGTGTACAAGGTCACTCGGGATCCAATGATATATGATCTGAATTTATCTAGGGCAAACACTACTGCTAGCATCTCCTTCTCTGTGACTGTGTAATTCCGCTGGGCGGAATCCAATGTGCGGCTAGCATAATGTATCGCAAATGGTACTCCATCCCTCCTCTGTCCTAGCACGGCCCCTACGGCAAAATCAGAGGCGTCCGTCATGATCTCGAATGGGAGAGACCAATCGGGTGGCTGAAGGACAGGAGCCTCAATAACACATTGCTGGAGAGTTTCAAAGGACGAAAGACACTTGTCATCAACAAGGAACTCGGTGTCTTTCGTCAAGAGGTCAGTCAACGGTCGGGCAATCTTGCTGAAGTCATGAATGAATCTCCTATAAAAACCAACGTGCCCCAGAAATGACCGTAACTGCTTCAGATTGGACGGCGGTGTGAGTTTTCTAATGACATCGACCTTGGCTGGATCAACCTCCATGCCTCTGTTGGAGATGATGTGGCCAAGCACCGTCCCTTGAGTCACCATGAAGTGACTCTTCTCCCAAGATAGAACCAACCGGGTAGCAATACATCGCTGAAGCACTCGGTCTAGGCAGTCAAGACAGGAATCGAATCCGTCGCCGTAAACCGAGAAGTCGTCCATGAAGACCTCTAAACACTCCCCTACCATGTCCGAAAAGATTGACAGCATGCATCTCTGAAAAGTCGCAGGGGCGTTACATAGCCCAAATGGCATGCGTCGAAAAGCGTATGTACCGAAGGGACAGGTAAAGGTGGTCTTCTCCTGATCCTCAGGAGCGATGGCTACCTGGTTGTAGCCTGAGTACCCATCTAAGAAGCAATAATGGCTCTTCCCTGCCAGTCTCTCAATGATCTGATCTATAAAGGGCAGGGGGAAATGATCCTTCTTGGTGGCCTGGTTGAGTCTCCTGTAGTCAACGCAGACCCGCCAAGAGGTGGGTACTCGTGTAGCGATCTCCTCTCCCGACTCACTGATCACAGTCGTGATGCCCGTCTTCTTGGGCACCACATGCAAGGGGCTAACCCACTTGGAGTCGGAGATGGGATAAATAAAATCTGCACTCCACCATTTTGATATTTCCTTCATAACAACCTCTCTTAGGTTGGGGTTCAGTCGCCGCTGGAACTCACGCGACGGCTTCGCCCCTTCCTCGAGATAGATATGGTGGGAGCACAATGAGGGGCTAATCCCATGGAGATCTGCTACGCTCCATCCGATTGCCTTGCGGTTCTTTTCAAGAACCTCCATCAGACGGGATTCTTGCTCTTCAGTCAGATCAGCAGAGATGATGACTGGGTACATCTCAGACTCTCCCGCAAGGAATCTATACTTCAGCGAAGTAGGGAGCGGCTTTAGCTCTGGACAGCTGGGTGCTGGCAAATCGGGCTTTTGAAGAAGATGTGTGTATGCGGACAATTCTGCCAAATTTGCCTGGGAAAATGATAACGAACTCTCACAAACTGGATCTGGAGAAGGCGGGTCCTCTACATTGTCTCTGATCTGCTCTGCCTCTACCTCCTCCTCATCTATAGGCTCAGGTGGATCCAGATCTGGCATCTGATCATCACAATCTGCCCAATCAGATTCTGAATCCGAGGGATCTATATCAGACTCGGTGGCATCAGTACCACCGGAGAACAAGGTGGCATCAGCACCACCATAGAGCAGGGTGGCCTCAGTACCACCATCACTGGAAATCGTGTCGCGATCAAGGTCCGACTCTGCTGACTCAATAGTATCCTGAACCAAGGCTGTGCTCTCCAGACTATCCTCTGCTATCATCTCTGCATCAGCTGTATCTGAATATGAGAGGATGGTCTGTGCTGCAGGATCTGCCCAAACTGCCTCATCATCTGTGATCACAAAATCACAGTCCTGGTGGATGTCCGGCTCTACGTCTGTCAGCTGCTCTGAATCTGTACTGCCATGTGAGCGGGATCTAGCTCTGGCTCTGTGGTCCTTAACCGTCTCTATTTGTATACTCTTGCCCTGGACGCGAAAGAATACCTTCCCACTGTCATGGTCAGTCACCGCTTTGGCTGTGGCCAAGAACGGGCGACCGAGGATAATGGGGGAATCGGTCAACGAGTCAGGGGTCTCCATGTCCAGCACTACGAAGTCCACGGGGAATTGCAAACCCTGAATCGTGACGACAACGTCTCGCAACAACCCCTTTGGCCTCTTGACAGACCGATCAGCAAACTGAAGGTATGTCCTGCTCTGTACAAGAGTGCCTAACTCTAAGTGGTCGAGAAGGGCTGCCGGAAGAAGGTTGATCGACGATCCGCTATCTAATAGAGTACGGTTGAACCTCTGCTCACTAATCTGACATCTGACATACGGGGCCCCTAAATCTGGCCTCTTAGTCGGCAGATGGTTCTGGATCGCGTAACACGTGGCTTTGTTAGCACATGAATTTCTGCGGTCTTGTTCCTCTTCTTCCTCCTGACTGTGGTCCTGTCTCTCAAGGACCGCTGAAGAAGAGGGATGTGCTGCAAAGCCTCATTGAGGGTCAGCTGAATGTGGAATCGGTCTATCATGCTCTGGCTGAACTCCTCCTTCTCTCTCTTTTTTGGGTCTTTTTCTTTTTTCTTCCCCTTCCCCAACTCAAGGGCTCTAGGGAAGGGGATCACAGGGTCCTTCTCAGATGAAGGACTAGGAATAGGTCTAGATGATTCGATGACCGGATCCTCACAAACATCATTCATCACAGTGGGATCAGAAGAAACTAAACCTTTTCCTTTATCAAATCAGAGTTCCGAGATACATTCATGCGAGGAAAGACAACATTTCTATCAACATGAATAGTGGTGGCCTCAGTACCACCTCTAGCTGGCTCCATGACTAGACGTCTTGCGGTCTCAGTACCGCGGGCTGGCTCGGCTCTGCTGGTGGCGTCAGTACCACCGTCATCATGATGTGCGGCTTCAGTACCGCTCTCCTCCTCCTCATCTGGCGCTATGGATAAATCCTCGTGTGGTCGCTCAGATGAGGCGCCGCCTGCTGGTCTTCTACCGCTCCTAAGTGTGACAAAATCAGCATCAAATAAATCCGAAGATGTATCATCAAATGGGTCACTAGGAGTGGTAAATTCAGTGTGAAGTACCTGCTCAGATTTCCTCTTCAAGCTATTCGGATTCGGCTCGATCTGCGCAGGGATGGCGGCCTTCCCTCTCATCAGGTCCCGCATCTCCTGGCGGAACTCGTCCATCTCCCGTCTAAATGTAGCCTGCTGCTCTGTGAAGAGGCGGGCTAGATCATCCATGGCGGGGCTCTCATGGGAATCCGACGGGTTGCCTCTCTGGTAATGAGGCTGCTGGACCGGCTGCTGCTGTGGCTGAGAGGGGTAAGAGGAATGATGCTGCTGCTGGTGAGCCTGCTGCTCACGTCTCCAATTCTGTCCCTGCTGCTGGTAGGGACGAGGTACGAAGGATGATGGCTGGTGTGGCTGGTATGCAGGGGGCTGCTGGTGATCTCTCTGCTGGGAGTACTGCCCTCCCTGACCGGCTGGCTGCTGTTGGGACTGGTTACCCCCATTCCCCCACCTGAATCCGGGATGGTCTCGTCGGATTCCAGGTTGAGGACGGTCATACCAAATCCCGTTGACATCCATCAACGGCTCAGCATCAAAGGGTCTGGTGGCAGTGCTGCCAGAGGCTGATCCGGCTGATATACCACCATCTGTAAGTCTGGAGATGGTGGTGACTGGTAAGAGGGCTGCTGCTGCTGGTATGGCTCCGCCTGTACAAGGTGAACTTGTCTAGGCTGCTGCAAGGAGCTGGAGCGCTGGGACGAGCTGCGGCTGCCGCCGGAATCGCCTCGCGACAGAAGACGGGGCTGAGGAGCCGTCTGTGCCTCCTGAAGACACAAGAGCTGGGTCTTCATGTCGCTCAGAGTTTGTGCCATTTGCTCCATCTGAGTTATGCCTTGGCACTGCTTCTTCTCTATTATTTCCATGCGGTCCAATTTCTCGCTGATGATTCCCATGTCCGCAGTGGCCGACTCTGCCTGTGCGGCCGCAACGGTGGACGAACTGGATGGACCTGCATCAACCCGTGCTATCCGCTGATACTGCACGGGTCCTGGCAGCTGCTGAGATCTCTGAGTATACAACCGAGTCTGGGACATCACCATGTAATTTTCGGCCATCTCCTCATAGATGGCCCAGACTTGGTTGTGGTCCTTGGCAAAGTAGGACCCGCCGCAAGAAGCATTCACCAGACCCTGAAGCTCTGGTGTCATCCCACTAAAGAAGCTCTGAACTAGGTTCGGCTTGGAGATATCATGGTGTGGGCATCTATCCAGAAGCTCTCTGAACCTCTCCCATGCCTCGTGAAATTGCTCATTAGGGAGCATGGAGAAGTTGTTGATCAGGGCCCTCGCTGCATTCGTCCGCCCGAGTGGATAGTACTTGTTCAAGTACTCGGTGCGGAGCTGATCCCAAGTGTAAACAAACTTCCCTAGATGTTTCAGCCAGGCGGCTGCTCTATCTGCCAGTGAAAAAGGGAAGGCCATCATTCGAATCGTATCTTGGTCCACATGACGGTCGTGGACAGTACTGCAGATCATCAAAAACTCCTGGAGATGGAGATGGGGTTCCTCAGTGGCAAGCCCGTGAAAATGTGGGAGCATCTGCAGGGTGTTCGGAGGGAACTTGAAATCCCCCACGATAGCAGGTACCACCACCCAATGATGCATCAGTGTAGATCCGGGGTTGTGTAGTTCCCGCATCGTTCTCGGTGGTCCTCCTCCGGCGGCGGCTGCAGCTGCAGCCGCTGCGGCAGCTGCTGCTGCCTCTGCATCAGCATCAGGAATGTCCTCAGGCTCGCTCGGCTCTTCTCGCTCTCTTCGGAGTCGCTCCATCTCCCTTCTCATCTCAATCATAAAAGCCCCCTGATCGCGTAACTGCTGCTGAACCGTCTCTAATGATGCGATCAGGGTGGAGTTGATCGCTCCCTGGTCTAAGACAAAATGTTCGGGCTGGCGATCGTCTGAACTGCCGGCTCCGGCCATAGTGACGTCTGCAAAATCAGATGAGCCCAACTCAGGTTCTGTTAAATCAATTCGTCTTTCCTCGGGCTCATGTCTCTCAGTAGGAAAAGAAAGGGGGTCGAGGGGGAACAGGATGGAATCGTACTCGGGCCCGGAGAGCTGGTTTTGACTCTCACGAGCCAACCTAGATGATGAAGTAGCCGCGCCTGAAAGCGGTGCAGCCAGAGGCTGCCTAAGAGATCGTCTACCCATCATCTTGATCTGGCGAGTAAGGTGGATGGGATCTGGAGAAAATATGATCGCAAAGCAAACCCCTTGTTCACCAACTCAACACAATGTGAAGACCGTGAAAGATCGGTCAATTTATCTTGTCAATTTTATTTGGTGAACATACAAGATATCAGAGCGATTACGTGACCTGCTGGGATACCCGATACTCTCTCAACCGACTGTCCCGCACAGAAGAGTCGGTAATCAGTCGAGATGAGCACCGGAGGGCTTTACCTAGTGTTCGGGTCACTCTCTCGCACAATCAAACCAAACAATGAGGGGGTTGCTCTCCCCAAGACAAATTTTTAATATGAGTGTCTTTTAGGGTCAATAGTATTATCCAGTCCCAATTTTTATTGTTTTTCTTTTTAATTTTTTTTCAAAATAAATACAAGCGGCCTAGCGATTTTTCCGATTCTCCTGATGATTAGGTCAAACACAGAGGGAGAAGACGAAAAAGCCGATGCGCGAGAAAATCAATGATGCATGCAGAGAAAGAAATGCGTACCTTGTCTCCAGCACTCTACATGCAAGTGATCCGCGCAGAATTTAAATACAGAATTAAACTACCTAAATGATGCAACGAGGAAAAACCGAGTCCTAGATGAGCAACTCCTATTGATCGTGAAGAACAATAGTTAGCCAACGGAATTGAGTCCGGAGTCCGATCTTGGGAGTCACTCGGTGCCCGCCACAACGGGTCCTGCCAGCGCTGTATGTGACTCCTCACGGCACGTGGTCTCAAATCCAATTAAACTAACTTTTTCAGTGAATTTTATCAAGGTCCAATTACGTTCTATAGGAACAGATATTCTATTAAGTGTTGGGCCTTAGATATCTACGTCACAATCAACAGAAATTCCTAAATCTAGGGGCTCGAGAAAACCGCGTAAACACCGGAAAAGGCAGCTAACTATCAAAACCACGATAAAAGCCGCGAAAATCCAAATGGGTCCCCCGAGCACACCGGTGCTCGGCGAAACAGACCCGCAAAGTTTACAAGTGTCCACAGTTCAAAGTTTGAGTCCTAAATTATTACAAAAATTGTTCTCTCTCTCTCTCTCTTAAATAGAAAATCTCTTCTCCTCTCTCTCTTCCTCCTGCGCGGGTCCTCTAAATAGTAAGCTCCAAGTCATCCAAGTAGTACCTCGCACAAAAATCAAAGAGAGATGGTCAGAAAACAATAATAATGTAGAGAGACAAAAATAAAAGAATGAACACTGACTACAAAGCCGTGCTCCCCGGCAACGGCGCCATTCTGACGACCGCCCGAACGACAGAGGTAAAGGTGTAAAGAAAACGTAGGTCGTTGCGACCTCAATCACTCGGGCTGAGTCAATCAAGAAAAATCAATCACTCAAATAAGATAAAACAAGCAAGCACACAATAGAGCGATCTAGCTATAGGATTAACCTGGTATAGCTCCCAGGGTCGAACACAAGGAGCACAGATTGGCTTAAGAAGCCTACGATGTAGTCAGAGTCCAAGAGAGTACTGTTTTTATGGTTTTTATTTGTTTTTAGAATTTTTTTTTTTAGATTTTTAAACAATGAGAAAATAAAAGAATGTAAACACAAGGCAACTTCAACAATTTATACAACACACAAAAATGATGCAAAAATTCAAGAAAATTGGTTTTTAAGTTTTTCAAGTTTTTTACTGTTTTTGGTGAATTTTTGGAAATTTTCTAATGGGTAAATTATTAATTAAAAATCAAACAATGCGAAAACACCAAGGTACTGTCCAGCAAGGTTAGAAACTCAAAAATAAAATATTTAAGAGTTTCAATCAACCTTGGAGGTAATTTTCCTGTAATCTATGAAGAATGAGGAAAATTTAGGCACCCTAATTATTGTTTTTGGATTTTTAATTTATTTATTATAATTTTTATGGGTTTTTAGGGGTTTTTCAATTTTTAGGGTTTTTAAGAGATGAAAAGTAGCCAAAATTGGCTAGAAAATCAAACAACAAGTAAACTACAGTATCTAATTTTTTTAGAATTTTTGGTGGAGTTTTTATATTTTTTTGGTATTTTTAAAGTCAAACAGTGGCAAAAATAGGGGTTTTTGAATTTTTAAAAATAATAAATGAAATCAAAAATGTCCCCAAAAATCATAGAAATTCCTACACCATGGCAGGAGCCATGTGTCAAAATTTCATTGGATTTGGAGGTCGTTTGATATTTTATTCAAAAAGAAAGGTGGGGCACTGTGCACAGGGACCTAAGTGCAAATACCCAAAAGTTCTGGGGTCCTGGTGCAAAATACCCAAGAAGTCACGTGCCAAGCACGTGCCTGGGGCACTCAAGGACCTAAATGTAATAAAAATAAGTTCCAAGGACCTATTGATAACTCGTATCAAAAGTCCAGGGGCTTATATGCAAATAACCCAAAATAATACGCACATGCGCATATAAAGTGTTCACAGGGGTATAAGTGTAAATAAACAAAACATTTCATTCATTGCATAACATTCCAGAACTACAGGGCTAAAGATGCAAATAACCCAACAAAACACGTGACGAAGCACGTGGGTCTCTACTGGCAGGGGTATAATTGCAAATAAAATTAAGCGCGAGGGTCTCTATGCAAATATCCCAGAAAATAAACAACGTGAATTAAAAGTTACAGGACTAAACTGAAATAAACAAACTACGAAGGGGCCCTATGATATTTACCCCTTTATTAATGAAGCGTTGGATGCGCGCCACGTGTAGATCGAACGGCTGCGGCTGGTGGGCGCTCCAGATGGCTCCTCCTCTGATCGGACGGTACGGGTAGCTCCAAGGATGGACGGCCAAGATCTGAACTGGAGCGAGGAGGACGATCGGACGGCGATGGAGGGTCCTCGAAGAACTGATGGCCGGCGAACTTCGCCGGCCTCGTGAAGGCGTCTCCTCTCTCCTCTGCTACGCCTGAAGGTCGGAGAAGCTCCGGCGTGAAGTTCCGCAGCTGCTACTGGTCTCCGGTGGTCAAACCGAGCTCCGAGGAGCTCGAGCAAGGACGGCGGAGAAGAAGCTCCTGGCTTGAAGTTGGGGGGCCTCAGACGCCTCCCTTTGGACCTGCAAAAGAGTTCAGAAGCTTCACGGGTCGAGGGCAAAGTGCCTCGACCCAAGAAGGCGGGGTGAAGGTGGACGGTGCGGCGTGGCGAAAGAGCTCCGGCGAAGCGACGGCGAGGGAACTCGAATCCCAGATCCTGTGCGATCTGGGTTGAATGAAAGGGTGTAGAAGGTGCGTGAGGGGTAGGCGGAAGTGATGGTCGGGTCGGAGGATCGAGATGTTGCGCGAGATGGACGGAATCGGAGGAATGCGTCGGAGATGGAAATTGGGCGTAACCTAAAATTAAACGAAATAAAAGAACTAATCAACTACCTGATGGATGCTGGAGACTGTGCTGGAGCGTGGCTATCTCCGGGTCGTAGCTTCGAAGGGCGTCAAGGCCTGAAGCTCGGTGCTCAACGCCGGCGGCGGAGCAAGAACGGCGAGACTCGCCGGATCAAAGGATACGCCTCCTCACCTCACTGCAACAAGGGCTGACGCTCGCTGTCACTCTTGCGGAGCCGATGGAGGTCACGGGGAAGAAGGAGAGGGTCCAAAGATGCGGCGCGGAGGCGGCGGAGGGGAAGAATATATAGAGTGACCGGGCGATTAGGGTTGAGGGTGGACAGCGATGGAAAGCTTCGATTTCGTGGCGAAGGATCCGGCGAGGGAGAGGGATGAATGGCGAAGAATCCGGGCGCGGGGGTTGAGTGGGTGACAGCCTGGAGCGCGTGGGAAAAATCGGGGAAGAAGGCGCGGCACGCGACTTCCAGAAAAGGAAGGAGGTCGCGGGGGAGTTGACCGGGGTCAACATTCCCCCGTGGACCAGTCAGACACTGCCACGTGTACCTGATTTTGTTTATTTATTTTAGGGCAGAAATAGGCCGAATTAAATAAAACTCAAAACATGAAATATTTTTCTTTTATTTTTTTCTATTTTTTGGTGATTTTTATTTAATTTTTGGAAATAAAAATAGGGTAGCTCTATATATAGGTATATGTACACTATATGGATTTTTATTTTTGATTTTTTTATTTGTTATTTTTATATGTTTTTATGCTCATTTTGTATTTTATTTATTTACAACATAAAATAAGGAATAAAAGAATATTTTTATTTTATTTTTATCACTTATAAACAAGGGTGAAATAAATGGTTGAATACATTTATATACATGGTATTTATACAATGTATTTTGGTATTTTTAATTTTGTAATTTTTATTTGATTTTTGTTTTGTTTCTTTTTATTTATTTTATTTACAAAATATGCCATAGAATATTCACAAAAAGTTTAGAAAATAATTGAATTTATTTACAAGGTTAAATAAATACAATGGTGTGGTTTATGCACATGGTGAAGGTATTTTTGACTTTTTGATTTTCATCTTTTTATTTTGTTTTTAATAGAATATACAAAATATATACAAAATATTTACAACATATTTTTGGGTGAGGAAAATATATTTTTACAAAAGTATATACACATGTGAGCCCTATCTCCCTCTACTTTGGCTTTTATGCGGTCAGGCCCATGCTGAGCCCTCCCTTGGGTTAGGTTGCTCAATATTTATTCTAAATATTTCCCTCTTTTTCTTTTTGCTCTTTATTCTTTTATTTTGTGCACAAAAACATGCTAATTATAGGTTTTTACACAATGCATGCTTTTGGTAATTATTGGTATTTACACATATCTACATGTATTTGCAAAGGTTTTTGTAGCTAAAATAATAGAATAAAGAGTGATGAATGGGTATTCATCAGCTGGCTCGGCTGAATGGGTGGCCTCAGTACCACCTCCTAGATCTGGTGAAGCGGCGGCCTCAGTACCGCCGGTGGGATCAGCATCCTTGGTGGCCTCAGTACCACCGTCATCGTCTGGAGCGGCCTCAGTACCGCTCTCCTCCTCCTCCTGTGGCGCCTCTGGATGAAGCTCAGATGAGGCGCCGCCGCCTGCTGGGGTCCTACCGCTCCTAAGTGTGACAAAATCAGCATCAAATAGATCCGAAGAAGTATCATCAAATGGGTCACTAGGAGTGGCTAACTCAGTATGTACTACCTGCTCAGATTTCCTCTTGAGGCTGTTCGGATTGGGCTCTATCTGGGCTGGTATGGCAGCCTTCCCTCTCACCAGGTCCCGCATCTCCTGGCGGAACTCGTCCATCTCCCGTCGGAATGTAGCCTGCTGGTCCGTGAGGAGGCGGGCGATGTCATCCAAGGCGGGGCTCTCGTGGGAGCCCGACGGGTGGCCTCTCTGTGGGTGAGGCTGCTGGAACTGCTGTGGGTAAGAGGGGTAGGATGGAGGGTGCTGCTGGTATCCCTGGTGAGCCTGCTGCTCACGTCTCCAAGACTGTCCCTGCTGCTGATAGGGACGCGGACCGTAGGATGACTGCTGCTGATACGCTGGGGGCTGCTGCTGCGGCTGGTGCTGGTCTCTCTGATGGGAGTACTGCCCTCCCTGTCCTGACGGCTGCTGCTGGGGCTGGGCACCACCACTCCCCCACCTGAATCCGGGATGGTCTCGTCGGATCCCAGGCTGGGGACGGTCGTACCAAATCCCGTTGACATCCATCAACGGCTCGGCATCGAAGGGGGCTGGCGGGAGTACTGCCAAAGGCTGATCCGGCTGGTAGATCACCATCTGCATCTCTGAAGATGGTGGAGACTGGTAGGTGGGCTGCGGCTGCTGGTACGGCTCCGCCTGTACAAGGTGAAATTGTCTAGGCTGCACTGGAGTGCTGGAGTGCTGGGACGAGCTGCTGCTGCTGCCGGCGTCGCCTCGCGACTGAAGACGGGGCTGAGAAGCCGTCTGTGCCTCCTGGAGACACATGAGCTGTGTCTTCATGTCGCTCAAGACATGTGCCATCTGCTCCATCTGCGTGATACTCTGGCACTGCTTCTTCTCAATCAGCTCCATGCGGTCCAACTTCTCGCTAATGATACCCATGTCTGCAGCTGACGACTCTGCCTGTGCTGCTGCGCTGCAGACGAACTGGATGGACCTGCATCTACCCGTGCTATCCGCTGGTACTGCACGGGTCCTGGCTGATGTGGTTGGGTCTTCTGAGTGTAGAGCCGGGTCTGGGACATCACCATGTAATTCTCTGCCATCTCCTCAAAAATGGCCCAGACCTGGTCGTGGTCCTTGGCGAAGTAGGACCCGCCGCAAGAAGCATTCACCAGGCCCTGTAGCTCTGGTGACAACCCGCTGAAGAAGCTCTGAACTAGGTTCGGCTTCGTGATGTCGTGGTGCGGGCATCTGTCCAGGAGCTCTCTGAACCTCTCCCAAGCCTCGTGAAACTGCTCGTTGGGGAACATGGAGAAGTTGCTGATCAGGGCCCTCGCTGCATTCGTCCGCCCGAGTGGATAGTACTTGTTCAAGTACTCGGTGCGGAGCTGCTCCCAGGTGTAGACAAATCTCCCCAAATGTTTCAGCCAGGTGGCTGCTCTATCTGCCAGTGAAAAGGGGAAGGCGATCATCCTGATCGTGTCCTGGTCCACATGTCTGTCGTGGACAGTGCTGCATATCATCAAAAACTCCTGGAGGTGGAGGTGGGGCTCCTCTGTAGCAAGTCCAGGAACCGAGGAAGCATCTGCAAGGTGTTCGGGGGGAACTTGAAGTCCCCCACGATAGCTGGAACCACCACCCAATGGTGCATCAGTGTAGATCCGGGGTTATGCAACTCCCGCATCGGTCTAGGTGGTCCTGCTCCTCCTGCGGCTGCTGCCGCTGCGGCGGCGGCCGCGGCTGCTGCTGCTGCTGCGGCTCGTGCCTGTGCATCTGCATCCGGGATCTCCTCGGGCTCGCTCTGCTGATCTCGCTCTGCTCGGAGCCTCTCCAACTCTCTCCTCATCTCTATCATGAATGCTCCCTGATCGCGGAGCTGCTGCTGGACTGTATCGAGTGATGCGATCAGGGTGGAGTTGATCGCTCCTTGGTCTAGTACAATGTGCTCTGGTCGACGGGAGTGATCATCAGAACTGCCTGCTCCGGCCATATCGACGTCTGCAAAATCAAACGAGCCCAACTCAGGTGCTGTCAAATGTATCAGTCTCTCCTCGGGCTCGTGTCTCTTAGGAAGGTCAGAAAGGGGATCGAGGGGGAACAGGGTGGAGTCGTACTCGGGCTCGGAGAGCGGGTCTGAACTCTCGCGAGCCAACCTAGATGATGAGATAGACGCGCCCGAAAGCGGTGCAGCCAGAGGCTGCCTAAGAGATCGTCTACCCATCATCTTGATCTGGCGAGTATGGCGGATGAGATCTGGAAAAATTATGATCTAAAAACAAACCCCCGGTTCACCAACGCAACGCGAGCTGAAGACCGTGAAAGTCCGGTCAAATTATCTTGTCAATTTTATTTTGGTGAACACTCAAGATATCAGAGCGCTTACGTGACCTGTTGAGATATCCGCTGCTAACCCAACCGACTGGCCCGCACTGAAAGTCGGTAATCAGTCGGGTTTAGCAATGGGGGGCTCTACCTAGTGTGCGGGTCACTCTCTCGCGCATACAAACCAAGCAATGAGGGGGTTGCTCTCCCCAAGACAAAATTTTTAGGGTGAGCGAGTTTTAAGGTCAATAATTTTAGCAGTCCCAATTTTATGGTTTCACTTTTTAGGTATTTTTCAAAGCAAACAAAACGCCTAACGAATTTTTCGATTCTCCTGATTGTTAAGTCCAAAACAAGGGGGAGAAGTCGAAAAAGCCGATGCACGGGAAATCAATGATGCATGCAAAGTCAGAAATGCGTACCTGCCTCCAGCTCTCTACATGCAATATGATCCGCGCATAAAATAAAAGACAGAAATAAAACTAAGCTAAATGATGCAGCGGGAAGCCGAGTCCTAGACGAGCAATTTCTAGCGAAGAACCGTCTAACCGGTCACCGACCTCCAAGCCAAAGAGTCCGGTCTTGGCCCGTCCCTCCCCTGCCCGACAAATCGGGGGTAGGAGTAAGCGCTTTACAGGACGGGCTACGGCACGTAGGCTACGGAGGCTAGCGAGTCGGTTATTTTTATTATTTATTTTAAGTAGGTCCAATTACGATCTATAGGAGCAGATATGTCATTAAGGTGTGTGGATCCTACTTAATTACGTCACAATCACCAGAAAGTCCTAAATCTAGGGGCTCGAGCAAAAACCGCGAAAAACCGGAAAAGACAGTAAGAAAGAAAAAGAAAGCCGCGTAAAAACCGCGAAAAACTGCGAGGTCCTAATGGGTCCCCCGAGCACACCGGTGCTCGGCGAAACAGACCCGCTACGGTAGTCAAGTGTCCAAACAGTCCAAGAGTTCAAGTCCCTGTATTATTACAATAATAATAATGAAATAAGAATCCTAAACTATCCTCACCCACTCGACTCTCTCTCTCGCTCTCTCCTGCGGCTTTGTAGAGAAGGAAGCCGCCTCCAAGTTCCTCGGCTGCTCAGGCTCCTCGAAAGTTGCCTCCGCGTCCTCAGGCCCTCGCAAGACAGAAAGAAGAGTGGTCAGACCGTAAAGAATAATCAAATAAAAAGAAAAAGAAATGAAAATACAAGTCAGGGTATATATGCAAAAATGGAAAATAAAATAAACACACAAAATAAAATAAAAGGAAATCAAAATAAAACAAACAGAAAATATCTACAAAAGCCGCGAAAAGCCGCGAGCTCCGAAGAGCCGCGAAAAACCGCGAAAACAAAAACGAAAATAAAGACAAAAATACTACTAAGCCGTGCTCCCCGGCAACGGCGCCATTCTGATGAGGCGATCCGAGCGAACGAGGTAAAGGTACTAAATAGGTCGTTGCGACCTCTATCACTCGGGGTCACTCAATCAAGAAAAATCAGACCACTCGAACAAATAAATCAATCAAGCACAAAATCAGCGGTCTAGCTATGAGATTAACCTGGTATAGCACCCAGGGTCGAACACAAGGAGCACGGTTTGGCCAGAGGCCTACGAAGTAGTAAAAATAAAATAAAATAAGATGCAAGGGTTTTTTAGGGGTTTTTAATAATTTTTATATTTTTTTGGATTTTTAAAAGTGAAGAAAATAAAAGGAGCACAAAAACAAGCAAGCTTTAACTAATTATTAAATGTGCCAAAAATCAAACAAAAATTCCAACAAAAATGTTTTTATGTTTTTTAGGTTTTTTAATGTTTTTGGTGAATTTTTGAGATTTTTATAAGGTGTATTTTATTTTCTAAAAATCAAACAGTGCTAAAAAGACAAGGTACTGTCCAGCCAGGCCCAAAATCCAAAAATAAAATATTTAAGGATCTCAGAGGGACCTGGAGGTAATTTTCCTGTATACTAGAGAAAACAAGGAAAATTTTGGCACCAAAATTATTGTTTTTGGATTTTTAGATTATTTACTATGATTTTTATGAGTTTTTAGGTATTTTTGAATTTTTAGGGTTTTTAAGCAATGAAAAATAGCCAAAATTGGCTAGAAAATCAAGAAACACACAAAGAACAGTAACTAATTTTTTTAGAATTTTTGGGGGTGTTTTTATATTTTTTTGGGATTTTTAATTCTAGACAGTAGCTAAAATAGATGTTTTTGAATTTTTAAAAATAACAAATAAAATCAAAAATGTCCTAAAAAATTCTCAAAAATTCTACAACATGGCAGGAGCCATGTGTCAAATTTTCATCGAATTTGGAGGTGGTTTGATATTTTATTCAAAAATCAAAAGGGGGCACAGTGCATAGGGACTTAAGTGCAAATACCCGAAGATCTGGGGGTCCAGGTGCAATTTTCCCAGCAAGTCACGCACGTGGCGCGTGCCTGGGGCACTCAGGGACCTTCTGGTAATAAAAACAAGTCCTAGGACCTTTTGGTAACTCGTACCAAAAAGTCCAGGGGCTATGTTGCAAATAACCCACTAAAAGGCGCACATGCGGAAATAAAACGTTCACAGGGGCATAAGTGCGAATACCAGAAAGTTTCTATTCAATCACAAACATCCAGAACTACAGGATAAGTGTTGCAAATAACCCAGACAAAGCACGTGGCGAAGCACGTGACAGACACTCACAGGGGCATAATTGCAAATATTAACAAGCACGAGGTCCAATGTGCAATTTACCCTACGTGAATAAAACTCCTAAAATATTTACAGGACTGACACGTAAAACAGAAACTAAGAGGGGGCCTAAGGTAATTTACCCCTTTATTATGTCGACGGCTGGATGAGCGCCACGTAGCTGATCTGACGGTCTCGGATGGCTGGCGCTTCTCTTCGTCCGCACGTGAGCCTGATCGACGGCGCAGAGGAGGACACGTGGGTGATCGAACGGCCTTGGGTGCTGGTGGTTCTCTCCTCTGCTCTAACGGTCCAGATCGCCCCTCGAGATGATCAACGGTGTCTGCTCCTCGATGAATGGACGGCCACGATGAAAACTGGAGCGGAGGGCGATCGGACGGTGGTGGAGGACCTTCGAAGAACAGATGGCCGGCGAGGTTCGCCGGCCTCGTGCGCGTGCTGGGGTCCTCCTCAGCTGCCTCCGAGGATCGGAGAAGATCGGCGATGAAGTCCCGCAGCTGGTGATGGCCTCCGATGGCCCAGCCGAGCCCTGGAGGGGCTCCGGCGAGGTCGACGGAGGTAAGCTCCTGGCCTGGATGTGAGGGGGCCTCAGATGGCCTCCTCTTGACCTGCAAAGTAACCCAGAAGCTTCGCGGGTCGAGGGCAAAGTGCCTCGACCCGATGAAGCGGCGTGAAGGTGAACTGTGGGTCGGGGCGAGCGAGCTCCGGCGAGCGGAGGATGGTGGAGCTCGAACCCCAGCTCCTGTGCGAGCTGGGTTGAACGAATGGGAGAAGAATGTGCGCGGAGGGATGGCGATGGTGAGCGTAGGTTCCGATGATCGAAAAGATGTGCTATATGGCCGGAATCGACGGAACTCGGCGGAACTAGGATTTGGGGGTAACTCAAAATTAAGCTAAACAAGAAGGCAAGAAGGTTACCTGGGCGATGTGGAAGACTGTGCTGGAGCTAAGGTAGCTCCTGGTCGTCGCCTCGAAGGTTGTCAAGGCCTGAGGCTCGAGCTCCTGCACGGGGCGGAGCACGGCGGCGCGACGTCGCCGGATCAGTGGTCCGGCCACCCCCTCCTCGCTGCGACACCGGCAATCGAGAGCTGTCACCTCAAGGGATGCAGTGGAGGTCACGGGACGAAGGGTGGATAGCCAAAGATGGAAATAAAATGCGGTGGAGCTCAGGCTATATACTGTGGAGGGTCCGGCAAAAATGGCGCGGGTAGGGTGAGCTGGTGCGCGGATCCCGAGGCGAAGGCTCCGGCGAAGCTCTCGGATATGACGTGAGCATTCCGGACCCGGAGTTGGGGCGAAAGGGATTCGGGTCTGCATGGGAAAAGTCCGAGAACATGGGTCGGGTGGAGCAGACCCGGCTCTGGTGGTCCTGGGGGGGAGTTGACCGGGGGTCAAGAATCCCCCGTGGACCAATCAGAGCCCGCCAAGCTTTAAATTTTTATTTGATTTTTTTGGGCCATAAAATGACCGAATTTTCAAAAACTTAAAACATGAAATATTTTTAATTTATTTTTTTCTATTTTTTTGTGATTTTTAATTAATTTTTGGAAATAACAATAAGGTATTTACAATATATAGCTATACATAGGTATATATACAATATAGGGTTTTTGATTTTGATTTTTAATTAGTTATTTTTATACATTTTTAATCCTATTTTATATTTTATTTATTTATAGAATAAAATGAGGAATAAAAAGATATTTTTATTTAATTTTTATTATTTATATACATAGGTGAAATAAATAGATATATACATTTATATACATGGTATATGTGCCATATATTTTTGTACTTTTAATTTTGTTATTTTTATTTGATTTTTGTTTTGTTTCTTTTTATTCATTTACACTATTATAACATCGAATATTTACAAAAAGTTTTGAAAATAATTTTATTTATTTATAAGGTTAAATAAATAAAGAAGGTGGTCTATGTACATGGTGAAGGGATATTTTTGGTCTTTTTTATTTTTAAATTTTTATTTTTAATAGTTTCTAAATATATACAAAATATGTACAATCATATTTTTGGTTGAGGAAAATATAATTTTATTTATTTACAAATATATATACACATGAGCCCCTATCTCCCTCTACTTGGCCTTTATGCGGTCAGGCCCATGCTGAGCCCTCCCTTGGATTAGGTTGCTCAATATTTATTCTAAATATTTCCCTCTTTTTCTTTTTCATCTTTATTCGAGTTGTGGGGAAAGCTAGGACAGTCAGTTGGTTGTCAGTGAGGACGGCGTGGGAACTGATCTATGAGATTCCCGGGCTGCGTCATTATAGGGGGCCCGTAGAAGCAGGATTAGTAGACGGACGGAGTTGTACGAGTGTAGGCTGGAATGCGTGAAAGCTGATCCTGACGGCTCTAAGAGGAAGGTAGCTGTAGGCAGATTCGCGTAGGGGCCCTTACCCCTTCCCGCCTTTCCCGCTAAGAGAGGAAAACTACAAATAGGCCTGAATCAGACGGCAGTGGATAGGTGGCTCTCAGAAAGAAGTCAATGATCAAGAGCTCCGCTTCCACTATATAAACTCTAATGAAAACCTCATCCGCCGCTGGATCACATCAGGCTAGGCCTTATAATGACGAGGGCGAGTTGATGAGATTTCTGACATGCATGAGTTCCCGGTTCCGTGTCAACCAACCCCTACTCCACAAAGTGCACTTCCTAGCGTGTCGGCACCGTCTCCGTGCCTCGCTCCCATTGTTTTGGAACTGATATCTTCCCGTGGGACCTTCTCTTTAAACAGAGTCAACATCCGTCTTCCGGCTGGGGAAAGAGAGGCGAGATGCTCTTTCTCGTCCTTTTTTTGGACGGGACGAAAAAAAGTGGTACCCCAAACCTACAAGCACACTTGTAGAGCGCAGTACAGCAGAGAGTTGTATGCTGCCTTCGGGAAGGGTGAATCAACTCATCAACTATCTCCAAATGCTCCTTCCTGCCCGGGATCAGGCGAGGGCTTGAATGAACTTCTTCACAAGTGCCTGCCTGAGTGACAAGGCAGGAGGTAGTCAAAAACAGGATGATCTGGGGATCCTGCAACACGGACTCAGAGTAGGAGTCGTTTCCGAGGGGGGGGTGATCTCTCTTACCTTTGTTGCAATGCATCCGCGAGAGTGAGCGCTAGCATTGAGCAGGTCATTATAGTGGGCAGCATCTACCTCGCTTATTGGTTAGTTGCATTCTTTCCCCTTGGCATTGATGTCGCGTGCAGTGGAAAAGGGGAACTCGTGGATAGAGACCACAACGTCACTATGGGGCCCTCTCTATTAGCCGAATCCTAAGCAACAAGATTGATTTATATAGGATTGATGAACGTCAAAAATCGAATTTAGCGAAGGTCGATCTATCTATTATGAGTTTGCTGGAGAATGGTCATAGACAGACATCATTCTTCCCCAGCCTCCTGCCCATATGACGAACCGACCCGTGAATCCTAACCGCTCACTTCCCAACTAGATATAAGCCTCCTGCCAGCTTATACGGACCTCGCCTGTGTTAGCAGCCGGCTACCTTTTTCTTGGTAAGCAGAAGCGCGGGTCAAAAACGATCTTTTTTCTACTATATTAATCAGGAGAGGAAGACGATCCACCGGGCCGGGAGAAAGTCTAGTATTGTAAGGGCTCGCGCCTCTGGGCTGCATTCAGGAAAGTAGGTCTCCGGTCTTTAGCTCCCTCGAGAGAGATCGGCTGTCGAAGGAGTAGGCGCCGTTGGAGTCAGAAGAAGAATGCCAATTGAATGACTTGAGCCCCTAGGGCCTGAGACTCACTCTAGTTGCTGAGTCTGGTCAGAGATGCCAATTCATGAGGGCCCCGAAACTATATCAAATTGGTGGACAAGAGGTGAGGATGAAGGTTCCAGACCAGTAGTAGGAAAGGAAGTCAGCCCTCTAATGACGCCTTTCTCCTTTGTTTCTTTGATGAGTCGTGGGACGACCTAGCGCTCTTGGAACTCTAATACGCATAAGACTCGCTCTTTTACCTCGTCTACGCTCTACCGGCCCGAATATATAGTAGGTTCGCGGTCAAGCTCAGGTGAGCTAAGCGTCAAGGAGAGTTGGACGAGCGAGGTCAGACCCGACGGTGCTTTAGTAGACCAATGCCGAAGCGGGGGAGTCTGCGCTGATTCCGCGAGAAGATGCTTAGGCTGATGCCAGAGAATCAATAGCTTGACTGAAGGCAAAAGAGGTTCGTGCCGCGGCTGTCTTTCTTCTTCGTCAAAGCGCAGTATACCCTCTGATTCTCCTTATACAGGATAAGCATGAGAACATTTACGAGAAATCAAGGGGGCTGGATCAAATGGACTGGTCGAGTAAGAGCTCCTGCTTACCTCTCCCAGGTCGACCTAGACTTCTTGCTTTCTCCGACTTCTTTGCATTTGTTGTTCTCGGCTAACGCACTCCGAAATATGGGCCTCTCATCGAGGGTGGACTATTCTCGAGAAAAGCTGTGGTTGAACTAGACATAAGGTCTCCCACCCGGAATAATACCACCCACAACCGATACACTCGGAACCGAGGACGAGAACACTAGACGAAAGAACCACTCGACGAGCTAGTCGAGAACACAAGTCAAAAACATGGGGTTTCGGGGTGCGCAGGAATCGTGTTGACCCGATTAACTCATGCGCTTCCTTCTCTCCGAGTGCGTCACTATAGGGGCCGGGTCCAGTACCTATGTTTGGCTGAGACTGACTCCTCAGGCTTATAGAGGATTCCTCCTTTACCGGCCCGAGGCAGTGTTCATCCTTCGGACCAGACCTGCCAAAGAGAAAGATATATCCCATAAGCCCTCTCGGAAATCTCAAATGGTAGAGAAGGGTTGACGGCTGGATTTATAGATACTATATCAAAGGGGTGAAGATAGGGGACTCTCTTTCCTCATCAATGAAAAGGTCAGGCAAAGAACCCTCGCATCTTTCCCCTTCCCATGCCTCTTCTTCAGGGACAGAGATTTCCTTTCCCTGTCTTCCGATCTGCATCCGCAGTCAAAGAACAGATGCTGGCCTCTTTCTCACTCTGATAATGAACAAGAAAGGGCCTGTGGAACCTCTCCTTTACCCTCTTTGCCCCAAATCTCTAGACTAATAGAAAGCGGCTTTTTTCGCAACGGCCTTCTTCATTCGTTCATTTATTATACTAGAACCTCGAAGAGGTCACGTAGAGGTACGTCAGACTAGAGAGAGGACGGAAGCGAGAGCCTCATGAGTGAGTGAAAGAGAGGGTGCGTGCAAGTCTGATTAAGCCTAGTAGGTGAAGGAGCGGAGGTGGAAATTTCCCTTCTGCTATCACCCTAGGCCCGAAGCAGAAGAACAAGGAAATTGTGAGGTAGTACTTACTAGCGGAGAAATAGAGATCTCAGCTAGAGGTTGTACCAAGGGAATCTCAATATGGATACGACTTTTCCGGACTGCCACCCCTATTATCAGACTACCACTGTGGCTATCCTCTCTCCAACCAACAGAGGAAAGTCCGACTGTGGACACTTGTAAACTGCTGCCCTAGGTTTTCTCAGGCTTTCCTTCCTCCACGTCTTGCACCTCGGAAAGGCATTGCATAAGTCGTCGTCCTGACTAGTCATCACCTTTCCCAAGCAGGGAGGTGCGGATAGACTGAAGTAGCCGACGAAGCCAGACAGAGAGGGGCAGTGAGAGGATTCTTCCCGGACTGAGGTCTCGGAAGCCAAGGCTTTTTTCATTAAGCCCTAGGCCTCTACTTAATAGACTGAATAAATAGAAGAGAAAGAGCACATTTGACTCCCGCTCCGCCAACTCTTTCTCTATAGCCTCAGCCTCTCGGTCGAGCCACTTCCCCTCGCAAGTCAGAAGAGGTAAATAGGAAAGGCGACGCGACTAATATCTCGTTGCAGGGAAAGATGAGAGAGCCCACGGAGCGGTATGCTGACAGTCAGGTCGAGACACTTTTCCCTTGTGCCTGCCTGCCCGGATGCAGCGAGTTGGCGAGTTCTACCCACATTGTTCAAGAGCAAAGCCTTCGCCTAGGTCTGCCCTATAGTGACGTTGGGATGGTACGAGTGCCTAAGATAGCCGGAACGAGGTATAAAGGGAGATTGTCAGTTGTTTCAGGAAAGTAGAACCGCGGTCTACTTTAGAGCCACGTGAGCCGGGAAAATCCGTCATCATGGTTGTCTGTTCCCCAAGGGACCACTCAATCCCGGGAAAGTCTAGATCAGTTCCTATTTACACATATCTACATGCATTTGCATAGGTTTTTGTAGCTAAAATATAAGAATAAAGAGTGATGAATGGGTATTCATCACCGTACCAAAAGTCCAGGGACCCCAGATGCAATTTACCCTACAATACACGCACATGTGCAATTAAAACATTCACAGGGGTAGATATGCGATTCCTAAAAAGTTTTCATTCATTCAGAAAGCACCCAGAACTGCAGGACTAATATTGCAAATACACCAGATATACACGTGACGACGCACGTGGCTCACACATACAGGGGCATAAATGCAAATACTAAAAAGCACGAGGTCCAATGTGCAATTGTCCAAACGTAAATAAAGAGCATAAAATATTTACAGGACTGAAATGTAAAGCACAAACTACGAGGGGGCCTAAGGTAATTTACCCCTTTATTACGTCGACGGCTGGATGTGCGCCACGTAGTTGATCCAACGGTCTCGGACGGCGGGCGCTTCTCCTCTTCCGCACGTGGGCCTGATCGACGCCTCAGAGGGGGCCACGTGGAAGATCTGACGGGTCAGGTGCTGGTGCCTCTCTCCTCTGTGCTAACGGTCCGGATCGACCCTCGAAACGATCAACGGTGTCTGCTCCTCGATGAATGGACGGCCACGATGGAAACTGGAGCGGAGGGCGATCGGACGGTGGTGGAAGACCTTCGAAGAACAGGTGGCCGGCGAGGTTCGCCGGCCTCGTGCGCGTGTTGTGGTCCTCCTCAGCTGCCTCTGAAGATCGGAGCAGGTCCGCACTGGAGTCCCGCAGCTGGTGGTGGCCTCCGATGGCCCAGCCGAGCCCTGGAGGGGCTCCGGCGAGGTCGACGGAGGTAACCTCCTGGCCTGGATGTGAGGGGACCTCAGATGGCCTCCTCTTGACCTGCAAAGTAACCCAGAAGCTTCGCGGGTCGAGGGCAAAGTGCCTCGACCCGATGAAGCGGCGTGAAGGTGAGCTGTGGGTCGGGGCGAGCGAGCTCCGGCGAGCGGAGGACGGTGGAGCTCGAACCCCAGCTCCTGTGCGAGCTGGGTTGAACGAGTGGGCGAAGAATGTGCGCGGAGGGATGGCGAAGGTGAGCGTGGGTTCCGATGATCGAAAAGATGTGCGATATAGCCGGAATCGACGGAACTCGGCGGAACTATGATTTGGGGGTAACTCAAAATTAAGCTAAACAGGAAGGCTAGAAGGTTACCTGGGCGATGTGGAAGACTGTGCTGGAGCTAAGGTAGCTCCTGGTCGTCGCCTCGAAGGTTGTCAAGGCCTGAGGCTCGAGCTCCTGCACGGGGCGGAGCACGGCGGCGCAAAGTCGCCGGATCAGTGGTCCGGCCACCCCCTCCTCACTGCTACAAGGGCAATCGCGAGCTGTCACCTCAGGGATCACTATGGAGGTCACGAGACGAAGGGTGGAGAGCCAAAGATGGCAAATGAATGCGGCGGAGCTGGGATTTTATATGGGTGCAGGTCCGGGAAGAAGGGCTCGGGTCCGGCTCGATTGAGCACGGATCCCTAGGAACAATGTCGGGCGAGATTCTCGGATACCTAGAGAGTAATTAGGACCCTAGGTTAGGCTAAATGGTGGTCGGATCTGGCGGGGATAAATGGGAGAAGTCGGGTCCGCGAACCAGACCCGTGGGAAGTGGTCCACAGGGGGGAGTTGATCGGGGGGTCAACATCCCCCGTGGACCAATCAGGAGAGGCCACGTCATAAATGTTTTAAAAATTCAAAATAAAATAGGAAATGGCCGATTTATTAAAAACTCAAAACATAAAAAATGTTTGTTTTAATTTTTTCTATTTTTTTGTGAATTTTAATTAATTTTTGGAAATAAAAATAAGGTATTTACATAGTATAGCTATACATAGGTATATATACAATATAGGGTTTTTAATTTTGATTTTTAATTAGTTATTTTTATACATTTTTATTCCTATTTTATATTTTATTTATTTATAGAATAAAATGAGGAATAAAAGGCTATTTTTATTTTATTTTTATTATTTATATACATAGAGGAAATAATTAGTTATGTACAACTATGTACATGGCACATGTACAAGATATTTTTGTATTTTTAATTTTTGTTATTTTTATTTGATTTTTGTTTTAATTCTTTTTTATTTATTTTATTTACAATATAACATAGAATATTTACAAAAAGTTTTGAAAATGATTTTATTTATTTATAAGGTTAAATAAATATAGGAATATGGTCTATGTACAAGGTGAAGGGGTATTTTTGAATTTTTGATTTTTAAATTTTTATTTTGTTTTTAATAGTTTCTAAATATATACACAATATATACAAGCATATTTTTGGGGGAGGAAAATATAATTTATTTATTTACATAAATATTTACACTAGAGCCCCTATCTCCCTCTACTTGGCTTTTATGCGGTCAGGCCCATGCTGAGCCCTCCCTTGGGTTAGGTTGCTCAATATTTATTCTAAATATTTCCCTCTTTTTCTTTTTCATCTTTATTCTTTTATTTTTGCACAAAAACATGCTAATTATAAGTATTTACAAGATGCATGCTTTTGCTAACTTTTCCTATTTACACATATCTACATGCATTTGCACAGGTTTTTGTAGCTAAAATATAAGAATAAAGAGTGATGAATGGGTATTCATCACCCCCCTATACTATACTTTGCTAGTCCCTTAGCAAACACTTATTTGAAAAAGAAGTGAAAAAGAAAAAGAAAAAGAGAATGTACATGGATCAAGGTTGATTATTAAACTTGCCTTCATTAAATTGAGGTATGGAGCTCAATCAGATCTTTGGATTATTAATGTGTCGGAACCTTATTTAGACTTAAGCTTAAAACCTAACAGCCTCTAAGTTCCACCAATCTATAACCAAGACTCCTCAATGCTCCAGATCAGAACAAGTCATCAATCACAAACCCTGAAGACCATGAATCTTTTCTTGTCCTGTGAAAGTGAGGTCTAAGCTCTCCACCTCAGAAATGGCAACTTGACAACCCTCCCCAACAAGGTAACTCTATGACCTCAATCTGGCCACTCTTTCCTCGAGGAGCGGGGTATTCCCTTCTAAGTTCAAGTACAACCGGCTCAAGAAGAGGGGGAAGAAGAGAATGGGTCAAGGCCAGTGTAGCCAAGTACCCTTGGGAGCTTGACCAGTGTAGCCAAGTCTCCCTGCTGCAAGCTACAACAGGTGGATCATGAAACCAAGCTTTGCTTATTGCACTTATATACATACTCCGGTGGGATTATCATTTTCTCTCAGACCCACCACTTTTTTGGAGTTCTTTTCTTTTTGCACATTTTTTTTTTCGAGTGCATCTATACAACATATACATGTGCAGCATATATACAAGGAGTTTTTCCTCTTGAGCCAGTAGACTATCCCTCTTTTGAAGCTTTATTGCAACCCACAACTCCCGTCGTTAGACCTCATGGCAACCAAACCAAGTTGAGACGCACTTCCTTCACTATAAGAAGAAGAGAGGTTCCGCCTAGAAGTACTACCCTCATATGCTACCCCAAGTCAAGGAAGACTGCCTCCTTACCACCTCATCCGTAGAGAGCTCGGTGCATAGTGCGGTTGTCCAAGTAAAGCCATAATCTATATGAGTCATGTGTTGTTGTTAAGTGCTCTACTTAGGCTCATTGAGATGACATGTGATCATAGCCTAGTGGACTCAAAGAATTAAGTCACCATGGACCTGAAAAGCCTTAAACCTAAGCCCTATAAGGTTCCTCTTAGAATTAGGTGGATTAAGATCTTAATCAAGCTCCATTTCTCAATTTGATTCCAGGCTAGTTTAAATGTCAACTATCATCCAAGAAAAACTATATACATATGTACAAAAAGATGCATATTTACACAATATTTTACAATCATGCAAAATTTTTGAAAAATGTTTTGAAATCATGAACGATGATGCATGAAGTGCAAGTTTTGCAAAAAGATATTTACACACATTTACACAAGATTTTTGCAAACTTTTGATTTTTCAAAACATTTTGGAAAAATTTTGTACTATATACATAATTTTGATACAAACATATTTACACAAGCTTTACACACAAAAGATTTTTGAAATCATTTTTACAAAAATAATTTGTACACTAGCTATGTATGTGCAAATAAAAGAAGATTATGTACATGAAAAATTTTTAATTTTTGTGTTTTTTATCCATTTTATTTATTAACACACTCACACAAAGTACGAGTTATGGCTAAAGTATATATGAAATATACACACACACCCCTATACTTAGCTCGAACGATGTCCTCAGAGTCAAGAGCGATGAAGAAGACATAACTCGTGCTATGTATAGGGAAGTGAAAAGGAAGGCTATACAAAAGAGAATGAAAAGTCAAGAGGATCTCGGGTCTTCCCCCTATACTTAGGATCAAGTAATCCTAAGTATAGCAAGCTGTACACGAAGGGAAAATCGAGTGGAGAATGTACAGGGTCTATCCCCCCATACTTAGGGTGAAATGCCCCTAAGTATAGACAGCAAAACAGGGGTAGACAGAAACAAAAGAAATACCCGAAAGGTCTCACATCCCCCCTATACTTAGGGTAAAGTGCACCCTAAGTATAGCATAATCACAAGATGGAGAAAGGGATGTGGGACTAAAGAATGTGGTGATATGGACATCTGGATCTATATACAACGGAAGATCAGTGAAACTCAGGCGTGAGATGCATTAGATGTGAGTCAAAGACCACATCTCACGCAAAATGAATAGGGGCAATATCAACGACCCGCGGCTCATGATATAGAAATGGCTTGAGCTGCTGGCCGTTCACTCGGAAGGTACTCTCAGAAGACAACTCAGATATGTCGATGCTACCGTTGTCGTGTACCTTCCGAACCAGATAAGGTCCTTTCCATTTGCTCTGTAGCTTCCCTGGAAATAATCTAAGCCTCGCATCAAACAGCCATACTCTCTGTCCAATCTCAAAATGTTTGTGGCTGATATGAGAATCATGCCACTCCTTGACTTTCTCCTTATAATGTAGGCTGCTTGAGAAAGCTGCATCTCTAAGCTCCTCCAGGGCAGCTAGCTCTGCCCTCCTCTGGTCTCCTATACCATCTGGATCCATAAGTATGTCTGTAACTGCCCAAAGTGACTTGTGCCTCAGCTCAACAGGTAAATGGCATGGCTTGCCATATACGAGGCGAAAGGGAGATGTGCCCAAAGGTGTCTTGAAAGACGTCCTATATGCCCACAAGACCGAGTCCAAAAGCTATGACCAATCCTTTCGGTCAGGGCGGACGACTTTCTGCAGAATAGTCTTGATCTCCCTATTCGACACTTCGGCTAGACCATTCGTATGTGGATGGTACGGTGTAGCAACACGATGATCTATGCCGAACTCGTTAGCAAGTGCCTTCACCTGGTCGTTGATGAAGTGAGATCCCCCATCAGAAATAAGAACTCGTGGAACCCCAAACCGCGTGATGATATGCTTCCTCAAAAATCTGCAAACTGTCCTCGCATCAGCGGATCGGGCGGGGATAGCCTCCACCCAACGACTCACATAATCCACGGCCAACAGAATGTACTCAAATCCCTGACTCTTAGGGAATGGACCCATGAAATCGATGCCCCATGCGTCAAAAACCTCACAGAAGTGAATGGGCTGCATCGGCATCATATCACGCTGTCCACAAGTGCCCATCCTCTGACAGTCAGTACACCTCTTCACGAACTCATCTGAGTCCTTGAAGAGGGTAGGCCACCACAAGCCGGATTGGAGCACTTTCTGTGCCGTTCTCCTCCCAGAATGATGTCCTCCTGCCTCAAGCTTGTGGCAGTAAGTGAGGACGCTATGGTGTTCCTCCTGAGGAATACACCGATGCCAGACGCTATCCCCTCCTTCGTGGTAAAGGATAGGATCCTCCCAATGGTAAGACTTGGCCTTCGCTAGAAAGGTCTCAAGCCTCTGCCTGGGCCAATCTTGTGGGACTTTCCCAGCAACGAGAATGTTCACAATATCGGCGTACCATGGGAGTGAGGCGATAGCAAGGATCGCCTCATCTGGGAAGGCATCTCTAATAGGATCAATCTGCTCAGACTCCTCAGGCTGCTCTAATCGGGAGAGATGATCCGCCACCACATTCTTGACTCCAGGCTTATCCTTAATCTCAATGTCGAACTCCTGGAGTAGAAGGATCCATCTAGTCAGTCTGGCCTTGGCATCCTTCTTTGCCATGAGGTACCTGATGGCGGTGTGATCTGTAAACAAAGTCACTCTAGATCCGATGATATATGATCTGAACTTATCCAGGGCAAACACTACGGCTAGCATCTCCTTCTCTGTGACCGTGTAATTCCGCTGGGCGGAATCCAATGTGCGGCTAGCATAGTGTATAGCAAATGGTACTCCATCCCTCCTCTGTCCCAGCACTGCCCCTACGGCAAAATCGGAGGCGTCCGTCATGATCTCGAATGGGAGAGACCAATCAGGCGGCTGAAGGACAGGAGCCTCAATCACACACTGCTGGAGAGTAGCAAACGACAAAAGACACTTGTCATCGACAAGGAACTCGGTGTCTTTCGTCAGGAGGTCAGTCAACGGTCGGGCGATCCTGCTAAAATCCTGAATGATTCTCCTGTAAAATCCAACATGCCCCAGGAATGACCGTAACTGCCTCAGATTGGACGGCGGTGCGAGTTTTCTAATGACATCAACCTTGGCTGGATCAACCTCCATGCCCCTGTTGGAGATGATGTGGCCAAGCACCGTCCCTTGAGTCACCATGAAGTGACTCTTCTCCCAAGATAGCACCAAGTGATACTCAATACATCGCTGGAGTACTCGGTCTAGGCAGTCAAGACAGGAGTCGAATCCGTCGCCGTAGACCGAGAAATCGTCCATGAAGACCTCTAGGCACTCCCCTACCATGTCCGAGAAGATCGACAGCATGCACCTCTGAAAAGTCGCAGGGGCATTGCATAGCCCAAATGGCATGCGTCGAAAAGCGTATGTGCCAAAGGGACAGGTAAAGGTGGTCTTCTCCTGATCCTCAGGAGCGATGGCCACTTGGTTGTAGCCCGAGTACCCATCAAGGAAGCAATAATGGCTCTTCCCTGCCAGTCTCTCAATGATCTGGTCAATAAAAGGCAGGGGGAAATGGTCCTTCTTGGTGGCTTGGTTGAGTCTCCTGTAGTCAACACAAACCCTCCAAGAGGTGGGTACTCGTGTAGCAATCTCCTCTCCCGACTCACTGATCACAGTCGTGATGCCCGTCTTCTTGGGCACCACATGCAAGGGGCTGACCCACTTGGAGTCGGAAATGGGATAAATAAAACCTGCACCCCACCACTTCGATATTTCCTTCATGACAACCTCTCTCAGGTTGGGGTTCAGACGCCGCTGGAACTCACGCGACGGCTTTGCCCCATCCTCAAGATAGATATGGTGGGAGCACACTGATGGACTAATCCCATGGAGATCTGCTACGCTCCATCCGATCGCCTTGCGGTTCTTTTCAAGAACCCCCATCAAACGGGATTCCTGCTCTCCAGTCAACTCGGCGGAGATGATGACTGGGTACATCTCTGGCTCGCCCGCAAGGAATAGATACTTCAACGAAGTAGGGAGCGGCTTCAGCTCTGGAATGCTGGGTGCCGGCAAATCTGGCTGTGGAAGAAACTGAGTGAAAGCTGCAAGGTCGGCCAAATCTGCCTGGGAAAGTGAAAGCATACTCTCGCAAACTGGATCGGGAGAAGGCTGCTCTACTGCACTGTCTCTGCTCTGCTCTGCATCTACCTCCTCCTCATCAATAGGCTCAGATGGACTCAGGTCTGGCATCTGATCATAGCAATCGGCCCAATCAGACTCTGAATCCGAGGGATCTGTATCAGAAGTGGTGGCATCAGTACCACCGGAGAACAAGGTGGCCTCAGCACCACCATCACTAATCATCGTGCTGCGATCGAGGACCGGCTCTGCTGCCTCAATGGTATCCTGAACCAGGTCTGTGCTCTCCAGACTCTCCTCTGCTATCATCCCTGCATCAGTTGTGTCTGAAAGTGAGAGGGTGGTCTGTGTCTCAAGGTCTGCCCAAGCTGCCTCATCATCTGTGATTACAAAATCACAGTCCTGGTGGATGTCTGGCTCTGCGTCTGTCAGCTGCTCTGAATCGGTACTCGCCTCTGAGCGGGCTCTGTATCTGGCTCTGTAGTCCTCGACCGTCTCTATTTGTATACTCTCGCCCTGGATGCGAAAGTACACCTTCCCGCTATCATGATCAGTCACCGCCTTGGCTGTGGCCAAGAACCGACGACCAAGGATGATGGGGGTATCGGCCACTGACTCAGGGATCTCCATGTCCAACACTACGAAGTCCACGGGGAATTGCAGACCCTGAATAGTGACGATAACGTCTCGTAACAACCCCTTCGGCCTCTTGACAGATCGATCAGCAAACTGAAGGACTGTCCTGCTCTGTCGAAGAGTGCCCAACTCGAAGCGGTCGAGAAGGGCTGCCGGAAGAAGGTTGATCGACGATCCGCTATCTAGAAGAGTACGGTCGAACCTCTGCTCACTGATCTGGCATCTGACATACGGGGCCCCTGAATCTGGCCTCTTGGCTGGCAATCGGTTCGGGATCGCAAAGCATGTGGCTTTGGTTAGCACATGTATCTCTGAAGTGTGGTTCCTCCTCCTCCTCCTAACTGTAGTCCTCTCTCTCAAAGATCGCTAGAGAAGGGGGATGTGCTGCAAAGCCTCCTGGAGGGTCAGCTGGATATGGAATCGATCAATCATGCTCTGGCTGAACTCCTCAAGCTCTCTCTTTTTGGGATTTTCTTTTTTCTTCCCCTTCCCCATCTGAAGGGCTCTAGGGAAGGGGATAACAGGGTCCTTCTCAGATGAAGGACTAGGAAAAGGTCTAGACGGTTCAAGGACCGGATCCACACATACATCATGCACCACAGTGGGACCAGAAGAAAGTAAACCTTTTCCTTTATTCATAGCAGAGTTCCGAGATACATGAACACGAGGAAAAACAACATCACTGTCTCTACAAACACCGGTGGCCTCAGTACCACCACGGGCTGGCTGCTCTGCTGCTGCTGCTGGTAGACGTCGTGCGGCATCAGTACCGCTGGTTGGCTCGGCTGAATGGGTGGCATCAGTACCACCTCCTAGATCTGGTGAAGCGGCGGCCTCAGTACCGCCGGTGGGATCAGCATCCTTGGTGGCCTCAGTACCACCGTCATCGTCTGGAGCGGCCTCAGTACCGCTCTCCTCCTCCTCCTGTGGCGCCTCGGGATGGTGCTCAGATGAGGCGCCGCCGCCTGCTGGGGTCCTACCGCTCCTAAGTGTGACAAAATCAGCATCAAATAGATCCGAAGAAGTATCATCAAATGGGTCACTAGGAGTGGCTAACTCAGTATGTACTACCTGCTCAGATTTCCTCTTGAGGCTGTTCGGATTGGGCTCTATCTGGGCTGGTATGGCGGCCTTCCCTCTCACCAGGTCCCGCATCTCCTGGCGGAACTCGTCCATCTCCCGTCGGAATGTGGCCTGCTGATCCGTGAGGAGGCGGGCGATGTCATCCAAGGCGGGGCTCTCGTGGGAGCCCGACGGGTGGCCTCTTTGTGGGTGAGGCTGCTGGAACTGCTGTGGTGGGTAAGAGGGGTAGGATGGAGGCTGCTGCTGGTATCCCTGGTGAGCCTGCTGCTCACGTCTCCAAGACTGTCCCTGCTGCTGATAGGGACGCGGACCGTAGGATGACTGCTGCTGATACGCTGGGGGTTGCTGCTGCGGCTGGTGCTGGTCTCTCTGATGGGAGTACTGCCCTCCCTGTCCTGACGGCTGCTGCTGGGGCTGGGCACCACCACTCCCCCACCTGAATCCGGGATGGTCTCGTCGGATCCCAGGCTGGGGACGGTCGTACCAAATCCCGTTGACATCCATCAACAGCTCGGCATCGAAGGGGGCTGGCGGGAGTACTGCCAGAGGCTGGTCCGGCTGGTAGACCACCATCTGCATCTCTGGAGATGGTGGAGGCTGGTAGGTGGGCTGCGGCTGCTGGTACGGCTCCACCTGTACAAGATGAACCTGTCTAGGCTGCACGGGGGTGCTGGAGCGCTGGGACGAGCTGCTGCTGCTGCCGGTGTTGCCTCACGACTGAAGACGGGGCTGAGAAGCCGTCTGTGCCTCCTGTAGACACATGAGCTGTGTCTTCATGTCGCTCAAGACCTGTGCCATCTGCTCCATCTGCGTGATACTCTGGCACTACTTCTTCTCGATCAGCTCCATGCGGTCCAACTTCTCGCTAATGATACCCATGTCTGCAGCTGACGACTCTGCCTGTGCTGCTGCGGCTGCAGACGAACTGGATGGACCTGCATCTACCCGTGCTATCCGCTGGTACTGCACGGGTCCTGGCTGATGTGGCTGGGTCTTTTGAGTATAAAGCCGGGTCTGGGACATCACCATGTAGTTCTCTGCCATCTCCTCAAAAATGGCCCAGACCTGGTCGTGGTCCTTGGCGAAGTAGGACCCACCGCAAGAAGCATTCACCAGGCCCTGTAGCTCTGGTGACAACCCGCTGAAGAAGCTCTGAACTAGGTTCGGCTTCGTGATGTCGTGGTGCGGGCATCTGTCCAGGAGCTCTCTGAATCTCTCCCAAGCCTCGTGAAACTGCTCGTTGGGGAACATGGAGAAGTTGCTGATCAGGGCCCTCGCTGCATTCGTCCGCCCGAGTGGATAGTACTTGTTCAAGTACTCGGTGCGGAGCTGCTCCCAGGTGTAGACAAATCTCCCCAAATGCTTCAGCCAGGTGGCTGCTCTATCTGCCACTGAAAAGGGGAAGGCGATCATCCTGATCGTGTCCTGGTCCACATGTCTGTCGTGGACAGTGCTGCATATCATCAAAAACTCCTGGAGGTGGAGGTGGGGCTCCTCTGTAGCAAGTCCATGGAACCGAGGAAGCATCTGCAAGGTGTTCGGGGGGAACTTGAAGTCCCCCACGATAGCCGGAACCACAACCCAATGGTGCATCAGTGTAGATCCGGGGTTGTGCAACTCCCGCATCGGTCTAGGTGGTCCTGCTCCTCCCGCGGCTGCTGCCGCTGCGGCGGCGGCCGCGGCTGCTGCCGCTGTGGCGGCGGTCGCGGCTGCTGCTGCTGCTGCGGCTCGTGCCTGTGCATCTGCATCCGGGATCTCCTCGGGCTCGCTCTGCTGGTCTCTCTCTGCTCTGAGCCTCTCCAACTCTCTCCTCATCTCTATCATGAATGCTCCCTGATCGCGGAGCTGCTACTGGACTGTATCGAGTGATGCGATCAGGGTGGAGTTGATCGCTCCCTGGTCTAGTACAATGTACTCTGGTCGACGGGAGTGATCATCAGAACTGCCTGCTCCGGCCATATCGACGTCTGCAAAATCAAACGAGCCCAACTCAGGTGCTGTCAAGTGTATCAATCTCTCCTCGGGCTCGTGTCTCTCGGGAAGATCAAAAAGGGGGTCGAGGGGGAACAGGGTGGAGTCGTACTCGGGCTCGGAGAGCGGGTCTGAGCTCTCGCGAGCCAACCTAGATGATGAGGTAGATGCGCCCGAAAGCGGTGCAACCAGAGGCTGCCTAAGAGATCGTCTACCCATCATCTTGATCTGGCGAGTAGGGCGGATGAGATCTGGAAAAATTATGATCTAAAAACAAACCCCCGGTTCACCAACGCAACGCGAGCTGAAGACCGTGAAAGTTCGGTCAAATTATCTTGTCAATTTTATTTTGGTGAACACTCAAGATATCAGAGCGCTTACGTGACCTGTTGGGATATCCACTGCTAACCCAACCGACTGGCCCGCACGGAAGAGTCGGTAATCAGTCGGGTTTAGCAACGGGGGGCTCTACCTAGTGTGCGGGTCACTCTCTCGCGCATACAAACCAAGCAATGAGGGGGTTTCTCTCCCAAGACAAAATTTTTAGGGTGAGCGAGTTTTAAGGTCAATAATTTTAGCAGTCCCAATTTTTATGATTTCACTTTTTTAGTCTTTTTCAATAGCAAGCAAATCGCCTAACAAATTTTTCGATTCTCCTGATTATTAAGTCAAAAACAGGGGGGGAGAAGTCGAAAAAGCCGATGCACGAGAAATCAATGATGCATGCAAAGTCAGAAATGCGTACCTGCCTCCAGCTCTCTACATGCAATATGATCCGCGCATAAAATAAAAGGCAGAAATAAAACTAAGCTAAATGATGCAGCGGGAAGCCGAGTCCTAGACGAGCAACTTCTAGCGAAGAACCGTCTAACCGGTCACCGACCTCCAAGCCAAAGGGTCCGGTCTTGGCCCGTCCCTCCCCTGCCCGACAAATCGGGGGTAGGAGTAAGCGCTTTACAGGACGGGCTACGGCACGTAGGCTACGGAGGCTAGCGAGTCGGTTATTTTTATTATTTATTTTAAGTAGGTCCAATTACGATCTATAGGAACAGATATGTCATTAAGGTGTGTGGATCCTACTTAATTACGTCACAATCACCAGAAAGTCCTAAATCTAGGGGCTCGAGCAAAAACCGCGAAAAACCGGAAAAGACAGTAAGAAAGAAAAATAAAACCGCGAAGAAAGCCGCGAAAAACCGTGAGGTCCTAATGGGTCCCCCGAGCACACCGGTGCTCAGCGAAACAGACCCGCTACGGTAGTCAAGTGTCCAAACAGTCCAAGAGTTCAAGTCCCTGTATTATTACAATAATAAATGAAATAAAGTCCTAAGCTATCCTCACCCACTCAACTCTCCCTCTCGCTCTCTCCTGCGGCTTCGTAGAGAAAGAAGCCGCCTCCAAGTTCCTCGGCTGCTCAGGCTCCTCGAAAGTCGCCTCCGCGGTCCTCAGGCCCTCGCAAGAAGAAAAGAAGAGTGGTCAGACCAGAAAGAATAATCAAATAATAGAGAAAAATTAAAAGAAAATAAAAGTGAGGGTATATGTGCAAAAATGGAAATAAAATAATCACACAAAATAAAACAAAAATAAAAATAAAAGAAAATCAGAATAAAACAAAATAAAACAAAAAGAAAATAGATACAAAAACCGCGAAAAGCCGCGGACTTCGAAGAGCCGCGAAAAACCGCGAAAACAAAAACGAAAATAAAGACAAAAATACTACTGAGCCGTGCTCCCCGGTAACGGCGCCATTCTGATAACCCCTAAAGGCCTCAAGACCCGGATGAAGGTAATAAGACAAGAGTCATTGCAACCCGGATCTCAGAGGATGGGTATATCAAGAAAAATCAACCACTCAGAACATGTAAAATCAATCAAGCACCAAAGAGAGCGGTCCTGCTATGAGATTAACCTGGTATAGCACCCAGGGTCGAACACAAGGAGCACGGGTTGGCCAGAGGTCTACGAAGTAGTAAAAATAAAATAAAATAAAATACAAGGATTTTTTAGTGGTTTTTAATAATTTTTATATTTTTTGGATTTTTTAAAAAGTGAAGAAAATAAAAGAAAGCAAATAAAAGCACACTTTAGCTAATTATTAAAAGCACCAAAAATCAAGCAAAAATTCAAGAAAAATTGTTTTTATGTTTTTTAGGTTTTTTAGTGTTTTTGGTTAATTTTTGATAATTTTCTGAGGGATATTTTATTTTCTAAAAATCAAACAATGCTAAAAAGACAAGGTACTGTCCAGCTAGGCCCAAAATCCAAAAATAAAATATTTAAGGATCTCAGAGGGACCTGGAGGTAATTTTCCTGTATACTAGAGAAAATTAGGAAAATTTGAGCACCAAAATTATTGTTTTTGGGGTTTTAATTTATTTACTATAATTTTTATGAGTTTTTAGGTGTTTTTAGATTTTTAGGGTTTTTACTTAATGAAAAATAGCCAAAATTGGCTAGAAAATCAAGAAACACACAAGGAACAGTAACTAATTTTTTTAGAATTTTTGGGGGTGTTTTTATATTTTTTTGGGATTTTTAATTCTAGACAATAGCTAAAATAGATGTTTTTGAATTTTTAAAAATAACAAATAAAATAAAAAATGTCCTCAAAAATTCTCAGAAATCCTACAACATGGCAGGAGCCATGTGTCAAATTTTCATCAAATTTGGAGGTGATTTGATATTTTATTCAAAAATCAAAAGGGGGCACTGTGCACAGGGACTTAAGTGCAAATACCCGAAGATCTGGGGGTCCATGTGCAATTTTCCCAGCAAGTCACGCGCGTGGCGCGTGCCTGGGGCACTCAGGGACCTTTTTGTAAAGAAACTAAGGTCCGGGGACTATTTGGTAACACGTACCAAAAGTCCAGGGACCCCAGATGCAATTTACCCTACAATACACGCACATGTGCAATTAAAACATTCACAGGGGTAGATATGCGATTCCTAAAAAGTTTTCATTCATTCAGAAAGCACCCAGAACTACAGGACTAATATTGCAAATACACCAGATATACACGTGACGACGCACGTGGCTCACACATACAGGGGCATAAATGCAAATACTAAAAAGCACGAGGTCCAATGTGCAATTGTCCAAACGTAAATAAAGAGCATAAAATATTTACAGGACTGAAATGTAAAGCACAAACTACGAGGGGGCCTAAGGTAATTTACCCCTTTATTACGTCGACGGCTGGATGTGCGCCACGTAGTTGATCCAACGGTCTCGGACGACGGGCGCTTCTCCTCTTCCGCACGTGGGCCTGATCGACGCCTCAGAGGGGGCCACGTGGAAGATCTGACGGGTCAGGTGCTGGTGCCTCTCTCCTCTGTGCTAACGGTCCGGATCGACCCTCGAAACGATCAACGGTGTCTGCTCCTCGATGAATGGACGACCACGATGGAAACTGGAGCGGAGGGCGATCGGACAGTGGTGGAAGACCTTCAAAGAACAGTTGGCCGGCGAGGTTCGCCGGCCTCGTGCGCGTGCTGTGGTCCTCCTCAGCTGCCTCTGAAGATCGGAGCAGGTCCGCACTGGAGTCCCGCAGCTGGTGGTGGCCTCCGATGGCCCAGCCGAGCCCTGGAGGGGCTCCGGCGAGGTCGACGGAGGTAACCTCCTGGCCTGGATGTGAGGGGGCCTCAGATGGCCTCCTCTTGATCTGCAAAGTAACCCAGAAGCTTCGCGGGTCGAGGGCAAAGTGCCTCGACCCGATGAAGCGGCGTGAAGGTGAGCTGTGGGTCGGGGCGAGCGAGCTCCGGCGAGCGGAGGACGGTGGAGCTCGAACCCCAGCTCCTGTGCGAGCTGGGTTGAACGAGTGGGCGAAGAATGTGCGCGGAGGGATGGCGAAGGTGAGCGTGGGTTCCGATGATCGAAAAGATGTGCGATATAGCCGGAATCGACGGAACTCGGCGGAACTATGATTTGGGGGTAACTCAAAATTAAGCTAAACAGGAAGGCTAGAAGGTTACCTGGGCGATGTGGAAGACTGTGCTGGAGCTAAGGTAGCTCCTGGTCGTCGCCTCGAAGGTTGTCAAGGCCTGAGGCTCGAGCTCCTGCACGGGGCGGAGCACGGCGGCGCAAAGTCGCCGGATCAGTGGTCCGGCCACCCCCTCCTCACTGCTACAAGGGCAATCGTGAGCTGTCACCTCAGGGATCACTATGGAGGTCACGGGACGAAGGGTGGAGAGCCAAAGATGGCAAATGAATGCGGTGGAGCTGGGATTTTATATGGGTGCAGGTCCGGGAAGAAGGGCTCGGGTCCGGCTCGATTGAGCACGGATCCCTAGGAACAATGTCGGGCGAGATTCCCGGATACCTGGAGAGTAATTAGGACCCTGGGTTAGGCTAAATGGTGGTCGGATCTGGCGGGGATAAATGGGAGAAGTCGGGTCCGCGAACCAGACCCGTGGGAAGTGGTCCACAGGGGGGAGTTGACCGGGGGGTCAACATCCCCCGTGGACCAATCAGGAGAGGCCACGTCATAAATGTTTTAAAAATTCAAAATAAAATAGGAAATGGCCGATTTATTAAAAACTCAAAACATAAAAAATGTTTGTTTTAATTTTTTCTATTTTTTTTGTGAATTTTAATTAATTTTTGGAAATAAAAAATAAGGTATTTACATAGTATAGCTATACATAGGTATATATACAATATAGGGTTTTTAATTTTGATTTTTAATTAGTTATTTTTATACATTTTTATTCCTATTTTATATTTTATTTATTTATAGAATAAAATGAGGAATAAATGGCTATTTTTATTTTATTTTTATTATTTATATACATAGAGGAAATAATTAGTTATGTACAACTATGTACATGGCACATGTACAAGATATTTTTGTATTTTTAATTTTTGTTATTTTTATTTGATTTTTGTTTTAATTCTTTTTTATTTATTTTATTTACAATATAACATAGAATATTTACAAAAAGTTTTGAAAATAATTTTATTTATTTATAAGGTTAAATAAATATAGGAATATGGTCTATGTACAAGGTGAAGGGGTATTTTTGAATTTTTGATTTTTAAATTTTTATTTTATTTTTAATAGTTTCTAAATATATACACAATATATACAAGCATATTTTTGGGTGAGGAAAATATAATTTATTTATTTACATAAATATTTACACTAGAGCCCCTATCTTCCTCTACTTGGCTTTTATGCGGTCAGGCCCATGCTGAGCCCTCCCTTGGGTTAGGTTGCTCAATATTTATTCTAAATATTTCCCTCTTTTTCTTTTTCATCTTTATTCTTTTATTTTTGCACAAAAACATGCTAATTATAAGTATTTACAAGATGCATGCTTTTGCTAACTTTTCTTATTTACACATATCTACATGCATTTGCACAGGTTTTTGTAGCTAAAATATAAGAATAAAGAGTGATGAATGGGTATTCATCAAAGAGCGACCGGAGGCAGAGTAGCTGGAGCTCAATGGCAGAGGGTGGAGTAGCTCCTTGTACAACCAAAGGTGCTTGATGAGGCGATGGAGACTGGTGTGGAGGGATAATGGCAGGGCGGTGTAATGAGATGGTGGTGTAGTGAGGAAGCTGACGGCCCAAGGGTGAGGCGACCGTTGGTGCGTAGGCAGTGGTGCAGGTTGGTGAAAATGGAGAAAGAGGAAGGCAGAGCGATGGACTCGAATGACAGAGCGGAGGTGGTCAATACGGGAAGAAAAATGGAAAAAAAGATGAAAAGATGAGGAGGAAAAGAAAGAGGGGGAAGAGAGGGAGAGGAATGGTTCGTCTGGGGGAAGAACTAAAGATGGTTCTTGATCTTCACCTCGAGAGCCAGACGTAAAGCCTTGGCGTTCGACAACCACAGTCTTATTTGTTGTAGTGAGGATGGACCTCACTAGATCTCTCAAGAACGATGGAGCAACCGACGTCACCTTTTGAGGTCCCCCGCGTTTGTCGAAGGCAAGAGGCCTGAAGTTGGTGTCTCGGCCTCCTCAGTTGGCAAATACTAAGAATGAGGGGTGGCGATGCCTCTTTATGAGTGGTTGGGCCGGAGGTCATGATGGTCGGGGGTCGTGGAGACAGTTGCGGAAGGGTTGTACGGAGAGTGTCGTTGGGCGGTCGCACCGTCGCGAAACGCATGCGGTAGTTGTACGGAAGAGGGATCGTGCGCATGTCATGCGGTGAGTGGGTCATGAGAGAGAGGGAGGTCGCAGGCACGAGAGATGTAGGGGATGTGGTCGGCTGTTAGCGGGCAAGTAGGCCTCGTGCCAACCATTGGAGGAGGATGGCGAGTAGGTGCACCGCCACGAAGGGTGGGCCGACCACAGGAGGGAGATGAAGGAGAGGGCCATGTGGCATGTGGGGGCACAACCACGTGGCGAGAAAATAAAAGTTAAAAATAAAAACAAATTAAATAACTAATAATATTAATATAAATATGATATAATAATAAATAATAATAATACTTGAATAATAAATAAATAAATAAATAAAAAGAAAAAAGATAAGAAAAATAAAATAATTATTAAAATAGAAAAATTCAAACTAAAGATAAAAAATTAAATAAATGAATAAATGAATCATTTATGTAATTAATTAAGAATAATAAATAAAATATTATAAATAAATATAAATAATAAAAAGAAAAAGAAATACAAAAAGGGCGACTCATGGCAGCTCCAAAAGCTGCCACGTATTGCTCCTCAAAAATTTGAAAAATTAAATCCAAGAAATAAAAAATGAAGCCAAATAAGAGAGTAATCAATATGAAAGTTGTTCGTCTTGATGAGATCTACAACTTTCATGAAGGGTCCAAAACCAAAAGAAATCATCTGTACAAAAGGTATTTTTGGTGGTACTCTATATATATAATGCCACATTTTTTTGCAAAATTTTTATCATTATTAAATAAGATAAAAATTAAAATAAAATCAAATGAAATATAAAATAAATATTTACACGTTAATCTATTTTTTTTGATTTTTAATAACTAACAAAATAAATAAATAAAATAATAGGACATATATACATATTATATATACATAATCAGGTAGATTTAATTTCTTCGATATTAGCCTCATTTTTACATATTTTATCAAATAAAATAAACACAAAGGAAATAAATCAAAAAAAGATTATTTTTGCACATAAAATGATAAGGTCAAAATAGACAATATGTATAAAATGCGATGAGGCTCCAAAACCCAAGTTTCACATGTGAACTCCGATTCTTTTGAATTTAGTTTTGTTTTATAGATAATTGATCGTACATTAACTAAAAGTGAGTAGGAATCCATAGGAGTCTATATGAGGGAGATATTCACTTTTTAAGCTTTTTTGTCTCAAATTAGGGTTTGGGTTTTATCTAGCAAATTTGCAAGTTAGTATTTTTTGTTATTTTTCTTTTTTAATGTTAGTAGTGTATACACTACAGAGTTGATTTAATGAAAATAAAAAAATGGGAGAAGATATGTGTAACAGGAGATAATTTACAAAAGAATTGAGACTTCTTATTCGTGCACTTGTGAATGCTAAAATGCAGATATTATCTACAAGTGCATGAATGGTAACGATGTCAAATAAATGGGAAAATGTAGCTAATTACTCGGGAACTAAGCTCTATTTTCAACTTTTAGAGTGATGAATCACAGATTCATCAAACCCCTATACTTAAACCTTGCTCGTCCTCAAAAACTAAAATGAAATGCATAAGTGAAATGATTTTGGGTTCCATACCAATGTCATGAATGATAAACACGAAATCCTCCTCTTTAATAATCGATATATGTAGTATAGGAGACTGATTTCGGACGATCAAAAATCACAATCTTTGAATGTTGTGGAGTATTTTTACTTGGCAAGTCTACCAAGGTCGAACACAGGGAACGGTGATTTTAGTTGCCTGGTTTTAAATTAATTTAAATAATTAATTATTTGCTAATTAATTTCAGTGCCTGAGGATAAAATGCAATGAAATGGAATGAGATGGAATAAAATAAATAGAGAAAACTATTCAATACAGGATCTGTGATTTTATAAGATTCAATTCTCAAATAATTTGATCACTTAATTCTTAAAAATCATCACAGATCGAAAGAGATTAAATCCAAAAATATGTAATAATCAATATTTCAGATGCAGGTCAAACTGATCAACGAAAGTTTTATCCTGCAAGAATTTCTCAAGATACTCCGACCCTTTATTTCCCTGTAAATCACCCCTAAAAAATAACAGCCTTATATCAAATATTAGGTGAATGACTAGTTCAAACAATAGATTGAATGCCTTGAAAATAATGTTCAAGCACTAGCGGATCAATCAACTTAACAACTCCTCAAATAAAGTATCAAGGAATTAGATTAATCTAACTTCCTCATGTATACCCCTGCAAAGATAAATTTGTTAATTAAGAAGATCAATAATCAAGAGAGAGACTTAATCAGATAAAATTTCCTCAAGTAGGTCCCTGCAGGTTGGATCATTTTTTCTCAATAAAAGTAGCACACATATATCACCAATCAGGCTTGCATAAGTTGAGAGGTTCAGATATTATTAGTCATCATTATCCTGCCTCAGATTTGTCTATAAGATCTATAAAATTAAATAGCACGGAATAAGCTTCGAAACGATATATTGTGTGCAAAAAATGGAGTTCGTATGAAAAAGATACGATGAACAACTTTTAGGGACTGAAATGTAATAACAATAAATACTTTCTTCTCAAAGAGATCCCTGAGGGACTTGTCTGTAATTTGCGAAACATGCATGAGGTGTCTTGCAATTTTCCCTTGTGTGCCTCCTGAATGACAGGGATCCTTATGCGAATATGAAAGGGTGTGGGGGCTGTAGTGCACTTATTCCTTTTGCGCGTGCTGGGCACGTGGCTTAGTTGCTGGTGGGGACGTCCTTACTGCTTTCTGGAAAGATGGGGTGGCGCTTGTAATTTACCCCGCCCCCTCGTGTGCAGCACGCGAGGGAGCAAGGTCTGGGTGGAGCCTGAGACGTAAGAGAAGCGCGACGGAGAGTGGTGGTGGGGTGGGTGGTTGTTGGTGGCATGGAGCGATTATCCGTGGTGGCGGCAAGAGTAAAGTTGCGTTGGTGCGGCTGGAGCCTTCGTGAAAGGCTAGCAGCTGTGCTGGCGTAGGTGAGCTGGGGGAATTCTGCTGTTGCAAAGACGTGGACACGTACAACTGCTCATGGGTTGAGCCGCAGGTGGAGGGTCAGAGGCAAGGGCGGCGCTGGACTAAGAAGGGTCAATCCTGCAGGGGTTAGCAAAACAACAACAAATGGAAAGGAAATGGAGCTCCTACGCAGGTGACAGGAAGGGAGCTAAGGCTCCAGCCTTTGCAAGGTTGGAAGTGGTGTAGGGAAGAAGAAGAAGAGGATGGTTAGGTGGTGCAAGAAATGGAAGGAAGGAGGAGGAGTAGGGAGGAAGAGAAGGAGAAGAAGAGAGAGGAGAAGAGGAGTGAGGAGTGAGAAACAGTGAGGTGAGTCCAACCAAAAACAAGGGATTATATAACTTCCCTTGTTTTGGCAGGTATTTGTTTAACATGTGCAAATTTTTGATTAATTGATTCAAGAAATTTCATCCAAAAAATAATTAAAAATTGTCATTAGATCCGTAATAAGTGATTTATCCGTGGAAATGCAATTTTTTTAAAGATTTTGTGGACAGAAGATGATGAAATGAGGAAAGAGAAAATATGGAGAAGAAAAGGATGAAGAATAATGGAGGAGGAAAAGGAGGAGGAGGAGGAGGAAGTGGGAGGGGAAAGATTACATGGATGTGAATGGAGTGCCTGTGGAGAGTAGCCTGAAGCTACTGAGTCTTTGCTCGATGGGTTCCGCAACCCGAGCTTGAGCAGCAAGCTTGGGTTTGTTGTGCTGCAACAAGGTGCTACACGTACCTTGGATCACGCCTGATGGTTTCACCGTCATCGCCTCTATTGTTCCCTCCAAGCTGTCGCCGAGGAGGTCGGGGGATGGTGGTGTACCTACGGAAGATGGCGGATGGGTTGACTGGACGGCGACGATGGGTATTTAAAGGAAGGTGCGTGGAGGTGCATTACGAGGGAGGAGGAGAACAAGAGCGGTGGTAACGGCCGCGGCGTGCATGGCGGAGGCATTGATGGATGCAGGAGCTGGGAACGGTTGCGGGGAAGGGGAGGGAGTTGGTCACGTGCCGCGCACATGCGCGCGGGAGGAGAAGGCGGTACATGCGTGGCACGTGCGAGAGGAGAGAGAAAGGAGTGAGGTGGGGGTGACATGTGGCACTCCCAGAGGCTGCCACGTGTCACCCCAAAAAATCAAAAATAATAGAGTGAAGAAAATAGAAAAGAATTAGTAAGAAACCTTAGATCAAAAAAATTCCTTCACAAAAGTTGTTTGTCTCGACGAGATCTACAACTTTCATGAAGGACTCATGAGCAAAAGAGGTCATCCGTGTGAAGTGGTATTTTTGGTGGTTCTCCATGTGTATAAAAAACCATCTTTTAGAGTTTTGTAATTTTTTTTGGTGGTTTTAGAGAGGATAAAAATTTAGAAGAAATATGATAAAATACAAGAAAAATAATTACATACTAATCTGATTTTTTGGATTTTTAATAAATAAGAAAATAGGAAAATAAAATAGAAGTGTGAAACACACAATTTTTGTACAGATTCACAATGGACACTTGGACTCAGTCAGTTTCTTTGATTTCAGTTATAATCTGGATTTAGATTTTTATGTTGCTTAATAAAACTTTCATCAAAGAACACAAATGACGAAGAAATAAAATTAAAAGGGTTAATTATGTACATAAAAACTTAGGTCAAAATTAGCAAAAAAGTTAAAATGCGCAAAAGAGGCCCAAAACCCAACTTTCACATATGAGCTGCGAATTTTACGAAATTGGTCTTGTTTTGAAGGTATTTTAAATTGGAGTACTTTAAAAATGAGTAGACCAAAATCAGACAATGTATGAGGGAGATATGCTAGTTTTAATCCGTCAGATGTGAAATTAGACTTTGGTATTATTTGACATTTATTTGAGTTAGTAACTTTTTTATTTTTATTTAATAATGTTAGTAATATATACACAGTGGAGATGATTTGGGGTCAATCAGAGTTAGGATGAATTAATTAAAATATGAGAAGTTAGTGTTTTTTGGGCTAATTTACACCTGGAATTTTTAATGCAATTATGCATGATGAAATGCAAATATTATTTACACATGTATGTATGCTAATGACGCTCTATTAATGATTAAATGCATGTGAATTTTGAGGAACATAGCCTAATTGACCAATTTTTGCATGATGAATACGGGATTTATCAATGAACAAAATGTGAAAATGGAGCTCGACTCGACCTTTGGATTAATAATGCGGTGGAACTCTTTATGATAATTAGGCTTTTATTTACAACATCCTCCAAGTTTGCACAAGTCAATATCTCGACTCGACTTAGAAGTTATCTTAGATCACCCCCTCCTTAAGTATCCCGCATGAACACTAAAAATCTGTCTCTGGTATGTGAAGGGTGTTAGCTCTTCTGTCCAAGATGAGGACTATCATGCAATCTCCTCCTCCAGTAGCCCATCCTCTGGAAGTCAGGTATTTCCTTCTAAGTTCAGGAACGTGCTACTTCACAACGAGTATGGTGAGAAGTATAAAAAAGGGGGAAAAAAGTGGAGAGTGACCAGTGTAGTCAACTCTCCAGTGAAGCTTGGCCAGTGTAGCCAAGTCTCCACTACATCTGCAAGATATCTAAAGCTTGGGCCATTTTGATCTCATATATATATATATATATGGTATTTGAGAATAACATCATTTTGGTAGGAATTTGTGGTTGCTCCGCATGGATCTTTTGTGCCCCGAGGTATATAGGGTCTTTTGGTTCGCCCATGTTTTGGGATCTTAGAAAGAATTACGCTAGCAGTCCATCCATCATCTGAAAATTTATTTCAATCCGGTACTCCGGTCTTTAGATGTTCACGCTACCAAAGAAAGAAACACACGGTCTTCCAACACCTCATCTGAGTTGAGCTAAGTGCGTAGTGTATAGTACAGAATAATTCATTATCCAAGAGTCTACTCAGAATGAGGCGACATGTAAGGCATTAAGGGTCAAGCCTAGACATTGTCTTGTGAACTTGGAGAATTAAGTTTAAGACCTTAAGTTTCTAAAATCATACTTCTCAATTGAAGTTCCTCTTAAATTTAAATAGACCAAGGTAAACTCAAGTCCATCCTCGATTTCTATTCATAACTCGGTTCGTAACCCACTAACTTTCCACTTTATATGTGCATGATATGCAAATGAAATGCAGATGTTATGAAATGCATATGAAGTGCAAAATGATTTTTCTTTTTTCGAATGAATGCAAGAATAATACACAAGAGTGACTAAGAAGCCCTTTTTATTAGTCAAAAGTTTTTTTCGTCTTTCTTTTTTTGTCATACCGCCTATTTTACAACAATTTTACAAAAATATTATTTACAGGAATTTTACAATAATGACACAAATTTTTACAGGGAGGATGTTTATACATATTTTACAGCTTGTATACAATATACACTTCATATAAGTATTTTACATAGGCAATTCTTTTTACCAATTTTACCATCTCATAATTATTGAATAATATATACAAAAATACGCAAAAGTACGAGCTATGTGTAAAGTATATATGTAATATACACACACCCCTATACTTAGCACATGTTATGTCCTCATAGCACAAAAGCGAGGAAGAGACCTAGCTCGTGCTAAGTGTAGGAGAGTGAAAAGAATGAAAGAATAGAAGTTGACCCACCCCCCTATACTTAGGCTCTGGTTAGCCTAAGTGTAGAAGAAGAGCGGAAACGGGACATTCGAGATTAATAAGAGAAATGGATGAATGTATATACATGGTGGGCATTGGTCTCCCCTATACTTAGGCTCTGGTCAGCCTAAGTATATGACATGAGTAAGTATGAGAACCGATGGGATTGGGGAATATACAGAGAGAAAGGAAAAAGAAGGAGTAACTCGAGTCACTCTACCCCCTGTACTTAGAATCTGGTCATCCCAAGTATAGCCACAAAATGAGAATGATATGGAACTGGACGAGTGATATGAATCACGAGAGAGGGAGGGAATAAAAATTAGAAAAAACTATACAAAGTGGAATAATGATCTACAAAGATAAAGAAGGTTTGTAACGAACCTTCTTGCGTGAACGAGGAGGTGGGGAATATGCATGTGTGTCGCTATCGGAATCATCCTCAGATGAATAATAATGAGGTGAAGGGATCATCCAACGGGGGTCGACACACAGCTGCTTGCTCAGAAATGGCATAAGGACAGCCGAATTGAGCTCACTTATATAAATAACTTCATCTGGACCAGATGGGGAATTCTTAGAAGATCCTTCTCTTGTGGGCTGAAGGAAACTTTCATAATCAACTTTCTAGAATCCGAAGCATTGAGATGGGGAGGAGAATGAAGCACCTTGAGGGGTTCAGGGAAACGCCTCGAGGATTCGATTCTCGACTTCCTCTGACTAGATAACCGACTAGAGGATGGAGCAACCATGTTTTGGATAAGGGTCAATTTGGTAATGGTTGTCTCCTTTGTTGAAGATTCGGGAGGTAGTGCGGTGTTGACCATAGGTTCTTAACTGAATGAGTCACCGTATAGATTGTAATACTCCTGTAGGGTCAGTACACGTCTCTAGTGGGTGCTATTGCTCTCAGTTGGCTTGGCATTGGTGGTTTCATGTGTCGGATCATCGAGATGTTCAAAGACAATCGGAAAAAGTTGTGTCCGAGTCAAGTATAACTTCGGATTATGAGTCCTTTATTGAAATTGTCACAATGGTGGTGATGCATGTAGTAGGAGTTGTGGATGTGTAGGGAGTCTCTGATCCAATGGTCGGGTCGACAATCGGTATCTCAGGTGTAGTAGAGAGGTTGAACTCATATGTATCTCGGTGGTCACGATGGTCCCCGGCTATGTTGGTTGCCATGGGTTGAGGTGTGTCCTCAAAGGTCGTATGTGGGTGACGCGTACCCAATGCTGGAAAATCGATCTCTCTAGTCTTGCAATCTATAGCCACCATAGCCAAGACTAAGAATGACTTCCCAGAAATAATCGGATATTGGGTAAACTATCCTAGGTGCTCAATATCAATGACCGTGAAGTCCACTCTAAGTGGGTCACCTCGGAAAGCAGTGGTGATTGAAACGGTTCCTCTTGAACGTCTGATGAATCAGCCAACCATCTGCACGATCTCCCTCGATTTCCTAAGTGGTCCAAGTTTGAGATTGTCAAACACGAAGGTTGGGAGGATATTTATTGATAAGTCATCATCGATTCTAGCATGGGTGAAGGTAGTGTCTTCGATTCCACATTCATCTCGGAGCAACTGCTTCGCTCTGCGGTTCTTAGTCTTTCTCTCCATCACCAAAGAGGTGGTCGTAGACACTAGGTGTCTTTTTGTCCTTGTTCACTTATTGTCCGACCTCATGGGCATCAATTTACTCTTCAAAACCTTTTGAGGTCGGGGAAGTGATATAAGATTTTTATTAAAGGAATCTTAAGAATCAATTCCTCAGCGAGTGCTTCCCTCAGGGTAGGATCCAGTTTTTTAGATCATTTTCAATTTTTATGAGATTTTCTGGTTTTTAGTTTTTTTATATTTTTGGTCTTCTCAATTTTTTGGTATGTGAAGGAGGAGTGGGAGAATGTGCAAACTCGAGATTGGAGGACAAGTAGTTAGTATAAGAGGGAGGTAGAGTTGACTTCAGTTGTACAGAGTAGTTCCTTACTATTCTCTTGGCTTTCATTATCAAATCCAATAATGTCATTCTCCGCTCTCATACCCAGATTGACAGCATATGAATTCAATATGCCGGTGACATTTTTCTATATGTTCTTAATTAATTCGTGTCTCTTGACAAGGCTAGAAATGTCATCCTCCAAAAAGTCCTCATGGTAAATCATGGATAAATTCTGCTCAATTGGATGATACTGCTGAGAATTCGAAGTCCCATACTCAACATACCTTGACTATGGCATGCAATGCTGGGTGGAGTAGGGACCATATGTGTGGTAGATATTGGTCGGAGCCTCATATAATGATTCAACATACAGGGGGTCTGTAATTTGATCTCATGAGTCCAATCCACTGTATGTGTCGGCTCACCGAATGGCTGGATGATGTGAGCTTGATCACTAAAGTCAATCAAGTCCGGAAAATCATAGTGTGTAGTCCTATCCATTCGGTGTGTTTGTTCGACCATACGATACTAAGGTCAAGTCAGGATGTGTATGTGTAATTTTTTGACATGTCCCATCAATCATGTGAGGATTAAATGAAGTATGTAAGGGTAGGTAATTCTGACAGTCATCTGACTCAACAGTAGCTTGCTCTTTCAAATGGTTCCTTGATTCCAGCAAGCACTCGTGAATAAGGTGAGTCATCCTAGGATGGAAGTGGATATGGGGTTTGAAAATTTGGGGTAGGCATGGAGTGCGGAGAAGTGGGAAAGTTAGTCGAAGTTCTGACTTCATAATTGGGGTGGGATGGAGAGAAGAAGGGTTGTTGTGGAGAAATTGTCTCAAAGAGAGGATTTCGCTTGAAGGAATAATAAGAACCTAGGAATTCGATTGGACGCCCTTTTTCATAGTTGAAATGGGGTGGGGAGAAGAGAGGTGGCCGAGGTGGAATCGTCTCGAAGAGAGGGTTCATTGAGGAGAGAGATGATGAAGATGGTCAGTACATAAACTGATGAGTTGACATCTTCGAGAATAAATGAAAGAAAATAGAGGTGAAAAAGTGCAATTACACAGAAGGACAACACACACAGATATACATAAAAACAAAAGCAAGAGCAAACCCTGGTTTCGCCAACTTAATACAGTGATGGTCGTAAAGTTCTGGCCTTTATCTTTTTGGTTTTAATTAAATCATAAAACAAACTTTTTATACATGCACATAGGGTGAGCTACCTAACATCCAACGTATGCTCCTGTTATATCCCAATCAAAGAGACGATCTTCCTGGACAGTCAGGTCCAATATCATGCCTCTAAGGATAGTAGTGAGAAGATATGCACCAAAGCGTCTCTTTAAGGTCGTAGGCAAGCCCCTGCAGCTCCCAAATCGGCAAGAGTCAGAAATGGAGACTTAGGGGGCAAGTCCAGGGATTTGAGCTCTAACCTTAATGTGTACGTCCTCAACCACTCTGTCTGGAGGTACGTATCTGCGTACAATAATGAGGTTGCTCTCCGAAAAATAAAGGTTAATTTTGGCCATATTTTTTGGCCCAATTCAATTAGCAGTCACGATTTTAGAGATTAGTTATCATTAGTAATTAATCCATACAAGCAATCATGTCTACTATCCAGTCCCGATTCATTTATCCTAAGTTTGAAAATTTGAAAGGGAGAATTGGAAAAACCCGATGCAATCGATAAAAATGATAATGAATGTTTGAGTAAGAAGACTTACATTGTATCTAGCTCTCGAGAATGTAATATGCATGACGAAACTGAAAAAATTACACTAAATTGATGCAAGTCAAAAAACCACAACCATCAGGAACTTCTATTAGTGGGGAAAAATTGAATTTAAGTTTGACTAAGTAGAACGATCTACAATGTGTATTATTAAGTGCGAATATGTGGTCTTAAATTAAATGAGAACAAGCAATGGATATCTGACTTATGAAAGGCTCTAAGAGCCACACGTGCAGGTCTAACCTACGAGCCGCTCAAGTTAAGCCCCACCATCACCGAAGAGTGAAACGGGTCTCGACACACCATGAAAAATAAGTGTCCAATGTCCAGGTACGCATGCGAGATTCCAAACATAATTCGTGGGGAATGTATTATTCTTATAAATTATAATAAAAATCAAATAAATGTAGAAATAAAACACCAAGACTCTACACTCTCTTAAGACGCAAACTGGTCTTAATTTTAATGCATTCTTTTAGTTGGCTTATTCCCATAAAAATCAGTCTCCAATGCTCCTGAGTTGCTCAGCTACCCAGACAACTGCTCCATTGCATCGGGTCCCTCACATGAAAATAAGATGGTGGTCAGAGAGATACACGATATAAAATAAAATAAAATCAAGAAAATAGATAAAAATAAAAAAATGCAGAAAAATAAACTGAGTGATAATTACAAGAGAAAGGCCTGGGGTCAGACTACCCGAGGATGGAAAACCTAAATCTAAATTTTATAAAAATCATTCTAATCCGTACTTCACCGGTAATGACACCATTTAAAAAAATCCTAAAAACCCCAATTAATTTTGTCATTTTGTTGTAGTAGTTGGGCACTTAAGATTAATAAAAAATACAACTAAATTAATGTAGCAATTAAAGCGAGTGGTCAGATTTTTATTTTACTTGGCAAGACCAAGTTTGAACTTTGAGAGGCCACTGCCTCCTTAGGTGGGTTATTAGGTGATCTATAAATTAGATTTTCATATGGACATTTTTTATTTTTTTTCATGCAATAAATATGAAATGCAATTTCAAGCAAGCTTAGTGGGTATAGTGCAATTTTCGGTCAACTGAATTTCAAAAATCTTAAAACTTGGCCAGAATGCTAAAAATGATCAAATTAATGCGGTATATTTTTTGGATTCATCTGATGCAAAATGAATCTATTATGATAAAATTAACTATGCATGCAAGATGATGTTGAACAAATTAATTATTATAAATAACAAACATATTTGTTTCATGGAAATAAAATTATCCCAAACGAGTATATGTGAGAGGTGTCTAGGAAAATATTAGATCCTAAAAATAATGGGTCTATAACCTATTAAAATAAATTACTCAAAATACCATTTAGTTTATTTTGACCTCCATATGCGTACAAATGGGATGAGTTTTGGGCACAAAATAGAACACACTTAAATCCACCTATTATAACATTTTGGAACTTTTAGAGCAATAATCGATTTAACAACAAATTCAGATCATGCAGTGGGTAAATTATGCAATTCGCACTAAAGTAATTGTATTAGATCAACCACATTTCACAAAAATCAAACAGTCGTCCACAATGATAAAGCATAAGTTGTTCTATAAAGTGCATCTTTTAGAATGAAAATAAGATGCAAAATGATGTTCAAAATAAAACTCAAACACATGGTTCTTTATGTAAATTACATATACAAAGTTAAAATAAATACAAGCTAACAAAGATTGAGATGCAATTACCAGGACACGATGGGGGGGGGGGGGTTCATCTGCAAATTTTCCAAGGGCTCACATGCCAAGTACATGAGCTTCAGAACAATGGGACCCCTTTGGAATTTGCAGAAGCTTGGGGGGCCTTGACGAAACTTTTCCACTTAGCACGCGGACAGTACACGAGCTTCCATAACTAGGGGACCCCTTTGGTTATTTGATGAAATTGGAGAGGCGCATATGTAATTTACCCTGAGGATGTGCATCTTACGTACAACAGGCGACCCGAGGGGGCACATAGGTTGATAGGCTTGCTGGTAGGCAGAGCAGCCATGGCACGTCGCTTGAGGCTCAAAGGATGTGCGGGACGAGTGTTGAGGGCATTGGCCGAGGGTGACACATGCCCGACGATGAGGTCGATGAGGCGTTAAGAGAGATCGTGGGTGGCGAGCGACCGGAGGCGGAGTAGATAGAGCTCGGTGACGGAGTAGGGTCCTTGTGCAACTTGTGGTGCTCGATAAGGCGATGGAGACTGGTGTGGAGAGATAATAGCGAGGGCGGTGCGATGAGACGGTGACATAGTGAGGAGGCTGGCGACCTGAGGGCAAGGTAGCCACTAGTGCATATGCAGTGGTGCATGTGGGTGGAGATGGAAAAAGAGGAATGCGAAGCGATGAACTCGAACGACAGAGCATAGGTGGTCAGTACAGGAAGAAAAAAAAAGAGGAAGAGAGAAAGAGGAAGAGGAAGATGAGGAAGAGAGGGAGAGGACTGGTTCGCATGGGGAAGAACCAGGGATGGTTCTCGATCTTCACCTCGAGAGGCTGGCGTAGAGCCTCAAAGCATGGCAACCACGGTCACAGTTTCTACATTGAGGATGGACCTCACTGGATCTCGCTAGAACGATGGAGTAGTTGTTGTCGCCTTCCAAGCCCCCCCCCCCCCCCCCCCGAGTCCATCGCAAGCAGGAGGACTGAAGCTGGTGGCTCGACCTCCTCAGTTGGTGGATGCTATGCACGAGGGGCGGCAATGCCTCTTTATGGGCAGTTAGGCTGGAGGCCGTGATGGTCGGGTGTTGTGGAGACGGTTGTGGGAAGGATCATGCGGAGAAGATCGTTGGGTGGTCTCACCACTGCGAGATGCATGCGGTAGTTGCACAGAAGAGGGATCATGCACAGGTCGTGGGGAGTGGGTGATGAGAGAGAGGGAGGTCGCATGTGTGAGGGATGCATAGGATGGGGCCGGTCGTTGGCAGGAAAGCAGGCCTCGCATCGATCGTTGGAGGAGGCACATCGCCGTGATGGGCGGGCGGGGGGGGGGGGGGGGGGCAGTTGGGGGCGGGCTTGTAGCATGAGGGAGAGGAAAGAGAGTGCCACGTATGGTTTTAAAAACCGGACCTGACCGACAAATCAGACCAGTCCAACCGTGAACCGATCGACTTTCTATCGGTCCAGTCGGTTTTAGTCATTCAAATAAAATAAAGTCCGACCGGGATTGAACTGGTTCAGATCGGTTTAACCAAACCAGTTCAACAAAAAAGATCGGACCAAAAAAACCAATTGATTGGGAAATTTTGAATTTTGAAAAAGAAAACTTCCCTCCCCTTTCTTCGTTTGGAAAAAGGAAAGCGCCCCATTTTTTAGAATGACGAGAAGAGATTGGAGAATTGGATATTGCAGTTGGAAACTTCAAAATACCATCTTGATCTCTTTTTTTTTGAATTTGGAATGAGGAGAAGAGAAGAGACTGGCTCTAAACTCTCGATCTACTACTTTCAGACTCCATCTCATGGCCTTTTCGTATGTTTTTGTGTCCCAGCAAGAATGCAGGTAACTCTCCTTCTATGTTCGTTTAGCGATTTAATTATTTTTTTGCTTTAATACTTCTCGATTGATTCTTGCTGGGACAATGAAATGGCTTTGACAACCATCACCGACAATGGTGAGTCTGTGACACCCAATGTCGGATGGCCTACTAACAACTCTTTGACAATCCATCTAGCTCAAAAACCAATTCGTTGGAGTGGCCTCCTAGATTAGGCGGGTGTAGTATTCTTAGCCATCCAAATACATCCTTTCGTTCAGTGGCAGAGCTCTGTCAACCCTTCCAATGACCCCCTCATTCCCATCTTGTTGGTGCAATTATTCTTTCCGTGAGCTCCCTTTGATTCAAATCTTTCATATACATGGTGCGACTTGACACATCGTCCTTCTATCTTGTAGGTGATTGATTTGGATTATTTCTACAACCAAAGCACGATTAGCTACAGGTGATGTGAACCTTCTTATGGTAATGTGCCCGCCTCATTAAAATCACACCTATTCTTTGGTGTAATGAAGTTGAATGATACCAACTACTCACATTCGTCTCAATTATTCTTGTCTAATAGATTGGCAAGACATTTTCATGACATGATTGTCGGAGGAGATTCATCCTTTTCAAACATGATCAAGATGGAAGAAAGATGATATGATGGTTTGTTCGTGAATCATGCATTACACCATCCAAAGGATCATGGATGAGATTATGGCTTGTAATATTTTATTGCAAAACAGTGATAATTTACGATAAATTTACTCATTCAAGAAATGTACTCACAATATACTAATGTTGCGTACTACAACAAGATCACAAGATGAGATGACCAGATGAATGCCATATATTAATACATAAAAACATATCAAGCTCCTATTCTTTCTGATTTCTACTCTGGGAATGAGGTGTAGAGGCTTAAAAAAAAGGTTGCAAGGGACAGACCTGAACATATTAATATGTTATCATGTCGAAGCCAAAATGTATTTTCCATTATATATAATCCGATTGATTCATATTACAGACTTATATTTCGTTAGATCTTTGGATTTTGCTCTACAACCTGATCGAATAAAAATGATCTGAGACCAATCTGATATGGTTCGGTTAATTGAATTATGGTTAAAGATGTCAAAACTTTTATTTAAATTGGATTACAATGATATACAATTTTTATTTCTAACATGTAAGATATTTTTTTAAAATGATATAAATCTATCTATTGTAGATGGAAGGGGCACAAGATGTACCAATACCGGTCGAAGCTAATGTTGCATCGGAATCGTTAGTGGACATTATAGCAAATGTGCGACAAAAAACTAACATTGCATGGCAGTACGTCACTTTGACAGAGAATGGTACAAAGAAATGCATGTACTATTCCAAGCTATTTCCAGGTGGTGGAATTCACAGGGAAAAAGAACATTTAGCCAAGAAGAGAGGTTTGGTTGCAATAGTTGTTGGTATATCTGCATTGTTTGTAAAGGTATTGCGCATTGTAGATAGCAACGAGATTCTGTCTATGTGAATACAAGGCTTACATTGATATTTTTGATGACAAGTGGGATAGACAACTTGGTCATCCGCTTCATAAAACAGGTTTTATTTTTAAATCCATAATTCTTTTATAAGGATATAATATATACTTAGACCATCACATTATGGCAAGCTTGCATGATACAATGGAAACCTTATTCTACAACGACGAAGAGAAAATTGATTGCATCAATGCAGAGTTCTCTTTATATAGGGATGCAATGGGTGACTTTGGTCGTGCATCTACTATTCGAAATCGTGCAAAAATGGCTCCAAGTATTCAATGATTATATTTATCAACCCCATTAATGAATATGCAACTTAATATTATTTTATTTTTTGAAGCTGGATGGTAGAAAATGTATGATGGAGCAACTCCTGCTATAAGCATTGGCCATTAGAGTTCTTAGCCAAACATATTTAGCATCTGCATGTGAGCGCAATTGGAGTCTGTTTGAGCAGATTCATACTTTAAAAAGAAACAAATTAAGTCACAAAAGGTTGAATGGGTTGGCTTTCATCAATGCCAATCGACGTCTTAGGTTTGACTTTGATCTTTTTTAAAATATTAGATATATACTAATAATAATTAGTTTAATATAAAAAATTATGTATTGTAGAAGTAACCATCTTTCTTTTGTAGGAGGAAAAATGAAAGCAATAAAATATCAGACCCGATATCTTTAAAAGATATGGATTTATATGGAGATTGGATGGAAGAACCCAATACTGATACAATCTCTATGGACGACTTGGATGCTTAGATTGATGATCCTATATCAGTGTTGCTTGCAACTTAGTGATGTATAATCATGGAAAATGAAAATCAACATAATTACTTATTATTTCCGGATTTGTAACATTGAAAATATGTTTATTCACAAATTTTCTTGTAGATATCCATATTTTGGACATCACGAGATGACATAAGATGTGAAAGTTCAACTGAAGAAGAATATGGAATGAACTATGGCATCACTACTTTTAAATTTTTAATAGCAACAATTTCAAGAATCGTACTAATTTTTTTATGAAGCTTGTATCTGAATGAGTGATCTTGATTTTTAAGTAACAAGATAAATCTTGTTACATGATGTGAAATTATTAAATGAAAGTACATTTGACTATTCATATATTTTATAATTAAAATAATAAGGTCGGTTTTGGATGATTCATAGAACCGGTCCAACTGCTCTAACCTTTATAAAATGATCGGTCTGGTTTTTTTTCTCGATTTGTATGAAACATGATGTCATGCTAACATCATCACCGGTTCGAGCGGTTTAGACAAGGGGTTCAACCGGTCAAATCAAAATAAATATGAAACCAGTTCATCACCCGGTCCGATTTTTAAAACCTTGGACTGCCACATTGTGTGCAGAGGCGTGGCCACATGGCAAGAAAATAAAAGTTAAAAATAAAAACAAATTACTACTATTAATAATAATACTTAAATAAATAAATAAATACACAAGTTAAAATAAATAAATAAGGAAGGGAATGAAAAGTAATAAAATAATAATTAAAACAACTAATAAATGAAAAATAAAAATAAATGAATAAATGAAATAAATATACAAAACAAATAAAAATAAATAAATTAATAAGTAAAAAATAAAATAAAAATACAGATAAATAAAAATTAGAGTGACATGTGGCGGCTTCAGTAGCTGCCACATGCCGCTCCCAGGAAGTTCAAAAAATTAATAAAAAAATAGAAAATAAATAGCAAACAAAGTTTAATCAAAAAGTTATCAACATGAAAGTTTTTCGTCTCGACGAGATTTACAATTCTTGTGAAGTACCCAAAACAGAAAGAAATCATTTGTACAAAAAAGTATTTTGAGTGATTCTCTATAGATATACAATGTTGTATTTGTATTTTGCAAATTTTTTTTTATCATTTTTAAATAAGATAAAAATCAAAATAAAATCAGATAAAATATAAAATAAATATTTACACCTTAATATATTTTTTTAGATTTTTAATAATTAACAAAAATGAATAAAAAATAAATGGGACATATATATACCCAAGTTGGTTTATTTTATTTGATTTCTGACTCTATTTTTATTTGGATCATATTAAAATAATAATCAAAGGAAATAAATACATAATAAAAAAATAAAAAAAGATTATTATTTTTACATAAAATAATAACATCAAAATAGATAATATATACAATATACAATAAGACTCCAGAACCCAAGTTTCACATATAAACACTGATTCTTTGGAATCTGGTCTTGTTTTGTAGATAATTGAATGCACATTAGTTAAAAGTGAGTAGAGATTCACATGATACTGTATGAGGGGGATATTCACTTTTTAAGGCCTTTTGTCTCGAACTAGGGTTTGGGGTTTATTGGGCAAATTTACAAGTTAGTATCTTTTTTGTATTTTTATTTTATTGGTGTGAGTAGTATGTACACTGTAGAGTTAATTTTATTTTATTATGAGTTAATGGAAAATAAATAAAAAGGGAGAAGATATGGGTAATTACAGGAGATAATTTTCAAAAGAATTGAAACTTCTTATTTGTGTAATTATGAATGCTAAAATGTTGATATTATCTACAAGTTCATGAATGATAATAATGCAAAGTAAATCAAAAAATACAGTTAATTACTTAGTAACGAAGTTCTATTTTCAACTTTTAGAGCGACACATCACGATGGCCCTCCTTATGGGGAGCCCTATATGCCTCAGCTTTACATGAGATTTTCATAGCATGGGCAATGACATTTCTTTAAAACAATAGGGTCTCTTTCAAGTTAAATTGATTCTTGGTTGGTTTCCTTCAACCAAAACATGGCGTACATCAGGGCGACCCGATTTCACCCGTTCTGTTCATTCACTCATTGTCAATCCTAGATTCTATGTTGGATAAACTAGCACAGGCAGATAAATGCACATGTTTTCTTAGAGACGGTATGTTGTCAATGATCACGACTATCCAATTTCCTGATGACCTGTTGACTTTCCTTGAACCTTACAAGGAGGAGCTTAAAAAAATGTAAACTCCGCTCATAAATTTTTTTAAAAAAATTATCATGACTTGAGGTCAACTATGATAAATCCAAACTCTATGGATTAAACCTTTTGGATATCGAACTAGAGGATGTCAAATCTCAATTTATGGAACCATGGTCTTTTTCCCACAACTTACTTGGTTACCCTTTATCTAATATAGCTCCATCCGTCAAGGATTGGAATTCACTAACACAGAAATTATCTTCTGAACTTCAGGGTTGGAAAGCTAGAATCCTTCCCATTATCAACTAGAGTGTCCCTTCCGAACTCTTCATTAAGACCACATGCAGGCACTTATTATCTTATCAAAACATGCCAAAGCTTGATTGTTGATAAGATAGACAAATATTGTCATAAAATTATTTGGAATGGAAACATAAAAGGAGGCTTGGGTAAAAGTTCGGAAAAAGATCATTCACCCTACATTCAAGAATAGATGGAGCATTTTGGATCTTCACCGATATACTTATGCTCCTCTTACAAAATAGGTTTTTGCCATCATCGATCATAAACAACCTTGGGTTTATGGAGTGATTAATGCACGCTCTTACAGAGGAGGATATATTATTTTAGTAAATAGACCATTAGTTTTTTTCTCTCTCTAATTTGGAAAGCCCATTTTAGAGGGGTGGTTATTCCATCCAATTTTCACCAAAAAAATTGATCATGGAACTCTCTTCTCCATTGAAGGTTCTCCTCCTTTGAAAGAAACTTTTCCTTCCATCTAAACTATTTGTAACATAAAAAATATTTTTGTTGTAAAGATTCTGTCAACTTGGTCAGCAACGAATGATTGGTTCAAATAGCTTTAAAATCGTGTACCGATTGATTGTTCGCATCAACTTGGGAAATTGAAAAAATTCCGAAATGTGGTCAAGATTCCTCAGCCTATGCGATGCCTACCAATTAGGGATGAAAAAGGTCGGATACAGATACGAATATAGGTGTTACCATATCCTCATCTTTTTTAAATACGGATCGGAATACGAATACGAATATCACACGAATGTTTAAAATGTAAAATCATATCCTCAAAATACGAATACAAATGTAAAACGAATATTGGTAATTCGGATACAGATATTTGATAAATGAATACGAATTAATATACAAATGTTATACATGTCCAAATTTACTTAAAAGCTACAACACTTTAGGTTCATAACAATTTCTAATGTATAAAAAGTATAATGATTAATTTAATAATAAATATGTACATAAAAAATAATTAAATAATAAAAGAAAACGTAAAGATAAAACTAAATAGTAAAAGAAAGCTTACCAAACTTACTTCTTTATATACCATGTAAATATTGGTATCATCCAAAATTTGAAAATGCGTATTCATATTCGTATTCGTATCCATATTAGTATCCTTCAAAAAACAAATATTCGTATTCGCATCCACAAAATTTTGAACATTCGTATTCACATTCATATTCGTCAAAGGTGAGGATATTATATCCGTATTCGTATTCGTATTCGACGAATGTTGAACATTTACATTTGTATTCGCATTTGTATTCGTCAGATACAACAAAATGATATCCATATCCTATATTTGACGAATGCGGATACGAACGAATACGAATATATTTGTATTCGTTTTCATCCCTACTACCAATATTCATTGCTTATCATTGACCAAAGGAACCTGACACCCTTAACAAATCTATATACAATATTCTTATTGATGGTGGGATGCAATCTTCTTTCGATTCTACATTTTGGTCAAAATTTTTTGACCCATGAGTGTCGCATTTCATTTGGTTAATGTCGCATTCGAAGTTGAACAGTCAAGATCTCATCCACACAATTAAAATCGATTATGTAAATATATGCTACTTTGCCATTCTAATTCTGAAAGTTATGACCATCTTTTTTACCTTTCTCCCATTAAAAGAAAAATCTTTAGAGATCACAGTGTTAACCAAAATCAAATAAGATTATTAAAAATCTTCTTTTTTGTTTAAAATTCACACATTTTCGATATCATGGAAGATCATTTATATCAAGGCATCGCTCTGGTGGTTTATCTGGAAAGCGCGATGCAAAAATACATATCAACACATCCCCATTTCTTGTGATAAAATCATACAAGAAACATCAAAAATTTGTTGGGCTCGTCTTGGTTTAGCTTTCCCAGTGGATTGTCAGTTTGTCGGTTAACTCCAAATGATTTCTTCATTGAAACACTTATTTTTAATTGCAAAGTTTCTACTACAAAATGTGTTATTTATCTTTTGAAATTGTGCTATTGGTTGAAGAAAGACATGAAGTTCTTCTATTTCAGTAAAAAGTCTAAAATCTGCTCTGAAATTTGGTGGCTCCTCTAGGAAGCTCAACATGATCCTCCCATTTAAAATATGCTGATCAAGCCCTTTGTTTACCCATCTTTTGGTATCATGTTATTGCTTAAATCTTTTGCTGCTTGATTTTTTTGATATCGTGGTGGCTTTTTTGGATGGAATGCAAGATGATATGTTGAAATCTTTTTGTACGCATCTTCTAATAAGTAGTTGAACTTTTATGGTGGTTTTTCGTCTTGCGACTGTGCATGTGTTTTATTTTAGTTGTTGGTTTTGTTTTAACTTTATACTATATGCTTGATTTTTTAGATGAATGAATGGTTAATATTTTTCCTAAAAAGACTTTTAAATAGTAAATAATCAATTATTATTCACATGGGAGTTATTTACCATTCTTCTCCACTAAGCTAAATTTTATATAAGGTTAAATTTGTCTTCTTCTCCTCTTGATCCTACTTTTTTATTTATCGAGGGTGTGTATTTTTGGTGTTGTAATTATTTTTTAAAAAATAAGCCCCTTCCTTGTATGCTGGTCTCTTTACTTGGAACCCTACATGTACATACATCTTCCGGACCTCTCCTATGTTCACAACTTGATACATCTTCTTCCTTCCACCTTCCTCCCAAAAGAAGGACAAAGGACTAAAGATCATCATATCCGGCAACCATTTTAAGGTGAAGATCATGTACCATTTTACCTCGTGGATCTCTCAGATTAAAATCACTGATTGCTAATCTTATAGCTTTTTTATAATGCAATCTTAATAATCAAGCCGCTGCATTTCTAACAAAGTAGATCCGATCCATAGGAAACATGCTGTCTCTTTCTTCTCCTTCTATAGTTGTTTTTTTTCGACATATTTTTCGTTCTTGTTCTAGATTTCATCTCCATTTTTTCCTTCAAGCTATATTCGATCTCTTGTGATCACCATTCTATTTGAAATTGTAAATCCTAAATGTCAATCTAGCATGTAGATCACATGCCTCCTCATATATTAATCTTGAAAGAAAAAATTGCATTGACCGATCATGATATCCTTTCGAAATCTATATTTGTCTATTTTTGATTTGACCTATTTATAAGTCAGAATCGTGACAAGTAATTTCATTTTTTGGATTAAAATAAAAAAAATCAGATGATAACTTTTAGTAGCAATATTCATTCTTACAAATATTTATTTTATTTTTGTGAAAAAAAGATATGGATTCAATCTTTGTTAGAAGGAAGTAGGAGTTAAGTGAAACTTCTCTCCCACCACCGCTTCTCTCCCTCTCTCGGCCATCTTACGTTCTTTCCCCATATTTCCGATTCTCTCTCCTCCTCCCCAATTTTCAACGACGCCGCGGCCTCGCCTCGCCTCGCCTCGCCATCCAACCAACAAGTGCCGCTCGAAACCACCGACGCCAGCCACCCCTACCCCAACGCCCCGCTTTTGGCCGCTCCATCCCACCGCCGACCCCCGCAACGCTGCGCCAAACCCTCCCGCTGCCGCGACACCTTCGGAGATTCGATCTGCTGCTGCTGTCCATTCCACCGCTCCGTTGTTGCTTCCAGTCACAACTGCGGCCTTCCGTCGTGGGTCAACATAGTTGTCCCCAAATCACGTAAAACACATTAACTTTACTTATTTCTCCATCCCTGCCAGTATACACCTTCTATCCCCAGATTCCATTAGCGGTGACAAGTTGCCCTAATAACCATTCTGTCTGATCTTCAATCGATTTTTGTTTTCCCTAAGAAGGTCGTAATCTGTAGTTGGTGCTCCCTGTCCGAACTATATCAATCATTTTAGGATGATAGCCACTATAGACATCTAATAAATCATGTTTTAATTAAACCATTCGAACATTTAAATTGGTTTAAACAAACTCTGTTCCAGGTTTGTAAAATCCTGTCCATATAATTTGATTGCGTCAATGCGGAGTTAAGCAGCGTCCCGCTGACTACTTTTTGTGGTGGTGGAAGATGCATTGGCCATGATGGTGGTGAAGGCCGGTGAAGGTGGTTTTCTTTCAGATTTCTCGGTACGCTAACGATACTATTTCCTTTGTGGAGGGAGAGGTTGTGGCCGTGGAGGGGGTAACCGATATTCTGGATCTTTTTGGGTTGTTCTTGGGTTTGAATATTAATCATACTAAGTCTGCTTTTATGCCTTTTGGTATGGATGAGGAGGAGGTGGGTATCGAGTAAGAATGTTTTGTAAACGCTTCGGGGGAACTCCCTATCACTTATCTCAGGTTGCCTCTGGTGGACGGTAGGTTGCAACTTTCAGATTGGTTGTCTCTTATTGAAGATGGAGAAGAAGTTGGCGAGCCGGCATGCCATATGTCTGTTTAGAGATGTCTGCCTCCTGCTTTTGAAGGCAGTTCCAGCGGCTATTCCTGTGTTCTTTCTTTCTACTCACTCACTATTTACTTGTGTGAGAAGGAGATTGGAGGCAATTATGAGATGATTCTTTGCTTGGTCGTATTCAGGGGATAAGAAGTGGTTGCCTTTGGTTGGGTGGAAAATTCTGATGGTGGCAAAGGAGGATGGTGTGCTGGGGATATGAAGCTTGGAGGCAACGAATCATGCTCTTCTTGCGAAGTGGGTGACTCATATTTGGGGATGAGGGCCGGATATCCTTTGTAGGAATTGACGCTCAATCCATGTAATATCCCCGGATCCCTCCGTACAGGGTGATGATATATCTTTACCTTCCAATTTCTGGAACATGATTTGCTCCGTGCTTTTGCATGTGGTGCCACTCATGGGGCCTGTTTTAGGGGATGGACGTGACTTTAAATTTTGGAGAGACGACATGACTGGGATTTGATCGTCACAGATTCGCTTTCGTGCATCTTTTTACATTGACAGTTGTCACAGAGATTTCTGTTAGAGATTGTTGGGTTGGCTGTAGCATGTAGCTGGGTGCCTCCTTTTCATATGGACTTGTCAAATCAATGGTTCGAGGAACTTTTGTTGTTGTTGGAGGCACTACAGGTTGAGGAGGGGATGTATGGCTCCGTGGACCATTGGTCATGGTCCGATGGACATTTCACAATGCGGAAGGCATATATGGCTTTCTACAATATGTATGTTTTGAATACGACATTGTTATCGGATCAATATAGCGACTCGTGGAGTTGGAAGGTGCCGCTACGCATCTAGATATTTATTTGGTTGTTGAGAAGGGATCATCTTATGACTGGTGATATGGATAGGCAAGCTCAGTTCTTTCTTGAGTGTGATGGTACTTATGAGTGTTGTTCGGCATAAGATGAAAGCGTTGCACATCCATACTCAGGGTGCCCGATTGCTAAGGAGGTGTGGGTTGCAGCCATGGCATAATGAATAGCAACAAGGGCTTGGAATGAGCTGTGGAGATCCCTTGACACTCTTGAACGTGGTAGTAGTCACACCAATGTGTAGATAGTGGCTATCTTGTGGTTTATATGGCTTGTGCGGAATGGGCCTATCTTTTGGGGGGAGTGAATGTATAGGGAAAATGTGATTGAACATGCTAAGAGCTTAAATACCTTTTGGTCTTCGTAATTCTTTTTATATTACTGTGAATATATAGAAGTTACATGGTAGGCATCTTCTCGACGTCATATCCTCTCATCTTTTTCCTCAAAAAAAGTTGACTGCATCAATCTTTATATTTTGGCTTAAGCTAACTATGATGCAATGCGATAGACAAGATAAGGAAGGAAACATAACACTTGTAGGACATTTGTTAAACTAACAGGGGTGTATTATGATATCGTTCTTATCAATTCGAATCCTTCTTCAATATGAAAATTTGATGATTTCATCGTAGCTTAATGTCAAGTTTTAGCAACATTCAGTTTGAACCGATCATGCTCAAAAGCTTTCGGTTAGAAGCTTTTATCTACTTGATGAATATAAGCAGAACTTGGACCCAACCCTTGCATGAAACTTGAGTTTTTGTTTTGTTATATAATTATATTGAAGATAACTTGAAGTTAAACCTTTTTATTTATTTGCATTTCATGCCTCATTGAAGAACTTGAAGATTGTCTTTTTTTCTTCTCTCTTTTTTCTAGAAAGTTATTCTTGAGCATTTGCCATTTTTTGTAGGATTTGATAACGCACACATGAACACAGACACTCAAATGTCGTGAATATTTCTCTGGATATTTGCAGCTCTTATACATATTTTTTTGAGAGGTTTGCCACTCTTTTGGATGGGAGCTGAGCTTAATCATGCCGACGATAAAAGTCATCCAGTAGTCACTGGTTCAACTGAAAAAGATATGACGGAGAATACAATGCAATGCGTGCCAGGCGGTACCGATGTTATGCCGCTTGATAGCAGTGAAAATGAGGAAATGGAGAAGTTACATAAGGTTGAAACAACTATGCAGAATGAGACATATGTTTACCGACAAGATGTTGTGAGGTGCATTAATCGTGAGGATATGCTAGGAGTTGTGCTTGAAGTACCCGGTGACTCTGACTCCGAGGATAGTGTTACGGACAGCAGTGACAATGACGACGAGGAAAACGATAATGCAGTGGAAAGCGATCATGGCAATGAAGCAGCAGGTGGTGGTGATAAGGGGGAGGAAACCAAAGATGAAAGTGATTCTGGTGACGAGGAATATCAACTTTCAATTGGTGAAGTGAGAATTATGTGGTTGGATGGTACTGAGACGACGAATAATCTCAGAGACCTTACTGTTGTTGATAGAAGTTTCCTTCATGGAGATATTGTTGCCTCCACATCAAATCCTACGGGTCAACTTGGTCTTGTAGTGAATGTCCAAATCACTGTTGACTTACTCTCTCCTACAGGAAAGTTAATAAAACATGTTTCTGCAACTGAATTGACACGCATCAGGAAGTTAGCTATTGGCGATTATGTAGTCCAGGGGCCTTGGCTGGGCCGGGTGGATGATGTTCTTGACAACGTGACTGTGTTATTTGATGATGGGTCTGTGTGTAAAGTCTTGAAGGCTGACCCATCGCGCCTAAAGCCACTTTGCAGAAATACTGCGTACGATTCAGATTTTCCATATTATCCAGGTCAACGTGTCAGGGCTTCATCTTCTTCTGTCTTTAAAAGTTGCAGGTTTCTTTCCGGGTTATGGAAAGCCAACCGCCTTGAAGGTACAGTGACAAAAGTTGAGGCTGGTTCAGTATCTGTTTATTGGACCTCTTCATCCAGCATTGACACTGGTGCGAACTCATCTGCAATTCCCTCTGAACAACAAAATCCAAAAAATCTGACTTTAGTTTCTTGTTTTGAATATGCAAACTGGCAATTGGGAGACTGGTGCCTATACTTGCCACATTCAGGGACACTGTCTTCTTCATGTGGTACATCTCAAATCACTGAAGTTTCTACAGAGAATTGCAACCAGAAGGATACACGTTGTAAGAATGTTGAGGTCAGTCAACATGAAAATGCGGCATATAATTATGAAGATAAGACGATTGGTGGTCTAGAAATTGGTGAACAAGGTTCTGATTGTAATACTAGTGAAGACTTCGATCAAGGTGAAGAATGCGATGCTGATGAGCTCCAAAATATACACAATTATTCAGATTCTTATACAATGTCTGATTGCTGTAGAGATTCTTTGAACGAATTAAAATTGGAAGAAAACTGTCCAAGGCAGGATTGTATTGGTAAAGACAACTCGACAGAAATCGGTAATAGTGCTCCTTCAGGTCAAAAGGAATCCATTCGAGAAAGGTTGCGCAAGAAGCTCCGTAAAGTGTTTGTTAAAAAAGAAACTAAGGGGCATCATAAAGATGAATCGTTTGAAAAAGCTTTTCTTATTGGAAATTCCATAACGAAAGTTGATGTTGCATGGCAAGATGGATCAAGAGAAGTTGGTATCAATTCAACTTCTCTGATTCCAATCAACAGTGCAGGTGTACAAGAGTTTTTTCCTGAAATGTATGTCGTAGAAAAGCCCTCTAATGAAAGTGATGATTTTTCTGAAACAAACCGGGTTGGGGTTGTCAGAAGTGTGAATGCAACAGAGCGCACTGCTTGTGTCAGGTGGTTGAAGTCTGTATCTAAACCTGAAGATCCAAGGGAGTTTGAGGTTGAGGAAGTTGTAAGTGTTTATGAACTTGATGGACATACAGATTATGATTATTCCTATGGTGATGTTGTTATAAGATTGTCCCCTATTGCTCTTGCTGGAGATGCGCCCAATGGAAACTCAGTCGAGGAAGTGAATGATCTTACGATCCCTACACAAGAAAATGGGGCGAATTATAGGCACCCCGGGTCAAGTGCAGAGAAGCCATCTAATGATGAGACCGGCGACACTGTGGATCTGTCATGGGTTGGACATATAACAGGTTTGCAGGATGGTGACATTGAAGTGACATGGGCCGATGGGATGATTTCAAAGGTATGCAATGAACAAATAATTTTGTAATTTTAGTTGAGTGCACACACACACATGCACACACGCAGGCGCAGGCGCACGGACACAATGCACACACCCACACACACGCCCACGCCCACGCCCGCGCACTCGCACACGCACGCACACACACACAGCGATGTCGCCTCTTTAGGCCCCTCTTTCAACTGTGAAAAAATTAAACAATTGTGATGTCGGTGTTTTTTTAGAAGTAGAAATTCATTAGCAACTTAAAACATATACAAAGCGAAAGGAATATTGGTGGAACTCAAATATCCTTGAATATCATTCAATCTACATATAGAATCTAAGTCATGTGCATGAATAGCACGTTGCCTAGGCTGGGACTTTTTTTTTGAGAAATAGAATAGGACATTAGATGTACATGATGCCGCCGAAGAAATCTTTGATAATGTTGAATCCTCCTGAACGTCTTCTAATCTGGTTGGAGAACCTGATTAGTATGATCCACCATAGATTACAATATGACACAATACCAATATTATAGGGATCCTTTTTTGACAACATGTCTAATGCGAAGGATATCATTGGTAATTCTGCCTCTTGAGCATATATGTCCTCTGTGTACACAGTCTTAGCTTCCAAAAACTGCATCTTAAGTTTGAAGCCAACAATATCGCATAAAGCTTTCTCTTCGCACAAGGAAGCATCGACTTCAAAAAGAAGTTCAAATAGAGGAACCTCTAGAAATGGCTTTTCAATCAAAGGTGCTGGTAAAATTTTCTCTTGAGTACCCTTTGTAGGTGTGATCAGTCTTTCAAAAAGAAAGATCTAAATCCGTCAGTTTGCTAGGCTTCACTTGTTGGTTTCTATACTTGAAGCTGCATTGTGTTAGCCAAATGGAATGAAGACGGAAACCGACCACCCTTACGTTGACGAATGCGTGTGTATCTTGTTTTGGAAGGGAGAAGACGAAATGTAGAATCTCATCTGCTAGAAGGTCTGTAGGTATCACTTGGCTTGAACCGGACTGCTCTTGCCACCGTGCAATTAGCAAAAAGATTTTGCTTGTCTTCTGAATTGAATTTGCGGAAAGGGAAACTCGCATCGTAAGAAGGCATACGCTGCTTTAGTAAGACGCCTAGCTGTATACGGTATTACCATTAATCAATCTCCATAAGAAGAGCTTAACCTTTGATGGAAATCATGGCCTCAAATTTCAGCAAAATTCGACCGAATTTCGATTTCGGTGGGTGACCGAAAACCGACCGAAATGGCCGATGTCGACCGAAATTTGAGGGCCTAGTTCAAAAACAGACCGAAATGATTCGTTTCGGTCAGTCTCCGAAACAAAACTGAAATCCGGCATTTAAGGCCTTGATGGAAATTGTTTAGTATGTCAAACCAACTTGCAACATTTAATTCGACCTCGATCAAAGAGTCTGTTTTGGCTAACAAGTACTTCATGTGCTGATTTTGTAGTGTAAATCCTTTTGGGGTAAATGCTTCTTGGAAGCAAGATGACACATATGCGCGTGTTTGTCTATGTGAGACCCTCACCACAGAGAGCCAATGATATTCTGAATCAGCCCATTGCCAAGGCGAGTGTGACACTTTGACTTCCACCTATGCTCAAGAGAAGAATGTGGCCAAGATTCTTCAGCTACAGTTTGACATCTACAAGCCCAAGCAGACTGGTCATTCTCTGCACGTGTACTACAGTTCACTCCGTGGCATGTTCGAGAAGCTTCATAGTTACAAGCCTATTACGACATCTTTTGAGCAGCAGAAGGAATATAGGAACTACACGATGGTTGGAGTTTTCATGGCTGGCCTTGATACAAAGTATGATGCAGCGCGTACTCAGCTTCTCACTGGAGCTACCATACCTCACATGGAGGATGCCTATAGCCGTCTCCGCTGGATTATCATGCCTCCAATGGCCACTCCTCATCCCTCATCAGCTATGGCTGTTTCTCATGGCCGAGGAGGGATGACCCGGTCTAAAGGACCCATCCCTCATGGCAGAGGAGGTGGACCTCCGCGTGGCCCTTGCACCTTTTGCCGTCAACTGGGACATGCATAGGATACACACTACCAGAAGCATGGATATCTCATTTCTGGTCGCATAGCAGAACATATTGAGATCGCAGATACACTTGCTTCCCAGGCCGATCCTCGCCTAGATGATATCGTCTCCGGTATTCAAGAGATCATGACTCATGTTGCAAGAACCACCACTACAGATACCACAACCACAACCAGAGCCTCTTCGAGCTCTTCAAGTATCACTTATTCTTTCACTGGTAGTAATGGTGCAGATATGATAGAGTGGATTATAGACTCTGGTGCTTCCCATCATCTTTGTGGAGACAAAGCACAACTGAGGTCCTACAGGACCATGCCACATAGTAGATGGGTTGTCATTGCCAATGACAACCACTTACCCATTTCAGGACATGGGGAGGTGCATTTGACGCCGTCCATGCTTCTTCAGAATGTCTTATATGCTCCTGACTTTCAGATGTATTTACTTTCCATTAGTCATATTACTAAGGATCTGCATTGTCGTGCGATCTTTGACCCATCGTCTCTTGTGTTTCAGGACATACTCACGGACAGGGTGATTGGATGTGGCTGTGGACAACGAGGCCTCTACAGATTGGTCAACCTCCTCATGTTGGCATTTCTACTATACCTACTGGACCAGTCTCACCATATCTGTGGCGTCTTCGTTTTGGCCACCTTCCTCTGCAGAAGGCCAGAAGCTATGTCATGTTCTCCCTCAGATTTCCATGAGATCCTCCTTCCAGTGTGAGGCATGCCAACTTGGGAAGCACCACTGTTCCTCCTTTCCATTCCATCAGAGTCGGAGTAGTTCTCAGTTATTTGAGCTCATTCATTTAGATATCTGGGGTTCGAGTCGTGTTCCTGATCACCAGGGACATCGTTTTTATCTTGTTGCCGTCGATGATTTTTCTAGACTTTCTTGTGTCTTTTTATTGAAGATTAGAATAGGTCAGAGGCTGGATCTGTGATCAAATCTTTTATTAACGAGATAAAAAATATTTTTCTGCCAATGTCAAATATATTCGTTCTGATAATGCTTTAGAGTTCTGTACCTTAGAGCTTTCTGACTTTCTTAGATCTCTTGGCATTGTTCACCAGACCTCATGTGCCTATACATCCTAGCAGAACGGTGTTGCCGAGAGCAAACACCGTCACTTAATTGATGTGATCCGAACATTGTTGATACAAAGTCGTGCTCCTCATGCCTACTAGGATGATGCTATCCTCACGGCTTGCTATCTAGTGAACCGTATGCCTTCATCTGTGTTGGGAGAGAAGATTCCTTTCTCGATTACGTTTCCCGAAAAGGATCTTTTCTCCCTTATACCTTGCGTGTTTGGTTGATTGCTTTTGTTCATGATGTCTCTCCAGGTCGTGACAAGCTCTCTCCCAGAGCTATCAAGTGCATTTTTGTCGGCTACTCTCGTACCATGAAGGGGTACCGTTACTTTGATATGCTCAGACGGAAATACTATATTAGTGCCGACATTACTTTCTTTGAGTATGTCATACATTTTTCTCTTACAGTCGACAGACTAGCCCCATACGACTCTGACAATGAGATCTACATGCTTCCACCTCCTACTGTCGTACTTCCTCTACACCTGCTCTTGCGACTCCATCTTGTACTGTGATACAGTTTTTGCCACGTGTTTTTACTCGCAGGTCTCGCTCGGTTCCCATTGCTCACATGCCTTGCCCATCATCCAACACGCCTCAGGTATGTAATGAGCACATTGTTTCTATCGATGACACTACTGAGTTGTCTGTACAGCAGGATTCCGTACAGAATGAGCAGGTGCCCTTGGTAGATGATCTTGATGTGTCGATTGCTCTGTGCAAGCAGAAACGTAGGTGTGCTACTTATCCTCAAACCAGGTTTCCTTGAGTAGTTTGTCAGTGGATTTCAGGAGGTTTACCTTGGTACTACCAGCCGTGGAAATACCACAGACATATCAAGAGGATCTTCAGGACAGTCAGTGGAGATTAGCCATGGAGGAGGAGATGGTTGCGTTACAGTCATGTGGTACATGGAGTCTTGTTTCTGCTCCAGTTGGCACATCCATTGTGGGATGCATGGGTGTTTACTATGAAATACCGTGCATATGGTGTTGTGGAGCACTATAAGGTGAGACTTGTGGTACGTGGGTTCACCTGGACATATGTGGTGGACTATCGGGATACTTTCTCTTCAGTTACAAAACATCCTACTCTGCGCATTCTACTTTCTGTTGATGTGATATGAGATTGGCCCCTTTACCAGCTTGATGTGAAGAATGCCTTCCTCTTGGTGATCTACAGGAGGAGGTCTACATGCAATAACCACCTAGGTTTGCTACTGAGGGGGAGTGTCAGAAGGTTCGCAAACTTCATAAGGCTATCTATGGCCTTAAGTAGAGTCGAAGAGCATGGTTTCAGAAGTTCTCAGACTTGATAGAGCAGTAGGGGTTTGTGCGATCGACTGCCGATCACTCTTCATTTGTGCACTGGACCCAGAGAGGTACTATTGTCATTCTTGTTTACATCGATGCTATTATTGTTATAGGGGATGACGAGCATGGTATTCAGAGTGCCAAGGACTTCCTAGGTCAGCAATTTGTGACCACAGACCCTTGTAATTTACGTTACTTCCTTGAACTGGAGTTTGCCAAGAGCCAACGGGGTCTTGTGATGACCCAGAGGAAGTATGTTACATACCTTCTTTCAGAGACAGACATTGCAAATTTTAAACCTGCCACTACTCTTATTGACCCGAGCATGAAGCTATATGATGATGACACCGAGGAGGTCGACAAGAGGAAGTACATGGAGCTTGTTGGCAAGCTACTATATGTGACTATTTCCAGGCCCGACATATCCTTTGCCTTGAGCAAAGTAAGTCAGTTTATAGAGCAGCCCAGACATGCACATATGGATGCAACCCACATGATTTTGAGGTATCTGAAGACTTCACCAGGTACGTGACTTCTTTTCAGCAGAGATACATCTCTTTCAGTTACAACATGTGCATATGCAGATTATGCTGAGTGTCCAAAGAATAGGAAGTCTACTTCAGGCTTCGCTGTGTTCACAGGGAATTTCCTGATTTCTTGGAAGAGCAAGAAGCAGACCGTGGTTACCATATCGAGTGCTGAGTCAGAATATAGGGTCATGGCGTAGGCTAGCACAGAGATGATGTGGGTCAGATCTGTTCTTACTGATCTGACTATAGAGGTGCCTCTTCCCATGCACTTTCAATGTGACATTCATGCTGCTCTTTTCGTTGCCAACAACCCAGCTTTTCATAATAGGACCAAACACATAGAGGTGAACTGTCACTACACTCGTGACATGATACATAAGGGTATTATTACCACTACTCATGTTAGTTCTGGAGATCAGACAACAAATGTTTTTACTAAGGCCCTTGCCAGAGGGCCTTATCAGAGATGTTGTTCCAAGCTGAGCCTGATCGATATCTACGATCCAGTTTGAGGGGTCTGTAATTTGTCCAATAGGTTCCTCTCCTATATAAGATTACTCAAGGACCTCTCATTAATGCAATCATTTCTTTTCCCTCTACAACATCCAATTTCCACATGTTGGTGGGATGCGGATGATTGGATTGAGATGAGCACCTTAGGAGGCAGTTTACCTAGGCTCTTTCTTTACCGTTGCATAGAGAGGCTTCATTGAGGGATTATGGATTGCTGACCTCTCTCGATTTTTAAGTGGCGCATTGGTGACACTTTTTTTTTCGAATTTCTTGCATGAGCATGTCTTGCAGTTGGAATCTTGCCCAGTGATGCTGGAGCTGGAGGTTGAGGAAAGTCCTGGAGGGACACGAGATCGCTAAGCCTGGCTTGAGTGTTTCTCGATGAAGAAGGCCTACGAGGTGTTTGATGTTCGATGTGCATGGGTCGATACAGCCTTGACCAGAGAGAGACTGTAGGCTGATTCAGAAGATGCATGTGCCGTTGAAAATGAAGATTTTTATATGGCTTTTTTGCAGGAAGATGTTGGTGACGGGGGCTTTTGGGGTACATTTTGTCTTAGATTATGTCGTCTCCTACTCTATGTGGGACGATGCAGATGTTGATCATCTTTTCTTTTAGTGTGATGGCATCAAAGATATTTGGCGGGTGGTTGGGGGGTGCATGTTTCTTGTCATGCTCAGTTCTGGATGAGTTTTGCAGAACATATCAATCTATATTGTCACAGACTCAATCTTTTGCCTTATGCTAGGCGTCCATTTGGATTGCGAGGAATGCTCTGGTTCCAATGAGTGGTATTATGTTGAGAATGTTTTAGCGCATGTGCGTTGTTTGTATGAATCATTGTTAAACCACTTGTAATTGTTACCATTAATTTTAAAAACGCGCCTCGAGCAGCCTCATTGAGGCATGCGCTTTGAGGCGCTGCCTCAGACTTCATCTGATTTTTATTTATTTTCTGCTATATATTTTCCCGGTTTCTTTGATTGTGAGCCTTTCATCTTTCGTAGATAAGTAGTTTCAAGTTCTTGAGCGCGCGATTCCCTGAAAGACATTTAATTAACACTCCAGCACCGGCAAGCTGGGGTATTTAATGCATTTATTTTATGGTCTATCAACATATTAAGCTCATTTTTACTTGATTATTTTTTAATCAACATGAATAAATAATTTATTGCATTTTTTTTACAATTTATTAACATATTAAGCTTATTTTTACTTTGTCATGCATGCTCTTTATAAATCAATGCGAACAAAAAACCGAGTCTTGAATTTGTTGAATCTAGTGCTTTAGTCTTTAGTATGAATCAAGCATAAATGTTTTCTTTATTGAAATGTTTGGATGCAAGCCCTTACTTGGACCTAAATTCAGAAGTTTTTGTAAACACTCCTCATCTTTGATTCTATTCATTTGGGACCAAAATAATACTTATCAAAGCATGCGTTGGCAAGGATGGTCATAACATGCAATATTCAAGTATTTAATTACCCGATCCTTATGGTAAAGTAAAAAGTGATCATTGTTTACTCTCTCGACTTTCTCAATTGATCGACACACATAGCTCAACCAATTTTTTAAAAAAATTGTGGACATCCATGACCTTTAGTTAATTTTTTTTCAGAACCTTACTATTTACTATTATTGAGATTAACCCATTGTTGTGTTTGCAAATTGACATCTACTTGACTCCTTACAGTTTGAGAGTCCAAAATGTGAGAGTTATTTAACAACATACAACATCTTATTCTTAAATTTAATTTTTTTCTGCTTATTTAGAGATGTGACATCGATGTTTAGAGATGCAATAATAATTTATTTATATTTGAATTTGCTTTATTAGCCTTTCATGTATTTTGATGGTCGTATTATTTATGTCTTGAACTTTTATTGTTTAGCTCCCACATAATGCGAACTTAGATGTTTGAAATATGAAATTAGCTTTGAAATGTCATGTGTTTATATTTTTTATCAAGCTATTTAATTTCTAGAATTTACAAAATGTAATTACGATTAACTATCATGTTTTATGAATTTTTCTTTATGAAGTGAGGCTTACGCCTTGAGGCCATGCTGGAAAATGCATCTGTACGCTTCATGTTTTTTAAAACCTTGATTGTTACTATGTTGCTAATAAATAGAGTTTTTTGGGTAATCACCTACTAAGGGCCTGTTGGTAGTGCAATGTGCCTACCGTACAAAGGACTAGGGCTCAAATCTTGGGCGGGAGGCTGTATGTATTTCCCCTTCCTTGTTTCAAAAAATAAAAAAAAACACCTACCAAGGGTGCTCCACCCTTCTTTTTTCAGAAAACCTCTCACACTTCTGCTAGATATATCTCTAGCTTGAGCCAGGCTCTTTACCCTCTTTTTGCCCTAGGTAGTACTATAGATAATAAAAAGATAGATCATAACCTTCTTTTGTTGTATTAATCAAACTAGATTTGTGTGCTTTGTAGGAGTGATGTCATTAAGGAGGATGCCGTTCATTCTTTCTTTCCATTTCAGTTTAGGAGTCCAGTATGTCGGGCAATGAATATCTCCTGGGTGATGTCTTCTTTGATAAATTATAGTGGATATTTTGGTAGAAAGGACCATTGGAGGAGTCTTGATATACAATAAATGTAACCCTTTAGAAATTTTGCGCTTTGGTGTTATAAAGAATTACGCCCCTCTTAACTTATGCAATATTAGTTATGCCCCTCCCTTTTTTGCAATATTAGTTGTGTCCCTATCTTCTTGCACCATTATCACTTGTGCCCTTTCGTTGATTTAACCGTCAATAGGGTGAACCGGACCATGGTTTATTCAAATCAATGTGTCTAGTTAAGGATTTTTTTAACATATACCCCTTATCTATTTGACCATGTTTGACTGCCATGTGGCAGCCATTCAATAGAGGGCCATACTTTACTCGTCTTTTCATCTCTTTCTTCCTCTTTTTTCGGAACCACCCAACCTCCACGACCCCAAGTTTGACCACTTTCACAAATTCCTGGCACACCTAACCAAAGGCCTCCACTCCCAAGGACATCAAGACTAGAGCCATTGAGGGAAGAGGGATTGACCCAATCTCAAGGAGAGGCTGGTGGTGCTTCCCACCATCCCTGTGACGGCTCCATCCACCTTCAACTCGATAGTCTCTAGCAAAATATATGTGTAGCACCATCGAGGGGGGAGTTGTCACGGAGCATTGAGGGCGTCGTGAGAGGTGGTGTCGGCACTGGCAGTTGGGGACAATGAGGGAGGGGGCAAAGGCGAGGGCAGTGAGGGAGTCAGCGTCGAGACTCGAGAGGGCAAGCACGGCGATGGTTGGGATTGGGGACAGAGGAGGTGGTGATGGATCTACAGAGGAACAAGAAGATAAAGAAAGATGGTAATTGCAACATTACATTTCTAACTTAGGTTTTCTTTCTAATTACCCTTGCGTCCAAAAATTAACATTTGTTTAAGAGGTGGATGGACAACAACTTATTCGAGGGGCACAAATGATAAAACTACAAGGTAATGGCACAAGTAATATTACAAAATAGGCAGGACATAATAAATATTATAGAAGTTAAGAAAGGCATAACTGTAAAAAATCCTACAAAGAAATGCCGTAATCTTCAAATTGGAGATGTGTTGTACATGCCTTGGGCTATTTTCATGCATTATTTGAGCTTGAAATTTTGATCAAGTAATAAAGAAGTATGGTTCCTTCAAAAATAAAATAAAATAAAGAACTGGCTGATTACCCTTGAATAGTCCTCTTTTGGCTTAAAAGATAAGACTGCTCACAAAAAAACACACTCGAGTAGATATATTAGAATGGCAAGGTGCAAAGAATCTATTTTATTGGGAAATGTCCTTGGGGTTGAACAAGCAATGGTCAGTACAAGTAATAACCCAATCAGGTTTGAATTGCAAATTTCTTTTGGGAGATTCCTTCTTCCCCCTCTTCGGATATGCTCATGCATTGCTTGGATGGCGTCTCAGGATCAGCCTCATGAAAACCTTATATTCTATGAGGAGGTTCTGTCATGTGGAAGTGCTCTTTAATAGAACTTTAACTTTAGTTGGCCTTGACCTAGAAACCACCAGTTTCGCCAGGTGGACCGGGAATGCCAGAATTATCAATTTGTCTGGTAAACTACTTGGAGCCATGTGGCCCATGCCGGATTATTCCAGTATGTTTATACAGCGAAATGCTTTATCTTCACCTTCACATGACCATGTGTATAAAGAAAATATGCTATTAAAACAAGAGTCTTGTGTCTGAAAATTGCTGTCTTATCCTGAGTCTTATTTCCATGTCAACGTGGCCCAGCTTCATTAGTCCTCTCTTAATTTTGTTTGTCAAGGCATTAATTTATATATTTTAACTTCCGAGTTTGTTTGTGATATCTATGATTAATGCTTATGCCAGGTTGGCCCCCAAGCAATTTTTGTTGTTGGTCGTGACGATGATGAAACACTTGGAGGCAGCGAAGATGGTGATGCAGCCAGCTGGGAAACTGTAGAAGAAAATGAAATGGGTCATCTTGATTTAGTTGAAGAGGTAAAACTCTTGTCTCTCCAGATGTTCTCCAGCCAATCTTGCTCTTCGTTTTAAGCTTTTTTAAGTGGATTACAAATATCAAGTCTTATTAATTAGGGATCTGACATGGCTCCTCAACCTGAGAATAACGGTGATGAAACTTCTGAAGAAGATGAAAACAGTAATGTTGCGAAGGGTGGAGCTCTATCGTCTGCTTTAGGTCTTGTTACTAGGCTGGCTTCAGGAATTTTTTCTCGAGGACAAAAGCAAACAGATGAATCTTTCAATGAAGAAAGTAAACTTGGTTCACATGAGTTGCTGACATCTGAGGATGTTACACAACCTGGCAACCTTAACCATGAGAAATCTGGTACAATAGCTGACACCGATGGGGTACAAACATGTGGTGCCTCTACCATCAATGAATCTGAATGCCAGCTCCTTGCAGAAACTAGCAATGCTGAAATGACAACATCAAACAACAGCGAGAAGTATACATTAGATGATGCTGGTACTGAAAGTAATGGAATAAAAGAAAATGGCTTCTATTTCAAACACTTTGACATTACAACCAATCCTCTGGACCATTATTTCATTGGTGAAACTGGACAGGTAGGACTGGTATCTCATGAGTTTGACTTTTCAGCATTTATTTATTACTTATCAATCATCACTGGAACCAAGGCACCATCCCATTTATTTGTATATTTTTGCTAAGCTACTTTGCAGATTCACCTTTATCATGATTTTGTCCTTTGTGTTATTCCGATATATGTTTATACTTGCACGGAAGTTTATGTTTTGAGCATAAAAGACTATAAATTAGATCTGCCTATAGCTTATTAAGGATCCCAAGAGTGAAGTGAGTTCGTGTATTTTGCGCATTAGAAAGCATGGAAGGGACTGAAAAGTCATTATAGTTCAAGGATGTGATGTTCTTGAAGGCGAAAATGGACCATTGATGCAACACGAATTTTGGAATTAAGGCAAATTTAGGGTTTGTCGTCATTTTACTTCTGTCCAATTAGAGTCATTAGTTAATTATACTCACTTCAATGGTCTGGTGGTAGTGCAGTGTGCCTACCACCTAGAAGACCAATGTTCAAATCCATCCTTGTGGAAGTTGCGTTAGGTAGATGACAACCAGTGCAAAAAATAGTCAGATCTTTCAACATGGATTTGAGCAAGAATCCATGTAGCCGACCCTACTAAAAGTGGGAGAAGGCTTTGCCATTTTATTTAGAGTCATCAATTAATTAGGGTTAAGGTTAGCTATTATTTTCACCTAATTTTTAGTCAGTTTCAGTTTCATATTTTATTCAAATAGTGAGGAGATCGCATGTGATCTCTAGTTAGTTATTAGGTTGAGTAATTTAAGGAGTCAAATCAGGGCTTGTTAGAATAGGTAATTTTTATTTTATTTTGTAATTATATTTTTATTTTGTATAAAAATCTCAACTCTAAGGAGGGCCAGAAGTATATATTCAGGTTGGCCAAAGCAAGAGAAAGAAAGACCAAAGACCTTTCTCAAGTGAGATGCATTAAGGACGAGGAAGGTCACGTGCTTGTTACTCAGAAGGATATAGAGACTAGATGGGAGCAGTACTTCCATAAACTTTTCATTGGAGAAGGAAGTAGAGAGATCACTTTGGGTGATCTAGCTAGTAGTGAAAGTTACTTGAATCGTGCATGCTATAGACGAATACAAAGAAAAGAAGTAGAGGAGGCTTTGAAGTCTATGAGACCTGGGAAAGGTGTTGGACCGGATGACATCCCTGTAGAAGTATGGAAAGTTTTAGGTGAGCGTGGTTTGACTTGGCTTACGAATCTATTCAATGTTATTTGGCGAAGCAAGAAAATGCCTGAAGATTGGAGGAGGAGTATCGTGGTGCCTCTTTATAAGAACAAAGGAGACATTCAAAATTGTTCAAATTACAGAGGTATCAAGCTGATGAGTCACACTATGAAAATTTGGGAACGTGTGATCGAAAGAAGGTTGAGGCAAGTTTCCCAAGTAAAAGAAAACCAATTCGGATTCATGCCAGGTCGCTCAACTATTGAAGCCATCCATTTGCTGAGGAGAACAATGGAGATTTATAGAGCTAAAAGGAAGAATATCCATATGATCTTTATTGATTTGGAGAAGGCTTATGATTCCGTCCCACGAGAGGTACTATGGAGAGTTTTGGAGAAGAGACAAATACCTGTCCTATACATTAATCTCATAAAGGATATGTATGATAGGGCTTTATCTTGTGTAAGGACCCCGACGGGGAAGACTGACTATTTTGATATCAACATTGGTTTACATCAAGGTTCAGCTTTGAGTCCATTTCTTTTTACTTTGATTATGGACGAGTTGACACGTCACATTCAGGATGAGTTACCTTGGTGTATGTTATTTGCTGATGATATTGTGTTGATTGACGAGACTAGAGATGGAGTAAATGAGAAGCTTGAGGTTTGGAGACATGCATTGGAGACTAAAGGCTTTCGTATAAGTAGGGCTAAGACGGAATATATGGAATGCACCTTTGATGGAAGCAATGGTGAAGGAATCGAGGTGAAGATTGGTGACGATAACATTCAGAAGAGAGATTCTTTTAGATATCTGGGATCTATTTTGCAACATGATGGGGAAATTGATGGAGATGTTACTAATAGAATAAATGCAGGCTGGCTAAAGTGGAGAGGAGCCTCCGCTGTTCTTTGTGATAAGAAAATTCCTTTAAAAATTAAAGGAAAGTTTTACAAAGCAGCCGTGAGACCTGCTATGCTTTATGGTTCTGAATGTTGGCCTGTGAACCATAGACATGTGCAGAGAATGGTTGTAGCAGAAATGAAAATGCTAAGATGGATGTGTGGACATACACGTAAAGATCGGATTCGGAATGATGCAATTAGAAAGAAAGTTGGTGTAGCTCCGATCGAGGATAAGATGCGAGAAAACCGCTTAAGATGGTTTGGTCATTTGCAAAGAAGGTCAACTGATGCACCGGTTAGGAGATGCGAGTGTTGGGATGTTGAGCCGGCTAAGAGAGGGCGAGGACGGCCCAAGGAGTGTTGGAAAGAGACTATACGAAGGGATCTTAGCTTTTTGGATATAAGTCCGGGATTGACCCAAGATAGATCTGAATGGAGGCGAAGAATCCATGTAGCCGACCCTACTTAATTGTGGGAAAAGGCTTTGTTGTTGTTGTGTTGTAATCCACTCGTCACATATAAAGGCAGTGCTATGATACATTGTTATGGAGATCTCAAGTTTGATAAAAATGGATTCATCTCCTTTTTCCTCTTTCTGTTTCTCTCCATGCGTCTTCGTGCTTCCCTTCCAAACTCCCGTTCTTCTTCTTCCTCCCACCCTTTTAATTTTTCTACCCTAAAAATTCCTTGGTCATTCCACGATACAAAGTTTGATCTACACCTTTTCCTTGATCATTATTATCTAAAATGCTTTGTGTGGACTGTGGACATATATGTAGTTTTACCTTCTATCATATCAAATTTCTTGAGTTTGTCCAGGGTTTACTTTGTCTGAGATATATGAAGGATCTATCCTTCAACAGGTGAATTTGTAAATTTTAAGAAGAATTTCCATTCTACCATCGGACTTATCTCAGTGCCTTTTTGCACCGAGAAATCTCATTTCAGAGTTCTGTATCGGAGGTTCCTATCATCAACATATATCTGGAGTATCAGAATCTCTGTGGTCTTTTTGAGAAACAAAGCACGCTTTTCCCATCTCATATCCTGAATTAATGAGATCGTCTTTAAATTTTTCTTACTAAGCTCTAGGAGCTTGTTTCAAATTGTACGTTGTCTTCTTTAACTTGTAAATATATTCAGGGTTTTTCTCGTCTATAAAACTGGAGGTTGTTTTACACGGATTCTGTCTTTGGTAAATATTTTTAAGAAAGCACTTTTGACATCCATTTGACGTAATTTTATGTCCTTTTTTTTTTGAAAAAGGAAGAGGGTGGCATCCCGATTTGGGACCATAATTTTATGTCTTGATAGGATGTATATGCTAACTATATCTGAATTGATTCAAGCCTTGCTACATGAACATTTGTTTCATTGAAGTCTATTCCTCTACGTTGATTAAAGCCTTTAGCTACTAATCTTGCCTTATTTCTTATTATTTTTCCTTCTTCATTTGATTTATTTTGAATACCTTTTTAGTTCCACTTATTAAATAATTTTAAGGTTCAGGGGCTAGACTCCATACTTGATTTCTGGTGAATTGATTTAGTTCTTCTCTCACTGCATTAAACCAGAATTCATCTTTTATAACTTCTATATTTGAATGTTCTACTTGTGATACATAGCATCTAGTTCAAAGATATTTCTTTAATTATCGGTTCCTTTGGATGGTCTTTATTAAAGTTCCATTCTGTTAGAAAATAGAAAGCGGAAGCGGAATCAGAAATAAAGATAAAGAAAATGAAGAACACAAGAATTTTTACGTGGAACCCTACTCCCTAAGGAGCAGGATGAAACCACGGGTGAAGCCCTTAAAGGGGCGGATATTCTGTTCCTTTTTCTCAATGGATACAAGAGGTGTGTGGCTCCTTATATAGTCTCCACAGAGCCTCCAAATCCACCATTGGTAGATGTGGGACTAAACTCATGGATGGGGTAAATGAATCCTGGAGAGATCCATCTACTCTCCTACAACTCATATGGCACACAACCAAATACTCCAACACTCCCCCTCAAGCTGGAGCATGCAATGCTCAGCTTGGACAAACAGAAAGAAACTCAACTCACAATACATGACACTACAGACAATATCAACTCAACGCGCACAACTGTTAGCTGCTGTCGAGGATGTTGCTCTCATGCCATGCAGGTGAGGAGGACGAATGGGTTGGAGTGTGAGTCAAACTTAGGACTCAGAATCTGACATCGAGTCTGAAACTGCGCCTGGAGTCTCCTCGTCGGAGAACTGGGTCTCTCCCATCTGGCTCAGAGAATGGTACTCTGCTCTGGAGTCCCTATGATACCACATGAAAACCCTTGCCCACATGGCACAGGGAATGGTCCTCTACTCTGAAGTCCCTATGGCTCACATGAAAACTCTAGCCTGACAACACAAGAAAAATGATGGGGACCACGACAAAAGATGGCAAACATGTGCTCATCTGAAAGAAGACCGCATCCTCATGCATGTCCAGTGTTGCAGAAGACGGTATTTGGTATTCAGTCAGATGGGTTACTGAATAGAGAATAATCGATATTCGAACGACTATTCGGAATTAGTCGGTTTTGTATTTTTTAATATAAAAATTATTTATAATACATATATTCTTATATTTTTATACATATGTAATTATTAGTTAACATGAATCCAAGATAAAAGTACCATTCAATATAATAGTCATATAGAATTTGACATTTGTGATGATACTGTGGTAACATGTAACCCATAAAAATTGAAAATTGAAAATTAAAAAAAATATCAAAAGTCAAACTCCAGTCGGCCGAATAGTCGGGCGACTATTCGGTCGGGCCGACTATTGACCGACTGGAGGTCTGTTCAGTCGGGGACCCCCCACACCGCATAGTCGGACCGACTATTCGGGATAGTCGGCCGACTATTGCAACACTGTGCGTGTCTGAAATTGAAGACTCGGAAACCATCTGACGTCGAGTCTGAACAACTGATGTAGAGTCTGAGCAATCCGACTGGTCTGTCGAATATGCAATCTGGGGAATTTGAATAGACATGTGACTCTACATATACTCCCCCTTTCTCCCATACTAGTCGGAATACGTGGCATCGATTATGTTGGGAGAAGACAAGAAATTGGGGGTAAAACATCACTAAGCCAATCACAATTTTCTTCAGCTTTTCAAACATTCATTTCATCCTTTTTTTTCGGCTATTTGATTATTCTCATTTTTTTAATAACCGTTCACCTATTTTTTTCCAGCTATTTCACAATTTTTTTGAAATCATTTTTTAAGCCATTCATTTTTTTTCTTCCGTGGCTTTTCATTTTCATTTTTTTGAAAACTTTTGCGTACGACTTTTTATTGTACGCGCCTCTTTTTTTACACATTTTTATATGGTCGACCAAACCTCCCCTTCCTTTTTTCTACAACTCCCAGTAACGCAAGGCATGCCCCTTTTTGATCATTACGTAGGGTTCTCACTTGGGAACCTAATCCTCAGATGCCGCCCCCAATGGAATATTAGGTTGCGCCTTGGAAGAGCCCTGTCGCCTGGGAGGGATGCAACTGGACTTGCTGGAGAACGGGATGCGGCCGCCTGTGGAGATGATCGGCGTGAGAGGATCAGTGGTGGGGGCTGAAGGTCTCCGCCTGGATATGGGCTTCTTCCTCGACTGTCACCGCCTGGGAGTCTGTAGAGGACATGCTGGAGATCGATGGGGGTTTTGATGTCGCCTGGGGATCTATCTGGGGAGGCGGCAATGTCGCTTGATGCGGCTTGGAGCGATACCACCAGAGATCTGGAGGGTGCACGCATGTGCGCGTGTGCTGCCTGCACATGGCTCGGTTATCGAGGTCACCATGTGACACAGATGGGGGTGAGCCCTAGACTGTCATCCCCGCAAAATAATTTTTTTTTCAGATCTCGCGAGGAGGAGTGGGTTGTGCGCAAGGGCAGGGGCCCTTGAAGATTCACACATGGACGCACGGGGCTGCGGCGTTCCGCCTGGAAGTAGAGAAGGCGATGATTTAGGGTTTGGAACCCTATCACCGCTTCAGCCTGTAAATGCTCGTAAGGAGCCAGAACACCATGCTTCGGTCTGATATGGAGATGATTTAGGGTTTGGAACCCTAAATCTGGAGACGAGCTCTGCCTGGAGCGAGAACTGGATCTTGAAACTTGCTGGATCTCGGCTAGAACACCATGCTTTCGCTACGCCACTCTGATTAGGGTTTCATCAGAAACTCTAGAACGATGAACATATGATCTTCAAGAACAACTTGGTAATCGAATCTTGAAAAAAAATTCAAGAACAACTTCTCGAGAATCGACCCGCTCTGATACCATGTTAGAAAATAGGAAGCGGAATCAGAAATAAAGATAAAGAAAATGAAGAACACAAGAATTTTTACGTGGAACCCTACTCCCTTAGGAGGGGGTTTGAACCGCGGGAGAAGCCCTCAAAGGGGCGGATATTCTATTTCTTTTTCTCAATGGATACATGAGGTGTGTGGCTCCTTATATAGCCTTCACAGAGCCTCCAAGTCCCTACAAATGATAGATGTGGGACTAAACTCATGGATGGGGTAAATGGATCTTGGAGAGATCCATTTACTCTCCTACGACTCATGGCACACAACCAAATACTCTAACACATTCCTTGCATAGGTCATGCACATTAGTGTCATTTATGGTTCTAATGTCTATGAAGGGTAATTCTTCATCATCATCTTCAATTATTTCTTCTTGATTTATTTGTTGAATATCTTCAATGAATTTTATGTGAAAAGTTTCTTTTAATATTAAGATTTCTTATTGAAAACTCTTTATGCATTACTTCTGTTTGAATAACTAATAAAGATACATTTGTTCCTTACCTTCAAACTTGTCTAAGTTAGCTTTAGTGTTTGGTTAGTGCAAAGAGAAAGGTGGACTGGGGTTGTTGATATTGGCGGAGATGAACAAGGTGGTGGTGGCCAAATGGGTCGTTCGGCTGTGGGGGAGCTCGAATGATATTTTTTGTCGGCTCATGAGGAGGATATTTGGGGTTTCTTTGTCTTTGGAGAGCACTCAGATACGAGCTCCCTCTCTGCTTTGGTAGGTAATTATGAAGGTCCTCCCGGCTATGGCAATCAAGATGCGACTGATTCTTAGAGATGGGGAATGATTCAGATTCTGGGAGGATGACTGGATGAGAGATGGACCCCTTAAGGAGCACTTCGTAAGTCTCTTCACCTTGGCCACTAATAGAGACGCTCCGGTCAGACGGTTCTGGGAGCAGTATACCTGGGATTACCACTTCTCCTTATCTTTATATGATCAGATACTGGAGGAGCTGCTCCATATGCAAAGAGATCTTGCGGGCCTGGAGGATACTTCGACTGACAGAGACCATTTTGTGTCAGGTGATGGATGATTCACGATGAGGAAGGCATACCGGTTCTTCAACGACGATGCAAAGTAGGAGATTAACAAAGTCAAATTCGACGCTCAAATCATCTGGAGGAGCAGAGTGCCGAACATGATCAAGGTGTTTCTTTGGATCTTTTGGTTGGGCATGGTTTTTACTAAGACTCGTCGGAGCTGACTACTACGCGTTGATGACTGCATGTGTGATCGATGCGAGTTGGAGGTTGAGGATCTGGATCATTTGTTCGTCTCTTGCCCTTACTTGGCGCAGGTTTGGGTGACACCAACATTCAGTGGCTTAGGGTGGAGGACAACTCCACCTTCTGGCGTTGTATTAGATCAGTGTGCGGCAATGGCCAGGACAATAGCTTTTATCCTTTCAAGGCCATTTTTCAGGGCCAGGTGTTATCCTTTCACTCTTATCCTTTCGCAAACTTCTCAGTTACTCATTCTCTAGTCTCATCAATCAACACAATATCATCAGCAAATAACATACACCAAGGTATGTCATCCTGAATGTGACCATTCAACTCGCCCATAATCAAAATAAAAAGGAATGGACTCAAAATAAACCTTGATGCAAACCAATGTTGATGTTAAAATAGTCAGTCTTCCCAAACTGAATCCTTACACAAGATGAAGCTCTATCATACATATCCTTTATGAGGTTAATGTATAGGATAAGTACTTATTTCTTCTCCAAAGCTCTTTACAATATCTCCCATGGGATAAAGTCATAAGCCTTCTCCAAATCAGTAAAAATTAAAAATCATATGGAGATTCTTCCTTTTAGCTCTATAAATCTCCATTGTTCTCCTCAACAAGTGGATGTCTTCAATAATTGAGGGACCTGGCATGAATCCGAATTATTATTTTTTACTTTGGAAACTTGCCTCAACCTTCTTTCGATCACACGTTTCAAAATTTTCATAGTATGACTCATCAACGTTATACCTCTGTAGTTCACACAATTTTGAATGTCTCCATTGCTCTTAATAAGAGGCACCGCGATGCTTCTCCTTCAATCTGCGGGCATTTTCTTGCTTCGCCAAATAACATTGAATAAAGTTGTTAGCCAAGTCAAATCATGCTCACCTAGAACTCTTCACACTTCTATATGAATATCATCAGGTCCTACACCTTTCTCAGGTTTCATAATAATTAAACCTTCCTCTACTTCCTTTGTATTCGTCTATAGTTTGCACGATTCAAGTAACTTTCACTACTAGCTAGATCCCCCAAAGTGATATCTCTATTTTTCCCCTAATGAAAAGCTTATGGAAATACTGCTTCCATCTGGTCTCTATATCCTTATGAGTAACATACGCGTGTCCTTCCTCATCGTCAATGCATCTCACTTGAGAAAGGTCCTTGGTCTTTCTTTCTCTTACTTTGGCAAGCCTGAATATGTATCCTTCTGACCCTCCTCTTGTAATGATATGAAAATCAACCTCTTCGGATCCTACCATGAATATGGGTATTAGATTCGTCCCGACGAGGCAAATCTAATGGAACATGTTTCGTCATAATTGGAGGCCGTTTCAAATAGTTATGAATTTTGAAAACAAATGAGGTCAATGTCAGTTAAGCTGTCATTAGCTCTTAATCACTATCATTAGTACTAACAAATCTTAATTAAGACAAATGAGCATTAAGTATACTGATCGTGATTAATTATTCATAATTGTGATTATTATCTACTAAGATAATGTTTCTCATCAACAACCATCGCGATTATTACAACCCTTTCCTATATATGAATAGAAATGGGAAGTCATTTCCATGGACTTCATCACCAATTTACCACCAACCACACGTGGCAAAGATAGTATTTGTGTGATAATAGATCGACTTATCGAGGTAGCATATTTTATTGCAATAAGCTTAATTACTACTCCAGATCAACTTGTTGAATTATACATTGCACATGTGATCCGTCTTCATGATATTCCAAAGGAGGTAATTTCTGATCGAGATTCGTGATTCACCTCACATTATTGGGATAATTTTATGAAAGCACTAAGCACACAACTTTCTTTGAGTACAACATATCACCCTCAGACAGATAATCAATTAGAGTGTACCATTCAGACCTTAGAAGATATGTTGCGAGCATGCGCCTTAGAATGGAAAGGATCATAAGTTAAGCATTCGCCACTTGCATAATTCACCTGTAATAATAGTTATCATGCAAGTATTGGCATGGCACCCTTTGAGGTACTATATAGGCGTAGGTGTACCACTCCCTTATGATGTCAAGAGGTTGGAATAAAGAACCTTTATGACTTAGATAGAATTAATGAGATATAAGAAGCTGTGGAGTTTGCTTGAAAAAAACTGATAACTGCTCAAAACCGTCAGAAGAGTTATAGTGATACTAGATGCACAAACCTCGAGTTTGATGTAGATGATTTCATTCTTTTAAAGGCCTCCCCTATGAGGGGAATACAAAGATTTGGCTTGCGAGGAAAGTTAGCACTCAAGTTTGTGAGACCCTTCAAAATTATCCAGCAGGTCGGTAAAGTGGCATATATACTTGCACTTCCTCCTCATCTTTCAGGAATACACGATGCCTTTCTCATATCAAATCTGAGGAAGTATGGTAGGGATCCCGGGCATGTTATAAGTTATAATGATCTACAAGTTGAGTCAGACTTAACATACCTAGAAATTCCAATGCAAATATTAGACAAAGATGTCAAGAAATTACGAAATAAAGAGGTGCCTCTTGTCAAAGTGTTGTGGCGATGCCAAAATTTTGAAGAAACTACATGAGAACCTGAGTTAGATATGGGAGAGAAGTATCCCTATATATTTTGTATGAATATCACATGTTTGTATACACTTGGCTTTAAATGAAAATAAGTTCATTCTCTTTAAGGTTTTTATGCATTTCATCTTCTTTAAGGTTTTTATATTTCCATCTCAAGGACGAGACTTCCTTTAAGGTTTTTATGATTGTAAAGTTTTGAAAATCAACTTCTTCGGATCCTACAATGAATATTGATATTAGATTCGTCTCGACGAGATGGATTAAATAAAACCTGTTTCATCTTAATTGGAGGTCGTTTTGAATAGATATGAATTTTGAAAGAAAACGAGGTTGACATCGGTTAAGCCGTCATTAGCTCTTAATCACCATCATTAGTACTAACAAATCTTGATTAAAAATACAAATGATCATTAAACATGCTGATCATGGTTAAGGAAAGTTGATCATGGCTTAGTAGATATTAATCATTGTTACGAATAATTAATCATGATCAGTGCTAATTAATCGTGATCAGCGTTAATGAAGAGTCATTATCGAAATCATGGATTTGGTGATGACGTGACGGTTGACTGGGATCGTGTTGTGCATTTGGCGAATAATGATTTCCCGGTCTTGCTGACCAGGCACCGACTGAGATGACACGTAGGCATTCAAAGATCTATAAATACCCATACAATTTCATTCTCTACGACTTCCATTCCAGTACCACCCTAGGGCTAGGGTTGAGAGGTTAAGAGAAGGGGGAGGGAGGGAGGGAAGAAGCGCTAGCAAAACGCTGCTGGGAAGAGGAGATGGAAGAGTAAACACTCCTCTTCTCGATGGCTTCGGAAAGATGGTAAGTAGATCTTTTTAGTTCATGTTTCGATATGTTTCTTTGAAAACTCGTGTTTTCTTTTGAGTTTCTCTAGATATACGGGGAAACTTTGCCGAAATTTTCCCTTAAATATCTTCCGATATAAGGAAAAATTTTATCGAAATTTTCCCTGAAATATCTTCCGATATTAGGGGTGACTTTGCCGAAATTTTCCTTAGAATATCACCCGATATAAGGGTAGACTACCAAAATTTTGAGAATTCATGTTCTTCACATTTTCACGTTCCTTGTTCGTTCTTCGTGTTCTTTGTTCGTTCTTCTCGTTCTTCATTTATTCTTCACATTCTTTGTGTTCTTGACATGTAAATGAAATTTATCATTTCAGGAGCTAATCATCCCCTTAGTTGAACACGAATCAAGATATATTGGTCCCATTGACAAGTTAACATGACCATGTAATGAAATCCTTCCTCTTGTTGTTGGGTTTTCGAGTTAAACTGAATAAAATTAATGTTTATTACGAAGAACGTTCACATGCTTGCTTCATGATTTACTCTAAAACAATTGCAAAAATAGAGTTTGATGTAATGAATCATCCCCGTAAATGTTATGTGATAAAGCTAGGAGGGGAAGAATGTTTGGCATCGAAGACGAGAGGTGCGACAAATGTGAGGACTCTATGGAAGATGCGAATCACATGTTCTTTGGGTACGCTACATCGACGCAAGTTTGGAGGGGCACATAGCTCGCTTGGGTTGAGACCACTGCGACTAATGCTTTTTGGAGATCGATCCGCTCTATAGGCAGGGGTTTGTCGGATGATTGCTCTAAGCCTTTTACGGCGTTGTGGGCCATTTGGTTGGGGCGGAATGATGTGATATTCAAAAATCATAGATTTTACTGGGAGAATGTGGTTTCCCACTACATGGCCTTGTATAATTTTTGGACATCTCTGCAGTGTATCCTTTATTTTCAAGTATTAATACAATCTGTGGTGACTCCCGACTCGGGAGCTCACCCTCTTTTGCATGTCAAAAAATGATTGATGTAGACTACTATACATATATTAGGTGATAATTAATATGGCGTAAATGTGATCCAGTTACAATTTTCGTTCTATCTTTTACGATAAGGATGGCTTGGAGTAGATACTATAGGTCGGGCATGCAACCTGTAGGTTTAAAAGAGCATCTGTATTGGCATGCCATACCTAGGTGGCATACGTTTGCCTGGATATGTTGAACGTGCATAATAAATTATTTGCAACGCATGTTACTCGGCTGCCATTAGGCGGGTTGATTGACTGAAGATGTGGTCGTGCCATATGGTTTAATAATGCCTGGAACACGATAACATGTATTTAAAGCCACAAGTATATGTGATTAAAGGTTAACATGTTGTTTTAAGCTACCGAGTCTTTGAAGATGGTGTGCTTCCTTGTTTGTCAGGTTGAAGGTCTGGAACCCTAGATAATAAAATAAAATGAAATTATCAGGCTAGTATTAGAAGATTGGTTGAGGAGACATGCGACAACATAAGATCACAAGATCAACGCAATCTCCAATCCTGAAGTGTCCACAGCTTCGAAGTCCATGAGAGGTGAGGTAAACCACCTGGACTAATCCCTGACGTGGAATAGAAGGAATATGATTTAATCTAATGAAAAGAAATAAACTTTTTGGTATAATAAGTTTTGCTAAACTACGCTACTTGTTTACTTTTTTCTTCTTCATTATTTAACACTCGGTAATTTTATCTTACGATTTCTGAAAATTCAAAAGGTATCGTGAGCCATCGCAAGGATTGTAGTCAACCGACCAACCAACTAACAGTACTATCATCTAGTCTAAGGTAGTTCGCATTTTTTTCTTTTCCTTCAGCTTGATATACATGTATAAGAAAATAGTGGGACATGTTTTCTATGAAAGCCTTATTTTGTGAATGGAATAAAAATGTGAGATCTATAGGTAGCATTTATTGCAGTCTGTTTCTGAATGTTAGCTATTATTATTGGATACAACTATTGCTGGGTGCTTTTATTATGCGTAGCATACTTGAGGCTCCCATTGGTGGTAGGGAAGCCGTAGGCCGGTGAGTGGACGAAGCTGCTGGAAAGATTGGAAGGAAGGTTGGCTGGATGGAAGGTGACAATGCTCTCAAAAGGGGGAGGAAGCTAGTGCTTTTGAAGCTTGTTCTCTCGGCCATCACGATTTTCTTTTGTTCCATGAGGTCGCTGCATGCAGGGGTTTGTGCCAAGCTGGAGACATTGATGGGATTTTTCTGGTCGGACGAGCAACAAGGTAGGAAGGGTATCCACCTGGTGGATTGGGGCAAGGTGACATCAGCTAAGAGGAATGGTGGACTAAGGTGCTGCGGTTGAGGGAAATGAATAAGGCGTTTATGGTGAAGTAGGTGGTACGAATTTGGGGGAAATCGCAGGACATGGCATGTCGTATGCTCAAGAAGATCTATGGAGTTACTATGTCGTTGGATGCGGTCCCTAGACGTCTTGCTTTAGCCTTATGTAAGGGGATTATAACGGTCGTTTCAGAGATTGCAATTAAGATGAAACCGGTAATGGGGGATGGTGCAGGTTTCCATTTCAGGATTGATGACTGGATGGGAAATGGAGCAGTAAGGGTGTGCTACCTGTGCCTTGTGAGGTTGACTGGTAATAGAGAGGTGCGTATGCAACGGGTTTGGGACCGTGGGGCATGGACCCCTACGTTTACGTCTGCATTATCAGAGCAGAGGGTTGAGGAGTTCCTCTCTCTTCAGACTGAGTTGCTACGGAACGAGAGTCCGATGTCGGGCAGAGATCACTATGTTTGGGGATATGGGAAATTTACGGTGCGGAAGGCCTATCGTTATCTGATGGAAGACGGGGTGGAGGTACAAAAGGAGGTTCGTGTAGGAATGATATGGCGGTGGATGGTACCTAACAAAATTAAAGTTTTCATGTGGCTCTTCAGATTGGGGAGGATCCTCACCAAAGACCGTCGGGGTCAGTTGCTGGGGTTGGAGGATATTACTCGCGACAGATGCGGGTTGGCGAGGGAGGATGTGGATCATCTTTTCTTCTCATGTCCGCTCTCGACAGAGGTTTGGAGCCGGCCCAGCCGGGTGAACACCACACTGCTTGTACGTAATGACTGCCTATGTGGCTTTGGGCATGAGGATAACTCGTACTTGTTCACGGTGTTTCGGTCAATTTGGTGCGTGAGGAATAAGGTCATTTTGAGGGGTGGGGTGTGTTTCATACCGATAATGTGATGGGGCACTGTAGGACGCGTTGTACAACATGACAAACGTGATATGATGTAATACCCATGCTTTGATACACACACATACACATTGTGGTGGGTCCCAACGTGGGACGCCACCCTTTTTCTAAAAAAAGCTATTGCTGAGTAACCAGATCCGGTAAATGGAGGATCCGATGATCCAAAACTGTGGTTGTGACACCTTTGAGTCAGGATTTTTGTACAAAACTTCATAAGCTTTGGACTTAGCTTTGCTTACCTCCTTCTTTGTTTCCTTCGTCGCTATTTTGTAGTTTGTAACAGTTCCTCTGTTCTGACTGTTCTTGACTATGGAGGATTGAACAAAATTCTCAAACGACTACAACATCAACGAAATCAATAAAATTAAAGCATCGCCTTCTCCTATATTTTGCCATATATGCTTAAAACTAAAAGCAATGTGTTTAAGTGATCTAGGTGCTCTTTAAGAGTGAGCTTTCTTGCATATGAAGCCAGAATCAATGTTCCTTTAACACCTTGTTGGTTAGAGACATCTTCGGGTACATACTCTCCAATCTCAATTATAGAGTCATGACTATCATCCCATTGATGATCTTCGTGATAATCTTGTCGAGTATGCCTTTTCTTTTTGCCTGAACAACTCCGTGGGCTTGAGGGTCCTAACCCTATCATTGTCCAATGGTGCTTATATGCCCTGCTGCTTGAGAAGGGTTCACATCTTGACCTTCCAAAGGCTAAAATAATTCTTGCCAGTGAATTTATTGATCTTCACATTATGTGATGTCATCTTCTCCTTGCTTCAAACAAACTTGACTCTGATACCAATTTGTTGTGTGTAATAGAGTGAGGCACGTAAAGAAACATATGCATAAGTAATCGCGGAACTATCACAACACAAATTTTACAAGGTTCATTTGTAACAAGATACATCCTTAGTGGCGACGACGAATCTCTCTCAGTACAATGAAAGAACTGTAGTATGGAGGATGATTCAAAACTCTAATTCTATGGGGCTTATAGTACACCCCTATAAATGGATCCCAATCCCTCTTTGCTGATCCTAATCCAAATAGTGTTCGAACCTCAAAAAATAAAAAAGGATCCAAATCCCAATATAAATAGGATTGCATGATTCAAGGCACTTCAAGAAAAAGGTTTGCATTTCACGTATTGTGCAACCTTATTTCTTCTGAGCATGACCTCAGATTTCAGCGAAATTCGATCAAATTTCTATCGAATATCGATATCCATTCGAATTCGAAATTCGACTGAAATGGTTGAAATGATCGAAATACGGGGGCTCTACTAAAAAAATGACCAACATGATCGAAATTTCTGTCGAAATTCAACCGAAATTCCGTTTCGGTCGGTCACCGAAATGGTGACCGAAACCGACATTTAAGGCCTTGCTTCTGAGATCTTGAACAACTGATGCATGTATCTTGTGCTTGATCGATTTCATCTCTGTGGTCGAAGTGGAACATGTTGCTCTTTGTTGACAACCTTCTCCTAGTGAACAATTTCCATGGCTTTTTTGCTTTGGTAACCAATCAAGTGATTATGTGGAAGAGGCTTGTTCTATGGGAGCTCGGGCTCCTGCGTTTGCTTTTGGTTTCTCTAAACAAAGGATGCATGGTTTCTGAAGGATGATAAACCTTCGTAAGAAGAGTTTGACATGAGTAGTTGACGTAGGCACATTATTGAACTGTATCAATCAAGACCTTAAATTTTGAATTCATTTCGCTAAAGTTCAGAAAGAGAAATTTTGGAGAATGCCAACGAGATCATCTTAAATCACATAAATGACTCTATGCTCGATTCTTTCCGAAATTAAGGTTTCAAATGCTTGTAAATCAACACATAAGATGGAAATCATTCCTCGATTATATTTAACTTTTTCTCTTTTATTCGAAAGTCACATTTCTCCCGTACATTAATCAATGTCTTTGGCCTTTCCTTGGGTAAGATTAAGTAGGAGATAAGCGATGCGAACGAGTTGTGGGAAAATATCTCGAAATAGGTTTGACTATGGTCTCGAGCCATGGTATATTTGTAACGTCCCGGGCCCCATGCCCAGTTCGTTATCAGGGATTACTGATCCAGACAACCTGTTGGGCTTGGGCCCAACTGGAGCCTTTGACTATATCCCAAAATGCTTAAGCCCATGCTCTCTAGTATTAGCCCCTACTACTTATAAGCTACTATTGCACTTTGTGATTACTAGATGTGGTACCATGTTTGGTGCTACAATATTTTTCAAATTCATATGGACATTACCGATCTAAATCGAGCATGTTTGAACTAATACGAGCTACATTTTTCGAGGAAGAAGGTGACATCAAGGAGATGCCCACCCTTAAGTTTCTATGTATTCACCTTATCTAAAATAAAACAATTACAAGGATCAGAAGATCCGAGGGTTTTTTTGCATGCTATAATACATTCTCCATGTATATTCTTTCTTATCGGAATATGGATCTATTTCATGGAAGCCATAACTATTTATGTAGTTGTCCCTCACGTATAGAGAAGGGGACAAAACACAATTAGTCTTAGGTCTCCTTGTGGCATAATGCCTGTTTTTAGAGGGGCCTAAAGTCTGACAAGTGTGATACCACAATGTCGTCGGGGAGAGTCTTCCCTAACTTCTGTAAAATAAAGGTGCAAAAATAAATTTGAAGTAGTATTATTGTCATAATCATCGCTCATGTTGATATGTAGTAGCAGCATGCTGCTTAGAGTCAGACTTGGTTTCTAAACTGAAAGTAAAAAACCATAATATGGTATTCACCTTTTCGTTCAGAATGGGATGATACACGCATTATAACAATGTTCACTAAATCTGTCTGTGCGCTCGCACATGCGACCGCATATACCTGAGTGCCATCCTTAGCCCACCACATTCTCGAAGCCCCCTTCTATGCGCCATATGCGCATATGCGGACTGCATAAGCGGGCTGTGCAGATGCATATGCGCATTGTGCGACCCGCTTAGGTTGCAACCTGCATATATGGGTTATCGTATCCATATCTTAGATCCGGGTATGATTGGGATAGGGGAAACCCAATTCCAGCGATAGAAAAGAATCCAAATCCCCCAAGGGTTTAATAGTATTTTTTATGTTTGATTTTTTTACATGGTACCACTAGTTTTTTTAATGTTTGATGTGCTGGCATCTTTTTTTAATCTTTGATGATATTGTTATTCGATCCTACGTTGTAATAAAACTCTACACCCATTTCTTTTGATGCTATTGCTATTTTTTTATGTTAGATGCTACTGTTATTCAATCTTACATAGTAACAGAAAGATACCACTATTTTTTGTGCTTCTGTTATCTTTTTATGTTTGATGCAGAATTCCCACGTAACAAATCATATCTTTTGTTTATAGGTATTAATATATATTATATATAGAATTATGAATATAATATAAATCTTAATTGTAACATAATATGTTACATACATAATAATCATGAAGGTGATGTATATAGAATTCTGAATTCTCATGTTATGTTTGATTTTTTTGATGTTTGAATGATATTGCGATGTATGATATTGTTTTCTAACAATGTTTAGGATTGATGTTTTGAGCTCTACATGAAAGTCATTTTTATTAGATTTTCTATTGGACCACATTTATTCATAAATTTAGTTCAGTTGTAGTCACTTTGCTAGATATTTATTTATTTTTAAATAAAAATAAGAAACCACGTATAACCGCATATACCCCGCATATGCCCCTGCATCCCGCTTAATCGCTATTCAGTGAACTGTCCGAACGCATATGCATATTACTTTCCTGAATCTTGATTATATATACGAAAATAAAAAGAGCATAACTATGATATTAGATTAAAACTTGAATTTAACTATTACACCTTGCTTCTAATTAATTTAGTTTGGATTAAAATCGTAAAATATGGAACTAACTAAAGAAACTTTTTTCAAACAATATAAAACTTTCAAAAAACTCAGCACAACAACATAGAAATGTGCAAAAATTAATTGGCATCATCGGATTTGATAAAAGCAAAATGTATACTTTCCTTATTTTTCTTCTTTCACCAAATAACATGCAATTTCGGTGAAATTTTACGAAAATCTTGGGAAAGAAATAGTAGTGTTTCGGTTTTGCGCATACGGAGAAAGGAAAATTTTGGCTAAATTCAATTGATTCTTGCTGAAATTCGAGGTCATGCTATAAATCATCGCCTTGTGTGCATGTTTTTGGTTCTTGACCGAATACTTCTTGTTGATCGATCATATCTGTTCTCAAGAAATGGTATCGGAGTTGTGGTTCAGAAAGCAACCTCGTCACCAATGGCCGAAGAGTCAAAGATGAAGATTGAGAAGTTTAATAGACCGAAATTCGTATATTGGAGGATGCATAAATATATTTTGTACTAGAAAAAATTCTAGATTGAATGGAAGAACCTCGAATCCATGAAGGAGGAGTAGGTCCTATCGAAAAGCCTTGGGAACTATAGGATTTATTTTTACTCCATTGGATTTATTTTTACTCCATTGCCGGTCTCATACAACATTACGGACAAGAAAATGGTATTTTTTTTCTCGAAGCGCTAGAAAAGATATATGAGAAGTGTTGAGATTCTATTTATCTTATGTTTCTTTTTATGTATTTTCTATTTTTTTCATTTTCTTTATGTAATTTGCCCAACGGGTCTCTCCCAAGGTTCAGAAATGCGGTTCATGCGGCCGCATATGCGTATGCGGTGGCCTATCCGAAGCGCATTTACATTATGCGGTCATATGCGGTCCAGCTGCATATGCGGGCCGCCTAAACCGCATATGCGACCGCTTAGTCAGTTGATATGCGGTGTAGTTTGGGATCCGATTTAGGATCCATATATAAAAAACCCTTCAATATAATTTTCATTTCTCTCGTTCCAGCGCCTCCACGCCTCCATCGTTTTCTCCCGCATTCGAATTGCCCTAACCTCCATTGCGCCTCCACGCTCCAGCGCCTCCACCCTCGCCGCCTCCGCCCTCGACGTCTCGCCGCCTCCACGCTCCAGCGTCTCCGCCCTCGACGCCTCGCCGCCTTCACGCTCCAGCGCCTCCGCCCTCGACGCCTCACCGCCTCCACGCTCCAGCGCCTCCGCCTTCGACGCCTCGCCGCCTCCGGCCCTTTACGCTCCAGCGCCTCTGCCCTCGCCGCCTCCAGGCTCCACTCCAGTCTCCAGCGTATGTAGCCCTATATGATTTTTTTTCTTTTTGGGAATATTCATTTTTCTGTACCGCCAGAATTTTGTCTTTAAATGCTCATTGGAAACAAGAGGAGGGAGAGGGGGAATGGAAATATATAAATTATCCTCTCTGCTCATTGAAAATTTCAGTTCAATATTTTACCAGAAACATGGAACTTTTGGAGTGTAAAAACTAAGGGGAAATATGCAGATCACATGTTATCACAGAACTACTGAATAAGGGGAAATATGCAGATCACAGAACTACTGAAAAAGAAAAAGGAGATGGAAATAACAGCCTCCTATGACAAGTAAAATCCATGCAGATATCTTTTTACCAGTAAACCTAAATAAAGAATGATGATATTCACAGCTATTAATTTCGAAATTATTGGGTTGTTCATCCATGCGTGAATATACGAGCAATGTTCACGAAATGATGTTGAACTGTAAGATTAAATTCTTACCGCTAGAGCCCAATCAATACCGCCTATTTGTATAAGAATATGTTTTTATTATAGTTTGAAGAAGTTATATAAGTTATTAGTTATGTGTGGTCCAACTCTCTTTATAAATTCTGTAGTTTCATTTTAATTTTTATATATGTATAATGTAATCATGTTACAATGACACGTCATTTTTGGATAACCGATTTGCAATTTGCATTTCTTATTTTCAATGACACATCATTTTTGTACCATGTTTAGGTCGGTCATTATGGTTACCCCTTCCACGCCTACAACGACAGAATCCACATTCTATGTTCCACCCGGTTCTACCGATCCAGGGTGGAAATATGCATACCTCATCGAGAGGACCGATTCGAACACGGTTGGGTGTCGCTTGTGCGGCAAGGTCATAAAAGGAGGCATCAATAGGATGAAGCAACATCTCGCACACATCAAGGGAAATACAAGGGCATGTCCAAAGGCTGATGGAGATGTGCAAAAGGAAATCAGAGATTATGTGGAGGATATTATGAAGAAGAAGAATGAAAAAGTTGTTAGTATGAGAGAACTGCGGGAGGAAGTAACAATCAAGGCATCTGATGGTTCTTCTAACCATCCATCAAAAGGAGGTGCTAGTACAAAAAGACCTCGTGTATCTGAAGATGATGTGTCTTTGGGCACAACAATGCGGCAGACAGTGATTAAAGATGTTTTAGCCAAAGAGGAGCGTGCACGTGTCAACAAATTCGTGGCCAAATTCTTTTATGATGCTGACATTCCCTTCAATGTGGTCACTAAAAATTCCTTTATCCGAATGTGCGAGGCAATTGGACAATATGGAAGCGGATACAAGCCACCTTCATACTATGAAATTACAGAAACTTTGTTGAAGGAGGAAGTGGGTGAAACAAAGGAATATTTAAAGAGTCATAATGAATCGTGGAAAAACAATGGTTGTTCAATAATGACCGATGCATGGACTGACATGAGGGGAAGGAGCATTATGAACTTGTGTGTTAATTGTGACTTGGGCACAACTTTCTTGAAGTCCGTTGACGCATCCGCAGACTCTCACACGACTGAATATATCTCTTCTCTCGTAGAGGATTGTATCAAGGATGTTGGAGAAGATTATGTTGTACAAGTTGTTACAGACAATGCTTCTACAAATATGGCAGCCGGACGACTTCTTAAGACTAAATATCCAAGGATATTTTGGTCTTCATGTGCGGCCCATTGCATTGATCTTGTTCTTGAGGAGATTGGAAAGGAATCAAAGATAAAAAATTGCATCACCAAGGCTAGAACTCTCACTCTCTTTATTTACAGTCATGCAAAGACTTTGAGCTTGATGAGACAGTTCACCCAGAAGGGTGAAATTGTTTGGCCAGGGCAAACAAGATTTGCCACCACTTTCCTTACACTACAGAGCGTGATGGACAAGAAGAAAAAATTACGGTTGATGTTCTCTTCTGATGAGTGGAGAGAGTGCAAGTGGTCAAAGACCAGAAAAGGTGAGGTAGCTGCATCCATTGTCCTCAGTTCATCATTTTGGAGCCAAGTGCCTTTGACGTTGAAGATCTTCTCTCCACTAGTCTACCTCTTGCGTGTGTTTGATGGAGAAAGGAAGCCCTCAATGGGCTTTGTATATGGAGGATTGGAGGATGCAAAAAATGAAATAAAGGCTATTTTTTAAAATGTTGAACATTCATACAAGCCATTTGTAGATGCCATTACCTTGAAGACGAAAGGAAGATTAGATAGCCCCCTCCATCTTGCAGCTTTCTATCTCAATCTCTATTATTTTTACAGGGATAGCGATGCAATTTCTAAAGATAGCTTCGCCGTTGATGGTTTGATGGAATGTGTAGAGATTTTTTATCCTGAGTTGGAGATTCAGGATGCCATCACGAAGAAAGAGATTCATATTTACCGAAGAGGAGAAGGAGCATTTGGAAAGCCAATGGCTGTCAGACAAAGATCCACCAATGATGATGATTTCAATCCTGGTAATATATCTCAAGCTTATTATCGACGGTAAAGTTCTTAAGTTAGATTTATTATTTTACAAGTCATTAATTGTGCAATCTCTTGTAGCTCATTGGTGGATGCTATATGGTTCTCAAACGCCTTATTTGAAAGAAATGACTTTGAGAATTCTGAAGTTGACATCCTCTTCTTCAGCCTGTGAGAGGAATTGGAGCTCATTTGCAGCGGTATAACTATCACTATTTGGATGTACAATTATATGTATTCATTATTCATTGAGTCATTATAATTTATAATTGATCAATTTTATATATTCTTAATGCAGATTCACACCAAAAAAAGGAACAAACTAGAAACCAAGAGATTGAATGATTTGGTTTTTGTGAAATTCAATTCAAAGCTGAAGGAGCGTCGATCACTAACTGGGAGAGATCCATTTGTTTCAAAGGATAGGACACATGTCATGGATTGGATTGGTTCCAGTGAAGAAGAAGAAGAAATCTTCCAAGGGTCGGGGCTCACATGGAACTTGGTTGCAGAAGCAAGTGGGGCAGAAGAATTTGCTGAGAATAGGAGGAGCCAAAGGAATGCGGAAGCTTTGTCAACTTTGGGCGAAGAAGAAGAATTTATGAGTGATTCGGAAGGCGATGATGATATTCCAACAATCAATTTTGAAGATGATTTAGATTAGAATTTAGAAGCCGGTTTATAACTTTATATATTTGAACATTCTGCATTCTGAAACATTTTTTGATATCTAAATGAACTATGTAGCTTTTTATTGTGGTGCTTTTTTTATTTTTAAAAGTATGTTTTTGTATGAATCTAAAGGAAACATGTATTTTTTTGTCTCTGACATCACAATTAAATGTTTATCTTTAATATTTTTTATTTAAATAATACAAACCACATAATCCGCATATACTTCCGCATATCCGCTTACTCGCTCGGGACCGCCTGACCGAACGAATACCGCATACCGACTTTTGGAACATTGGTCTCTCCTCTATATAAGGGAACCCTATAGCCTCATGAATATGTAATTGATTATTTTTCCTGTCCTATAGTATTAGAGTGACGGTCCTAGATCGGAGTTCTCGTACCCTATCGTGTCGTAGACCTCACCCGTCACCCGCATCTCTTCGCGGGGCTGTCGTTGTCGCAGCCTCTCCACACCGCCGCTGATGCCTCTCCTCTCCGTGGGGCTGCCTCAGCCCCCTCTTCCTCTCTCCACAGGGCCGCCATCGCCACCCCTTTCCCCTTCATGCATGCCGCTGCGCAGCGGTCCTAGCTATTCGTAGGGGTCCTCCGGGCCCCTACGCATGCCACTGACCACCGCAGAATCATCCGCAGGATGCGATGGGACATTTTCCGGCCCACATGGGCATTTTTTTCCTCTCCGTGACCAAACAACAATCTGAAATGGCCTGATTTTAACAGGAAAATGAGATATCAGACATGTAAATCTCGTCTTCCGACCTAGCACGGCTTGAGGAGTAACGAGGATGGTTATATGAGTCTACATGTACAGTCAATCCTTTATATGATTGTGTAGACTTGCTCGATTCGGTCTATCTCCCCAATCGAGTTCCATTTTTTTGGCTTTCTTTCATCATGTCAGAAAACAAGGGTGATGGCTTCTCTTCATTCGGCGCCTTCAAGGGCCCGATTCCCATCGTAAAGATGGATGGGACCAACTATGAGTTGTGGTCTATGCAGTTTCTGACTCTTATGCATTGCAACAACAATGAGCACATTCTGACAAAGCCAGTTCGTACAGACAAGACTGGGGACAATGCTTCGTAGAGGTAAGATTGCGCATATACTTGTGTTTGGCTCTCTGGGATTCAGAGATTGCCAACGATATTATGAACCGGCTCACCGTCAAGGCGATGTGGGACATTCTAGCAGCGACCTATGCCCAAGAGAAGAACGAGACCAAAATTCTTCAGCTTCAGTTTGACATATACAAGGCCACGTAGAATGGCCGCTTGCTGCACACTTTCTACTCATCGCTTCGAGGTACATTTAAGAAGCTTCACAACTTCATGGCCATTACTACTTCCATGGAGCAACAGATGACCTACAGGAACTCCACCATGGTTGGAGTCTTCTTGGCAGCAGTCGATCCAGAGTATGAGGCAGCAGATGCACAATTCCTGATTGGGGCGATTATACCACCCATGGAGGAGGCTTGCAACCGTCTCAACATGCTTCATATCCCACCCGCTACCACCACGCATACCTCCTCAATGATGGTTGCATCTCGCGACAGAGGTGATTCTACTCAATTCAAGGGGCATAGTTCCCATGGCAGAGGAGGTGGATGCTAGTGTGGCCCCTACACCTATTATCGTCGTCCATGACACTATGAGGACATATGTTATTAGAAGCATGGATACCTCGCATCTGCTCGCATGACAAAGCACATTGGGCCTTCAGACACTACATCTCCTCAGGCAGATCCATGCCTTGATGACATTGTCTCTCGTATACGAGAGATCATGACTCCAGTGACCGACACTACCACTACATGATCCACAGATAATGCAGCTGTAGCTGGAACCTCTTCGAGCTCCTCATGTATCACATATGCTTTTACTGGTTTAGCAATGTAGATATGACAAAGTGGATCATGGACTCAGGTGCTTCTCACCCTCTATATGGAGACAAAGCCCAGTTCACGTCTTATAAGTCTATAAGACCTACCCATCACAAGACAGGGGGAGGTGCATTTGGCGACATCCATGCGCTTGCAGAATGTTTTATGTGCTCCCGATTTTCAGATGAACTCGCTTTCTATGAGTCAGATTACAAAGGATCTGCATTGTTGTGCCATTTTTGACCCTCTTCTCTTGTGTTTCAGGACATACTCATGGGCATGGTGACTGGATGTGGCCGTGAGCAACGGGGTTCTACAAACTAGTCCAGGCTCATCATGATGGTGCTTCCACTATTCCTAGTGGACCAGTCTCACCATACCTGTGGCACATTCATTATGGCCACCTTCCTCTGTAGAAGCTGTGTCATGTCCTCCCACAAATCTCCATGCGATCTTCCTTCCAGTGCGAGGCTTGCCAGCTTGGGAAGCATCACCATTTTTCGTTTCCATCTCGTAAGAGTTGGAGCAGTTCTCAGTTGTTTGAGCTCCTTCACTTTGATATTTGGGGTTCGATTCATGTCCCTGATCACCAGGGACATCGTTTTTATTTGGTTGTATACGACTATTCTGGACTTTATTGGGTTTTCCTGTTAAAGAATAAGTCTGAGGCTGGGTATACCATTAAATCATTTATTCATGAGTTAAAGAATATTTTTTCTACTACTGTCAAGAATTTGCGTTCTAATGCCTTAGAGTTTTGTACTTTACAGCTATCCGAGTTTCTCAGGTCTCTTGACATTGGACACCAGACCTCATATGCTTATACATCTTAGCAGAATGGTGTTGCCGAGCGCAAACATCGTCATTTACTCGATGTGACCAAAACCTTTCTGATTTATTGGTATGATGCGGTTCTCACTGCATGCTACTTAGTGAACTGTATGCCATCTTCTGTTTTGGAAGAAAAGTTCCTTTCTCGATTGTGTTTCCTGAGAAAGATCTGTTCTCCCCTATATCCCGTGTCTTTGGATCTGTGGCCTCTGTTCACAACCTTTCACATGGTCATGACAAGCTCTCCTCTAGAGTTGTCAAGTGTGTCTTCGTTGGCTACTCTCGTACACGGATAGGTATCGTTACTTTGATCCGCTTCGACGGAAATACTTTGTCAGTGCTGATGTTACATTCTTCGAGTCTGTTATGTATTTCTCTCCTATATGTGACAGTCTGAACCCATTTGACTATGATGAAGAGGTCTACATGCCTCCACCTCCTACAGCTCTGCCACTTCGTGCACCCCCCATCCCCTCCTTCACCATCCATCACCACCACCGTCGCCTCCACCACCATCTCCAGTACCTACATCTGCTCCTGTGGCTACCTCGTGGAAATTCATCCACCTTGACTCAGTTTTTGCCACGTGTGTTCACTCGCAGGTCTCACATTGTTCCCCCTGTTTACGGATCTTCCCTATCATCCATCATGCCTCAGGATCAACACTTACCCTCTCAAGAGGGAAATTTACAAGTTCGTGAGATGACATATGATCTCGATGTGCATGTTGCTCTGCGAAAGCAGATACATACTTGTACTTTATATCCTCTTGCAGCCCAATTTTCCTTGATCAGGCTTTCAGAGGATTTCAGAAGATTTACCATGACACTCTCAGCCGTGGAGATACCACAGACGTATCAGGAGGCCATCGGAGACAATCAGCGGCGTCTTGTCATGAAGGAGGAGATGACCATGCTATAGTCGCATGGCACTTGGGGCTTTGTTTCAGCTCCAATTGACGCATCCGTTGTTGGGTGCAAGTCGATGTTTACGGTGAAGCACCGAGCAGATGACAGTGTAGATCGCTACAATGCGAGACTCGTGGCACGTGGGTTCACCCATACATGGGGTGGACTATCATGATACATTCTCTTCAGTGGCCATGCAATCTACGTTGTGTATACTTCTTTCAGTTGTAGGGACACATGATATGCCCCTCTACCAGCTAGATGTAAAGAATGCTTTTCTCTATGGTGACCTACAAGAAGAGGTCTACATGCAGCAACCACCTGGGTTCGCTGCTGAGGGGGAGTGTCAGAAAGTTTGCAGGCTTCACAAGGTGATCTATGGCCTTAAGCAGAGTCCAAGAGTTTGGTTCCAGAAGCTCTCAGACTTGATAGAGAAACATGGGTCCGTGAGATCGACTACCGATTATTCACTATTTGTTCAGAGGACTCAAGAGGTACAATTTCCATACTTGTTTATGTTGATGATATCATTGTTACAGGGGATGGCGATCATGATATCCAGGTTGCTAAGGATTTCGTAGGTCAACAGTTTGTGGCCAAGGACCTTGGCAGTTTACACTACTTCCTTGAACTGGAGTTTGCCTGGAGCCAACGAGATCTTGTGATGACCTAGAGGAAGTATGTTACGGATCTTCTCTCTGAGATATCCATGGACACAAATATGAAGCTGTATGATGACGACACTGAGGAGGTAGATATGAGGAGATACATGGAGCTTGTTGGGAAGCTACTTTACGTGACTGTCACCAGGCCAGATATATCCTTTGCAATAAGCAAAGTGAGTCAGTTTATGGAGCAACCTAGACATGCACATATGGATGCAGTCCATATGATTCCGAGGTATCTGAAGGCCTCGGGGTGCCCCAAGGACATGAAGTCTATTTCTCGCTTTGTAGTGTTCATAGGGAGTTCCTTGGTATTATGGAAGAGCAAGAAGCAGACAATAATTGCTAGATCCAGTGCAGAATCAGAATACATGGCCATGACACAGACTAGTACAGAGATTGCGTAGGTCAGATATGTTCTTACTAACCTAGCAGTTGAGGTGCCTCTTCCCATGCACCTCCAATGTGACAACCGGGCCGCTCTCTTCATCGCTAACAACCTAGCCTTCCATGAGAGGACCAAGCATATCGTTGTGGACTATTCATTTCCACTACTACTCATGTTAGCTCAGGAGATCAAATATCATTGAAGCTTTGTCCCACCTCCGCTCTTTTTTCCGTGTTGACTGCAATCTCATCCGATGTAGCAGCAGTAATAGTTTGAGCAACGCCACTACTGACCCAGCACCATTTTCAGCTCGACGGGGGAAGTGGCTGATCGAGGGCTACATATCTAGTCAGGGCCAGTCTCAGAGTCATAGCCGTGGCTGCTACAAGCTCAGGTTTGAAAGGTGGGATATGGAAGCTCTCACAGGTTCGCACAAATGAGGCAGGCTGGTTAGCGAGAAAGCCTCGTGTGTGATACCTACGTCAACAACGAGTAGTCTCACTCAATCTCACAACCGTCTACCATAGGACTCGGCATGGGTCAGAACATAGTGAAGAGAACTCCGATATCCGAAAAAGCCGTCAGAGAAGATATATACGAGTCTGATAAGCGCAATGAGACGGGAAAGAAGCCTACTCTCGGAGACCAGCGAGTCTCAAGCCTAGCTACGAGGCCAAATCTCACTATATACCCGGGACGAGCTTTAAAGACGGGTGCGTCATTGGATGCCATATTAGCTCGCAAGATTATATATTAGGGCAAAGCCACTATGGAAGTACTTACCAAGGCTCTAGCCAAAGGGCCTTACCAAAGACACTGTTCCAAAGATGAGCATGATTGATATCTATGCTCCAACTTAAGAAGGAATGTTGAGATACTATTTATCTTATGTTTCCTTTTATGTATTTCCTATTCTTCTCGTTCTCTTTATGTAATTTTCCCAATGACTCTTTCCTCTATATAAGAGAACCTTAGGGTCTCATGAATATGCAATTTGATTATTTTTCCTTCCACAAGAAGCCATCAGCATCAAATAAGGTAATTTGATGAAGGAACTCAATCTAAAGATGAGTGAGAACATCGTGGTTGCATCACACTTGTACGATATGAACAACATCGTCATTTAGTTGGAGTATGTGAAGATCTTTTTCAGTGTTGATGTAAAATCCCTATTGCTTCTTTTAGTTTGCTTGATAGTTGGAATGCATTGATTGTGACGACTATCAACTTCGGTTCTGAGAAGTTGGTGTTGGGGGATATTGTTGGCCTTCTCATGGGAGTACGGCCGAAGACGCTTTGGAAAATACATGCTTCAGATTCTGCCTTGAACACTAGGGAAATGTAGGAAAAGTTACATGAACCAAAAAAACCTCCAGAGAAACGTTGTAAAAATGGAGATAAAATCTGGGGATCCGAAGAACGTGGCATGCTGGTACTGTAATAAAAAAGGGTATTATATGCAAGACTGCAAGAACGCATGAAAACAGAAAAGAGAAAGTGATAAATATTAGAGTATTGTAAATCAACTGACGATACAAACAACGATACCCAAAGTTTTGTTACAGATGCTACAAGTGAGTCTCAGATTGTGGATGCATGTGCTGCAATCTACATCACCTTACAAAAAGGTATCCTTCAAAATTATGTGAAACGTGTTGGAAGGGCAGTATTGATATCTTCTAGTCCAATGGTAGTGTTTGGAGATTGAGAAATGTTAGACATGTAACCAATATAACGAAGAATCTTATATCATTCGGATAACTACCGGAGAGTGGTGTAGCATCATCATTCAACTCAGATTCTTGAAAATGTCGAAAGGGTTTATCGTTCTGGCTCGAGACAAGAAGGGACCATGTATGCTACATCTGGTTCGTATGGCAACATAAACATGACCTCTTTGATTGTAATGTTAGCACATGACACACAACATTTTGGTGCTGTATATGCATTAATCATCCTCGACGATGCAAGGGTATTTTGATATTTTTTCACAGCCTTCCATGTAGTCCTAACCTTAGAGTTGTATAAGCAAGCCCTTGGGCACCCATTCCTTGTACTCAAACATATTCATGAAAGAAAAAGAAGAGTCTGGTGTGAAACATTGCTAACCACTATAAATCCTCATCTTGTGCGACCGTGTGTTTTCTATTCTTGATTTACTTCAGCTTATTGATTGATTGTATCCGATCCTAACATGTAGAGGGGTGTTTGATAGGAGTGACTATTGGTCGTGGTTCGATGGAACTTTCTCTGTAAAGGAAGCATGCATGGCTCTCTCTATGCCCCTGATTTTTGACCTTGGAGATATGGCCCGTGACTGCAGATTGATGTGGAATTCCAAGGTGCCCACACACTTGGAAATTTTTTCTTTGGTTACTAATGAGAGGTGTGATGTTTACAGTTCATAGAGTCAAACTTCTGCATGGAAAAGATGTGGCTTGCCTTATACACGCAGTCTAGGGAGGTCAGGTTTGGTTCAGTGGTCGACTGGTTGGGCTAATCCTGCACTGAGGGCTGAGGGGTTTCGGGTTTCCTTAGGGACTGCATGTTTTGGGTTGCTGCTGGGAAAAATGCAGCCTCTTGCCTTCCTGTGGGAAATTGGTTGGCACATCATGGGGTTGTTTTTCAGTCTAGAGGGATACTATGCAGAGAAATGTTACCAGGCATGCCAATGCTTTCTTTGACTTTTGATCCTTTTAAATACATTTATAATTTTTAGTACTGTTATCCATATACGCATAGGGTGTGCACCAAAGTGGGTGCACACTCTTTCCTCCTAAAAATAAGTTTCTGCCATGTAGGGCAAACGTAAGCGTTGTGGCACTACCGATCACTTACCCATAGATTTCCAGTCTGCCACCAGTGCTTGCTGCATTATGAGTACGGCCCTTACCTCTCCATCACTTCTCTTCAGCTTTCTGGTATTGCATATCATGTTGACATCGCTGCCCTCTCTTTCATAACTTCCTGCCCCTCAGAAACCACATACAAAATTCACCTAAAAAAGTCCAATGAGGAAAGTAGCTAATGCGGTCTGGGTTTGTATTCTCATACTGGACAAGTTTGGTGAAAAACATTATCTTATTAGAAGTTTGATGTACTTGTAGAGATAGTTTCTAATATTATTATATGTTTCTGTACCTTGTTTCTATTTCTCTCTTCTATTTAGACATCCATGTAATTTACCCTTAAGGCCTCTCCCTATATAAGAGAGCCTAGGGTTTTCCTACGAATAATAACGAAGACTCCTTTCTTCTAACATGGTATCAGAGCCGCCTTAGGGCTCTCCTCCCTTCCCCACCCGCCGCCCCTCCTCTTTGCTCTCTCTCTCGTCTAGCCGCCGCCCCAACAGCGGCTCCCGGTGCCCCTCCGACAGCCCCTTGCCGCTGAGCCGCAACCCCCAGCGGCCTCCCAAGCCGCCCAGCGGCCTCCAGCCGCAACCCCCCGCGGCCCCAGCCGCCCAGCGGCCCACAGCCGCACCCTCCAGCGGCCCACAGCCGCACCTTCCAGCGGGCCCGCCGCCCTACCAGCGGCGCCCAGCCGCCCGTGCGGGCCCCCGAAGCCCTAGCGACACCCTACTGCCGCCTACAGCCGCCCCAGCGGCCCTCGTAGCCCCAGCGGCACCTCCCATCTGCCGCTGTAGGGTTTCCAGTGGCCTCCAGCAGTCCATAGGCGTTGTTCTCGAGGCGATTCAAGGGCTGTAAGCTTCCTTGGAGGCGTGCCCTAGACCCCTCTTCCTCCGGTTTATGGATTTGAGTGCGTAAAAGTCTACACACGTACTCAAATCCGATGCAGTTGGTGTAGACATTCATCACATTGTCTATTCTCCCTTCGTCTTCTTCGAGCAGCAGTATGTCAGAATCGAAAGTCGATTTGCCCTCCACCGGCGCATTCAAAGGTCCGGCGCCAATAGTCAAGATGGACGGGTCTAACTATGAGCTATGGGCTATGCAGTTCATGAGCCTCATGAAATCAAACGGTAAGAAACACATTCTTACCGAGGATGAGCCTGCGGAGAAGACAGGGATCTATGCCTCATGGGAGGCCGATGACGCTTACGCAAAAGTATGGTTGTCTGGTACGTTGATGATGGAGATAGCGAATGATGTCCTCCATCAGCCCACTGCTAAGGCAATGTGGGACATCCTTGCTGCTACGTATACGCAGGTGCGAAATGAGACAAAGATGTTGCAGCTTCAACATGACATCTTTACGATGAAGCAGGCCGGCAGACCTCTCCATTCTCTATACACATCCCTAAGAGGGATGTTCGAGAAGCTTTACAGTACCATTCCTCTGACTGCTACTCCAGAGCAGCAGAAGACGTTCCGGAACGCCACCATGGTGGGCGTTCTACTTGCTGCCCTCGATCCTGAGTATGATGCTGCACGGTCACAGATCTTAGAAGATGCAGTTATTCCTCCAGTGGAGGATGTCTGCAGGAGGCTCAGTCGTATTCCAGTTTCCTCCAGCTCTTCTACTCCACCCCCATCTGCGATGGCAGCTTCGCGTGGGAGAGGTGGACCACCTTCTTGGCGTGGTCGTGGACGTGGCCGTGGCTCTCAAGGAAGAGGCGGTCGAGTCAGTCAGACGTGCTCATACTGTCACAGAACTGGACACTCAGAGGAGACATGCTACTCAAAGCATGGGTTCCCAGCATCGGCACGGGTCGCAGAGCACTCACAGTCTCCATTACCGTCTACTGCAGATCATAGATTTGACGAACTCGTGGCCCGTCTCCGTGATATTATGCCACAGTCTTCTGGTGATTCATCTGGTGGCTCTTCAGATATTGCTGCCACAGCCTCTGCCAGTTCATCCGCTGCAGCCAGTTCCTCAGGTAGATCATCAGCATTCATACCTTCACATGATATATCTGACTGGGTTATAGATTCCGGAGCTACACATCATCTGTGTCGAGATAGAGGTAGATTACAGGCCTACAGGGCTATTCCTCCAGGTCGCTCAGTACAGATAGCAGATGATTCCCACTCACCCCTTGTTGGCCAGGGGGAGGTTTTCTTATCCTCCACTATGCAGCTACAGAATGTTTTACATGCCCCTGAGTTCTCACTGAATTTGCTGTCTATTAGTCAGATTACAAAGGATTTGAATTGTCGAGCTATATTTGACCCGTCTTCTCTCATTTTTCAGGACATACTCACGGGCAAGGTGATTGGCTGTGGCTCTGAGCAGAACGGTTTATATCGGCTGGTCCGGGAATCCTATGCTGGCATCTCCACTCACTCTGCTGGACCGGTCTCACCTTACATTTGGCATCTTCGTTTTGGTCACCTTCCGCTCCAGAAGTTGCGCCATCTTCTGCCCCAGATCTCTCCAAGTTCGTCGTTTCGTTGTGAAACATGTCAGTTAGGAAAGCATCACAGGTCAAGCTTTCCAGGTCGTCAGAGTCGGAGCAGTAGCTCCCCTTTTGAGTTGTTACATATAGATATATGGGGTCCGAGTCGTGTTCCCGATCACCAGGGGCACAGGTTCTATCTTGTGGTAGTAGATGACTTTTCTCGTGTCTCGTGGGTTTTTCTTCTGAAGAATAAGTCTGAAGCAGGAGATGTTATCAAAAATTTAATTAATGAAGTGCAGAATGTTTTCTCTTCTTCAGTCAAATATGTTCGGACTGATAATGCCCTGGAATTTTGTACACGTTCTCTTTCTCAATTTCTGTCAGTGAAGGGTATTATTCATCAAACCACCTGCGCATATACATCCCAACAAAATGGTGTGGCGGAAAGAAAGCATCGCCATCTATTGGATATCACTCGTACCTTGTTGATTCAAAGTTGTGCTCCTATTTCTTTCTGGGGGGATGCTGTCCTTACTGCATGCTATTGCTATCTGGTCAATAGAATGCCGTCCTCTGTCCTTGGAGAGAAGATACCCATTTCTCTTATTTTTCCTGACAAGGAGCTATTCTCACTGCCACCACGTGTCTTTGGTGCTGTGGCGTTTGTCCATCGTCTATCTCCTGGACTTGACAAGCTCTCTCCAAGAGCAGTCAAGTGCGTCTTTGTTGGGTATTCCAGAACCCAGAAGGGATACCGATGTTATGATCCTACTACCAATAGGTACTTTGTTAGTGCGGATGTCACTTTCTTCGAGTCGGTTATGTATTTCTCGCTAGCTGGGGACAGAATGGTACCATCCACCACCGCTGATGATATTTTGGTTCCACCACCACCTGCTTGTCTTCCACCTGACTCGTCTCCTGTGTCAGTTCCTATGCCAGCACCACCGCCACCACCACCTCCACCTCCACCACCACCTCCACCTCCACCCATTCCACGGCGAATCATATCACCATTTCCTAACCACTACACGCGTCGGTCAGGTCCCGCTCAGACAGCAGATCAGCCAATCACTAATCCTCATGTATGTTCAGATGATGTTACTACTGACGGGTCAGGTTCGGTGCATATGCAGGATGACTCCTTACAGGTGGACCCAGATGATGATCTGAATGTTCCGATTGCTATTCGGAAACAGAGACGACAATGTGCATCCTATCCATTTGCTTCACAGGTTTCCTTCCACCGACTCACAGGTGATTTCCAGAAGTTTGCCACAGCTTTGTCTTCCGTGGACATACCACGGACATACCAGGAAGCCTTGAAGAGTGAATGCTGGAGACTAGCTATGGAAGAAGAAATGGGGGCCTTGCAGTCCCATGGCACATGGTCTTTGGTCCCTGCACCTCCTGATGCATCAGTTGTCAGCTGCAAATGGGTCTTCACAGTCAAATATCATGCGGATGGCACATTGGATAGGTACAAAGCACGCTTGGTTGCCCGAGGATTTACACAGACATATGGCGTTGATTACATGGATACATTCTCTCCAGTGGCGAGACACTCGACTCTCCGTATCCTCCTGTCTGTTGCAGTGGTTCGTGACTGGAGCATTTATCAGCTAGATGTCAAGAATGCATTTCTGTACGGGGACTTACAGGAGGAAGTCTACATGCAGCAGCCACCCGGGTTTACTGCTGAGGGGGAGAAGCATATGGTATGTAAACTTCACAAGGCTATATATGGCCTTAAACAAAGTCCACGAGCGTGGTTCCAGAAGCTGTCCAACCTAATTGAGCACCAGGGATTCAAGAGGTCCAATGCTGATCATTCGTTGTTTGTCCAGAAGTCCTCGGCAGGTACGGTTGTCATAATGGTCTATGTGGATGATATTCTTGTTACAGGAGACGATATTCAGGGCATAGCAAGGGCGAAGGCATTCCTAGGTCGTCAGTTTGTTACAAAGGATCGTGGAACCCTAAGATATTTTCTGGGGTTGGAATTTGCAAGGAATGCACATGGTTTGGTGATGACACAACGGAAGTACATTACAGACTTCCTGGTTGAGACTGGTATGGATGAGTGCAAACCATCAAGCATCCCCATGGACCCCAGCATGAAGTTATATGATGATGATACTGATGAAGTGGATAAGAGGAGATATAGAGAGATGGTGGGAAAACTCCTCTACATTACTATAACCCGTCCAGACATTGCATTTGCGGTTAGCCGGGTGAGTCAGTTTATGGAGCAGCCCAGACAGGTTCACACGGATGCTATACACATGATACTGAGGTATCTGAAGTCTACTCCAGGATTAGGGCTACTATTCAGAAAGGGTGCAGATTTATCCATCTCAGCGTGTGCAGACGCAGATTATGCAGGATGCCCTAAGGATAGAAAATCAACCTCAGGGTTTGCAGTGTTTGTTGGAGGATCTCTAGTTTCTTGGAAAAGCAAGAAACAAACGGTGGTGGCAAGATCCAGTGCGGAATCCGAATACAGGGCAATGGCCCAAGCCAACACGGAAATGATGTGGGTTCGCTCCGTATTAGAAGATCTACATGTAGCTGTACCTCTACCTATGAAGCTTCAGTGTGACAATCAGGCAGCATTGTTCATTGCCAACAATCCAACCTTCCATGAGAGGACCAAGCATATTGAAGTTGACTGCCATTACACCAGGGACCTGATCCAGAGAGGATTGATATCCACGGCCCATGTTAGCTCAGGAGATCAGACTGCCGATGTATTCACCAAGCCATTGCTCAGAGGACCTTTCCAGAGATGTTCATCCAAGCTGAGCATGATCGACATCTATGCTCCGCCTTGAGGGGGAGTGTAGAGATAGTTCCTAATATTATTATATGTTTCTGTACCTTGTTCCTATTTCTCTCTTCTATTTAGACATCCATGTAATTTACCCTTAAGGCCTCTCCCTATATAAGAGAGCCTAGGGTTTTCCTATGAATAATAACGAAGACTCCTTTCTTCTAACAGTACTTTTTAAATAAATGATAATTTGCTAGGTTTAAACATTGGTCTTTTCAGTAGAAGGCACATTGCTCAACCACTAAAATCTTTAATGTGGTTTAGTTTGTTGACTCTTATTTGCATATAGATGGTCAGTGTTGACTATAAATGCGCAAAGCTGATTGGGAATCTAACTTTGGCAGGCTATTGGGGAAAGAAAATGGGCCAAGAAGGTCCAGCAGGAGTGGGGTATACTCGAGAAAAATTTACCTGGTATGTAAACTGAGTACATGTTTTATACAAAGTTACTTTCGCACATGTCCTTCCAAATCCAGCTTGTTTACCTGTGGGACGGATTTCATGCAGATGCTATCTATGTCAGAGTATTTGAAGATCGAATAGATCTCTTAAGGGCTGCCATCATTGGGGCCTGTGGAACACCTTATCAGGATGGCCTTTTCTTTTTTGACTTTCAACTTCCTCCAGAGTATCCTGGAGGCCCCCCGGTATTGTATTTGACTTAAGTATTTGTGAATAACCTTATCATTATTTCATTATTAATAAGGTCCCTGCCTTCTGAATTTGCAGAAGACATATTATCATTCTGGAGGATTGCGCTTAAATCCTAATTTATACGAGGATGGGAAAGTATGTCTTAGTCTTTTGAATACATGGACGGGGAAGGGGAACGAAGTGTGGGATCCATCGTCCTCCAGCATTCTCCAAGTTCTCGTTTCACTTCAAGGTTTAGTGCTCAATTCGAAGCCTTATTTCAATGAAGCTGGATATGAGAGACAGATTGGGACGGTAGAAGGAGAAAAAAATTGTTTACCCTACAATGAGAACACATTCTTATTAAATCTGAAGTCAATGATGTACCTGTTGCGGAGGCCACCCATGGTAAATCAACGTGCTTCAGCTGTTGATGTTTCTTCTGTTGGAACACTGTCTGCTTTTCTTGCATGCGCAAGAAACATACTTTTGCTTCTTATATATTTGAATTATCACATAACAGAAATCACATGTTTATTGACCATCTTTGATGAGTCTGTTTCTCGTGCTACAGCATTTTGAGGATTTTACCAAGGATCACTTCCGAGGTCGTGGACACTACATTCTAAAAGCTTGTGATGCATATATGAAAGGCTCTAAAGTTGGTTCATTAACAAGGGATGCTGACATGACCGAAGAAAGCAAAAAGCATTCGTGCTCTGTTGGCTTCAGGCTAATGCTTGCCAAGATCTTACCAAGGCTTTTTACAGCTTTGAAAGAAATTGGAGCTGAATGCAGTCAGTATGAACATTTGCTTAAATCCTGAGTTTTTACCAGATCCTGAAGATTTGATAATGCTGTCTAATGTAATTGAGTTGCTGGTATGCAACTGGACCATGGTGTGTATATCTAGCCACCTTTACTCAGTTCTCTTTTTTTTTTCATTTTTGCTGACATATCTTTCTTTGATTTAGATTCGAGAAACGAAGTGCTATATCCTCGAGTTGAATGGTACTGCTACCATATACAGGTGTGGTGCATGCGTTCCTTGTCAGCATTGTGCAAGTGTTCTTGTTCAGCATCGATGCGACTATCCTCTTGCGCATAGTCCAAGTTGATGGATGTAATGGTCGCAATTTTTTGTTCGATGGTTTGTCATATGTACTTTAATTGTATCATGCCCATTACGAATTGAACAGTGAATTTATCCTCCATGGGCATTTTTTTCATACATATTCATTATTTAAATGAAAAAGAGGGAAGAGAAGAAATGCCTTGTTGATCTCTTGAGTTTTTGTTCCATCATGTCGTAATGCCATGGTTGAAACTATCAGTTATGAATTCTGTATAGAAAAATGGTTTGGCAAGGCCGTGTACAAAATATACGAAGTGGTAATTTCCTTCCCTGTGCGCCTTGTAAAAAGGGAGCTTATGCCCTTTTTCAGTTATTAATCCCTTTCAGGGGAGCGGGACATTGACGTAGAGAAATTTGGTTCTTTCTAGATTTTTACCATCCGTGCCTAGGGCTGCTAATCGAACTGAACATGTTCATATTCGATTAGAGTTCGTTCGATAATAGTTCGAAAAATGTTCGTTCGTTTCTAAATGAACTGAACATGAACTTCAAATTTTAGTTCGATAGCTTAACGAACCGAACATGAACATAACATATGTTCGTTCGATAAAAGTTCGAGTTCGATATATATAGATATGTGTGTGTATTTGTATGTGTAACTTAGTATTTATACACTTAATAAATTTTGAGGTTAAAGAAATTACGGTATTTATTGGACTTTATACTACTTTAATTGAATAATTTCTTATTTTTGCTGCTTATCGAATCTTGTTATCGAACTCCCTTTTCGAACTTGTTTCATGTAAACAAGTTTTAGTCAAGTTAACTTATTAACGAACTGTTATCGAACCGAACTCGAACGTTCGTTTTCTAAACGAACTCGAACTCGAACATATCCTATCGAACATTTATCGAACCGAACTCGAACTCAAACTTTCGAACTTCCTTATCGAATCGAACTCGAACATAGGATGTTCGTTACAGTTCGGTTCGATTAGCAGCCCTACCCGTGCCCGTCTTAACTTCTGCAATATTGGTTATGTTCCTTCCTTTTTATAACATCTATTGTGTCCTTATATTCTTACAAAATTCACAAATTTATCCTTTTGTAATATCAGTTATTCTCGTAATATTGCAAAAAGCAAAGGAGAATAACTAATATTGTAGAAGTTAAGAAGGGCACAAGTGATAAAAACCCTTCTTTCTATAAGCATCCAAGGGCAAGAGGTATGCGGGTAAAAAGGTAAAGGCCAAGTTTATTGACTAACTGAATCACATGAGATATCGTCTAACTCGATGATTCCTTAGGGCCTCTCATGAACCCAAGCGAATATCGTTCTGTTACAATTAACTTTGGTCTTTGGATGGTAGACATACTGCTCAATCCCCATACCATCGAAGTGGATTTCTCATGGTTTACTCTCCAATTTCTAAAGAAATGGTAGGATGAAATCATATCGAAGGATAATTGAAGCAGAGTGGATCCTCTGCTGTTACAACATATGCTGTAATGCAGGGGAGCTGCTCGATGAGGATCGGGATGCGTGCCAAGCACCCGTGAGTGCCATCTGATCTTCATTGAGCGGTTCCCCTGCGTTACAGCACATACATTAACAGCAGAGGATCCGTCCTCTGATTGATGGAGGTTGAGACAAATCTCAATAGTTTTTTAGAATCACTTAGGTCCAATGTCGGGCATGCGGACAATTGAGGTTGTACACATTCTGATGTGTTTGACAGATGTTTATAGAATAAAGATCTTCATATGGACTTTGTTACTTTGAGAATGTCTACAATACTATAGCAATGCAAATCATGTGGGGATTTTGTTTACTGACATGATACAAAAGTGTGCATGATGGATCAAGGACTCCAACTAAGCATGTAGATCATTTTGATGTTAGTGCCAATCTTCACCAATGACGAGCCTTTTTTATCTTGGTTATGAATTAACTTAGAATACATATGTGGAAAGATGCTATGGGGAATGTTGTTTGCAGATGACATTGTTTCAATAGATGAGATAAGTGGTGGAGTCGATGAAGTGGTGGAGTCGATCAAAAGGTCGAATAGTGGAGAAGGCAATTTTGTAAATGGTTTCAACTAAGCAAAAATAAGACGTACTACATTGTCAAGGAAGTTAAAGATGCGACATAGGTAAAGCTTGTAATACATTGCACTTTGAAGGACAATTGTAAATACTCGAAGGATGGATGTAAACATTTAGGTTTGATTTTCCAAGGGAATGAAGGAATAGAAGGAGATATCACTTATAGAAGATAGGGGAACTCCTTTACTATGGTTTAGACATGCATAAAGAATGCCAACTTGTATTCTGATGGAGAGGAAGATGACCCAATTTATCTTTGCTTGGAACAAAGAATTCTTGTACCTGATCCAACTTAAAGTGGGAAAGAAGTTTATGATGATTTATCCATTAATAATTTTCCATCTTAATTTTTTAGACAATAAGCATCTGAGAATTATAACGGGTCCTCACTTCAGATAGATATAAGCAAGAAAGAAAGGAAATATAAATATTTTCATATGTGCATAGCTTTCGATGTGTTTAACATCATCAACAATTAAGCAAAAAAGTTGCTCTATGGATCTGAATGTTGACCTGTGAACCATAGTCATGTGCAGAGAATGGCTGTAGCAGAAATGAAAATGCTAAGGTGGATGTGTGGACACACACACGTAAAGATCGGATTCGGAATGTTGCAATCAGAAAGAAAGTTGGTGTAGCTTCGATCGAGGATAAGATGCGAGAAAACTGCTTAAGATGGTTTGGTCATTTGCAAAGAAGATCAACGGATGCACCAGTTAGGAGATGCGAGTGTTAGGATGTTGAGCCGACTAAGAGAGGGTGAGGACGGCCCAGGAAGTGTTGGAAAGAGACTATACGAAGGGATCTTAGTTTTTTGGATATAAACCCGAGATTGACCCAAGATAGATCTGAATGGAGGCGGAGAATCCATGTAGCCGACCCTACTTAATTGTGAGAAAAGACTTTGTCGTTGTTGTTGTATCTCCTATCCTCACCAAATCCACCATATGCAGGAGGTGATGAAAATAAGTGATCCTATGTAGGATCCACAAGATAGATTTTGAAGTGACATGTCTTTTCTTTATGGGTGAAATAAGTCATTTACTAAACTGAACTAGGAACATACACGGTTGAGCTCTCATTAAATGGGGTACAAAGAATTTCCAACTAGGGGATTACATCAGAGATGATAGGGAAAAGAAGGAGAACGAACAACAATACAGGTAACAATAAAAGAGATAAGCATCGCCCCTCACAGGAACTAAATCACCGAAGCTAACAGTGGCATGGTCATTCAAGAGCACGCTCTCGAGGGGCAAGCCGATAAGTAGATGGGAAAAAGAGAAAAACAGACACCATCGCTCTGTTTGAATAAATCAAAGAATGACCTCGCGCTCAAAACCACCGCCGGAAGTTGCGCGCACCGGCGGTTGCGCGGACCGGGTCTTGCGGGCGTGGAAGGATGAGGGCGGACTGTGCGAGGGGCATACACGCCCTATATATATCGACCTCCTCCGAGAGGGGAAGCACACAACGCGATCTCTCGCATTAGGGAGCCCTCTCCCAAATCTATTTCCCATATTCTCCATCTCTCTCGTTCTCTCTCTCGCAGCCGAAGAACGGGCGTACCTCGGAGCGATCCTTGACTGGTATCAGAGCTTCCATCTCGCCCCTCTCAAAGCTGCCAGCTGCATCAACGGCCATCGGAAGGAGGAGCCCATCGCCGAAATCGCTGCCACCGTCTCATTCTGTCCAAGGCGGCTGCCGTTTTTCTCTATCGGACTCGAAACCCTAAAGATCCAAAATGACAAGCAAGATGATTGCCACTGAGGTAGGGAAAATTGAGTACCTGAATGGTACTAATTACGAATTGTGGAGTAGAAAGATCTACTATGGCCTGTTGCACGATAGCATACACACCATTATAGACAAACCTGGCCCAATCTTATCTGAGAATCCAACTGTGGATGAAATTAGGTCCCGCGAACAGTGGGAGAAAATAGATAATAGGGCTAGGAGCTTTATGCTGACCCATATGGATCTGAACCTGATTCGGGTCTTCGAGACCTGTGAATCAGCTTACGAGCTCTGGACCGCGGTTAAGGACAAATACCACTCCAAATCGGAGGTGAGCGTCCAGCTTCTTCTACACAAGTACAACTCGTGTAGAATGAAGGAATCTGAAAGCGTCCTCGAGCACGTGAACAAGATGATCGTGATGGCCAAGGATCTTGCGGCTGCTGATTGCGCGATTCCGGAGAGGATGCAAATCGCGGCCATACTAGGAAGTCTCCCTCCATCATTCGACATGGTTGCCACATCTCTGAGGATGAATGGCAGCATTAAGTCCGTGACGGACTTACCTGCACAGTTGGCAATTGAGCAGGACCTCTCCAAACAAAGATCGAAAGCTGAGATCTTTGAGGTTGAGGAGGAAGAAGAAGCGAATGCCGTGCACGCGAAGAAAAGGCTAGGCCCCTCCAAGGCGAATTTCAAGGGAAAGAGTGGGAAATACCCACGCGGCTCTTGCTACGGTTGCGGCAAATATGGCCATTTCAAGGTCAATTTCCCCAACAAGAAGAAGCCGGGAAATTCTAAAGTACCTGAAAATAAAGGCAAAAAGAAGATGGAATTCGCGGCTGTCGTGGAATGCAACTCTGTCATCACGGACAACGATGGATGGTGGATCGACTCTGGAGCAACCAGACATATCGCGAAGACGAAGGAGGGCCTGGTGGACTTCAAGGAGCTGAGCAAAGGCGAACAGAGGATCTTCATGGGGAACAACACCTACCTGGACGTGGAAGGTGTTGGGACATACATGCTTGACCTGGGGGATAGCATTATGGTACTGAATGATGTACTATATGCCCCAGGGATACGCCGGAACCTGATATCTGTCCCAGTGCTGCTCAAGAAAGACTTCGAAGTTAGATTTTATAATAAGCGTGTGTCAATAGGCAAGAATAAGAAGGTCTATGCGATGGGAAAGTTTGTACCCGAGCATGACCTGTTTTGTCTTCCTGTAATAACTTCTAGTGAATCAATGAATGTCTCTTCTGATTATTCCTTGTGTTGTTTGTCTGATTATGACTTGTGGCACATGCGACTGGGTCATCCAGGAAATTCTAAAATGGATCAAATGATTAAGGCAAATTTGTTGCCTAAAATCATGGGCGCAAGGACATTGCCCTGCGAACACTGTCTGACCGGTAAAATGACGAGAAAACTCTTTTCAATCGGAATTCGGTCAACAGAGTTATTAGGTTTGATCCATTCAGACATATGTGGACCACTGAGCGTCAGCACACATAGAAATAAGGAATATTTTATAACATTCATTGATGACTACTCTAAGTTCTCCTATGTCTATCTCTTAGGAAGAAAGTCGGAAGCACTTGAAACATTTAAGAGATATAAGACAGAAGTGGAGACAAGATTGGGAAAACCAATCAAGACGCTTAGGACAGATAGAGGTGGGGAATATACCTCAAAGGAATTTGAGGATTATTGCATTCAAGCAGGCATTCGTAGACAGACTACAATGCCATATACACCACAGCAGAATGGTGTAGCAGAAAGAAAGAATCGAACTTTGATGAATGCAGTAAGGTGTATGCTTTCACACTCAGGACTCTCCAAGAAATTCTGGGGAGAGACAGTGTTGACTGCGAACTATATACAGAATAGGATTCCCACCAAGTCCGTAGAATCAACGCCATATGAAATATGGAATGGCAGAAAGCCCGAGTTGGGCCATCTCCGGAAATTGGGGATGCGTTGCACATGTTCTGGTACCGAGTCAGCTTAGGGACAAGCTAGACTTCAGAACATTAAAGTGCAAGTTTATTGGATATAGTGAACATTCTAAAGGGTATAGGTTCTTCCATGAATCTAAAGGTCTGATCGAAAGTCGTGATGCTACTTTCCTAGAAATTCATCAAGAAAAGGAGCATGAAGTAGAGGAATCAGATCCTCTGATTGTCTTACAGGACAATGAAGACGACTTGAGCATTAGACAAGAACTTACGGATGATATCGATCATCCAAATGTAGAGAATGAACCTATTGAACATGATGATCCTTTAGAGGAAGTGGGTGAACCCACACAACCCACGAGTATAATCGGCAACAAGAGACCCAGAACACGGCCCGCATGGATGGAAGATTACCATTTATATGGATGCGAGGTATCGTGCTACACTGTGGATGAGGATGTCGCGGATTGTACAGATCCCATATCCTTTAATGAAGCTATGGCTTCATCTGAGTCGGAATCATGGTCGGCCGCCATGAGAGATGAGTTGGACTCAATCGAGCGAAACGGTGTTTGGGAATTATGTGATTTGCCAGAAGGTAGGCAATCCATAGGATGTAAGTGGGTATTTAAGAAAAAGTACCGAGTTGACGGTACTGTTGACAAATACAAAGCCAGATTAGTTTCCAAGGGTTATACTCAGCAAGCTGGAATAGATTTCCAGGAAACCTACTCTCCAGTGGCTAAGTTTGCATCCATTCGGATGATCTTAGCCATAGTCGCATATATGGATTTGGAATTATTCCAAATGGATGTGAAGACGGCCTTCCTTAATGGAGAATTGAGGGAGGAGATTTATATGCGACAACCTGATGGATCTCAGGTTGAAGGTCAGGAGAAAAAGGTTTACAGGTTAAGAAAGTCATTATATGGCTTAAAGCAGTCTTCACGGCAATGGTATCTCAAATTTCATGAGAAAGTTATTCAATTTGGATTTGTTTCAAATAAATTGGATAACTGTGTGTATGTCATGAAGAGTGGGAGCAGGTTTGCAATCATGTCATTGTACGTAGATGACATTCTGCTCGCAGGTAATGACATACAATTGCTCAATGAAATCAAACAGAAATTGAGCAATGAATTTGAGATGAAGGACATGGGCGAAGCATCCTATGTTCTTGGAATTCAAATAACAAGAGACAGGGACTCAAGGACATTGAGCCTTAGTCAGGAAAGATATTTGCATACTGTATTAAGGAGATTTGGATTGTAAAATAGTACTCCAGCTCCAACACCACTTGTGATTGGAAAAAGACTCAGTAAGAGTCAGTGTCCCGGAAAGGGGCAGAAACCTTTAGATGTACCATATGCACAGGCGGTAGGAAGTTTAATGTATGCAATGATGTGTACTCGACCTGATTTAGCTTATCCAGTAAGCTTAGTCAGTAGATATCAAAGCAATCCCGGTCCAGCACACTGGGAAGCTGTAAAGAGGATTCTTCGATATCTGAAAGGGACAGTACATCTAAAACTTGTGTATCAAGCAGAATCGCTTGAAGTGGTAGGCTACTCCGATGCCGATTTCGGAGGGGATGTAGATGATAGAAAATCTACATCAGGTTATCTGTTCATGTTTGGTGGTGCAGCCGTTTCTTGGGGTAGCAAGAAACAAGGATGTGTATCTCGACATACACAAGAAGCTGAGTACATTGCATGTAGCATGGCCACCACTCATTCTGTATGGATCAGACGTTTTCTAGAGAACCTAAGCCTCGAATTGGTCAAAGGGCCAATTGAAATGTATTGTGACAATCAAGCTGCGATAAGCTTGATCAATAGTGGGGCTAATAGTTCTAAAGGAAAACACATTGAGATCCAATATCACTATATACAAGATATAGTGGCGAAGCAAGAAATCACGGTAACCTACATACCTACCAGTGACATGTTGGCTGATTCCCTTACTAAGGGAATAGTAGCAGGAACATACATTAAACATGTTGGTTTAATGGGACTCAGAAATGCATGAGTCAGGCAAGAGGTATTTCATGAACAATGAGCCTCACTAAAGACATCTCCATGTGTACACTACATGAACAGTGGGAGTGTAGAATATTTGATCGTTTCGGTCAAGTGGGAGATGTTTGAATAAATCAAAGAATGACCTCGCGCTCAAAACCACCGCCGGAAGTTGCGCGCACCGGCGGTTGCGCAGACCGGGTCTTGCGGGCGTGGAAGGATGAGGGCGGACTGTGCGAGGGGCATACACGCCCTATATATATCGACCTTCTCCGAGAGGGGAAGCACACAACGCGATCTCTCGCATTAGGGAGCCCTCTCCCAAATCTATTTCCCATATTCTCCATCTCTCTCGTTCTCTCTCTCGCAGCCGAAGAACGGGCGTACCTCGGAGCGATTCACAGGAACTAAATCACCGAAGCTAACAGTGGCATGGTCATTCAAGAGCACGCTCTCGAGGGGCAAGCCGATAAGTAGATGGGAAAAAGAGAAAAACAGACACCATCGCTCAAGTTGTAGATGCTAACATGAGAGCTCAACTCCGATGGATGATGGGCTACATGCTCAAAAGAGTCTAATCCCCCAAAGGAGAACTAGGAGAGCTCCATCAAAAGGAATGCACCCTCAGAGATGAATGAGTCGGTGGCCTGTCGAGACAGTGAGGTGAAACCTACGCTTTCGTCGATTTTAAATGTGAGAATTAAATGTAGAATCATGTCATCGTAAACGATGAAATTATGTCTAGCAGAAAGGTTTTACTTATTTTTATACTTGTAAAATGTGTTGAGTGGGTCGAACTCTGGGTAATTTTATTTCTAAAATAATTCAGTCTAAAATAAGTGATTAATTAATGTGAGAAATTAATCTCTGAAGCGCAGTGCAAATATTTGAAATGAATTTTTACTTTTTTATGTCATTAAAAAATGCAAAATTAGCAAATCAAGAATATAATGAGTTGTATGATGAATGATACCGAAATTACTATTTTTGATGCTTTTCAGGAATAATCATGAATTAAATAAAAAGATAAACAATTTGATGTTTCAAGTAGGGGTACTTTGAAATTTAGGAAGTGTGATGATTTTGTTCAATTAAAACTCAATGCTCATCAATTATCAAATTATTTAAGTGATGAAAGAATCTCAATCACAGAGATAGCATAACAACTCTTAAACTTATTCTATGAGCAATGCTATTTTTCCTACATTTTCAGGCACAATGAGATATGAATTTAGAAAGCTTAGAACGTGTATGATATCCAAAGATCTTTCAATGAATGAGTCGGTCTCTGATCAATGTTTTCAAATGTGTCACAAGATAGAGAATAAAATACACTTCAAATCAAACACTAAATTCGTCAAAATTTGGAAATTTCAGAGGATACCCCTTCAATTTACCCCCACACACGCGAGAGAGTTTATGTGAGAGACTTCTTTGAGAATCTTAGAAACGTCAAGGGGTTCTAATGCAAATACCCAGGCTCGTGTACAGGAGGCACGTGCACGGGGCCCTTTGATGAACAGTAGGGCAGGGCGCGTCTTTGATCAGGTGGCTTAGTGTGTGCCAAGTGGCTTGTCCCAGAGCGTGTGCTCTGGGAGATCAGATGTAGGCAAATTGGGAGTGACTTGACGACGTGTATTGAATCTTGAGGCGATCCAACAGTATCTGTACGCTTCTCCTGGGGATCATAGTCTTCAACCTCGTTTTCTCCTCTGGCCTTCGATCCTTCTCCATACACGATTGAAAGGTGAGAGCCCATGTAGGCTCCAACAAGTGCTACTGCGGTCGGTGAGGCTCCTTCATCCATATGCAGGGTCCTGCAAGTGAAGGTGGCTCAAGCCTGATCGCTTGGCCAAGGCGTAAAGCACAAATAATGGAAGGTGGATGGAGCTCCTTCGAAGGTGGTTAATCATAGCCTATCGATGATGGGCTGTGCGAAGATAGAACTAGAGGGGGAGAAAGGTGATGATCAGTGGTGTTCGGAGTAGATGAATGGCGACTCCCGATTGCGTGATAGAAGGGAGATGGGTCTCCGGTGGCAAACTCCACCAGAGTCGGTGGGTGTGGAGATGGTAGAAGAAGGAGGTGTTGAGTCACAGAAGATGAAGGCGAAGTCATCGATTCGGATGGAATCAGAGAGAGAAAGTGGGATCCACAGCTACAAATTGGGTTGAGGAACGAAGTCTTAACCTACGGAATGCGTGAGAAGAGAACATTTACCTATGTATTGGTTTGAGATAAAAATTGGATCTTACCTCACCGCAGTTTGTTGCCCGTCTCCCAACAGTTTCGTTATAATATATTTCAAAGTTTGAAACCATCTATATTGCCTCGATGGAAGGGCATCAGTCTACTGGCACTAGAAGAGTCTACCGGAGGACATAATTGGCCTCTACCCTAGGGCTTGATTGTGCGAGGCTAAAGTGAGTGCGTGTATGAGGTGCGAATGTGATGACGCCACGTGAGATTTATTTGACCAAAAGGATTAACTATGCAGAAAAATGTGAAAGAAAATGAATTAAAAATAGTAGATGAATTCAAATAAAAATATGACAAAATAAAATGTTGTACTCATGAAGGACTCGGATGCAAATGGAATCTGGAATGAGAGTTATGGATTTGTGTTTGATATTATATATAATAACATTTTATGTGTTTTGAAATTTTTATTTGATTTTCTATGGATGAAGAAAATTAAATAAAAAAATCAAACATGATACAAAATGATGTGGTATGGATGATTGCTATTTTTAAATTTTTATGAGTGGTAAAATGGAGAAAATAAATTGTGGAAGTCGATTATATACAAATGAACATGTCGATGTGCACAAGTCAGATACTCTCTTTTTTAATCTTTATTTTTAAGTAATAGTTAGAAGAATAATTAACTTACAGAAATGAAAAGGAAATAAGAGAAAAAGAGTTAGTTTTTTGCATGAAATGATGCAATGAAGTTAAACGATTTTGTACAATGCATGTTTGGTCCCAAAACCCAACTTTTGCAAACGAACTCCAATTCCTTTGAGTTTGGTCTTGTTTTTTAGGTATTTAATGCTGAATAATTCAAAGGTATATAGACCAAAATCAAACACTATACGAGGAAGTTATGTGGCTTTAGGACTTTTGTTCTTGGAAATAAGGTTTGAGGCATTTATATAAAATTTCCAAGTTAGTATTTTGATGTTTTTCGTGGAATAAGGTTAATAATTTCTACACAATGAAATTTATTTTATGTTAATTGGAGTTAGAATTAAATTAACAAAATGTCAGTAGTTCGTACAATATATGGATGTTCATTTCAACTCAGTTTTCTCATCAATTTATGTGAATTTCTTTGTAGTTTCCATGTAAGTTAATTTACTTCAATTAATCTACTTTTATTGCATGGTATGATTTGATAACTTTACTGAGTTAAGTGGATTTGAATTTGTGTTGCCCAAGAATTTAGGGAAAATTTCAAGAATAAAATAGGTGAATCAGGGATTCATCATGGGAGTAGAGGCAATGCTGACTCAGTGAAGTGGAGAGGGGAGTGGCAACATTGACCAAGCGAGGCAATGTGGACGTTTTGGAAGGCGAAGAGCCAAGTGAATGCGGAAGCGGGTGAGTAGGAGGTGGTGGAGAGGCTTAGAGATTTAACAATCATCAAGAGCAATCAGTCGGAGCCCCCAAGCGGCGGTGTGGGGGAGGAAACTCTAGAACAGTGAGTTGGGAACTACTCGATGATGGATATTAAAGTAGCATGTCTTAACAACCTAAAGTAAGATAGATAAGATCGACCAACCCCATAGTAATGGCACAACAACTACAAACATCCACCTCAAGGTAACACAAGAAATGATGTGGTCTTGATCCTCAAGAGGATCATGCTAGATTTTTTTTACCAAAACAAATCTTATTTCAACTTCTAAGAATCACAATACCAGAGCACATAGAAGCCTTAGGTTCCCAAATGTTAACAGAAGATTAGTTACATGCCAACCTGTATGAGCATGACATTAAAAGAAACAAAAAGAAAAGCCCTATTTTCAGGAAGCAGTGATAGCTTATAGTACTGATGCAGAAATGAGTTTGCGTCGACGGCGAAAATAATGTTGACGATGGAATTATTTGGTAGAAGAAAATAGATGGGTTGAGAAGAAGAAACTCGTCGGGAACGAGGGGTTGGGGGAGAAGAAGCGCGAAGACCGCGTAGGGGAGAAGAGAGAGAGGGATAGAGAATAATTCTCAAATTGATAACATATTGAACTGACTAAAACAATGGACCCTCATCCCTTTATATAGGAGGGATGAGATTACAAAAATAGTAAATTAACTTAAATTGACAACTAATTATCCTAAATGTGCTCTAACTAATTAACCGACTAATTTAAAAATCAAATCTATAACTAATTATTGGAGATCACAGGCGATCTCGTTTATTTAATTAAGGACACGACAACTAAAATAAACGTAAATAAAATTGATGACTAAAATTAATTAAAATTCCGGCCCTATACTTGGGTTCCATGCTGCATCAACTCTCCTCCGCTTTAAAAAATTCGTCTCTCGATGAATTGCTTGATGTAGATGCGTTGTTGGAGAATTCATCCTTGAACTGTAGCTTCAAACTCCTTCAATTAGGTCTTTTTCAATGTTACGTTTGTAATCTTTTTCTATAGAAGGGCATCCCTGCAATTTTCGTACCCCTTCAATCTTCCTTAAATTCCTATCAATTTCGACCTTTCTGCAAATAGGGTTTTCAGGGGGGTTTTCTTTGCAATTTTTCCAAATCAATCTCAAATCCCTAAAGTTGAGGGATTCGGTTCCAGAGACACCCCATGATAGGGTTTCATCTTCTTTTATACAGCGGCAACGGCAGCCGCTAGATGGGAGCTCGACCCGACGACGTTTGCGAGAAGGTCGCCGCGATCGAGGGCGGGGCGAGGGGTATGCGTCGAGGCGATACCGGGCGAGAGGGGGTACAGGTGGTGGCAGGGGCTGCAGAGGAGGGATGGGGTTGGAGAAGCGGCGGCCTGGGGAGGGGTTTCAGGGTTCGGCGTGAGGAGGAGCACGGGAGGGGAGAATGGAGGGTGGAGGCAGAGATTTGCGTGGGGAAGAGGGTGCGGGCCTGTGAGGGGGTAATGGCGAGGGTTGGTTGCTGAGGCGCGTGGGGTGGCGCGAAAGGTTGTGATCGTCGAGGAAGGCAGGGGAAGTACCTGGGGTAGTTTGGACAGCGCCGGGACGGCCGGAGGGGGCGATGGAATCGATTCCGATGGCGGAATCAGATCTGGGAGGTGCTGGACAGCGAGCGTTTCTTCCTCCCCGATGCGGGTTTCGTCGTCAAAACTCGCGACAACGGCTTCGGTGGTTGGAGACTTCGCTTTGGCGGCTTTTTCCTCAAGTTGGCGTGTTATCTCAACGTTCAATGTATCTCGTATCTGGGATGCCACTACTTGCATATCGGCACAAATCTGGCTCATATTTGACAATGTTTGTCTAACCTTGGCACGCCATGTACGGTCATTGGAGCGGGATCCGTTGGATTTTCCGTGCGAACGTCTGGACGGATCGCCAGATCGTGAGGATGATCTAGATGCCATGCTCTGATACCAAATGATGCAGAAATGAGTTTGCGTCGACGACGAAAATAATGTTGATGGTGGAATTATTTGGTAGAAGAAAATAGAGGGGTTGAGAAGAACAAACTCGTCGGGAACGAGGGGTTGGGGGAGAAGAAGCGCGAAGACCGCGTAGAGGAGAAGAGAGAGAGGGATAGAGAATAATTCTCAAATTGATAACATACTGAACTGACTAAAACAATGGACTCTCATCCCTTTATATAGGAGGGATGAGATTACAAAAATAGCAAATTAACTTAAATTGACAACTAATTATCCTAAATGGACTCTAACTAATTAACTGACTAATTTAAAAATCAAATCTATAACTAATTATTGGAGATCACAGGCGATCTCGTTTCTTTAATTAAGGACACGACAACTAAAATAAACGTAAATAAAATTGACGACTAAAATTAATTAAAATTCCGGCCCTATACTTGGGTTCCATGCTGCATCAAGTACCCAGTGCACATTACTCCTATTTCGTATTTTGCAAAGAGCGTTTGCATCTCAAAGTCCCGATCCAGCTTAGGAGGTGGAATGCATGCTTTTCTTGTAAATAAACATCAAAGTTGAATATAACATGTAAATATATTTCACAATGGGACCAAAGAAATGGCTAAATTCTCACAAAAAAACATTTCAGAAGGCCAAAGAGACGAGTGAAGGCGGAAGAAGGTGACTAGGATGTGGTGGAGATGCTTATATTTCTAACGACAGTCGAGCGGTATGTCGGAGCCCCTGAGTAGCATTGAGGGGGAGGAAACTGTAGAATGGTGGGTTGAGGACCCTTCTCTGTGTTGGACATGCGAGCCCACGGCGAGCCATTATGTAATAAATGTTATTGCAATTCACTCCTTAATCTGAAATAAAGAGTACATAATTTGCATAATAGGTCCCTTAGTACAATTAGGGTTATGTACCATGGCCATCTTAATGATCATAAAGTTGTTGATTCAATTATTGAATCATAGAGGCCGGTGTTTAGATGAATATCTAATGAGTTAGATTGAGGACTCATCAAGCACCGTCAAATGATTATTAAGAGATGATCTCCAGCCTAAGTAGGAGATGGCAATCCTATCTCTTTAAGGTTGATATCTGACCGACCTCTTGATGCAGGTCCTCTGCATAGGAATAGAGATTCGGAGGTGTCAGATGAGTTAGGTCAAAGAGTTGACTTAACGAGATCGAGATAACCAAAGTCCTATATCATATGCTGTCATGATATAGGCACGCATCCTCTGACCGGAGACAGATGTGTTACTATATGTCTGAGTATGTACATTTGGCAGACCAATAGGTTGATGACCTAATCAAGGTCTATACACCTGCGCGCTGGTGTGCATATAAGGGCATATGAGTAATACGATCTCTCAAAGGGATCATACAGGTTCACTTACTGAACCGGAAGACATGAGCTCACTCATGAGATATTGGGAAAAATCAAATTCCATGCGCATGGTCGTCTCGCTTTGGAAGCTTGACTGAATTTGTAGGTTTGATATATACTTTTGGAAAGTATATGATCAAGACCTAGGTATGACATATGCTTTTGGAAAGTATATGATCAATACTGACTCCCAATGATCAAATGAGAAACTTACTGATAAAACCCTGAAGTAGACAGTATAAAGTTGATCTAATACTTCGGGTCTATTCTGAGTCTTCCAGTATGCAGGATGTACAGGTGTTAGGAATACCTGAGGGTGATGTGATCATAAACGATTGTATAACCATGACGCTTCCATTCCTAGGGAGTGATGAAACGGGTCTGGATTTTAGTGACTCCTCTCAGTAGAGAAGTAATCTGATCTTAGTCCAAATGTTGGACATTGATCTGAATGTGATTCAGATGCAATGAGAAGATTAGATTTGCGGTCTTGATTTAATCAAGCATCTATGGGAGGCCCGCGATCTGGATATGAGATATAATCTCAATATCCATGTCACCATACGTGGAACAATACAATCGCCCTGTCCTTATCTCCAAGTATTCGCGGAGAAAGCGCATTATCCTTGAAAGAGTTCATGGACAATTCTATTGTTGATATATGCATCCGAGCATTGAGAAAATGGATAATTAAATGTGATTTAATTATCATGAATAATATGAATTTGATTCATATTATAAGGAGAGTTATCTTAGATAATTAAATGTGATTTGATTATCAAAGATGTAAATAATGTGTTCATATTATTTGAGCACAAGAGAATAAGTTATCCAATATAATTAAATATGATTTAATTATTATTATGGATAAGAATAATGTGGATAGTAATATCCAATTATTCATAATATATTATAAATGTGATTTATAATGTATTAGAGAGAGTTAAATATAATTTATATTAGTAGATTAATTATTAATGTGTATTGGATACACATTGTCTAATTAATTGAAAATGTAAATTACATTTTGTTTTGGGTTGTGAATATGATTCACAATTTTCCAATGTCAAGATTGCAATATTCCCATATTTATTTGAGAATTATTTTGGTGAATAAAAATCCCAACAAATAGTTGTTGGAAAATAAGTAGAGAGAAAATCAAGGAGATGTGCAATCTCATGGAAATCCACGAGATTGCCCTCTAATGGGGAAGGTTGATCTCCTTTGTATTTTCTCTCCTTATTTGATTGATTTAATTTGGTATTAATATTTATTTGATTTATCAAATATATTTTATCAAAATTAAATCACAAGTTGTTGGTTTTTACCAACAATAATCTTGACCATTGGATTGACATAAATCAATCTCATCCATTGATTTTATATGTCACATGGATTGAGATCCATGGATCCCAAAACCCTATAAATAGAGAGGCACACCATGCTCTCTATTTTACACAACACATCTCTCTCTCTCTCTCTCTTTCTAGAGGTCAGCCCTCTCTCTCTCCCTCTCATGGACGTCCACCATGGATGCCATGGAGAGGTTCTCCATCGCCGCAGCATCGTCGTCATGCTGCTCGTTCTTCTGCTCGTGGATCTCCGTCTCCTTCGGTGCGCCTCGCTCGTGAAGAAGACGTCGGATCTCGTGTGTCGAGATCAGGAGATCCGCCGCTTGGATCATCAACATGGATTGCGAGAAGCACGCGGTTCATCCCCGCGCTCGCAAGCGTCTCCTCCGTCGGATCGGATTTGAGACAAGATGTCTCTTCGTTTAGAGACTTGATCGCAACCACGCTTCAAGAGGTAATCCTAATTACTTGTTTGTGGTTTAGATGAAATGATCCGAGAAGTGTTCTTGGATCATGTGGTTTCGTCGTATAAATTTTTTAAATTCCGCTGCATCGAGCAACTAGTGCGACTAGTCGCTCCTCGTCGTATTCGATACGACGCTCACGCTTCCGTGATGCGCTTGAGGATCTAACCATATCCTTCACTCTGAACTTTGAAGTATCATGTCTTAGCAACCTCAAATGAGCTAGAGAAGATCGGACAATCCCATAGTGAACACATCAATCTCAAACATATACCTTATGGTGACATGATAAAAGGATGTGGTCTTTTGAAAAAGATCTTGTTCCAACTTCTAAGATAACACAATGCTAGAGCACCTAAAATCCTTAGGTTATCAAATGTTTACAGAAGATTTTTTTTTAAAAAAAATGTTTACAGAAGATTAGTTACATGCCAAAAGTTTTGAGTAATGGGGTACATCCGCACTCCCCCTCCCCCCCCCCCCCCCCCATAAAGGCATCAAAAGAAACAAAATAAGAGGCCCAATTTTCAAGTGGCCTTTATGCACCAGTGCACATTGCTCTTATTTCATTTCTGCTGCGATCTTTTACATCTCAAAGTCATGAAGCATCTTTGGAGATGAGCAAAAAGCTGTTTATATGCATTTCAGAGTTGTCAAAGGCTCTCTCTGGCATCATTTCTTCTATGTCAACTACCAAGCAGTTGTCACCTTAACTTTTAAGTTCCAGTAGTTTAACAAGACATGTTGGATGGGTTCCTCTTTATGTGTAACTCAGTCTTTAATAAGATATTACTTAGACCTAATTCCAATGTGTTCTAACTTTACGAGGAGAGAAATATTTTTTGTGGATAGGAGTATGCTAATTCTAATCCTATGGCATTTAAGACTTCATCTCTCGTATCCATGCTATATAAAGAACCCTTGGCCCCAATTTAAGGTATGCAACTCAAAAAAGAAATCAAAGAGAGAAAGAGAGAAAAGAAGAGCTTGGTCAGAGATCGAAGTGCATCCACATTTCTGCATACTTCTACATTTTCAAGGAGTTAATCCATTGGCGATCCTGATGATAAGTTTGCTTTTTTGTTACTTGTAGAGAAGGCCATCTTTGTATAAGCGCCTCTCAGTTACAAGCTTTAATTATAGTGCTTGATTTTAGATTACAATCAACCTTGTGATTTTTTACTCTAAAATTGGGGGTTTTTTGCGTTAAAATCTTTGTACATCTGTGACTTATTTTTTATGTAGTTGAATTTTATTAGCAGTTGTCATGGTCTTGAATTTGATATAACATGAATGGTTCGCTTATCAACTTTGTGTTTTTTGCAATTTCATATTTACGGGGAATCTATTCCCATCAAACGATATCTGAACAAAGATGGTTAATAAGATGAACTACAACACTGGCAAGATGATCTACTTATACGTTACCACTACAACTTATGGAAAACTAAGATGAAAGGACTTGCTATTTATGAAGGCCATGCACCTTTTACTTTTCTTCTTCACGAAGCATAAATCCAAGAGCGATGAAGAATAAGAGCTTAGGCATGAGGATGTTTGCGATTTATTCAAAAGTTTGTGGATGGGAATGTATATAATTACATTATAAAGACTCATGTATGAACACTTTGGTCCAAGTTGGAGAACTTGCAAACTTCGAAGATAGAGAACAAAAAGTTGTTTCTACTCAAGTGATTGACGCAGTTGAAACTCAAGGATTATACTTCTATTCGAACTATCTAAATGAATTTTAAGGTATTATCAGTCTAATTTTCGGCAAAGGAATAAAATTGAAAATGAAGTTCTATGCATGTTGCTACTCGCTAATCTTTTATACATTTAGGAGACCTCAAATTTCATCACTAGGTCTGTATATGATGTTCTTTCCTCACTGTCAAGGACGGTGATATGAATGAATAGATGAGAAAAATATTTCAAGGTTCTTCATCACATTATATGTTTTGGTCACTGAAAACAGAAGGATAACTACATCCAGAAATGATATCAGAAGAGATCAATGCAGACGTAGTCTAAATCCAGATATAAAGATTTAGGATGTCCCATAGAAAGTATAAATGCTTATAGAGATATTATCTCGACTGATTAGACTACATGTAAATGTTTTATTTGAAAATCAGAACAAGTCCTCACTTCATATAGATATAAGCCATAAAGAAAAGAAACAGAGATATTTGTGTGTGCTTATGGCTTCAAGTTAGATGATGCACTCACATCCTCAAAAATTAAGTAGAAGTTGCCATGAGGGAAATCACATTTTCATGTCTACCTTCTATCTGTGCCAAATGCTCCATATGCAAGCAACCATGTGATGAAAGTCAACTATCCTATCCTATGTAAGATCTACGAGGGAGATTTTGAAGTAGCATGTCTAACAACTTCAAGTGAGCTAGAGAAGTTCTGGGACAACCACATATTTATGGCACAATATTCTCAAACATCCACCTCAAAGTGACACTGGAAAAGGTTGGGGCCTTCTTGATCCTCAAGAGGATCACCACCAAGAAGCATCTTAGAGTCGACTGTATGACCAATTAGGCATCCTATCATAAGTTGAATGGAAATCTAAGTAATTTTGATATATACAACAAGAGAACTTGAGAATGTAGCTCATGCCCAAAGGACAAAATGATGGTATGAGACTGATTTCAAGCACATAAAAGGTAGTAGATGCCAAAGGGACAACAAAGGTCATACTTTCGATATCGATCTCTATAAACCAGCGAGTCGTCTGTCAAAGATGGAGCAAGAGTTCAAGACCTTAACGTACACATGAAGGTACCATAAGGACATGGATTCAACATGCATAAAGTCTTCTGTAGAGAAGAAGATGAAGGAACACAGAAGCTCCCTTCCTTTCTCGATCGACAAACAAATCCAAGCCACTTTGTAAGCATGGTAGTTGAATACAAAAGACTTTGTGCAAGTCACTTTGACCTCGTGACAATGACAATAGTCCTATACGGTTTTCTACTATTATACAAATTAAGAAGGTATTAGGTGGATACATTCGTTGTATGGTGACTTTTTCAGGAATGCTGTTACAGAGTAAAAATGCTTGGATTTCTCAAGGACAAACAGATCAAAACACTTTAAAGCATGTACCCAAGACGAGAAGGTATCCATGTAACACCAAAGCCCCCTTCCTTTCTGGACTATTGTAGAAAGTCAACACACAATGAATGTATCCATGTAATACCTTCTTAACTAGTATAATACCAGAAACTGTATAGTGCAGCGAATGAACTTTTAAATGCATGCAAAAGAAAGAATACATGCCTTGCAACCAAGGAAAAAGTGCCTGAACAATTCCACCAGAAGAATCTCAATGCAAGAAATAAGAAATCTACCATCAAGCACACCTTTATACAAGTGAAGCAAGAAGGCATCATCACAGGCTTTGAGCAGAACAATGCATTTTTGTTTATATTGACCTTTGGTCTTGATAAGATTTTAGACTCTTGCAACTAGCTTCTAATGTAGTTGGGTGGGTGGATAGACCAGAGCATATGTAGCTGAAGTTCAATATTAAAGAGAGGCTTGATATATCTATGGAGGACTGGCTTATCCAATAAGGATGTGAAAACCTCCATGGCGAAGAGGAGGTGGATAAGAGGCTCTCTTAAAGAGTCCATATTGGATGATTAAAGGTCGTGTGTGACCATTTGGTCAATCACCTATTGTTGATGGTTAAGTGAGGGCCGCGTAGTAAGGGAGACCACAACAATTGAGGATGTGGAAGGAGGATGGACAATGCAAAGATGTGCACACCTATAAATAAACCTCCCATGGCAATGGGAAAGATGATCGTTCCCACGACAGGGAGCCCTCTTCCCTCTCTATCCCTATTTCTCCCTCTCTTTCTCTTAGTATGTTCTACTTAGCGACGCACCTTATACAAGTTGTGTCAGAGCTTTGAATTCGATCGAGTTGACATTCCCTGTCAATCTTCAAGCACCGTTGATCATCGATCACCTCCTTGATAGCAACCTCATATTCTACGCTATTGTCACCGACGCTAGAAGGGATACATATTATAAATGATAAGAATGCAACTAATGTAGGGGAAATTAAATACTTTAATGGAAAGAACTATAAACTATGAATATGAAAATTTATGCTGGCATGTTTCATGATAACTTATCTCTGATGTAGATAAAGATGGCCCTACATTATCTGAATGTTCAATAATGTAGGAAAAAGTGTATTGTGATTAGTAAGAGAAAATGGATAATAGGATTAGGAGTTTCATGTTAATGCATTTGAACTTGAATTTGATTAGGTCCTTTGAGACCTATAATACAATGTACAAACTCCAAAACATGATAGTGGACAAATACCATTCCAAATTGAAGGTTAGCATCCATTTCTTTTATACAAGTACAACTTGTATAAAATGAAGGAACTTGAAAGTGTCCACAACACATGAACAAGATGATCGTGATGGTCAAGAATGTAGCAATTATCGAATGCGTGATACGGAGAGGATGCAAGTAGTAACCATTTTAGGAAGCCTCGTGTTATCTTTCAACATGGTCTCCACGTCTTGAGGATGAACAACACTGATAAGAGATTGATAGACCTGCCTGTAGAGTTGAAATTGAGTAGAATCTCTTGAAGTAAAGACAAATAAGAATTGAAAATTGAGCTTGATAAAATTGAGATCTTTGAGGTTGGGGAGGACGAAGAAGCTAATATGGCACATGATAGGAAATGGCTATGACCCTCCATTGTAAATTTTAGGAGAAAAGTGGGAAATGCCCGCATGATTTGTATTATGATTACTGCAAGTTTGGCCACTTCAAAGTCAATTGCACCAATAAGAGAAGCCAAGATATTTCAAAGATCTTGATCATGAAGGCATATAGATGATCGAACTTTTGTAATAGAATGCAACTATGCGATCAAAGATTGTAACTGGTGGTAGAATGACTCTAGCACAACTAGCCCCATTGCTAGGGAAAGAAGGGACTAGTGGGCTTCAAGGAACTGAAGAAGGACGCATGGAGAACCTACAACACATAATTGGATGTTGAAGGTCATGGTACATATATTTTTGAATTGGGTGATAGTGTCATGGTAATTCAAGTTGTATTATATGCTCTGGGTTTACGTTGAAACCTCATATCTATTCCGGATGTGCTCAAAAAAGACTTTGAATTTTTTGATTTTATAATAAATATATTATTTATAAAGAATAATAAGGTCTATGACATGAAAAAAATTATTCCCGAGCATGACCCATTCTATCTTCATGCAATAAGTAGTTCAAGTAAATCAGTGAATGTGATTTATAAGTATACGCTGCTTTAATTTGTTTGATTATGATTTATGATATAGGATTATGACTTGCAGTAGAGAACTCAAAATGGATCGAAGTCAAACTATTTATTAAAATTATACGAGCATGAATATTGCCTTCTGAACATTATTTTGTTGATAAAATGATGAAAAAAACCTTTCTCAATATATGGTTAGTCAAGCGAATTAGGTTTAACCCACTTAGATATAACTTAATTATGTCGAACTAAGACATCGACCAAGTTAATGAGAAAATAACTTGATCGCAATTGTATCGTTGACGTCCGGCAACTCAACAAGGTTTCACTACAAATGCCGAAGGCCAGAAGACAACATGTGATTCGTGAGAGGGAGGAGGGGAGGTTTGCTGGTTTGGACTCCGATTATCGGAAGTCAGTTGCACTGGTGGGGTGGATCGGAGACTTGGAGCTTAATTTCGAATTGGAGTTTTGATGATCCGAGAGAGAGAGAGAGAGAGGGTTTTGATGAATTAAATTGGGAACGACCCGAATAGGAAACATCATTGTGCTTTATTGGGAATTTGTAAATGGGGAAACTTTTTCAAAGAAGTGGAGAGGTAGGAGGGATTTTTCTTTTTGGATTTATTGGCATGTCGGAAAATGGGTAGAGTATGGGTCTTAAAATAGGGCCCTAAAGTTGATAGGTCCTAGACCATGGCACCCCAAAATGACCCTCACGCCGGGCTTGGGCCTACGAAATGTCAGGAATAGCACTGGGAATGATAAAAGTACTACATACAGACCATGGATAAATTTCCCTTATCTCGGGATAAACTCAGCTTATCTGCAAAAATTCCCCCTTATCCCAGGCGTCTCACCTTGGCTCCTTTGATTCAGTCCATAAATCTTGACTTTATTCGTAAGAACCTCTAACCACATGTGAACAAACTAGGAAGTACCAACAAAAGAACAAGAATTGAAGAGACAATGTAGACACATTCTTTAAAAATTTAGAAGTCAAATGATATGACCCTCCCTCATCGATTCTACCCCAGAATCAAGCACCACAATCGATTTCGTCTTCGACTACCCATCCCAAGATCTTGTTCTTGAAGATGCTCTAGATGATTGTAGAGCAGACTCTTGCACTCATGATTCACCTCTTTCGAAATCTGTATCAGAGTATACTAACTGCAAGTGATTCACCTGGGGTCGTTCTACACATACATAATTGCTTATTCGGAAATGAGCAAGAACTAGAATGAGATTATATGATTATCGAATTATACTAGTTTGAAGTCCTCTGATACTCTCTAACCCATAATTTCCGCATCGAGTCCCTTTACTGATGACTCTCATTGGGAAGAACCAACACATGTTCTCTGAGTCCAATGAATCATTCTTTATTCAATAGCTAGTTGTTCACTCCGAGTCTGATCCGATAATCAACCAAAAATCACGCACAGCCAAGCGATAGCTAGTTGTTCACTCCGAGTCTGATCGACTTGCATTAGATCAAGCACTTCATTCTTGTCAATGGGATTGGATCTCAACAGAGGGAGAGTTGCTTTCTTTCGATTTTGTTCACCCCTTACGAAATGCAAGAGATATCTTCAGGTATCTTGGATGTATTGGTTGTATAGCTTTCGTACACTTGGAAGATCTTGGTTTTACACTACCAGTGCAATATGCGTAAAGGTTCCACGAGTATACATATTTAGATGGGACGATTTAAAATGAGAGTTTTTCTAGGCTTTTATTCATGTACTCGAACTTCAGTACTACGGAGCATAGATACTCGTGCATCTTGGATCATCTCTGACAAATCAGAAACCTAAAGGGTGCGTTTGGTTGGGGGGTTACCTCCCACTTTGGGTGGGTTACCCCCAAAACCCATATTCCTACCCACTGGTGGGGCTCACTCTTTTTCCAACCAAAAAAATATATATTATACCATCATATCATCTAAAAATCATAAAATATCCAACTTGTACTCACTATTCCAAACTTCAATACAATCACATCACAACTACCACCCACTTTTTCAAATTTCAATACAATCATACCATAATAACTACCAACTTTTTCAAATTCCATTACAATCACATCACACAAACCCTCCAAACCCTTAACCCACCAACCAAACACACAAACACAAAACCAGCTTATATACCCCAAGATAACCCACGAACCAAACACACCCAAAAGGTCATGGTCATTAGTAGTTAGGAAATTCTTCCCTTTACAATTAGAATGACCACAATTTCTTGGAATTTCGTGGGTAGATCCAGGAAAAAAAATTCACTCTTTGGAAGCTTAGAGGTTCAAAGCCTTTGTGAACGAGGTAGTCACCGTCCACATATTGAAAATGTGTTAGGTTTTTCCCTTTTTTTTCAATAAACATCTAGCTCGGGACAAACAAAATTTAAACAAGAGGATGTGACACACCTCTGTTTATTACATTAACAGGCAGAAAGTGGGAAGAAATAGTGTTTAAAGCTCTAATACTTACGCATACTTAAGGCTTAACGCACCTTATCTGTTCAATATCTAAAACACATAAATAACACTAAAATGATTGCAAATAAACTCTCTAAACTCGAGTCAGTCTCCGCACTCAGACAATGTCGGCATCCCACAGATAGCAGAACCCCTCCCCCTCATTTGGGAAGAATAAGAAATGAAAGGTCATGCTCAATCAAGAAGACATTATGCATGTTGAGTTGGTAAAGTTTTCTCAAATTTGTGAGCTGTTTTTTTTAAAGGAAAAAAGGCCTCACCATATAGGTGTGTGCCCAAAACAAATTTGTGAGCTGTTAATCCAGTTCTTTCCAAATCCAATCTGATTTTGATGGACTGTAAGTAAATATTGCCCTAATTCCAATTTAAGCTCATCATTTTAGGCAGGCAAAAAATATCTAAGAAAACCACAAAAAGATGCTTAATCGAATCAGCCATTCAAAATATTGTTGCTTGCATCCCATGCTCAATTCTGACTGTCAAATAATTGTGATACCAGCAGCTGACCATCAATTACCATAGATTTCCTTTCAGTTTCCAATCTTGATTTTTCAGACAGACGGGTTACATAACAGGGCCACACAATACACCTATTTACACAACAGAGGCAGGCACATACCAGAGAATAGATTCTATCATTACCCACAACATCAGATGCCCATGTACAAGAGATGGTAGAGCCTGCAAAGCAATTAAGGATCTGGATTACCAAGAACTGCCTCGTCACCAGAGTCGTACTCATCTTCGCTTAATTCTTCATCGCTCGACATTTCTTCTGTTGGAGCACCTACATTTTCAGGCTTTGCATATTTCTCACAGTACTCTGAAGAGGAAAGATCAAAATTAGGCTTACAAACATTAAACCAAGGTGTAAGACATAAAACAATAACAAGATAGTAATATCTACAGATAAGATGATTAAGCATCGCCTGACATCTGCATATGATTTCAAAATAGAAAACAACTGATTCCAGTGCCACACATAAAAATGAACCATATACTTCCGAAAGTGGCAAAAAAAACACTGTAACCATCAAGCTACACTACATAACCTGAAAATGTATCTTTCCTTTCTTATTATCATTCTTTTTCCAACCTGTGCTTAAACTGCATACAAAATTATCTTGTCCACATGATAGTAGATCCTAATTCAGAGGGTTCATTGACAGACACAAACTAGATCAGAAATAATGCATGTAGTCGAATCCGATCCTTTCATAGAATAGCTTTAAGTAGCCATAAAGGTCAGGCATCTGACATTTCAACAAAGAGGAGACTGTAATCACATGAATGCATATTGATGAGCATGGAATTTTGTTCCAATCTCCAATCCCTGAAGCTAATGAGGACCCACTTGGATATGAGCTAAGTTGCAAGGAATAAGTGAGGTTTATCCCCCATTCTTGTTCCATTGATTTGAGAGAAGGGGGAAATGAAGTGTCTAGAGAAACGCGACGGATGACAATCATTTTTTTGAGGTAAAGGAGGGGAAACATGCAAAGGTGTCCGCCCCAGATATATTAAATTAATGAAAGAAAACAGTGTCACGGATCACATAATCATGCTGTAACCACCTTATTCTTGTATTGTTTTTCCCGAGATGAGCAGACCTTATCCCTCACATTGTTCCACATTCAAGACGTGTTAGCCTTAAATCAGAACACACGTTTCACAAGTTTGGTAATCCAAATTACTGATTATTCTACAAAAAACTTTCTACCAGCTCCATGCTAGAGCTAGAAAAAATAAGGTCAAGATTCTTCCCACTTTAGGTCAGGCATGCGATTTTGTAGCCTCTAGGCAGATCTATCATGAGGCAAACTAGGATAAGGATTTAGATTGACAGGATGTCAAACAACAGAGCGAGCAAAAAGATAAATATTCAAGTCTAAAGCTTTAAATATATATCATAGATATTGAAGAGTCAGTTTAATTGGTGGAGGAAACCTGGAGTATGATAGACAATGTGCTTACATGGAATCATACCACTGATCTATTAAAGTATCCATACAGTTACAAATTAGAGGAGATGAACCACTGCCCCAAGCCTATAGCCTAATGACTAAATGTAATCTACGTGTCAGCCTTGAAACTTGAAACAATAGTGAGTGTCAAAGCCATCAAAGCAACCTTAAAGAACATAATTCTTGTAATTTGTTGTAAGTTTAAGTTAATGAATTCAGTACTAGAAAAACCATTTTCAAAAGTTCCCTCAAGATTTTTAGAACAGTCATCTAATTCAAGCACCTTTGCACTTTTTATTATTTGGAAAAGTGTGATTGACCCAGACATAACATTGACAGGTAAGAATGCCCGATGAGCATGTGAGTCTGTGCATGATTCTGTAATTATCTTAACAAACTAAATAGGGATTTTTACACCCATAATCCTGAGTAATTTTGTAATTACATTCATAACCCCGCATAATCGTGAATTATATGAGAAACCCTGAATAGTCACTTCGTCTCACGCCCATAACCCTCCGTTAGTTTAATACGTTAACTCAACCATATGAGTGAGTTAATCTAACCAATCTACACCTAACGATTAGGATTAGCTAATTTTAAAAAAAAAAGAAAAGAAAAAAAATCTTGCATATGTGGACTTGCAGGAGGACCTTCGTTGCAGATTGGTGGGGGGAGGGGGCTTGTCGGTAGAGGACTGCATACGGGAGGGGGCTGGAGGAGGGGAGGGTGGCTTGGAGGAGGAAGGGAAGGCGAGGAAGCAGAAGGGGGGAGGGGGCTTCGTCGGCTGGGGGAGGGGGGCGGGGATGGGACAGTACAGACAACGACGGCAGGGTATGTGCGTGTGGAGTGCAGCGGCCGGGTGGGGGGTGACCTAGAGTGCAGGCAGCGACGGCAGGGGGCAGGGTGTGTGTGTGCCGAGTGTAGCAAGCGGGGGGGAGTGGTGCTTTCAGGCGGGGAGGCGAGGCATCGACGGGGGGGTTGGTTCCACGCGGGGAGGCGAGGCAGCGACAGCAGGGAGGCTGCTTCGAGGCGGGGAGGCGAGGCAGCAGCCGGGGGGGTGCCTCCAGGCAGGGAGGCGAGGTGGGGGTGGGGGGGGGCAGGGGTGCTTCCATGAGACAAGGCAAGGTAGCGACGAAGGGGCTTGGACGGCTGGGTGGGGGGCTTCGTGTGCAGCCTGGGGGGGTTTAAACCGCAGGTCGAGTACAGGCAGACAACAATAGGTGGGGGGACGTCCGCAAGGCTTCGAGTGCAGGTCAGAGGGGGTGGGGGTTGAACACGGGTGGTTTCAGGTGGCAGAGGGACGCCGACTTGTAGGCGGGTCGAACACGGGTGGTTTCAGACGATAGAGGGACGCCGGCTTGCAGGTAGAGAGGTGGCAGGGGGGCTGGAGGAAGGGGAAGGTCGGGAGGACCTCCGCGTACGGGAGGGGGCTGGAGGAAGGGGAGGAGGTAGGGGGGTTGGCTGGAGGAAGGGGAAATGTTTTGAAGGGTAAAAGTGTCCATATTTAACTTGTTTCGTCTAAATTAACGTAGATTCGAAACGAAGCTTGACACAGGGTTATGTCATGTAAAGGTTAAGCATTACTCGGGGCTTCTCGTGTAATTCGTGATTATGCGGGGTTATGAATGTAATTACGAAATTACTCAGGGTTATGAGTGTAAAAATCCTACCTGACAAAAGAACATACCAATGTCAACATATATAATATGTGAATGAAAATGTATATCGTCATGTCTACCACCATGTTACATATAACATTATCAAATTAATGAAAATTTAGCAGGCATAGAATTAATCTGAATGGTTAAAATGGAGAGGGGCTTCAATTGTTTTTCTCAAGATATCTCTGGAAGTGAAAGGCAAAAACTTAGAGGTTATGGTGGATTTTTTGGCCACACGAAAAAATGGATCCTTGTGAAATTTTCAAAAAGTTGTGGAGTCATAAAAACGAGCATCACATTATAGCTGGCTTGAACACCTAGAAAGCCAAATAATGCCAATCAACACCTACACATAGAGGAGTATGTACATATGATAAGCCTTAGAGAAGACTCATGTAAAGAAGAAGAAATGGAACATGACTATTACACAGAATCTTGCTTTAATGATGCGAGAAGGAATTAGTTGGAGGTAAAGAATCCATGCAGTGGATCCCACTTAAAAAAAGTTCTAAGCCTTCTCCCACTATGAGTAGGGTCGGTTACATGGATTCTTGCTCAAATCCATGTTGAAAGATTCGACTATTTTTTACGTTGGCTGTCGACTACCTAACGCAACCCCTGCAAGAGGGAGATTTGAACCCTGGTCTTTTGAGTGGTAGACACACTGCACTACCACCAGACCATTTAAGTGGATCTAAGCCCATGTAAAGAAGAAGAAATGGAACATGACTATTACACAGAATCTTGCTTTCGGTCTAAGCCCAAGTATGAATGATGCGAGAAGGAATTAGTTGGAGGTAAAGAATCCATGCAGTGGATCCCACTTAGTGACGGAATAATCTTCTCTTGGTTTCAATCTACTATATTATAGCTTCAGTCACTTGGTATCCTCTCAAGTACGACCCTTGTGACGGGAATCTTACGAACATGCTTAAGTTCTTACTTCGCAACGTATGTTGGTGCCTTGAAACTAATGGTTGTCTTGTCACTGTCAGGTGTAATACTCTTTTGGTATTTGAGATAGGTAGCTCAGCTTACCAAGATGTGTCTTTGTCTTGAAGCTCAAGGCTTGATTAAATTACAGGAGCGGCACACTTATTACGGGGAAATGCCTTCGCCGTGAGGCTTATATGTTAGTTTTAAAAGAAATTAATGCAGATGGCCATCATTTGAAAAAACCTAACATAGAGATACAAACTTAAGGACAACATAGTTAGATGCACCCTCAAGGGACAAATTTATCTGTGTGTATGATATGCAATTTTAGGCTTCATAAGCACAGTGACCTGAAAGAGGGGCTTAAAATTTAATGAGATCTAAAACTTATTAGTCGTTTGACATGTTAAGAAGTGGACCATCATCAAATTATCTTCTTAGTATACATTATTTAGAGGAAATTAGACTTCATGCCCCAGAGTTTCAGCCTTCAACTCGATGAACTTTAAGATAAAAATCAACAAAATAAATGCAAATGGAACAGCAACCTGTCAGAGTTCTCTAGTATGCCTATAGCGAATAGCAACCTGTCATTTCACCAACATTTTGTGAGTCACTGTTATTGGAGAATGTACACTTTCTTTAGTAAAACAACTAATTGATGCACAGGCATGCGATTCGCAAAATTTTTACTAAATAATACAAAACAACCAGTTTTCAAAGTTCTTAACAACCGAAAAACACAATGACCAAAATGCAGCTCATGGCAAGGCTATATAAAATAAATCTATAAAGGACAGAGGCAATCAAGATTGTTAAATTGAATAAGATGAAGCCACATGGACCCACCTTTCACTTTTTGTTCATATGCTGCCCGATCACGCATCATCAAAGCAGCAGCTTCTCCGTTCAATGGGTCTGAAGGATTGGGATACAAGAGAAGTTGCGGAAGGAAAACCTCAAAGACATTTACTAAATCTGGAAAAGTACAATGAAAATGAGGATGCTGATAGTAACGATAATAGCAATAAAATCAAAATCAGGAACTAAGGATTGACGCATTTGGTTCAATTTAACATGCAAGTTAAAGAGACAAGTACATCTAATGATACCCACGAAAGTTATTCACGTACATACCGAACATAGGGCTCCATGTCTGATTGATGACATCCAAACAAACTGAACCAGACCTGCAATAAAAACTCATAATTAAAATCCAATACCATGTGAAATAATTAATAGAGAACTATGTAGCTACTTACGCTTCTAGATTTCCCCACGCCATTCGTAATACATTTCACATGAAAACCTACCAACTGGATTTAAAAGATGCAAACTTACATCTCATCGACATTGGGATGATAAATCTTATTGATAAAGCCAATGGAAGGGGACTTGTATGGATATGCATCAGGAAGCTCAACTCTCACCCTCCAAAGACCCCCTTGATAAAGGCCTGCCCAAATTTTCACAAAGTTCAACCAAGATAAACTTGATAAGAAAATGATCAAGTTTCAAAGAACTAATTACATAGTTCCCACACGAAAGGAAGAACCAAATGAATGCAAGTAAAAGCACAACTTACTATAATATAATTTTTTAGAGATTAGTACAATATTGTATAATCCTTTTTTAAGCAAAAGAGGGCGTGCACCTAGAAAGTGCACTCTAATCTTTTAACTGTGTGAATCACAAGCAAAATAACAAGTGGTCCTTAGAAATAAGATTTTCCATGAACCAGACTTTACCCTGGAAGACAATAGCAGATCCCTAACACTAGAGCATATAAACTTAAGCATTAAGCTTTAGCGACATAAAAACCTAGAAGAAAGAAACGCCTAAATATTAGGATGTCCAAGTCACATACTCTCCTTAGGCCCATAGAAATCCACATAAAACTCATGCATCCCATCATTTATCATCTCCACCTTGTAATCGCTCATCATCCTGCAAAAAAACCACAAGGGAGAGCTCAAGAAAACAGGAAAGCCACATGGAAAAAGGAGCAAAGATCCCAACTTTTCCCTTAAAAAATACCCAAAAGCCCAAAGAAAGAGAAGAAAGATTACAGCTTCATCAAGTCCATGTCGCGGCGCTTGCTAGGGGACGACATGGCTCCTCTCCTCCTGGCGGTTACCTGGTGACTATGTGCAGATGGACGTTAAGAGGTCTCTGCACACCGATCTACTTAACTTGGGCTAATCTATGTCGACTATATGGAATTGGGTAATGAGATTTTTTACGCAAACTTGGGAAAATTGGTGTCTTTCTATGACAGGCTTTAAGCGCAAGGGCTGTGTGACCATGTCTTGGGTGTGACGACGGTGAGACGGGGAGGAGGAAGAGGAGAAGCTATAGATTACTGCGCTCGAGGCACATCTCCACCTCTGTCTGTGCGCGTCAAGAGATTCCACATGCCAATCCACCTCTCTTTCCATATGCTTGTCGTTTTCATGTATTTTTTCCATCTTTTCTTTCCTTTTAATTATCTTCCGTTTTTTAGTGGCTTTATGCAGAGACAGACGGCGAGAGGGAAGAAAGTGGGGGCAATGTTCACCTCTCGGTATTTTTTCCATACAATTCTTATCCATCCATTCCATCCATCGAATTTTTTAAAATAATTATGTAAAAAAATTCAAAATTAATTAAATAGGTATCGTAAAAATTTATGGTGTTTTTTTATTAGTTGTGCCTCTTTAAGATATTGTAATATCAGTTAATGCCCCTCACTTTTTGGGAATATCAGTTGTGCCCTCGAATTCTGGTTGTTTTATCACTTGTACCCCTCAGGTTAGTTGCCGTCCATTCTTCACGCAAACGGACGTTAACTTTGAGAATACAATCGGAAATAAATTACAAACAAAGGACTAAAAAATCATCCTCTTCCTCATCCCCTTCTCTTCCTCCTCCCCTTCTCTTCCTCTCCCTCCGCCCAGCTCCTCCCCCTCTGCATGCGCTCCTCCACTCTACCCCGCCCCGACCTTCGCATGGCTCCTCCCACTCTGCCTAGCGGCTCCCCCTCCGTCCTGCTCCTCCCCCTACGCCCAGCGGCTCCCCCTCCGCCCTGCTCCTCTCACTCCGCCCAGCGACTCCCCCTCCGCCCTGCTCCTCCCCCTGCGCCCAGCGGCTCCTCTCCCTCCGCCCAGCAGCTCCCTCTCCGCCCTTCTCCTCTCCCTCCGCCCAGCGGATCCCTCTCTGCCCTTCTCCTTCCCCTTTGCCCATCGGCTCCCCCTCCGCCCTGCTCCTCTCCCTCCGCCCAACAGCTCCCCCTCACAACGGCTCCCCCTCTGCCCTGCTCCTCCCCCTCCACCCATCGGCTCCCCCTCAGCCCTGCTCCTCTTCCTCTGCCCAGTGACTCCCCCTCTTCCCTGCTCCTCCCCCTCCGCTCCACTCCTCCCTCTCCACCCAGAAGCTTGAGCAGGTCTCAAGGCATCCGATGAGAGACTACGCGCGGTGCTTCAAGAGAATCGTACCGAGGCAGAGGAATCCATAGTGGCGTCAGAGGCCAATGTGTAGGGATTCAAGGAGGCACCGGAGATCGCAAGGGCCGAGAACTCCCAGCTCAAGGATGCCCTCACTGAGAAGGCACAAACAGTATACCATACGGGTGAAGGAGAGGCAGCGGAAGAAGGAGCGAGAACGGTGGACGAGGGGCTGGAGGAAGATGGGTTTGGAGGAGGAGGAGGTGGGGAGTTTTCTTCCAAAAATGCCCTTATTAATTGTGCCCTGGTTTTACTAAACCATAGTTAAAGTTAACTTATAAACGATCAAAGTAACGGAGGGGCACAAGTGATAGAACGACAAGAAGTCGACGGCACAATTGATATTCCTAAAAAGGGAGGGTATAACTGATATTGCAATATCTCGGAGGGGCACAACTGATAAAAACCTAAAATTTATTTAACCGATTTGCGATGCCACTTCCAAATCGGCACCTCAGGTGCCGATTTAGGAGAGCCGTTGCAAATTGCCAGCGATCCCCCTCTTATATGTATCTCCCCCTCACCCCTCATTCCTCACACTTCTCCCTCCCTCTCTCATTCTACTTCTTCCTCCCTTAATTCTACTTTTCCCATCTCTCCAAATCCATATTCTCAAGCAACATTTTAACTTCTCATTATCTCTACCAATCCGCTATTCTTATTCGAGTAAGAATAAGAATTTTTTCATAAACCATTTTCGTAAATAGTTTTTGCAAGTTTTTTTATCAACAAAGGCGATATATTATTACGGATATTTCTATTATATTTATTCTTTTCTTTTCGGTTATATTATTTCGAACTGAAGATACGCGTTATTCAAGTAAGTTTACATTTATTATTTTATGTTTGATTGCACTTATTAATTAGATGTGCAAAATTAGATACATTTAAAGAATTTTAGTGTCATTTAAATGGACATTAAAATTAAGATCTTTTATATATTGCAATTGCAATCATATATGCTTTAATTTTTTTAATGAGGAACTACCCTATATAAGATGAAAAGAAATATGTTTATATTAAATTTAGAAATTATTATCAATATCAAAATTATTATTAATGTCGCAGTTTTCCGTTTTTTTTTTCATTTGTTTTTCGATTTTGACTTTTCTTTATTTTGTGTGATTGAGCCTTAATTGTAGGATTATTTGTCAATAGATCAAGATCAAAAACAAAATCATCATTTCATGAACCTATAATTAGGGATGAGCATTGGGCTGGGTCGGCCTGGCCTAGCCCGAAGCCCAGCCCAAAAAGCTCGGCCCGGCTCAAGCCCAAATGAACATTGGGTCGGGCTTGGGCCCAAACAATTAGGCCCAAAATTTTTTGGGCTGGGCTCGGGCTTGGCTCGGCCCAGCCTGACCCTACTTAAAGGCCCGACGCAAAGAGGGCCCGAACCCTTCCCATATCATACACACCTAGAAACTCTCACTTGTTACATGCACACGTTGTTCATGTATCATGTCTTCGTACAATGTTTATAAGTCAAGAAAGTCAGAGCTGATGATCACTGTATTTCGATTCAGAATTAATTTTTCTTAATTAGTCCATGGTTTAGATTCTGTCAGTTACTGTTGAATTTGTTTGTGTTTATTTTTTTCCATCAGGATATTTTCTATTATTGAACCTTTACCCAATATGTGCATTATGTCTATTTTTTAACGTTCAGTGTCCGGTGCACATGTTGTTGTTAACTGTGTAAGTTTGGTTCACTCTTTCAATTTTTGTAATGTGAGACGTTTATGGCATCTAACATTGAGTGCAATTGTATAAAATGAGAAATCAACTCCGGTAGAATTGAGTTTTCATTGTTTTACAAGTATCATGGCATAGGTTTTAAACAATTTTAACTTGTCTAACTTGAATTGAGATTGACTTTAAATAAAAATTTAAAGTTAATAATCTATAATGGGTAGAGATGGGTCGACCCGACCCAAGCCCGACCCAAAGGAATTGGGCTGGGCCTGGGCTTGGGCCGAACCAAAAAAAATTGCGGGCCTAGGTCAGGCCCAAGGCCTGAAGTTTTTAAATAGGCTTGGGCCTGGGCCCTTCAGGGCCCGGCTCAGCCCGACCCATGCTCATCCCTACCTATAATTGCATTTGGACTTGGTCAAATTTTAATTGCTTCTCATTTAGATTTGGAATCGAGCACCGAGAGGGACTGTACATAGCGCTTGCAGGACTCACTGTGGCGAGCACCGAAAAGCTCCCCGAGGTCGGACTTTTGGATTCCATCTCTGAATGATTAGTATATTATGCTTCACGCTAATAGCAATTTCTCATTTAGGGTGATTTCATCAGATTGCATTTGCATATAGATATGTTTCAATTCTGCTAAACATTCTTGCATGTAGAGAGCTAGAGGCAAGATGAGCATTTCTATTTAGTATACATCATCGTTTTCATATCGCATTGCTTTTCCGATTCTCTCCCTCTGATTTTGATCACCTAAGTTGCTAAAGGAATTGATTCTCTGATAGGACTCGTGCATATCTTATTAAAAAGTAATATTTTATCATGTAAAATAATTGAATAGTAAATGCTTAATTTTAAAAACATTATTAATTAATAACTTAATAATGTTTGAACACGCATGATTGTTATGCCCTTATTTCAAATAAACTAATCAAATTATGTATTTGATTTGTAGATATGGCATCCAACACCGTTCCTGCCTTATTATACTGAGATGGATTGGTTAGTGTCTCTGATAATCATGTAGAATATATTGAGGGTAATAAACATATGGTCATATTACTAGGTCAATTAACATACCTTGATCTACTGGCTCGAGTATCCGAAACCATTGATCTCCTGCTCGATCAATATATACCTACATTAATGTGTAAGTGGTTGTATGAGGAATCAACATTCTTCGCAGTACCAATTCACAATGATGAATCCACCGTAGCAATGATGAATTCAATCATTAATGTGAGATTCATTAACCTTTCGTAAAAGCAACAACTTTTGGTTTGGAAAATATGTTGTCATCATCGAAGTAAAATAATCACATTTAAATTAAGGAATAATCTTATATTTCCTTTCTCTAAACTGACAAACATGTAAATCAATCAGGTCAACAAATGAGACAATGTTTGAGGATATCAAGGGTTCCTCACAAATAAATGCTGAAGATGAATTATCGACATCAATATCTGAAGAAGAAAGTCGGGAGTCTGAAAATGAATCTCAATCATTAGAATAAGAAAACATACGTGCTAATACTTGCCATGATTTTCGATACGGTTCACTAGTTCTAGCCTTAGAAAATGAGGACAATGGAAACTATTATTCGAATAATGAGGATGCTGATGAAGAACCGATTGAGGAGTTACCCCCACGTGTTAGATCACGAAATTGCAGAAGAAGAAGATGTAGCCTTTGTAGAGAGACAAGTCTGTGATCGTGATGAATATGCATATGAAGTCAACTTAAATAGTTGAGAAAGTGAATGCATGTGCAGTTTTATATAGATGAAATATTTTGTATGCCTACATGTCATAGCCACAGCTTCACATACGCATACGCACTTGGATAACTATGATCTATGCTCACAGTATTATTCCAGCGATTATTATCATCAGGCGTACATCTTCTTCTTTCATCCCATCCAGATAGATGTTATTAGGAAGCAGAAGACGACACTATTATGCTACCTCCAATAATTGAGAAGAGGAATCTCGGATGACCTGCAGAGGAAAGAATTAGAAATGAAATGGATGAAATATGTGTGCGATCGAAATTATGTAATATCTCCAAGCAATCAAAACGTAATAGATTAAGTTGTCCACGTAGAACATAGGAACAAATGGATAGAGTACATGAATCTGTTAGGGCATTTTAATTGCGTATTTCATATTTCATTTGCAAATAAATTTAGAATTATTTTTTAATAACATGTTTAATTGTTATAAGTAGATGACACAAATGGATAGAGTACATGAACCCGTAGATACGTCATTTGTCGTACATGCAGAATGAGCACCGGTCTTAACAACCTACTAGCTCCGTAAGTAATTAAGTAAGATTTATAATTTCCCGCTTGGTTTATATTGTTACTTATATTTTGCTCAACATATTTTACAGGTTCGATTTGTTGAACATAATGAGTTACTCAACAGTATTTCTGACTAGAAGAGTGCAGTAATACAACGAGTGTTAGAAGCATCAGGTTTCTCATGCGTAGTGAACATGAGAAGAGTACAGATGAATCCTTCCTTTCTGACTAGTTTACTGGAGTGGAAGAGACCTAAGACTCGTACTTTTCATCTACAATTTAGGGAAGCCACTATTATTTTACAGGATATGAGATTGATTAGTGGATTGAGAGTTGACACTCAGCATGTCACTGATCTTGATGTTCCGACAGGTGGGTGAGATGCACTATGTTTGAGTTTGTTAGGAGTAATATCCACTCAGATAAAGAGTGAAAAGGTGAAACTGGATACGTGATGTCTTCTTTAGTCAGGAACATCCGTTGATGGATATTGAAGATGAACATGAAGCAACTCATATAGTTAGAGCATTTATTTTTTATCATATAGGCTGCGTTGTTCCTATAGATAGCAGCGGAGATATGGTACCTGTAAGGTATGCATTTGCAACTCAAACTTAGTTTTCTCATGTGTTTAATGCGTTCTTAGAAATATCGCTTAATTTCTTTTATATACCTACTATATTTACGTGATTTAGAAGAATGCGCTCAACTTGCATGGGGTGCTGCTTCTTTGGCGCATATGTATTCTGAGCTGGATAGGGGTGCGAAGACCGACACGTCGAGGATCTGTGGCTATTTCTCAATTTTGCAAGTATGTAGCATATTCCATATATTTCGATTGATCTCATTTAATATTTTTAATATGCAGGTTTGAGCATGAGAGCATGTTTATATAGGAAGACCAGTGGTACGAGATGGTACGCAGATCAACGGATGAGCATTTGCCGTGAAGCAGATAGATGTGCGAAGTTTTAAGGAGAACATTCAATCTGTAACACTGGTATTTTACTGTAATGAGTTTGATACACAACAAGATCATCAGGTAAAATTCACAATTGTTCTCAATGTTTATAAATTCGAGTAAATGCTTACAAATCCCTTTTTAATAAATGTAGATGAATTGGACGTCATACATCGATGGGGAAATAACACAATTGCATCATATTTGTATAAGTGGTCAAGCTATTTGAATGACTCGGGTATCACTAATCTATTACGATGTCATAGTTATGCACGTACTTGATTGTATAATGCGTCAGTTTACGATGCGACAACATATCCCTACTTTTGTTGAGAGGATAAATGTTGTCTCTCGACGTAACAAGACAAGAAGTATCGACATCCTAAATTGGTCTACTATACACCGACAATACGTGGATCGTTAGGATGAGAGGGAAGCTGTAGTTGTTTTTGAGCATGTGGATGCAAACAATGATATTTACATGCAGTGGTATTGGAATATAACAAGAAGGTGGATTCAGAAACAGATTCCTCCTCCTACCCTACCACACAGACCGGTAGAAATGCGTATGGTATGTTAAAAAAATCTACTTATTTTTACCATAATTTATTAACTTTTTATATCATAAATTGAATAGGTGGATACGATTCTACATGGAAGGAACAACTTAGATGAGATTATATGATCAACAGACTTGCCTTTGAGTAGGTCAAAGATGCAATTAATTATTTTGATGAGACAATCAACATATTCTCATTGATGTATCCATTCCAATACTATCACCAACCGTACATGCCTCACAAGAGCAACATACTTTGGGTGCATCTGGTTTCGTGATTTCTTTGTTATGAATTGAGATTAATTTGATTCTCTTTTGGACGACTAATTTTTTAATTATATTATGTAAATCGTATAGGTATGAATTATGTGGAATATGACAGGGAGGGATCGCAACAACCATCGATGTTTGGGACTTCAGGCTTCAATTAATTCTTTATGTATAATTAACTTAAATTAGTGTGTAGATTTTTATACCTATAATCATAATTTTTTATCCGTGTTATAACATGATACAGTGGACATGAGTTTTCACAAAGTCAATCAATGGAGGAATCAATTTAGAACCTCATGTTGCAACTAATTCATTATATGTTATTCTTAATTTCAGTGCCTATATAATTCATTATGAGAATATATGTGGGATGACTTGTGCGGGATATGACGGACAAGGATACCCGTCAATTCAACCAAGATTTGGATCTTCAGGTTGTTCTGGTTAATTTATTAAATTATATCCTTCTCTTACTAATAGTTTCATTTATGTGATATCTAATATAATTAATATTGTTTAGGTATGAGTTATATACAATATAGCGCTTCAGGGTCTCAATACGATGAAGCCGGATTTGGAGCTTCAGGTTTAAACAACTTATTTAATAAAATGACTAATTCCAAGAAGTTATGTTTGTCTTATGTAATTTTTACTACAACATGAATATATCATTCTTGCAGGATATGTAGAAGCTTTTAGTCGGTCACAGATTGCAGGATCATCATTTGTTGGTCATTCGAGCCATGGATATAGTGGGTAAGGGTTTTCGCCAACTCAACTAGGATTCGTATCTTCAGGTTGTTATAGTTAATTTATGAAATTGTATCCCTATCTTACTTATTGTTTAATTTATGTGATATCTAATGTAATTAATATCTTTCAGGCATGAATACATACAATATACGCTTCAGGATCTCAATTAGGTGAAGTCGGATTTGGAGCTTCAGGTTTAAACAACTTATTTAATAAAATGATTGATCCAAGAAGTTATGTTTATCTTCTGTAATATTTATTACAATATGAATATTTATCTAACTCGTCTTTGTATCCTTATTTGGTAACTTAAATTATTATCATTTTAATCATTTACTGAAACTTAATTGTAAAAAAATAAACTAATACATCATTTATAAAAAAGAAATTTAAATTTCAAATTCGATGTAATCATTTAGTTTGATTGTGTGATCTTCAAATTTTTGTAATGGATTAATGAAATCCTTCAACTTTCATTTGATTAGATCTCACTCTTTTTGCATCTATTTATATTATCAATTTTTAATACATTATTCAAATGTGGAGGGCTAGTGTCTCATAAAACGCAAACATGGAAACTAGACTACTGAGCAGGAAAATGTGTGTGAAAATATGATCCAATCCGTAATCCAATGGATTGGATCAGATCGGATTGGAGTATTTGATGGATTAAATTGGATTCGAAAAATAAAAATCTGTTAAGATTGGATAGACATGGATTAAGCTAAAATATGATCCGCATGCACTCCTAGTATTCCAAGAGCCCTAACTTAGGTCATGCTCAGCCTTCGTGACGGAGCACAGACACTGGCCTGTAATTAGGGATGCAAATGGTTATGGATATATCCGTATCTGATTCATCATCGTATCCTTTTATACAGATTTTGGCATCCATATCCGTATCCGTTTTAAAATGGATACGGATATGATATCGTTTTAATATCCGCAAACATCTGTATCCTTATCCGTATATCCGTTTTTGTATATAAATATAGTCATAGATTTATTTTGAACCTTATATAACTTAATTCTATACCTTCTTTTACCATATTTGTATATTTTTTATGATACAAACACATTAAATAAATTTATATCATGTATTTTCCATCCAATTCATATATATTTATGTTGACTCTACATAGTATTGCTAACATTAATCGTAGTGATAAATATCCATTTTACATCCATATCCGTTTTTAAGGATATGGTAAGATAGTTTTAATATCCGTCAATATCCGTATCCGCATCTGTATTCGTATTCAAAAACGGATAAGGATACGATAATACCTATATATGTATATGTATTTGTCTGTTTGCATCCCTACCTATAATGATGCGAATCGCCGGTTAGAGGGTTGATGACCTCAACATGGGAGAAGCACGATGTTGTCCATAGAAATGGGTCTAAAGCCCATTAGGTGGGCTTTGGACTCACTTTTTATTCATACATAATTACAAGAAAATATTAGACAATATCAAATGGTATATTAGCCTATTTGTACACAATAAATATTGACTAAATAAAGATACTTGCATAGATTTATTTATAAGTTTTATTGTTTAAGGGAAATAAAATGTGATTATTTTATTTTATTTTTCGCTATGAAAAACAGTTGTTATTTGACATTTATTTAAGGGTTATATATGTGTGACAAAATATCCTTTTTAAAGGAGTTTAGATGCAAAATTACTAAAAAAATAAGATGGTATTTTTTATGAAGCTACAATGCATGGAAATGACCTCTGATTTTGCTTATTTTGTGCACAATACAATGATAAATCACGGATTCATCAAAGCTCAGAAGGAAAAATAGAGGAGTTTGTATGCAACAATGTTACTATGTATTTTTACTCTTAGAGATGATGCAATCTCTCGAAGTTTTATAATTCAACCATTCGAACTTGATCTACTTTTAACATTGAGCTGTGTACTTTGGATACAACTAGAACTGAGGTTGAATGGCTAAAAGAACTTATCTCCAAAATTTCCATCATGGGAAAGCTTGTTCCTACAAGTCGATGTGTGTGATGATATGACCACAATTGCCATGATTAAAAGTTTAAATTTCAATCAGAAAATGAGGAGGTGCGTTCAAATCCAATTTAAGACTTTAAGAGATGTAGTGTCTCGTGGTGTGATGAATGTGGATTTTATTAGATTAAAAAATAGTGCAGCTGGTCTATTAACTAAGAGACTTGATAAAAACTTTAATTCTAAAATTCAAGGCTTGGGATGAGACTAAGACCCATTGCCAGTTCATTTGCAGTGGCAACCTAACCTATTTGAGTGGAGATCTCACGAAACATGTTCAATGTGGTAATAACAAGGTGTATGGAGAACTAGTTGGCGCTACTATTGTCATGCTCATGCATGAATGTCTTATCTATGGAAGACTGAGCGCCTTCCAAGCTGCGACAAAAGGGTAGTCTCTTAATGGGTTCAAGCCTTATGACATGATGTTAGCAGTGTATTCTTGGAAAATGCCACCTAGGTGAGTGTCACTTTGGTTGTAGTGAAAGGAAGATGATCTTTCCTAAACACACATATGAAACATGATAATGGTGCATGTTCTTGAAGAATACCAAGACTATGAATTGCACCAAAACAACACTTGATTATTTTTATCACATGCTTTAATACTAAGGTCTAAAGTTCAAGACATAAACCACTTCATTCTTATTGGGGGTGAAAGTAGTAGTTTAAAATTAAGCAACTTCAAACTGTAAGCTATCTTTACTGATACAAGTATGGCAGCTGAAAGACGTGTCTTGCTTTGCCTTGGGTTTCATTTTCAAATCGTGAATTTGAGAGTTGTTGTATTTAAAAGATAACCTGCATCTATTTCGATATGCTAACTAATTGGTAAAATTGCAGTTCCCCAACTTGAAACAATAAGGAGTTAAGAAGGATTCAGTACTATGGCACTTAGTTGTAAATTTTTGGTAGACTTATTAACGAATTCTTCTCTTAAGCTATTGTCGCAATATAGAGAAGAGCGTTGGAGGGGCACGCGTGCACTCTGCTTTGCTTCGAATCTGACTTTGAGAGAATCAATTCAGATTTGAGATACTTTTAATGCGTGTTTCATTTAAGGGGTCAAATAAATTAATGTAAACTTTTAACTCATAGTCCTATCTTTGAGAATCAAATCGGGTCATATGCTTTGGATTTCAAATTTTTCTCGTATTAGGAATCCAACTAATGCCCTTTATTGGGCAGTTGCGGATTCGAAGGGTTTCCAACTCTCTCTATTTCTCCATCAACGTGATTTTTTTGTCTTCCATGTGTTCTCTGCTCTTGAGTTCTCTCCACCATCCAAAATCACTCCATTCTATTTAATTTCTTAAGAATTGAGTGTATCTATTTTTATTTGACATCAAAGGACAGAAGGGCATATATGCAAACAAATCAACATTCATAGCATTATAGTATGGCTAATCTCGTAGAATACATGGGTATTTGTTTTCATATTTACAGAGGTACCTTTGTTGAGTTAAAGATGAATGTCATTTTCTAAAAATAACCATGTTTTATTTTTTTTAAAATACCATCATAAAATATAGAGTTTTAAAGACCACAACACATTTGTGAGACATTTGTAAGACCTGACCAATGGGCCAGATGCCCGCCTGCCCAGCCCGCTCATGGGCCGAATTTGAGCCAAGAGATTTCAAGAATGGACCGATCCTGTCCGGCCCGTTCTTTGGCCCACCCGTCAACTGGACGGGTTGTGGACATGTGCTATAAAATCTGGCCAGGCCGGTCCGTATGTATAGAAAAATAGGTTTAAAAATGATATTTTAGATACATTTAATATAATATACTTCAAGTTTTATTTTACATTATCAATATTACATCTAACATTATCAATATTACATCTTGTTTTATAGTGTACATGCAAAGTAACCCACATTATGGTTACTTGGATTTAGAAAGTTAAGATGATGCTAAAAAAACTTAATTATCTCCATAAATTTGATTAAAAAATTAATAAAAAATAGTTTACATTTGGCCCATAGGCGAGCCCGACCCGGCCCAGACCTGGGCTGGACTAGGGCCATGAAGTATATGGCCCGTGGACCGTCGGATCGGACCGGACCTTGGATAAGAAGTTTTAGAACCCCAACTCATTCGGTCCAACCCATAGCTCGACCCAACCCGTACTTTGACCAAGTTTGTAAATAGAAACGAATCGGAGCTTGCTTACACGCAGGGACAGTAATATACTGAACGGCACATGATGATCATTCAAGATTGCCGGCCCCTATATTAATTAATTAATTAACTAAAGAACAGAAGTCTATTACGTAACTCAGCCAACACTATTAATCTATTCCTTACTCGCCAGATCAACAACACAAAATGAATGTGAAGAATGCAGTCTGTTATAGCCACTAGTAGGGCTGGACATTTTTTGGATAAACTCAAATAACTTAATCCAAAACGGTAAGAATGAGTTCAATGAATTAAACCATTTAGATTTTGAGTCAGGTTGAATACAAACTATACATTCTTTTATGTATATCGGATTGGTTGGCAGATTTAATGTCTTCCATCTAACCCACTCAAACAACCCAACTATATATATTTACTTTATAAAATTTAGAATTTGAAACCCTAATATGTATCTAGTTTTCGATTCTCATTTTTTATCCAAGTTCTTCACCATCCATACGGACCGTGTTCTGGGTCTCTTGTTGCCGATTATACTCGTGGGTTGTGTGGGTCCACCCACTTCCTCTAAAGGATCATCATGTTCCATAGGTTCATTTTCTACATTTGGATGATCGATATCATCCTCAAGTTCTTGTCTAATGCTCAAGTCGTCTTCATTGTCTGGTAAGACAATCAGAGGATCTGATTCCTCTACTTCATGCTCCTTTTCTTGATGAATTTCAAGAAAGGTTGCATCACGACTTTCGATCCGACCTTTAGTTTCATTAAAGAACGTATATCCTTTAGAATTCCCACTATATCCAATAAACTTGCATTTTAATGTCCTGAAGTCTAGCTTGTCCCTAAGCTGACTCGGTACCAGAACATGTGTAACACATCCCCATTTCCGGAGATGGCCCAATTCGGGCTTTCTGCCATTCCATATTTCATATGGCGTTGATTCTACGGACTCGGTGGGAATCCTATTCTGTATATAGTTCGCAGTCAACACTGCCTCTCCCCGGAATTTCTTGGAGAGTCCTGAGTGTGAAAGCATACACCTTACTGCATTCATCAAAGTTCGATTCTTTCTTTCTGCTACACCATTCTGCTGTGGTGTATATGGCATTGTAGTCTGCCTACGAATGCCTGCTTGAATGCAATAATCCTCAAATTCCTTTGAGTTATATTCCCCACCTCTATCTGTCCTAAGAGTTTTGATTGGTTTTCTCAATCTTGTCTCCACTTCCGTCTTATATCTCTTAAATGTTTCAAGTGCCTCCGACTTTCTTCCTAAGAGATAGACATAGGAAAATTTAGAGTAGTCATCAATGAATGTTATAAAGTATTCCTTATTTCTATGTGTGCTGACGCTCAGTGGTCCACATATTCTGAATGGATCAAACCTAGTAACTCTGTTGACCGAATTCCGGTTGAGAAGGGTTTTCTCATCATTTTACCGGTCAGACAGTGTTCGCAGGGCAATGTCCTTGCATCCGTGATTTTAGGCAATAAATTTACCTTAATCATTTGATCCATTTTAGAATTTCCTGTATGACCCAATCGCATGTGCCACAAGTCATAATCAGACAAACAATACAAGGAATAATCAAAAGAGACATTCATTGATTCACTAGAAGTTATTACAGGAAGACAAAATAGGTCATGCTCGGGCACAAACTTTCCCATCGCATAGACCTTCTTATTCTTGCCTATAGATACACGCTTATTATAAAACCTAACTTCGAAGTCTTTCTTGAGCAGCACTGGGACAGATATCAGATTCCAACGTATCCCTGGGGCATATAGTACATCATTCAGTACCATAATGCTATCCCCCAGGTCAAGCATGTATGTCCCAACACCTTCCACGTCTAGGTAGGTGTTGTTCCCCATGAAGATCCTCTGTTCGCCTTTGCTCAGCTCCTTGAAGTCCACCAGGTCCTCCTTCGTCTTCGCGATATGTCTGGTTGCTCCAGAGTCGATCCACCATCCATCACTGTCCGTGATGACGGAGTTGCATTCCACGACAGCCGCGAATTCCATCTTCTTCTTGCCTTTATTTTCAAATACTTTAGAATTTCCCGGCTTCTTCTTATTGGGGCAATTGACCATGAAATGGCCATATTTGTCACAACCGTAGCAAGAGCCGCGTGGGTATTTCCCACTCTTTCCCTTGAAAGTCGCCTTGGAGGGGCCTAGCCTTTTCTTCGCATGCACGGCATTCGCTTCTTCTTCCTCCTCGACCTCAAAGATCTCAGCTTTCGATCTTTGTTTGGAGAGGTCCTGCTCAATTGCCAACTGTGCAGGTAAGTCCGTCACGGACTTAATGTTGCCATTCATCCTCAGAGATGTGGCAACCATGTCGAATGATGGAGGGAGACTTCCTAGTATGGCCGCGATTTGCATCCTCTCCGGAATCGCGCAATCAGCAGCCGCAAGATCCTTGGCCATCACGATTATCTTGTTCACGTGCTCGAGGACGCTTTCAGATTCCTTCATTTTACATGAGTTGTACTTGTGTAGAAGAAGCTGGACGCTCACCTCCGATTTGGAGTGGTATTTGTCCTTAACCGCGGTCCAGAGCTTGTAAGCTAATTCACAGATCTCGAAGACCCGAATCAGGTTCAGATCCATATGGGTCAGCATAAAGCTCCTAGCCCTATTATTTATTTTCTCCCATTGTTCGCGAGATCTAATTTCATCCACAGTTGGATTCTCAGATAAGATTGGGCCAGGTTTGTCTATGATAGTGTGTATGCTATCGTGTAGCAGGCCATAGTAGATCTTTCTACTCCACAAATCGTAATTAATACCATTTAGGTACTCAATTTTCCATACCTCAGTGGCAATTATCTTGCTTGTCATTTTTGTTGATCTAATGAAATAAAAATGTGAGGTTGGAATGAGATTAAGCAATTTTAATGTAGACGAGCAAAGAATTTATTTATTTTTACACTACTACAAAAAAAACTTAACCTATTCCACTGTTAAAACTATCTTGAATTTAATAGATTGTGAGATTTTGTAACCAAGAATAAGCAACGATAAAGTTTTTTTTATAGCGATTAAGACAAAAAAATGAATAAATAGTTTTGATTATCGAAAGTTTTAAAAAAAACTACTTTGATCCAAGTTTAATGAGCAGTCTAAATTATCAAAGTTAAGCAACGAGGTTTAACTTTTTTTTTAACTGAGGCAATGTTAAAGGTCAACTAGTAATATAATACAAAAAGGCAACTTGAATCAATTAACAACGGCATAATAGAGATGGGCTTCCTTTTAAAAAGGAATTAATGACGGCAATTAAAAGAGGCCAACTTAGAAAAAAAATCGATCCTTAAAAAAATACACCGGAATCACTTAGAACCTTTTAAGCAAACAAAAAAACTTAATAAATACAATCAACGTGGTTAAAAAAAATTTATTTAAAAACAAACTTGATTCTCATGCTTTCCAAAAAAATGTGAGTTCCATTTTAAAAAAAAAACTCTATTATACTCGTATGTTACAGGCTTAATAAAGCATGGGCAATCACGTGAGTTAAAAAAAAGGAAACAGGGGGTCATAAAAAAAACACACAGGGGCAATTACGTAATAAGCAAAAACAAACCTGGATGCTTTTTAGGGTTTCAGCCCTTTGAGAACCAAAGGGGGCAGATGGGTTCAGCGGCAGTGGATTGCAAGAAGAAAAACAGTCGGTGGCGACGCTGGGCGAAGGAATCCGATGACGTGATCGGGTTGACGAAGAAGTGAGCCCAACCGTGCTCTGATACCAGTCTGGAGTCGATCCCAGGTACGCTGTTCTTCTTGTGCGAGAAAACGAGAGAGGTATAGAGAGGGAAAGATGGAGAGAATGAGAGGGGGCTCCCTATGGCGAGAGTTCTCGGATGATATCTTCCTCCCATGTGAGGTAGATCTATATATAGGGGCGTGTTCACCCCTCGCCAAGTCCGCTCCCTCCCCCACGCCCTGGCGGTTGCGGCCTCCGCAAGACCCGGCCCTCGCGCAACCGTCGGCGACGGTTTTGACCACTTGGTCATTCCGCGCGAGAATCGTTCAAACAGTCTGTTATAGCCACTAGTAGGGCTGGACATTTTTTTGGATCAACTCAAATAACTTAATCCAAAACGGTAATAGTGAGTTCAATGAATTAAACCATTTAGATTTTGAGTCAGGTTGAATACAAACTATACATTCTTTTATGTATATCGGATTGGTTGGCAGATTTAATGTCTTCCATCTAACCCACTCAAACAACCCAACTATCTCTTCCATCCCAACTAATATATATTTACTATATAAAATTTAGAATTTGAAACCCTAATATGTATCTAGTTTTCGATTCTCATTTTTTATCCAAGTTCTTCACATGTCGCTCGTGAACATCTTTTCAACTACATCATCCGCATTGTGATTCCCATCCTCTTGCTCTGGTGTCCCTAACCACCTTGGCACCATAAGTTTCGGCCCGACGGTACCATAGCCTACCTCATGCCCACCGCCACCTATTTCATGTGTCTTGACTTTGTCCTTACATCCCTGTTTGGTTGCTTGGTCGGGTTGGGTTGGGGTACCCCTGTGAATAGTAATATATGAAGAGGGTTGAGAGGGTTGGAAGGAGGGGTACACCGGTGTACCCCAACCCAACCCAGCAATCAAACAGACCCATAGGGTTCGTTTGGTTGCAGGGTTGGGTTGGGTTGGGATACCCCTGTGAATAGTAAACTATGAGGAGATGTTGTTGTAACTCAGCTTATTGGTCTGAAGTGAGTGAGATGTTGTTGTAACTCAAAGTTTGAAGTTAGTTATCGAGGTCTTACACTTCCTTTTCGTTGTAGTCTTTCTTTTCGTCTCGAGATTGTTTTCTACTCATTTGTATGTGCTATAACAAATGTGGAAGTGATACGCGAGCCCCATACTATGTAGTCGCTCTTTTTGTCTACTATGTACTTCTGCACGAAGAGTTTGCAAGCATCAGGAAGCATGCTCCATCCCTCACTTAGGCGAATCAAGGTTGAACTATTTTTTGTTGTATTAAAAAATTGTATTAAGGTTTTAATTGGAAAACCTATGTAATTACAATTGGAATTAATTTGGTTTCAATTTCGAAACCAAATGGTTTAGAGGGAAAGTTGGAAATTCCCAAATTTAAAACATGGATGAGTTTGGGTTGAAGTTTAGTACCATACCTTAGAGATCTAAACTTTTGGTGGACTTATATATGAGTCTACACCCCAAGCTCTTGTAGCAATAATAGAGAGGAGGAATGGAGGACCACGCGCGTGCGCGCGCGCTCCGCTCCGTCTCCGGCACCGGCTCCGGCTCCGGAGAGTCTCGGATCTCGATACTTTTGCTGCGGGTTTCATTTGGCTGATCGATTAAATTAATCGGACAGATTAATTTAATTTCGACCACATTGGGAATCGTACTTGATCCAAACGACTCGACTTAGCCACAGTTTTGGAATCCGAAAGGACACGACCTTTGAGGGGCATTCTTGGAAACCGAAGGGACTGCGTGCTAGGGTACGCGAATTCCTCTTTTTATACCCCCCACCCGACGCCGTTTTTCTTCACTTGCAAGAAAAACCCGCCATCACTCTTATTCTCTCTCTCGCGTGCCTGCGACCCTATTTCTTTTCGGCTGCAAGTTCTCGGAGGTGCTTTCGAGGACGGTCTCGTCGGTGTGTGCGGACGACGATCGTGAACTGTCGCATCCTGGGAGCGGATCGCCAGTACCCTACGTATCGGTATTGCGGGGGCGAAATCCTCTCTAAGGACAGTCCATTTCATGGACGCTTCGGTGATATCTGATCTAATCTTTTTATTCATTTGTCTGCTGCAATTTGTTTATTGCTTACCCTTTTCTGGATCACGCTCGTTTATTTATTTTCGTGTGGTTAATCGGTTCATGTTTCCTTATTGTAATCGGATAATGGATTGGATTTGCACGTTATTAATCTTAATAATCTGTAATATTTATCTGTCAATCCATTGGAATATGTATGATTACTGTTTAATATATGCATGGTTGATCCTGTTTACAACAGTCTTAGAGAGGATTTACGGAATCGGTTATAAAAATATGTCGGAAACAATGTTTAAATCGAGGAAGATATGACGGTTATGCCTGAAAAGTTCGGTGGACAGAATTTTAAGCGTTGGCAAAAATACATGAAGATCTGTTTAACCACCATAGGGTTAATCTCGATACTTGAAACCGATTGTCCTACGGTAGAAATGGAAAACCCCTCACCTGATGGCCAGAAGTTGCAATCTGCGTGGAAGGAACGCAATCGTATATGTCATGGTTGCATCTTGTTGGCTCTATCCAACACGTTGTTTGGCGTATATTGTTCGTCCACGCAGACTGCGAAGGGACTATGGGAAGATTTGGATCGGAAGTATAATACCGAAGATCTCGCTACTGAGAAATACTCCGTGGCCAAATTTTTGAAGTTTTCCATTGCCGAAGGAAAGTCAGTTTCTAAACAGGCACACGAGTTTTTACTCCTGCTCCATGGTTTAGAAGATGCCGAAATGAAACTTCCAGAGAAGTTTCAGGTCATGTGCGTCATAGAAAAATTCCCCAAGTCATGGGAAGACTTCGGCATGACCCTGAAACACCGGAAGGGGAAAATTTCTATGGATGACTTATGGTGGCAATTGCCATAGAGGAGAAATACAGGAACCAAAAACCTGTGCTTCCTGTCGATATTCAGGCTAAGATCAATTTCATGACCTCGAAGGACAAGGATAAGAAGGGAAATGGTTTTAATAACAATAAAATGAAACCAAAGGGCAAGATTTAGAAAAAAAGCAAAGAATAAACTCTGCTGGTATTGTAATCAGGTTGGCCATTTGAAGAAGGACTGTCCGTCCTTGAAGGCTCAACTTAAGGCTGCAGACGGGCGTCCACAAGTGAACATGATCACTATGAGACTTGGGGTTAGCGAGAGGTATGTCTCTGTAAAATCTAAACTATACCATATCCATGATCCAAATGAGTGACTCGTGGATATGGGAGCCAATGTAAATATCTGTTCTGACAGAACTTTATTATCTTCTTATCAGACCTGCAGTGGTGGGACTGTGAAGATGGGGAACGATTCTGCATCCAGGGTGCTAGGGTCGGGAGAAGTTAACTTGAGGTTCTCCTCTGGACGTGTCTGGACGTTACACAGGGTGCTACATATTCCTGACATCAAGAAGAATGTTTTATCTGGTTTATCTTAGTTAGAAATGGGTTTGAGTTAAACTTTAAATGTAATAAAGTTGTCATTCTGAGACATGACATTTTTTTTATGGAAAAGGCTATTTGGCTGATTTTGATTTGTTATTTAGAATTAGATGTGATTCAGTAAACATAAATGAAATGAATGTTTTGAGTTCTGAATGTTCTAATTATGTGTCTCGTGTTGTGAATAACCTAGAATCTTGTGATCTGTGGCATGATAGATTGGGACATGTAAACTTAAATTCAATTAAAAGAATGATGAATTTAGAGTTGATCCCTAAACACACTATTGATAAAACTCAAAAATGTGAAATCTATGTACAAGATAAGACACCTAGGAAGTCTTTTCAGTATGTTTATTAAGATAGTGAGATCTTGGATCTAGTGCACACGGATATCTGTGAGTTTAATGGTGTGTTGACCCGAGACAATAAGAAATACTTTATCACCTTTATAGATGATGGTAGTAGATACTGATATGTATATCTAATGAAAACCAAGGATGAAGCCTTAGAGAAATTTCTTATATTTAACAATGATGCTGAGACACAAATAGGAAAAGTGCTTAAACGCCTTAGGTCAGATAGAGGAGGTAAATATACCTCTAACTTATTTGATGAACAATGCAAATCATTTGGCATAATTCATGAAGTTACGGCCCCATATTCACCGCAATCAAATGGGATAATAGAACGGAAAAATATAACCTTAACTGACATGATTAATGCTCTCGTACAGAGTTCTGGACTTCTAATCTATATGTGGGGAGAAGTCTTGAATACGGCTTGCCATATTCTGAATAGGGTTCCTCCAAGACAAATGGAAAAGTGTCCCTTTAAACTTTAGAGAAATAGGAAACCGAGTTTAAGATATCTCAAAGTGTGGGGCTATCTCACTAAGATTTTAGTTCCAGAACACAAGAGAAAGAAGCTTGGTCCTAAAATTGTTGATGCGGTCTTCTTAGGTTACTTGGAAAATAGCTATGCATATAGGTTCTTGGTAATTCGGTCCGAGATATCGGGCATAGATATCAACACTATTGTTGAACTCCGTGATCCTACCTTTTTTTAGGATGTCTTCCCATTGAAGGCCGGGATTCCTCAGAATCTGACCATTGAGGGCGCCTCTACATCAGGATCTATTCCAGATGAAGTGGAAAGGATAACGAATGTGTGGGTTTAGACTCAACCTAAACCCAATGATCTTTCTGAAGAGATTGAGCCAATGAGGAGTAAAAGACCTCGGATAGCCAAGGATCTGGACAGCGACTTTGTTGTTTACCATATCGAGGGTGATCCACCAAGTTACAAGGAAGCCATGGCATCATCTGAAGCGAAACAATGGAAGGAAGCCATCAAATCTGAGATGGATTCCATTATGGCTAATGGAACTTGGGAGTTGGTCGATTTACCCAAAGGGTGCTCTACCATTGGGTGCAAGTGGTTGTTTAAGAGAAAGCTTAGACCTAACGGATCAATTGAAAAATACAAAGCCAGATTAGTTGCCACGGGCTTTAAGTAAAAGGAAGGAATTGATTATTTTGATACTTATTCCCCTGTAACTAGGATGATCACAATCCGAATGCTAATAGCATTGGCATATGAATATGATCTCTCTATCCACCATATGGATGTGAAGACCGACTTCTTGCAAGGTGATCTTGAGGAAGAGATTTATATGGATCAACCTGATGGGCTTGTGACTCCTTAAAATGAGGGAAAGGTTTGAAGCTTGTCAAATCTCTTTACGGATCGAAACAAGCACCAAAGCAGTGGCATGAAAAATTTGGCAAGACTATTTTGTCATATGGCTTTAAAGTTGATGAATCCGATAAGTGTGTTTATTCCAAAGTGAAAGGTGATGAGTGTATTGTCTTGTGCATATATGTTGATGACATATTGTTGTTCGGATCACATATGAGGATCGTTAATGAGACTAAGGCATTCTTAAGTAGCAAGTTTGAGATGAAGGATATGGGTGTTGTTGATGTGATCTTAGGTCTCAAACTGATAAGGTCAGTTGATGTGATTGTAATTTCTCAATCTCACTATGTTGAAAAGGTACTTGAGAAATTTTAATATCAAGATTACAAAGCTGTAAGCACTCCTTTTGATTCATCCAAAACGCTGTTTAAGAATAAAAGTGGAGTACTTGTAGCTCAGCTAAGGTATTCACAAGTGATAGAAAGTTTAATGTATCTTGCAAATTGCACGAGACCTGATATTTCATTCTCTGTTGCAAAGCTGAGTAGATACACTAACTGTCCTGACCGTACTCACTGGGAGGCTCTGGACCGAGTACTGAAGTACTTGAAGGGAACTATTTCCCTTAGTTTGCATTATGGTAGACATCCTTCTGTACTAGAAGGATACAGTGATGCAAGCTGGATCGGGAAAATAGAGGAGTCTAGGAGTAATGATGTTACAGGATATGTATTTACCCTTAGAGGCGTTGCAGTCTCCTGGAGGTCTGTGAAGCAGACCATTCTAGCTCGATCCACTATTGAGGCCGAGCTGTGTGCTTTGGACACTACTGGAATTGAGGTTGAATGGCTAAGGGAACTTCTGTCGGAAATTCCCATGGTATGTCAGCATGTTCCTGCGATCTCGGTACATTGTGATAATATGACCACAATTGTCAAGATCAAGAGTTCAAAGTTCAATCAGAAAATAAGGAGACACATACCAATCAGATTTAAGACGTTAAAGGATTTGGTGTCTCGAAGAGTGTTGGCTGTGGATTTTGTTATTTCCAAAGACAACACGGCTGATCCGTTGACTAAAGGACTTGATAGATCTTTAGTCCTAAAGTCTAGGCTTGGGATGGGACTGAGACCCATTGGGAGTTTCTCTACAGTAGCAACCCAACCTATCTGAGTGGAGATCACACAAAGTAGGTTCACTATGGTAATAACAAGCTGTTTGGAGAATGATGAATCACCAATTCATCATACCAATACGCTTGGATTAAGCAGAATCTAGAGTTAAAACTAACTTGTTGAACCTTCATTTGTTTATAATTTGCATTGCATTTATTTTTATGCATTACACATAAAATTCTTAAAAAACTCAATTAACTCACATTTACGCTAACATTTGTGTATACTCCACTAAAATAAGAAAAAAAACGCTATCACAGTTTACCACACATATTCTTATGCAAGGATAATTCATCGCCACATTACACCTTCATTATTTGTATATTATACATTATTATTAAAAGTTATAAAGATAATAAAATCAATGCACAATCAGTCTATATACTATTGTATACGGGTTTCATTTGTAATGATATACAAGCCTTGAAAGTATTCTAATATGCATTCTATATAATAAATACATAAAAAAATATAGCTCCGAAATCAGATTTCTGCCATATGCCTTTTTTGTTGAATAGCCATATTAACGAGGCATGTTTAAATCAAAGATGAAAGAATATCATGTTTCTATCACTGGACATTGTCATATATGGAATTCACGTCAGCCCTTACCACTTAATATCACATGCACTTCCAATAAAAAATCTTAATCATGTGGGTCCCACGAATTTGAGCCCTCAGAAAACGGCAAACAAACATGCAACCTTCTCCTCTTCTATGATGCATGATACACTGTCATATTTATTACTATTTTTAAAGTATTGGAGGACGTAACTCCCATCCTCATTATCTTCCTCACAGGTATGATGCTCCAACACCTGGTCGATTAAAATCCTTCCGCCGTCGTAACTGCCACTCGCCATCAACTACAAAAGCGGGAGAGGGCACCAACCATGGGGAGGATCCATCGGGGAGCTTCGGCTCTAGCAAACAAATCCATCACCGACAAAGGAGAAGAACCCATTACGGGTCCGTCTCCACCATCGCCGGTTGCCCTCTTCTTCGTCTCCTCTGCTCGCCTATCCTCCTGCTCGCCGTTCTCCTCCAACACGGGTGACAGCCGCGTCTCCGTCTACCACATCGCCTCAGCCCACCACTTGTTCCGTGCTGCCCCCGCGCAGCGCCGCCTCCGCACACGGCTCCTCCCGTCAACGCAAGGACCCGTTGCAATTTCGAAACTTTTCTTTTTTATTTTTGTTCGACCTATTCGCAATTCTGCTAAACTTTCATCACTTTATGCAATTTTTCCAATTTTATAATTTTATATAGTTAATAATGGCATATTCAAGTTCCCTTATTTACTTTCCAGTCCCTTATGGACTTGTTTGCAGTTGTTAAAAGATTTTATGTTATTATGCAATTCTTCCATTAACGTTTTTCTATTAGTATAATTTCTTTCATGTCGTGCTAAGTTTTCTCAATTTCTGCATGCCCTTAATTTTGCGTTTTTTAAACCTGTTACCATAACTTTTCTGAAAATCACATTTACGCCCCTGCGTATTTCAAAAATCATCAAAAGTAGTCAGAAACTCAAAAAAAATCTCATAGAAAAATCCTATGGGTTCTGAAAACAATTGCAATCTGTTGGAACTATTCTCATTACATTTTGAGTTTTATAAAATCAAAGAAAAAAATTAAGAGAGCTCATCTTGTCTTTTTGTCAATTTCAAAGCAAACCTCTCTCCCAAAACTTGTGCTATTTTCGTCCTGTCCCTATGTTCGACCCTTGAACTTGTCACTATACTTCTTAAGGGCGGGTTCGGTAGGAGGTTAAGGGAGAATGGAATAAGGGGAATAAGCCCCCATTTTCCTCCCAACACGGTTCCCCGTGGTACGACTATTCCCCATTATTTCATCTTATTTCACTCTTATTCTTATCTTTATCCCACCTTACCTACCATTATTTTACCTTATTCTCCTTATTCTTATTCTCCAGCCGAACGGAGAATAGACTCTTATTCCCCTTATTCCCCATCCTTATTCCTGCTTATTCTCCTACCGAACGGACCCTAAGAGTTATTTTTGCTTGTTCATTGTTAATTTATCTGAGAATGTTGAGAATCGTGAGTGCTCACAACGACAACTAAAAATTCACATCTTAGCACGCCGATTTTTCACGCTTTCAGAGAACTGGTTGGTACTCTAATCTTAATGCGTAAGCATGAGTGTCTTATCCCTGCAAGCTTGAGTGTCGTTTAAGCTGCAAGTTTAGGAAGAGCATAGGCTCTGAATGGGTTCAAGCCTTTGGGCAGGATGTTAGCAGTGCATCCTTGGAGAACGCCACCTATGTGAGTGTTACTGTGGGCCGCAGTTAAAGGAAGAGGGTCTTTCCTGAATACACTCATGAAACAGGATAAGGGTGCATGGCCTTTAAGAGCACCAACCCTGAAGATTGCACCAAGAACAACGCTTTGTTGTTTCTACCATATTCTTTAACACTAAGGTCTGAAGTTAAAGACGTAGTTCGCTTTGTTCCTGTTAAAGTGAAAGTAGTAAACTCAGGTAGAGGTTCAAACTGGAAGGTACCTAACTGAAAGTAAAGTGTGGGCAACCGAAAGAAGTCTCTTAAATCCTTTTGAATCTCTTTTTCAAATTGGTTTCGTGGGGATTGTTGTATTAAAAAATTGTATTTATGTTTTAATTGGAAAACTTATGTAATTACAATTGGAATTAATTTGGTTTCAAATTGAAAACCAAATGTTTTGGAGGGAAAGTTGGGAATTCCCAAATTTGAAATATGGATTAGTTTGGGTTGAAGTTTAGTATCATACCTTAGATATCTAAACTTTTGGTGGACTTATATATGAGTCCACACCTCAAGCTCTTGTAGCAATAGTAGAGAGGAGGTGCTTTCGAGGACGGTCTCGTCGGTGTGCGCGGACGACGATCGTGAACTGTCGTATCCTGGGAGCGGATCGCCAGTACCCTACGCACCGGTATTGTGGGGGCGAAATCCTCTTTAAGGACAGTCCACTTCATGGACGCTGCGGTGATCTCTAATCTAATCTTTTTATTCATTTGTCTGCTGTAATTTGTTTATTGCTTACCCTTTTCTGGATCATGCCCGCTTATTTATTTCCGTGTGGTTAATCGGTTCATGTTTGCTTATGTAATTGGATAATGGATTGGATTTGCACGTTATTAATCTTAATAATCTGTAATATTTATCTGTCAATCCATTGGAATCCGTATGACTATTGTTTAATATATGCATGATTGATCATGTTTACAACATTTTCTTCCATGATTTCTTCCTCTAGTTCAAAGTCTTTCTTCGTCGAAAGTGCCATCAGATCTCATGAAGTAGGTAGCTACGTGGAGACTTTTAGGTTGCAGGAGGTTGAAGAACCATTTCATGTTGGCATCCAAACACTTACGAGGATGTGAATGTTTAAATTTTATTTCAACTTAATCCACCAATTTAGCATATGACTAAACTTGCATCTAGGAGTTCAACTAATTATGTGTTAATTATGTGAAGGGTATTATGCTAGGTAGGTTTTAGCCATTTATGTGATTGAAATCTCGTTGCCCTCAGAGTCGACCAATTCCTCTCGAAACATAGCTTTGGGATTATTGATTAAATAGTTGTCAATCAGTAGTAGCTTCATCCAGGAAGAAGACAAGGTGAAACAAAGGTGACACTCAGGGGCATTTCACTGGAATACTGAAAAGGAACTTACCATGATTTATCCAAATAATGGAGTGTATTAAAATAAATAATGCGGAAGCAGAATCAGAACAAGAATATAAAATAAATGAAACAAGAACACTCAATTTTACATGGAACTCTACTCTTTAAGGGCGGGATGAAGCTACAGGAGAAGGCCTCAAGGATTGGATATTCTATAGTAATCTCTCTCAATAAATATTGAGGATATATGACTCATTTTATAGCCCCACAAACAAACTATGGTCCTTGTTATGGATGATGTATAAACAATTTTACATACTCTAATACTCCCCCTCAAGCTACAGTTGAGAAAGTTGTCGATTGCAACAAAATAAAATTAACACAACACATTTTCACTTGATACATTTGAGGGAGATGAGAGAAACCCGTTCAAAGTAGTCGCTGCTGATAGAAGACCCATATAAGGACAGGTTTGTGATGATCAGGATGTGTCAGCAATAGAGTCTTTGCTACGACTAGGATACGCCTAGAGTAGAGTCGCGCTAGCATAAGTCCAGCGTGGAGAGTGGTCGCATTAGGAGGAGACATGTGCATAAGTAGTCGATGCTTGGTGATGGTGGTTGATATACAGTAGTAGTTTAGAGTTTCAGTCTTCATGTTGTGGATGGGCAGTATAAGTTTGAAACTATCCCATGTAGAGAAGTCCATCTGAAGTACTTAATGTCGAAGCTGAACACCAAAAGTACAGTGGTCGTCTCCCATATGCAGATTTCGACAGTTGGGCCTCTCTCATACGTGAACCCTAAGAACCCTGAAGATGAAATTATTTTATAAGGAGCAACAAGTAGAAGATGATAAACGTGATAGAAATCATGTAGCTACATGTCAAGTAGAATATACCATGATATTATCTGCCTTCTCCCCATACTTGTTAGAATAAAAATAAAAGGTCATCAAGTTGGGGGAATTATAAAACATGCTTTTTTCTATCATATTTATTTATATAATTTGTTTTTGTTTGTTTTTTTAATAAATCGTGCTTTTTTTGGCTTTTATCTCTTCCTTTTTGTATTGGGTCTCTTTTTTTTTCAAATCATATCACCGTAGCCCAGATGGGCCCGTACATCACTCTACAGGCTCCCTTTTTCCTTCTTCTGTTCTAGCGGTGACCCACTTGGGCCTTTTTCACTCTAAAATAAGGCCCATCAATATTGTCCATTCTTCTTTTTTCGTACACGAACTTGTGGGATCCATTGGGCATGAAGAAAAGAATAGCACCCCTACTGAGGGGTATTACCATCCCCCCCCCCATCCTTTCTCACTATCAACTAGGGTTCTAGGAATGCATCGACCGCCATGTGCTAGGAGCCGAAGGAGCCATGCTAGAACTGCCACTTGAAGATGGAGGAGCTAAGATGCCGATGTGATACTCCGTCCCTCAGACTTCTGAAACCGACGGAACATGAGTGTCTGACCTGTAGTCCAAATACGCAGAGACGGAGAGAGGGAGGGGCGAGGGAGTGCTTAGCCCCCCCAACCCAAATTGAAATCCTATATATAGTATTTTAGTCCTCTTAATAAAATTGAATTGAAATATCTATTTTTAGCCCTCTACTCTCTCCTACAAAGAAATTGAAAACTTTGGTATAAGATTATTTTTTTACAGAGAGAAATGGAGCCTACTTTATTAAGTAATACCTAACCTATTCTATTTCAATTTTTCTCATCTTTTCATTTTTTTAGAAAATATTACCATGTATTTTCATCACTATATTCCTCTAGTATGTCATTTCAATTTCATCAAAAATAGGGACTTATATGTCCTCCATCTAGAACTTGTAATTTTAACGGTCTTAGAATTGATGTAATCAACCTGTTCTAAATGGAGGACATATGAGTCTCTATTTCTAATGAAATTGGAATGAGATATTAGAGGGATATAGCTATGAAAATAGATGGTGGTATTTTTCAAAAAAAAAATAAAAATGATAAAAATGGCATGGAGTAGATAAAGTTGCTTACTTTATGAAGTATGCTCCCCTTTCCTCTTCTTTATCTCCCTCGTTATTATAGCTTACTTGTCATTTATTTAATCTTATAATTTAATACTAATATTCCTCCACACATTTATGGATTTTTATTGTTCTTTCAATTTATGAAAATCACATTGATTAAGAGTGCTCTATCAAATTGATAAAGATGTGATTGCATCATTATGTGAATTAAACAAACTATTGTAATTATAAATAATTGACATATTTACCCTATATCCCTGAGTAATTTCGTAAATATGTACATAACCCTGCGTTGTAAATTACACTAGGAATCCTGAATAATGCTTAACTCTTACATGACATGACCCTGTGTTTACACCCATCCGTTTTTCCATTAACTTTGACGGATTTCATCCATTTTCGCCCTTTATGTTCAAGATAATTACAAATCCTACCAATCACCTTCCTTCCCTTCTCCTTCCTTCTCTTCCATAGAAACCCGTCACCATCGAGGAGGAGGTAGACGATGGCGGGGGACATGGGAAGGAGGAGGAGGTCGGGGGAGGAGGTGGTCGAAGATGGGAGGACCTGGGGAGATGGAGGAGGTCAGGGAGGAGGAGAGCGACAACAGGAGACTTGAGAAGGAGGAGGATGGTGACGGCGAAGGACCTGAGAAGGAGGAGGTCAGGGGAGGAGGTGGGCGGCAGGGAGGACCTAGGAAGGAGGAGTTCAGGGGAGGAGGAGGGCGACAACAGAGGAAGTGGGAAGGAGGAGGTCAGGGGAGGGTGAAGGCGACGACAAAGGACATGGGAAGGAGGAGGAGGTCGGGGGAGGAGGTGGGCGGGAGGGAGAGGTGGGTCGTTGGGGGAGGATGGGGGAGGGTTAATTTTTTATTTTTTTGGAAATTTTAATAACTGTTAGATAGCCATGGGTTAGTTTAATTCAATGGTCTAGTTCGTTTAACGGACAATTCTAACGAAGGGTTATTGGTGTGAGACGAAGTGACTATTCGGGGTTCTTGGTGCAATTCACGATTATGCAGGATCATGTACGTAATTATGAAATTACTCAGGATTATGTATTTAAATATCCCTAAATAATTTTATAATTTATATGCATTTATTGTATTGTAAAAAGGAGCGCCTCAGGGAAAGTTGCATGTAAATATAAATTTCTCACTACTCTAATGGATAGAATACATTTTTATTATTCCAACCATATATATTAATAGACCATTTTAAATTAATTAGGATATCCAAGTTACCTACATTAATGAATAATTTAATAATCGTTGCTATATCTTTCTTTGTTAATTTTATAATAAAATATATTATTTGATTTTTCTTCGACATTCACAGTGAATGTTATATTCATTGCAACATTGCTCACAATGAATCATATAACAATTATTACAAATATTTTTAATGTAAAAGTTAAATTCATTGTGAATTACAAGAACAAAATATAATTTTCAATGAATAGAATTCCTTGTTATGAATTCAACATCGGAGATTTGAACGCGAATATTAAGATTATTCATTATCTTATATCAATTTTGTTGTAATAATATTTTACTCTGTATTATATATATGCAAGTAAAACCCTTTATGCATATTGTTTAATAATTTCATATTTATATTTCTAATCTTATTTTCAAAATGGAATTATTTAAATATAAGTTTTAGCACAAACTTTTTAGGATAATGAAATATCATTAAAGAAATTAATTGACTTGAAAATTTTCATAATCAAATTTATATTTTGCATTTTTATATGCATATTTTCGATTTACAAATTTATAAGGGGAAAATTTTAAAAAAATACTCATATCTGGTTTTTTAAAAAAATAATTACTTGATGTAATGTAAATTAATCTATAATATGCTTTTAAAAATAAATAATGAATCAAATCTAATTTAGCCCCCTCAGATAAGAAATCCTGGCTTCGTCCCTGCAAATACGCTCACGATCTCTAAAACTCAACAAACCTACTTATACACATTAGATTAACATTTAAAATATAAAAAAGAATGAGAAAATATATTGAATGAAATGTAACTGCAACATTGATGAATCCACATTTCATCATCTTTATTCTATCATTTTGGCACTAAAAACCCTAACAAATGCCTGTAAATAGCAGTAAATAGAGCATCTTAGCATTCATGCATGTGTATCATATTTGTGTATAAAATACTATAATTAAGGCCAAAATTATAGAATAAATAAAGAAAAGAAAAAGAATAAAATATTGTAAATATTTTATGACCCAAAACCCCCGAGACCTAGGCATCTTGATGAATAGGTCGACAAAGAATAAAGTAGGGGGAGATAAGGGCCAAATACCTATAATTATTAATTCATTCTTTATTCATTTTGGGACCTATTTTTGGTTCCACTTTTTATACATCAAATAAAGGAACTTTGTGACATGGAAGTTGTAGATAATTTTATAAAGAAAAATACAAAAGTGATTTCACAGAAAAAGAATACACAGATAAAAAGTTATGATCTGAATAAGAATCCAGAATCCCAACTTTCCAGACCCGTATCTCACAACTGACAACTCCAAATGTAGCAAACTCACCTTTAATTGTATATAGAATAAAATAATCTATTTAATGGTGGTGGTTTCGCATTTGGCGGAGCTACGGTTTGAAAGTTGAGTTTTGGACCCCTATTGTATACATGTACTGAATAAAACATTCAATTTATTCTTTATTCATTATTTATTCATTTTTATATTTTTATAATTATGTAAATATTTCTTGTAATATATATGTGTACTAAAATCAGAATAAAATGCAAAGAAAATACAAAAATAAAAATACTTGTATAAAGGATACATAGGTATACTGCCTATACACATACCTGTACAAAACACTCTTATAATTTATTAATTATTCATAATAAATCAGAAAAATAAAATAAAAATATATTATTGTGTATAAAAGTATTTTACAATTTTACAAAATAAGAAACAAAAATAATAAAATTAAAATATACAAAATAAAAATAAAAGTAATAAAATATATAGATAATATACCTATATAGGGGTATAAAGGTAACTTGTAAAAATATACTTCATAAAATAAATTAAAAATCATAATAAAATACTACATAAAATTTTAAGCATTTTTTATTTAATAACCCAAAATTAATTCTACTATATTCTATTTTTTTATTGAATTAACAAAGCTTTTCGTAAATCTTTTTCCTGGTTGGTCCACGTGGACCAACCAGGTGCCTCCGACTGTTGACCGGAGGGTCAACAGCCTATCCTTGATCCCTAGGTCTGCGTTGGCCTCGATTTTTGCCCGATTTTTGTGGATTTTTCGAGGCCGCGCCGTCCACCTTCAGCTGCCGATCTCTTCTGCGATTTTGTTCACTGTACATCCACCTACCTCGCCGACCTCCTAGATCTACCTAGATCTTCTCCTCTCGCCCGTGACTTCCCCTCGAAGTCACGCACTCGCCACTCTTCAAAAACAAACCCCCCACTTCCATCCCCGGTGGGAACCCTCTTGGACCATCCATCCTCCTCCCTTTCATGCTCTTCGGGTAGCCGGAGGTGACAGCTCCACCGCCCTGCCGTTAGGCGAGTCGAGGAAGGCTCGAGGCGTCTCCACCACCTCCGCCAACCGCCGGCGTCGAGGTACCCTTCCCTCGCCCTTTCTGGGCTCGAGGTCGTATTATCCCTTTTGTTTTCTTTTTCCTTTTGTTCCTGACATCTAGCTCTTCATTTCCCCCCATCTTCTCGTCTCTTTCGCGCATCGATTCGCCCAATCGATCCTCGCCGGAGCTATCTCCGGCCACCGCTATTCCTTCACGCCGTCGCAGCACACCGCCACTCCCTTGCGCCACGTGATCGGGGCAATTTGCCCCCGGTCATATCACCATTTTCTTGTGCAGGTCCAGGAGCTTGAAGTTCGCCTGGAGGGCGAGTTCTGGAGGTGCCGGAACCACCTGGAGCTGCTTCTTCGACCTCGTCGTCGGGAGAGGGCTCCGGTGGTCGACGGGCCATTTTGTCGCCACCAGACAGTAGACGACCGCCGGAGGAGATCAAGGGAGCATTTTGGAGCAGCTGGGCCAGCCGGGGAGGCACGAGAAGGCCGGAGGAACTTTGCCCCGGCGAGGTTCTTCCCGGTTCTTCGTCAGTTCCTCTTCACCGTTGGATCGTGAGGCCTCCCCAGATCTCTTCTCCGCCGTTCGATCCAAGACGCGCCACGCCTTCCGATCATCATCAACTTCTGATCGTGGCCGCTGGACCGCGAAGGGGCATCGCCGCATCTGACGCCGACACGTGGATTAGTGGATCGTGATCCACCGTTCGATCACGCGCAGGCGAGAACCGTCAGGATCTTGACACGTGGCGACACCGAACCATCAGCCGTCAGATCAACTCTGCGGGGGTATTTTGTACTTCACCCCCCTCGTTTTTGTTTAATTATTAGGAAGCCTCTAAACATTCATTGGATGTGTATGTTTTTTTTGTAATATTTACAGAAACCCCCCCTAACATTTCGATATTGCACTTGCACCCTTGCCAGCGAGGCGCACGTGCGTGAGCACGTGCGCTTGGCCATTTTGCCTTTAAGGGCCTCGTGTTTTGGGGTGTTTCGTTTTGGTCCTGAAAGTATTTTCTTCAGTACAAATTTTGGGTAAATATTGCTCACAGGCCCTCCGGTTTCTGTCTATTTGCATAAACATCCCTCCCAGGCGCGCGTGGTACTCACGTGCGCTTGGGGACTTTTATAATCAAGCCCTTGTGGCTTTTTGGTTTGTTGTTTGGCCCATAAAATATTCGAATCCAGTAGTAATTTTGTGCGAAAATTGCAGGCATGCCCCCATAGTTTTATCTATTTGCAATATAGTCCCTGCCAGGCCTATCACTTGTGCTGACTTGCTCTATTTATTTGGACCTTCATTTTAATTCCAAAAAAAATCTAAAATTTTAAACTTAAGCTCTTGTTGGCTTATATTTTGACGCCTTATATTTAGTTTTTGATTTTATTTTATTTTTATATTTATAACAAATCAAAAACATGCTTTTTGTGCACTGTCTAATTTAGAAAATCCCTAAAAATATAAAAACATTCCAGAAAAATCCCAAAAAAATATATATTGTGTCTTTGAGTTTGTTTTAACTCCCAGCCAAAAATCATTAAAAAATACAAAACCCAACTCCTAAAAATTGCAAAACTCTAAAAACCTTCATAAAAATTTATAAAATTCATAAAAATCCAAAAATAGTGTTTTCTTTTCCGGAATTTTCTTTGTTTTATTATCTTTAAGAGAAAATTAATTTGGAGAATTGTTGTTACTGTTGGATATTTTATTTCTCCATTTTAAGTTTCAGCCTTGCATTTTTGTCATTGTTTTCTTTATTTTGATAATTAAAAATACCAAAAACATTCTAAAAATTACCCAAAAATCACAAAAACAGTAAAAAAATCCTAAAAATTTCAAAAACATCTTATTTCTGAATTTTTGGTTATTTTTGCACATATTTATAAATACTTTAGCTTGTCTTTTATTACATTGTCCTTATTTTCCAATATTGAAAAAGAAAATAAAAAAATATAAAATATAAAATTATAAAAATCAGAAAATTAAAAATCAAAATACAAAATTAAAAATTAAATTAAAAAAATTAAAAATATAAGATTAAAAACCCACAAAAATTTTATTTGCTTGTTTGCTTAGTGTAGACACTTCACACACGCACACATTCACTTGCACAATTTTCTTGAACTACCCTACTTGCTCCCTGTGTTCGAACTCTCTGCATACTTGACACTATACACCATTTGTGCAGAGTTAAAAATAAATTTTAACTCCACATTAGTTCTAATTTATTGATCTTTATTGTGGGTTAATTGTTGATTAATTTCAGAATTTGTGTGGTCAAACACCGACTATTGACTCGCCTTGTGAGTCGATACAACCACATCGATTTTTGACATTATCAAATGGCGCCGTTGCCGGGGAGCAACAGCGAGTAGTTTGCATTCTGCTTGTGTTGATTGTCTACCATAGCTTTAGTTTCTATCTCTTGCATTTGTGATATTGATTGATTGAGCTATCTGACCGTTTCTTTTCTTGTCTTCTTGCGAGGGACCGCAGAGCAAGGCGGATCGCCTAGGTGACCCGAAGCAACCTTGGGAAGCGGAGCCGGCTATTCCTTAGCCAAGCCGGCAGGAGAGAGCAGGAGGAGTGAGAGAGTGGTAGTGTAGCTTGCATTTTATTTTTGTGAGAGAGTGATTTGTTGAATTGTAATAATACAGGTACACTTAGACTCTTGGACACTTAGACACTATCGGGCCTAATTTCCGGGTGTCTGTTCACCCGGGGGCTCACCGCGGTTTTTATCGCGTTTTATCGCCGTCATTTTCCGGTTTTGTTTTCATTTTTCCTTTCTTTTGTGGATTGAGCCCTTAGATCCTAGGTCCTGCTTGATTCGATTAGACTGGGTCCAAACACACTAATTACCTTTGCATGTGCCTATAGATCGTCGTTGGACTTAAACTAATTAAACAGTTGGCTAGTAGCTTCCGATCCACGCGCCGCGAGCTCACACCCGAACAAGCACTTTCTCCTAACTCAAATGTGTTGAGCAGAGGAGGGGTGAGCCTAGACCGGACACTCGGATTAGGAGTTAGTAGCTAGCTTGTGGTTCTTCACGCTAGCAGTTACCTGTTCTAGGACGATTTCCGCTTGCATATCGCCATGTAGCTTAGGTTTAAAAATTCTGCTTTGCATCCCGCATGGAGAGAGCTGGGATTCGCTGTAAGTCCTCTTACTTTGCACGCATCATCTAGGTACAAAGGTGAGATTTCCACCTTGGTGTCGACTTGCACGGCTTTTCCGACTCTACTCTTCCTCTGTTTTTGGAACAAAGTAGGATAAAGGAAAAATACAAAAAACCGTTAGGCGCTTGTTTGAATCTACTCAAAAGAAGCGATAACACCAAAAAAATTAAAAAAGGGACTGCTAAAGAAAACTTGACCAAAAATAAAATCGGTAATTGGATTCATTGTTTGGGGAGAGTAACACCCTCACTTGTATTCAGGTTGCATGGGAAGGTCTCCTTCCAAGTGAGGTGAGCGCTTCGTAAGGATTAGAGCCAAAAACCCAACTTGTGGCTGCCTTGTGTATCGCCTGGATTTCCGAAGTATTGGCGCTACTATCGTACGTAGTCGAGTAGGACTTGATCGCCATTGGTGACTCACTATTGTGTGAGCGCCGACCTTGTCCGAAGTACCGAGCTTAGGCCACGCCTTCACGGGTGTGTCTGTCTCACCGGCTGCGTCCGAGTAGGATCTTGCACGCTCACGGGTGATTCCGTTGCGAGCGAGGTCTGAAGTATCGGTTTCGCCTATCAGCTTCCTCCCTCTATTTCTTTGGCTGAGTAGGGATCCAGGAAGGGTTACAAGGACCTTAAAAAGCGCAAGTTGCAGGTTATACAGGAGGAGGACAAGTGCGGGGACACTTTCCTGGAAGTACTCTCGCTCCTATAGGCGTAGCGTTCTAAGGACTCGTGACAAGATAAATACCTGAAAACAAGCTAAAATTGACAAGATAAAAGCCGAACCTTCACGGCTTCACGAGTTGAGTTGGTGAACTTACCCTTGCCTTGTGTTTGATTGTTAGATTTATTTAGGTCAATATCAAAAACACAGCACAATTGTACGCAATTTTGTTGCATTTCATATCATCTTCTTCTTCTCTTGCATTTTCCCTGCTCTTCCCAAATAATCAAGATGATGGGACGGAGATCTCTTAGGCCGACTCTGTCGGCACCGCTATCCAGCACTCCCCCTCATTCATCTAGGAATACCTCGGAGAGTCCGCTCTCCGAGCCCGAGTTTACATCCATCCTGTTCCCCCTCGACCACCCTTCCCATTCTCCTTCTCTCAATCCAATTGTGTCAGAATTCAGTGCATCACAGAGTTCGGCTCATTCAACAGCACCTGAGATGGCCTCTTTTGCTTTTTCAGAAAATCCAGCAATGGCAGACAGAGGCGAGCACCCAGATGACCACGATCACCCTCCATTCATAATCGATCAGGTGGCCATCAACAATTCCTTGCTAGCGTCCCTGGAGACTATGCAGAGACAGATCCGGGACCAGGGCACATTCATGGGTGATCTGATGAGAGAAATAGCGCAGATGAGAGAGAACCGACCTTGGGGCGGTGGCGGAGGTGGAGGAGGAGGACCCGATGCAGGAGGAGGCGATCCAGACGCTGAGCGACCACCACATACCATCATGAGGGAACTGCACAACCCAGTTGCATCCCTCACTCACCGGTGGATCAGGCTCCCACCAATTCACGGAGATTTCGAGCTTCGGCCCCACACGATTCAGCTGCTACCCAAGTTTCACGGGTTGCCGACCGAAGAGCCGCACCTCCACCTCCAGGAATTTGAGATGATTTGCAGCACTATCCATGATCGGTTGATGACCGAGGACACCATCAAGATGATCGCCTTCCCTTTCTCTTTGGTTGATAGAGCCGCATACTGGCTCAAACATCTTGGGCGATTCGTCGATACCTGGGCAGATCTCTGAACCGCGTATCTGAAGAAGTATTACCCTCTCGGCCGGACCAACGCAGCTCGAGCCATGATCAGCAACTTCGTCATGATCCCAAATGAACAGTTCCATGAAGCCTGGGATCGATTCAGAGAGCTCATCGACCGGTGTCCACATCACGACATATCCAAGCCCAATTTGGTGCAGAGTTTCTTCTGTGGGCTGACACCGGAGCTGCAGGGGCTAGTGAACGCCTCTTGCGGTGGGACTTATTTCTCCAAGGGAGAAGACGACGTCTGGGCCATCTACGAAGGCATGGCAGAAAACTCTACTGTGATGACCCAGGCCCGAGTCTACACTCAGCAGAAGCCCCCGCAAGGAGCGGGATCATTTCAGAGGATCGCCCGCATCGATGCCGGTCCCAATACAATGTCGGTAGCCGCCGCCCAAGCCGAATCAGCAGCAGCCGACATGGGCATAATCAGTGAGAAGTTGGACCGCATGGAGATCCTCGAGAAGAAGCAGAACCAAGGTCTTGCTCAGATGGACCTTCTCACCAAAACCATGAGTGACCTAAAAACTCAAATCCTATGCATTCAGGAGGCACAAGCTCACTCCCAACAGCCTCCCAGGTCACGGGCTGACTCCGGCAGTAGCAGTTCCAACCAACCCTCTACCTCATACCGACAGGTGAATCGTGTTCAGGCAGAGCCGGTTCCACTGCTACAATACCATTCAGAGCAACCGCCATCTCAGGAGACGCAGATGGTGGTGTATCAGCCGGAGCAGCCGCTGGCAGTTCTTCCTCCACCCTCTTTCGAGCAGGAACCGTTGATGGAAGTCAACGGGATTTGGTACGACCGGTACCCTCAGCCCGGGATTCGTCGGGATCACCCCGGATTCCATTGGGGCAATGGTGGATCCTCTTCCCAGCAGCAGAACCCTGCCCAAGGACACTAGAACAGCCAGCCACAGCAGCATAACCAGCAGCCCCAGTATGCCCAGCCGCGGCAATATCACAGTGGTCCTCGTCCCGCCTATCAGGGACAATAGTGGAGGCAGCGCCAGCCGCCTCAGCAGTCTTATCACCAGCCTTCCCCCCAGTATCAGCAGCAACAGCAGCAGCAACCCCATTTCCAGCAGGGACAGACATCCGGTTCTCAGGGTCCAGTCTTTGAGAACCCAGCCCTTGATGATCTTGCCCGCTTGCTATCTGAACAGCGAGCATCTTTCAGGCAAGAAATGGACGAATTCCGGCAGGAGATGCAGGATATCATCAAAGGCAAAGCCGCCATACCCGCTCAGATCGAACCTAATCCTAATAACCTAAAAAGAAAATCTGAGCAGGTAGAGTTCATAGAGGATACCTCTCCTAGTGACGATTTGAATGATATGTCTTATTCTTTGAATGATGCTGATTTTGTGACTATTAGGAGCGGTAGGATGCCAGCCGGCGGCGCCCCTTCTGAGCGACAACCAGATGCTGAACCAGAAGCGCCAGAGGAGCAGAGGAGCGGTGCTGATGCCGCCCAAGATGATGTTGAGGACGGTGGTGCTGATGCCACCAATGATGGAGATCAGGACGATGGTACTGATGCCGTCGAAAGGTCAGATGCAGACAGTGGTGCTGATGCCACCATTTTGGATGCTGAACCAGAGAGCGGTGCTGATGCCGCGAAGACCGGTGCTAGTGGGGGCACTGAGGCCACCACATCCACTTTTGTTGAGCCGCCATCTGTGATGTTGCCACATTTTGTACCTAGAGACTGTGGGAACAAAAACAAAAACAAAAATTTTAATAAAGGAAAGGTTGCTGTTCAAATTGTGGATCCATATGTGGTGAATGATGATGATTGTATGGATTCTCCTTCTTCACAGACACAGGGACCGATTCCTAGTCCTCCATCTGAGAAGGCCCCTACCATTCCCTTCCCTGAGGCACTCCGCCGAGCGAAGGGAAATAAAAAAGAAAATCCAAAAAAGAGCCAACAGGTAGAGTTTGGCAACGAAATGATTGACAGATTTCATATTCAGCTGACTCTACGAGAAGCATTTGAGCATATCCCCTTCTTCAAAAAGAATTTGAAAGAAACAACTACTGTCCGAAGGAAGAAAAGGCACAGATATCAAATCCATATGCTCACTCATGACACTTGCTGCGCCATTCAGAACACATTGCCAGCCAAGCGACCCAATACAGGAGCTTCCTATGTCAGATGCGAGATCCAGGAGCAGCGGTTTGATCGTACTCTATTAGACAGCGGGTCTTCGATCAACCTCCTTCCGGCAGTCTTACTCAAGCAGTTCAAGTTTGGCCCTCTTCTTCGAAGCAGAACGGTCCTTCAGTTTGCTGATAGGTCGATTAAGAGGCCGAAGGGGTTGTTGAAGGACGTGGTCGTTACCATTCAGGGCCTGAAATTCCCCGTGGACTTTGTTGTATTGGACATGGAGATCCCTGAGTCGGTAACCGATGCCCCCATCATACTTGGACGCCCATTCTTGGCCACTGCCAAAGCGATATCCGATCATGACAGTTGGACGGTATGTTTTCGCGTAGAGGGCGAAAGCATACAAATAGATACGATCGACCAGACCAGAGCCAGAGAGTTGGCGTGCTCAGAACAATCCAGCGAAGCCGAGCAGATGACAGAGGAGGAGCTAGACATCCACCAGGTTTGTGATTTTGAGATGACTGATGATGAATCCAACTGGAAAGACCCCGTAGCACCGACCCTCGCCTTGCCTACAGATTCACTATATCTCAAGCTCATGGCAGTCGAGAGCCGGGAGAGCACATCCCTGGATGAGGATATCTCTGAGGCTGACAGTGTTGTGATGAGTGGTGCTGAGGAATTTCAATCATGCTCATCTTCTTCTGATCCCTCGGATTCAGACATTGACTGGGATGACTTTGATGACTATTTGCCTTGTCTGATTCCTTCTGAGCCAACAGCCATGACAGAGTGCGAGCCAGTACAGTTTATTGATGATTCAGCAGGCCGCCCTTCGTCAGAAATCCATGCAGAGCGAGAGTTCTCCCATGCAGACCTGGTAGCATTTACACAGACGTATCAGAAGCCAGATCTGCCACCTCCCAGTTGTCCAGAAAGGAAACCTCTGCCGCAATCGATGACATACAGATTCCTTGCGGGTGAGCCAGAAATGTACCCAGTCATTATCTCAGCAGATTTGACTGAAGAACAAGAATCTCGTCTGATGGAGGTTCTTGAAAGAAACCGCAAGGCAATCGGATGGAGTATAGCTGATCTCCAGGGGCTGAGCCCAAATCTCTGCTCTCACCACATTTATCTTGAGGATAATGCTAAGCCGTCGCGTGAGTTCCAACGACGGCTGAACCCGAATCTTCGAGACGTGGTCATGAAAGAAATTTCAAGGTGGTGGAGCGTCGATTTCATCTATCCCATCTCCGACTCCAAATGGGTAAGTCCGCTACATGTGGTACCCAAGAAGACGGGTATCACTACAGTTGTCAATGAGTCTGGAGAGGAGATCGCTACCAGAGTACCCACTTCTTGGAGGGTCTGTGTGGACTACAGACGATTGAATGAGGCCACCAAGAAGGATCACTTCCTGCTACCATTCATTGATCAGATTATCGAGCAGCTAGCTGGGAAGAGTCATTATTGTTTTCTTGATGGGTACTCTGGATACAATCAAGTGGCCATTGCGCCCGAAGACCAGGAGAAAACGACATTCACATGTCCGTTTGGGACTTATGCTTTCAGACGGATGCCCTTTGGTCTATGTAACGCTCCGGCGACATTCCAAAGGTGCATGTTGTCCATATTCTTGGACATGGTGGGTGACTGTTTAGAGGTCTTTATGTATGACTTCTCGGTCTATGACGACGGGTTCGACGCTTGTCTTGACTGCCTAGACCGTGTGCTCAAGCGCTGCATTGAGGTTAATCTTGTCTTATCCTGGGAGAAGAGTCATTTTATGATGACTCAAGGGACGGTCCTTGGTCATATCGTCTCCAACAGGGGCATGGAGGTCGATCCGGCTAAGGTAGACATCATCAGAAAACTCAATCCGCCGTCCAATTTGCGTCAGTTACGGTCTTTTCTGGGGCATGTCGGTTTCTACCGACGGTTCATTCAGGACTTCAGTCGAATTGCCCGACCGCTCACTGACTTACTGACCAAAGACACCGAGTTTATTGTTAATGATAAGTGTCTTGAATCTTTTGAGACTTGATGAATCCACATTTCATCATCTTTATTCTATCATTTTGGCACCTAAAACCCTAGCAAATGCCTTTAAATAGCCTTAAAACCATCATCTTAGCATCCATGCATGTGCATTCAGATTGTGTATAAATCACTGTAATTAAGGCCAAAATTATAGAATAAATAAAGAAAAGAAAAAGAATGAAATATGGTAAATATTTTATGACCCGAAAACCCGAGACCTAGGCATCTTGATGAATAGGTCGACAAGGAATAAAGTAGGGGGAGATAAGGGCCAAAATACAGTGTAAATACCTATACATTCTATCTATTCTTTATTCATTTTGGGACCTATTTTTGGTTCCACTTTTTATTCATCAAATAAAGAAACTTTGTACATGAAAGTTGTAGATAATTTCATAAAGAAAAAGACAAAATTGATTTCACAGAAAAAGAATGTACAGACATAAAGTTCTGGTCGGAATAAGAATCCAAAATCTCAACATCCCAGACCCGTATCTCACAAACGACAAATCCAAATGCAGTGTACTCACCTTTAATTGTATATAGAATAAAATAATCTATCCAATGGTGGTGGTTTCGCATTTGGCGGAGCTACGGTTTGAAAGTTGAGTTTTGGACCCTCATTGTATACTTGTACTGAATAAAATATTCAATTTATTCTTTATTCATTATTTATTCATTTTTATATTTTTATAATTTTGTAAATATTACTTATAATATATATGTGCATTAAAATTGAAATAAACTGCAAAGAAAAATAGAAATAAAAATACTTGTATAAAGGATGCACAGGTATACTATATACACTTATACCTGTATAAACTATACTTATATTTTATTAAATATACAAAACATCTCAGAAAAATAAAATAAAAATATACTTATGTATATAAAAGTATGTTATAATTTTACAAAATCATAAATAAAAATAATAAGATTAAAAATACATAAAATAAAATAAAATATCAAAATACATAGGTATTATACCTATATAGGGTTAAAAAGGCAACTTGTAAAAATAAAAGTCATAAAAATAAATAAAAATCAGAATTAAATACTACATAAAATTTTGAACATTTTTTATTTTATAACTTTTATTTAATTCGACCATTTAATATTTTTAATTGAATTAACAAATGATTTTTCCAGGGTTTTTCCTGGTTGGTCCACGTGGACCAACCAGGTGCAAACCCTAGTTGACTTCGGTCAACTAGGTGACCTAGACCCTGTAGACCGTGTCAGACCTACTTTTGACCCCATCTTCTCCATTTTTTCGAGGCCAAGACTTGCATCTTTTTGTGTTGCAATCTTCTGCAACATTGTTCCTCGTTCATCCCTCATGCCCGCCGAGTGATTACATGGGGGTTTGGATCACTGAATCGCCCCAGCAATCTCGATCTTTGGGGCTCCTCAGCCACTGAGTCAAACCACATATAATGGCCCCCCACTTTTCAATTTGATTTCGAGTCCCCTTGGTCCACCCCTCTCCGCCTCTCTTGCGCTCCAAGTCTTGCCGGAGGTGACAGCTCCGCCGCGAGCCTCTCAGCCAGGGCGTCCGAGGTCGAGGACGACTCCAGCACCTCCGCCAATCGCCGGCGTCGAGGTAGTCTTTTTCCTCTGGCTCCGGCCATCGAGGGCTTCATCCCGCTTCTTTCTTCATCGCATGTAGTTCCTGTTAGCATAAGCATCAAAAACCCCAAAAAAATCGAGAGTTCCATCGTGTATTTCACCCATTCACGCAACCTCGTCGGAGCGCACCTCCGGCCACCGACATCCACTCCACCTCGCGCTTAGATTAGGTCCTAGCGAGGCCCAGGCAACTTGCCCTGGGCCTTCTCACCCTTTTTGCAGGCACCTGGAGCATCACAGCGCCTGGGAGCTCGAATTCGACATCCGCCGGAGGTACCTGGAGCTTCGAGTTCCGCCGCCTTCGCAGCAACACCTCAGAGCTTCTCCGGCGATTTTGAGAGCCCCAGACGCCAGAGCATCACCGCAGGAGTCTCCCGGACCCTCTTGGAGCGGCCCAGACCACCGGAGGCGCGTCAGCTCGCCGGAGGAACTTCGCCGCAGCGGAGTTCTTCCCCGTTCTTCCTCCGTGTGTCTCCACCGTCCGATCCTCGGCCCGCTCCAGATCAAGCCGCAGCCGTCAGATCTTGGCACGCCCCCACCGTCGATCTCTTCGCCAGATCTGATCTCAGCCGCTGACCGCCGAACCGTCATCGGCCGCTCAGGACACGCCACGTGGATAAGTGGTTCGCATCCAGCCGTTGGATCGCATCTCGTCGCCCAGTCGTTGGATGCGTGCCACGTGTCATCATCGGAGCGCCGCGTCGAGGGTATTTTGCATCTACACCCTCGCCATTTTTGCATTTACTTTTTAGTCTTTAAACTTTTATCTGTAGTTTAAAAAGTTTGTAATATTTGCAAAACAACCCCTAGACTTTGTTTATTTGCGTTTGGGTCCCTCGCCACGTCACCTCACGTGACCTGTACACGTGAGGTGGTGGGCATTTTGCAGAGGAGCCCCCGTGCGTTTGTGTATTTCGTTTTAGCCCTAAAACTCTCATAGCACGTGTAATATTTCTGGGTATTTTGCATGTTAACCCCCAGACTTTTGTGATATTGCACTCCAGTCCCTCCCAGGTGCGTGCAAGTCACGCGCCCTGGTGGGTAATTTGTAGGCGTGCCCCAGCGGATTTCGTATTTACATTTTGGTTCCAGAAATTGAATATTAAGTTCAATATTTTTGTGGAAATTGCATGTATGCCCCTGGAAGTTTTGAATATTGCATTTCTACCCCTGCCAGGACTGTTTAATGTTTGGATGTTTGTTGGATTTATTTGATTGATCATTTTAGCTCCAAAAATTCCACAAAAATAGGTTTAAGTTTCTGGATAAGTGTACTTTAACGCCACCTATTTAGTTTTTGATTTTATTTTGTTTTAATATTTATTAAAAATCAAAAACAGCCTGTTTGTGCACTGTCTAGCTTAGAAAATATCAAAAAAATATTAAACCATCTCCAAAAATTCCAAAAAAATTACCTAGTGTCTATTTTGTCCTACTTTAGTGTAAGTCCAAAAATCATTAAAAATTTCAAAAGAAAAACACTAAAAATCTCAAAACACTTAAAAACTTCAAAAAAATTATAAAAAAATAGTAGAAAAATCCAAAAAATATAAACTCAGCTTCTGTTTACTCCTGATTTTGTTACTTTTATTAGAAAAATAGTGTGAAACATTTTGGCTACTGGTTGGTATTTTTAGATCTCATTTTATTCCCAGCCAGCCCTATTTCCACTGTTTTACCCTATTTCAGTAATTAGAAATATCAAAAACATCTTGAAAAACCCCCAAAAATCACAAAAACAGTAAAAAACCCTAAAAAGATTAAAAATATGTTGTTTCTGAATTTTTGAGCATTTTTGTGCATTTTTATAAATATTTTACTTTGCCTTGTCTTATATTGCCTTTACTTTCCAATATTGAAAAAGAAACAAAAAATTATAAAATATAAATTATATAAAAATCAGAAAATCAAAAATCAAAATACAAAATTAAAAATTAAATAAAAAAATAAAAAAAATTTTCAAAATTAAAAACCCACAAAAATTGTAGTTGCTTGCTTGCTTAGTGTAGACACTTCACACACACACACCTGAGCATTTTTGCTTGAACTACCTGTTTGCTCCCTGTGTTCGAACTCTCTGCATACTTGACACTATACATCTTTTGTGCAGAGTTAAAAATAAATTTTAACTCCACATTTCTTTCTAATTATTGATCTTAGTGTGGGTTAATTGTTGATTAAATTCGGATTTCATTTGAGAGTCGCAACAGCGACGATTATCTCCGCCTTGTGTGAGATACCAATTTAGACCCTCGTGAAATTCGCGTTTATCAAATGGCGCCGTTGCCGGGGAGCAACAGCTTGTAGTCCATATTTTGATTGTTTGTGTGAATTGTTTACCATAGCATTGTTTTCCAATTCTCACATTTTTGATATATCTTGATTGAGTTATCTGACCATCTCTTCTTTGTCTTCTTGCGAGGGACCGCGGAGCGAGGCGGATCGCCTAGGCGACCGACGCAACCTTGGGACGTGGAGCCGGCTTTTCTTTAGCCAAGCCGGCAGGAGAGAGCAAGGAGTGAGAGAGAGAGGGATTAGTTAGCTTTTCTTTTATTTTGTGAGAGAGTGATTCATTTAAATTGTAATAATACAGGTACCTTGGACACTTGAACATTCGGGCCTAACTTCCGGGTGTTTGTTCCCCCGGGGGCTCACCGCAGTTTTGCTGCGTTTTCATCGCTGTCATTTTCCGGTTTTGTGTTTATTTTTCATTTTCTTTTGTGGATTGAGCTCCTAGATCTAGGTCTTGCTTGACTCGAGTAGAATAGGTCCAAACACTTAATTATCTTTGCATGCTCCTATAGTTACGTTTTGGACTTAGACTAATTAAACAGTTGGTTATCTACTTTTGATCCACGCGCCGTGAGCGAGCCCCATCAAGCACTACTCCTGAACTCGAGTGTGTCGAGAAGAGGAGGGGCAAGCCAAGACCGGATACTCGGATTGGGAGTTGATAATCAACTTGTGGTTCTTCACGCTAGCAGTTGCCTAATCTAGGACGATTTCCGTGTGCATACCTGCATGTAGTTTAGGTTTATAAATTTCTGCTTTGCATCCCGCATGGAGAGAGCTGGGATTCACTGTAAGTCTTCTTACTTTGCACGCATCATTTAGGCACAAAGGTGAGATCTCCATCTTTGTGTCGACTTGCACGGCTTTTCCAACTCTTTTCTCCCTCTGTTTTTGGGACAAAGTAGGATAAAGAAAAAAATACAAAAACGTTAGGCGCTTGTTTGAATCGACTCAAAAGAAGCGATAACACCAAAAAAATTAAAAAAAGGGACTGCTAAGAAAACTTGACCAAAATAAAAAAGGTAATTGGATTCATTGCTTGGGGTGAGTAATACCCTCACTTGTATTCAGGTTGCATGGGAAGGTCTCCTTCCAAGTGAGGTGAGCGCTTCGTAAGGATTAGAGCCAAAAACCCAGCTTGTGGCTGCCTTGTGTATCGCCTGGATTTCCGAAGTATTGGTGCTTCTATCGTACGTAGTCGAGTACGACTTGGTCGCCATTGGTGACTCTCTATTGTGAGAGCACCGACCTTGTCCGAAGTACAGAGCTTAGGCCACGCCTTCACGGGTGTGTCTGTCTCACCGGCTGCGTCCGAGTAGGTTCTTGCACGCTCACGGGTGATTCCGTTGCGAGCGAGATCCGAAGTATCGGTTTCGCCTATTGGCTTCCTCTCTTATTCTTTGGCTGAGTAGGGATCCAGGAAGGGTTACAAGGACCTCAAAAAGTGCAAGCTACATGTTACACAGGAGGAGGACAAGTACGGGATACTTTTCCGGCAGTACTCTCTCTCCTATAGGCGTAGCGCTCTAAGGACTCGTGAAAAGATAATTGCCTGAAAAACAAGTTAAAATTGACAAGATAAAAGCCGAACCTTCACGGCTTCACGAGTTGAGTTGGTGAACCTACCCTTGCTTTGTGTTTGATTTCTAGATTTATTAAGGTCAAGATCAAAAGCACCGCACAATTGTGCACAATTTTGTTGCATTTCATCTTCTTCTTTTCTTGCATTATCCCCATTCTTCTCAAATAATCAAGATGATGGGACGGAGATCTCTTAGGCCGACTTTGTCGGCACCGCTATCCCGCACTCCTCCTTATTCATCTAGGAATACCTCGGAGAGTCCGCTCTCCGAGCCTGAGTTTACATCCATCCTGTTCCCCCTCGACCACCATTCTCATTCTCCTTCCATCAGTCCAGGATTGTCAGAATACAGTGCATCACAGTGTTCAGCTCATTCGACAGCACCTGAGATGGCCTCTTTTGCTTTTTCAGAAAATCCAGCCATGGCAGACAGAGGCGAGCATGAGGATGATCATGAGCACCCTCCATTCTTATTTGATCAGGCAGCCATCAATAACTCCTTGTTAGCATCCCTGCAGACCATGCAGAGACAGATCCGTGACCAGGGTACATTCATGGGTGATCTCATGAGGGAGATAGCTCAGATGAGAGAGAACCGACCTGAGGGCGGTGGCGGTGGAGGAGGAGGAGGAGGAGGACCCGATGCAGGAGGAGGCGACCCAGACGGTGAGCGACCGCCACAGACCATCATGAGGGAGCTGCACAACCCAGCTTCATCCCTCACTCACCGGTGGATCAGACTCCCGCCAATCCACGGAGACTTCGAGCTTCGGCACAACACAATTCAGATGCTACCCAAGTTCCATGGGTTGCCGACCGAAGAGCCGCACCTCCACCTCCAAGAATTCGAGATGATTTGCAGCACCATCCATGATAGGTTGATAACCGAGGACACAATCAAGATGATTGCCTTTCCATTCTCTTTGGTTGATAGAGCCGCATATTGGCTCAAGCATCTTGGGCAGTTCGTCGACACTTGGGCAGATCTCCGGACCGCATTTTTGAAGAAATACTATCCTCTCGGCCGGACCAACGCAGCTAGACCTATGATTAGAAATTTTGTCATGATCCCAAATGAACAATTTCATGAAGCTTGGGATCGATTCAGAGAGCTCATCGACCGGTGTCCACATCATGATATATCTAAGCCCAATCTGGTGCAGAGTTTCTTCTGTGGGCTGACACCGGAGCTGCAGGGGCTTGTGAACGCCTCTTGCGGTGGATCTTATTTCTCCAAGGGAGAAGACGACGTCTGGGCCATCTACGAAGGCATGGCAGAGAACTCCACAGTGATGACCCAGGCCAGAGTCTACACTCAGCAGAAGCCCCCGCAAGGAGCAGGATCATTTCAGAGGATCGCCCGCATCGATGCCGGTCCCAGCACAACGTCGGTAGCCGCAGCCCAAGCCGAATCAGCCGCAGCCGACATGGGCATCATCAGTGAAAAGTTGGACCGCATGGAGATCCTCGAGAAGAAGCAGAACCAAGGTCTAGCCCAGATGGACCTTCTCACCAAGACAATGAGTGACCTGAAAACTCAGATTCTCTGTATTCAGGAGGCACAGGCCCATTCACAACAGCCTCCCAGGTCACAGGTTGCTTCCAGCAGCAACAATCCCAACCAGGCCTCCACCTCATACCGCCAGGTGAACCATATCCAGGCGGAGCCGGTTCCATTGTTGCAGTACCATCCAGAGCAACCGCCATCTCAGGAGACTCAGATGGTGGTTTATCAGCCGGAGCAGCCACTGGCAGTTCTTCCTCCACCCTCCTTCGAGCAGGAACCGTTGATGGAAGTCAACGGGATTTGGTATGACCGATACCCTCAGCCCGCAATTCGTAGGGATCACCCCGGATTCCGTTGGGGTAATGGTGGGTCCTCATCCCAACAGCATCCTCCTGCTCAAGGACAGCAGAGCAGCCAGCCACAGCAACAACACCAGCAGCCCCAGTACAACCAGCCCCAGCAGTACCAAAGTGGTCCTCGTCCCACCTATCAGGGACAACAGTGGAGGCAGCGACAGCCGCCTCAGCATTCTTATACCCAGCCTCCCCCCCAATATCAGCAGCAATACCAGCAGCAGCAACCCCATATCCAGCAGGGACAGACATCCGGTTCTCAGGGTCCTGCCTACGAGAACCCAACCCTTGATGATCTTGCCCGCTTGCTATCTGAACAGCGAGCATCTTTCAGGCAAGAAATGGATGAGTTCCGGCAGGAGATGCGGGATATTATCAAAGGCAAAGCCGCCATACCCGCTCAGATCGAACCAAACCCTAATAATTTCAAAAGAAAATCTGAGCAGGTAGAGTTCATAGAGGATGCCTCTCCTAGTGACAATTTGAATGATATGTCTTCTTTTGTGAATGATGCTGATTTTGTGACTACTAGGAGCGGTAGGATACCAGCCGGCGGCGTCTCTTCTGAGCGACAACCCGATGCCGAACCAGGGGCGCCAGAGGAGCAGAGGAGCGGTACTGAGGCTGCTAATGATGAGGTTGAAGACGGTGGTGCTGATGCCACCAATGATGGAGTCCAGGACAACGGTGCTGATGCCGTTGTGATACCAGATGCAGACGGTGGTGCTGAAGCCACCATTTTGGGAGATGAACCAGAGCGCGGTGTTGATGCCGCAAAGACCGGTGCTAGTGGTGGCACTGAGGCCACCACCTCTACTTTTGTTGAGCCAGCCACTGTGATGTCACCACATTTTGTATCTAGAGACTGTGGGACGAAAAACAAAAACAAAAATATGAATAAAGGAAAGGTTTCTGTTCAAATTACGGATCCATATGTGTTGAATGATGATTTTTGTATGGATTCTCCATCTTCACAGGCACAGGGACCAATTCCTAGACCTCCATCTGAGGAGGCACCTACCATCCCCTTTCCCGAGGCACTCCGCCGAGCGAAGGGGAATAAAAAAGAAAATCCCAAAAAGAATCAGCAGGTAGAGTTCGGCAACGAGATGATTGACAGATTTCATATTCAGCTGACTCTACGAGAAGCGTTTGAGCATATCCCCTTCTTCAAGAAAAATCTGAAAGAAACAACTACTGTCCGAAGAAGGAAGAGGCACAGAGATCAAATCCATATGCTCACGCATAACACTTGCTGCGCCATTCAGAACACATTGCCAGCCAAGCGACCAGACGCAGGAGCTCCCTATGTCAGATGCGAGATTCAGGAGCAGCAGTTTAATCGTACTCTATTAGACAGCGGCTCTTCAATTAACCTCCTTCCGGCAGCCTTACTCAAGCAGTTCGAGTTTGGCCCTCTTCTTCGAAGCAGAACCGTCCTTCAGTTTGCTGATAGGTCGATTAAGAGGCCGAAGGGGTTATTGAAAGACGTGGTCGTTACCATTCAGGGCCTGAAATTCCCCGTAGACTTCGTTGTGTTGGACATGGAGATCCCTAAAGCGGTAACTGATGCCCCCATCATTCTCGGACGTCCATTCTTGGCCACAGCCAAGGCGGTGACCGACCATGATAGTGGGAAGGTATGCTTTCGCGTAGAGGGCGAAACCATACAAATAGAGACGATCGAAGAGATCAGAGTCAGAGAGGCAGAATGCTCAGAGCAGTCCAGCGAAGCCGAGCAGATGACAGAGGAAGAGCTAGACATCCACCAAGTTTGTGATTTCGAGATGACCGATGATGAATCCAACTGGAAAGATCCCGTAGCACCGACCCTCGCCTTGCCTACAGATTCACTGTATCTCAAGCTCATGGCAGTCGAGAGCCGGGAGAGCACATTCCTGGATGAGGATATCTCTGAGGCTGACAATGTTGTGATGAGTGGTGCTGAGGAATTTCAATCTTGCTCATCATCTTCTGATCCCTCGGATTCAGACATTGACTGGGATGATTTTGATGATTATTTGCCTTGTCTGATTCCTTCAGAGCCGACAGCCATGACAGAGTGCGAGCCAGTGCAGTTTATTGATGATCCATCAGGCCGCCCTTCGTCAGAATTTCATGCAGAGCGAGAGTTCTCCCATGCAGACCTGGTAGCATTTACACAGACTTATCAGAAGCCAGATCTGCCACCTCCCAGTTGTCCGGAAAGGAAACCTCTGCCGCAGTCAATGAAGTACAGATTCCTTGCTGGAGAGCCAGAAATGCACCCAGTCATTATCTCAGCAGATTTGACTGGAGAACAAGAATCTCGTCTGATGGAGGTTCTTGAAAGAAACCGCAAGGCAATCGGTTGGAGTATAACTGATCTCCACGGGCTGAGCCCTAATCTTTGCTCTCACCACATTTATCTCGAGGATAACGCTAAGCCGTCGCGTGAGTTCCAACGACGGCTGAACCCGAATCTTCGAGACGTAGTCATGAAAGAAATTTCCAAGTGGTGGAGCGCCGATTTTATCTATCCCATCTCCGACTCCAAATGGGTTAGTCCACTCCATGTGGTACCCAAGAAGACGGGTATCACTACAGTTGTCAATGAGTCCGGAGAGGAGATCGCTACCAGAGTACCAACTTCTTGGAGGGTCTGTGTGGACTACAGACGATTGAATGAGGCCACCAAGAAGGATCACTTCCCGCTACCATTTATTGATCAGATTATCGAGCGGCTAGCTGGGAAGAGCCATTACTGTTTTCTTGATGGGTACTCTGGATATAATCAAGTGGCCATTGCGCCCGAAGACCAGGAGAAAACGACATTCACCTGTCCGTTTGGGACCTATGCTTTCAGACGGATGCCCTTTGGTCTATGTAACGCTCCGGCGACATTCCAAAGGTGCATGTTGTCCATCTTCTCGGACATGGTGGGTGACTGTTTAGAGGTCTTCATGGATGACTTCTCGGTCTATGGCGACGGGTTCGACGCTTGTCTTGACTGCCTAGACCGTGTGCTCAAGCGCTGCACAGAGGTCAATCTAGTCTTATCCTGAGAGAAGAGTCATTTCATGATGACTCAAGGGACGGTCCTTGGTCATATCGTCTCCAACAGGGGCATGGAGGTCGATCCGGCTAAGGTGGACATCATCAAGAAACTCAACCCGCCGTCCAATTTGCGTCAGTTACGGTCTTTTCTGGGGCATGTCGGTTTCTACCGACGGTTCATTCAGGACTTCAGTCGAATTGCCCGACCGCTCACTGACTTGCTCACCAAAGACACCGAGTTTATTGTTAATGATAAGTGTCTTGAATCTTTTGAGACTCTAAAAAATATGGTTGTTTCAGCTCCTGTCCTTCAGCCACCCGATTGGTCTCTTCCATTCGAGATCATGACGGATGCTTCAGATTTTGTCGTTGGGGCTGTGCTTGGACAGAGGAGGGATGGTTTACCCTTTGCCATTCACTACGCCAGCCGGACCTTGGATGCCACGCAGCGGAATTACACTGTAACTGAGAAAGAGATGCTGGCCGTAGTCTTCGCTCTTGATAAGTATAGATCATATATTCTCGGATCTAGAGTAACCATTTACACAGATCACACCGCCATCCGGTACTTAATGGCTAAGAAGGATGCCAAAGCACGTCTCACCAGATGGATCCTTCTACTCCAGGAATTTGATATTGAAATTAAGGATAAGCCTGGAGTCAAGAATGTGGTGGCGGATCATCTCTCCAGATTGGAGAATCTTGAGGAATCTGAGCCCAGCGCACCTATCACAGAGACATTTCCAGATGAGGCGATCTTGGCTGTCACCTCACTCCCATGGTATGCTGACTTTGTAAACTATCTTGTTGCCAAGACAGTTCCTCAGGGTTGGCCCAGGCAGAAACTTGAGACCTTCCTAGCTAAGGCCAAGTTTTACCATTGGGAGGATCCTGTCCTTTATCATGAAGGAGGGGATAGTATCTGGAGGAGGTGCATTCCTCAAGAAGAGCATCATAGCGTCCTCACATACTGCCACAAGCTTGAGGCAGGAGGACATCATTCTGGAAAAAGGACAGCACAAAAGGTGCTTCAATCCGGCCTATGGTGGCCTACTCTCTTCAAGGATTCTGATGAGTTCGTGAAGAGATGTACTGACTGTCAGAAAATGGGAACCTGCGGACAGAGAGACATGATGCCCATGCAACCCATTCACTTCTGTGAGGTTTTTGATGCATGGGGGATTGATTTCATGGGCCCATTTCCTAAGAGTCAGGGATTCGAGCATATTTTGCTCGCTGTGGATTATGTCAGCCGATGGGTTGAGGCCATCCCCGCCCGAGCCGCAGATGCTAAAACCGTATGCAAATTTTTGAGGAAAAATATCATTTCACGGTTCGGAGTACCTAGAGTTTTGATTTCAGACGGGGGGTCTCACTTCATCAATGACAAAGTCAGGGCCCTTGCAGACGAGTTCGGTATTGGCCATCGGGTTGCCACTCCTTATCACCCTCAGACTAATGGTCTTGCCGAAGTATCGAACAGGGAGATAAAGACTATCCTGCAGAAAGTTGTCCGCCCAGACCGAAAGGATTGGTCACAGCTTTTGGACTCGGTCTTGTGGGCTTATAGGACATCTTTCAAAAATCCATTGGGGACATCTCCCTTTCGTCTCGTCTATGGCAAGCCGTGCCATTTGCCAGTGGAAATCAAGCATAAATCTTTTTGGGCAGTTACTGAGTTACTCTTAGATCCCGAGAGTATAGGAGACCAGAGAAGAGCAGAATTGGCAGCCCTGGAAGAATTGAGAAATACAGCCTTTTCCAACAGCCTACAGTACAAAGAAAAAGTGAAAACATGGCATGATTCGCATATCAGCCATAAACAGTTTGAGACAGATCAGAGAGTATGGTTGTTTGATTCCAGGCTAAAGTTATTTCCAGGGAAATTGCAGAGCAAGTGGAAAGGACCGTATGTGGTCAGGAAGGTACATGACAATGGCAGCATCGACATATCCGAACCGTCATCTTCCTCCACCTTCCGCGTCAATGGTCAACGCTTGAAATTATATATTGATCATGATCCGCCGACCATTGACGTTGCCCCCATTCTTCTGGTATGAGATGTGTCCTTTGACTCTCATCATCTACATCTCATGCATGGTGATCAAAGTCTATCTTCCGCTGTACAGATCCATCTGTTTATATCACTCTGTTGTCTGTTGATTTATTTTCTTCTTTTCTTCTTTTCTTCTTTTCCTCTTCTATCTTCTTTATCTATCAAAAAGGTGCCGCCCTTGTAGACAGTTTTCCATACTTAGGACGTACTTTGTCCTAAGTATAGGGGGGTTGGCACCCCGAGTTTTTCTATTCTTTTCGATCCTCTTCATTGTCTCCTCATCTTGTCTATACTTAGGGATATCTTACCCTAAGTATAGGGGGAGACAATCTGAGCATGATCTGTTCATTCCCACCCTTGACCCTCCCTGCGTTGTGTACAGTCTGCTATACTTAGGATTAGTTGATCCTAAGTATAGGGGGGACGGTCAACTTCTCATTGATTCATTCATTCTTTAGACTTGTCTATACTTAGTACGAGTTATGTCTTCTCTTTTCTCTCCGATCTATGAGAATATAGCTCAAGCTAAGTATAGGGGGGTCGTATATACTACGTATATACTTTAGCCATAACTCGTACTTTCGTATTGTCCTAATAATATGGCTAATAATTCTTTAAAATTCATTAAAAACCCCTAATAAAAAGATGTGGTTATTCCTCAAATTCTTTCTGTAGATACTGATTAATAAATCAGGTGAAAATGTTTTTTTGCAAAATGTTTGAAAAATAGTTTGAAAATCTTTGTGAACATTTATTGAAAATTATTTTGAAAATATTTTGTTACATGTTTTCAACCTGTGTGAAAAGTGTGTGGATTGTAAAATTTCTTTTCTTTGTGTGAAATAAAATTTTTGAAAAATGATTTGCAAATGGTTTGAAAAATGGTTGCAAAAATGATTTGAAAAACCTGTATATACTGTTTTAAAAGCCTTTGCAAAATGATTTTCAAATGTGTGTAAAATGTTTGTAAAAACTATTTTGGACTATAGTTTTCAAAAATTGTGTGAAAATTGTTTTCAAATAAGTTTGAGGAATATACACATCACACCAAAATCCACTATATATATCTATAAAAAAATTGATCACTTGTAAATTCTTAAAATCCATTTCTTGTAAAAATAAGACACACTCCCGTGTACATATTTTAACCTAGTTTCAGCCAAAATCTTTTGTTTTTAAAAAAAAGTCCCAAAAACATTTGCAAAATTAAAATCCAAAAACAGTTGAAAAATATTTTTGAAAAATACAAAAAATGCATCTGCATATGCATGCATCATATTTTCAAAAACCCATAAAAAGTTCAAAATCCTTGAAAATTGCATCGCAAAAATATTTTCTGCATCGCATTGCATAGCATGAGCATTTTTCGGATTGAGTTTGATAGTTGAACGAGTCTAAGTAAAATCCGAAGATTGGAGCTTGATTGGACCTTAAAATCTACCTAATAACAGGAACCTTATAGGAACTGGGTTTGAGGTACTTCAGGTCTAGTTGACTTAATTCTTTGAGGATCACGAGACTTGGTTCAATGGATTCTGGACTGCCTAAGTAGAGTATTTCGGAGCACACGTACGACTCTTGTTGATAATGACCTAACTTGGACACCTGCACCTTTCACATGGCTCAACTCAGTTGGAGTGGTGAGGGGATTGGATTTGCCGGTACGAGACGCACACAAGTGGAAACATTTGTCCTCCTCTAGGGAGGGAAGTGCACCCCAACCCGTCCAGTGATTAAGAAGTCTAAAGACAGGAGGCTGTGGGTTGCGATAAAGCTTCAAAAGAGGGATAGTCTACTGGCTCATGAGGAAAAGCTCCTTATGTAAATGCTGCTGTATATAGTATTCAAAAAAAAAAAGGTTCAGGCATGTACAAAAATAAAAAGCCTGCAAGTATGTACAAAGTCAATAAGCAAGCTTGAGTTCCAAAGTCAAATATGTGAGCCTGCAGCAGGATGACTTGACTACACTGGTCTTGCATCCAAGGATAGGTAGCTACACTGGCTACCGTCCATTCTTCTCTTCACCCCCTCCTCTTGAGCTGGTTGCCACTTGAACTTAGAAGGGAATACCCCGCTCCTCGAGGATGGAGTTGCTGGATTGGGGAATCATTGGGTTGTCGTACTGGAGAAGTCAGTTTCTTTGTCATTCTAGTTGGGGAGAGCCACCATCACTTACACTGTACGAGTCAGATTCATAGTCGTAAGGGTTTGCGTATGAGTTGAAGTATTTCTGACCTGGCTATTGAGGAGCCTTGAGCAGAGTTTTGGGATTCTCAGGGACTGTTGGATTTCAAATTCGGTTCTCATTAAGGTTCCGCCCGCACTAAATTTCCAAAGGTCCGACTTAAGCTCCAAACTTTGATTTTGCGAAGACAAGTTTGATAATCGAATAAAATCCAAGTTCTTCTTTTTCTTTTCTTTTCTTTCTTTTTGCACTTATTGCATAAGTGTTTGCTAGGGACTAGCAAAGGTAAAGTATAGGGGGATGATGAATCCACATTTCATCATCTTTATTCTATCATTTTGGCACCTAAAACCCTAGCAAATGCCTTTAAATAGCCTTAAAACCATCATCTTAGCATCCATGCATGTGCATTCAGATTGTGTATAAATCACTGTAATTAAGGCCAAAATTATAGAATAAATAAAGAAAAGAAAAAGAATGAAATATGGTAAATATTTTATGACCCGAAAACCCGAGACCTAGGCATCTTGATGAATAGGTCGACAAGGAATAAAGTAGGGGGAGATAAGGGCCAAAATACAGTGTAAATACCTATACATTCTATCTATTCTTTATTCATTTTGGGACCTATTTTTGGTTCCACTTTTTATTCATCAAATAAAGAAACTTTGTACATGAAAGTTGTAGATAATTTCATAAAGAAAAAGACAAAATTGATTTCACAGAAAAAGAATGTACAGACATAAAGTTCTGGTCGGAATAAGAATCCAAAATCTCAACTTCCCAGACCCGTATCTCACAAACGACAAATCCAAATGCAGTGTACTCACCTTTAATTGTATATAGAATAAAATAATCTATCCAATGGTGGTGGTTTTGCATTTGGCGGAGCTACGGTTTGAAAGTTGAGTTTTGGACCCTCATTGTATACTTGTACTGAATAAAATATTCAATTTATTCTTTATTCATTATTTATTCATTTTTATATTTTTATAATTTTGTAAATATTACTTATAATATATATGTGCATTAAAATTGAAATAAACTGCAAAGAAAAATAGAAATAAAAATACTTGTATAAAGGATGCACAGGTATACTATATACACTTATACCTGTATAAACTATACTTACATTTTATTAAATATACAAAACATCTCAGAAAAATAAAATAAAAATATACTTATGTATATAAAAGTATGTTATAATTTTACAAAATCATAAATAAAAATAATAAGATTAAAAATACATAAAATAAAATATCAAAATACATAGGTATTATACCTATATAGGGTTAAAAAGGCAACTTGTAAAAATAAAAGTCATAAAAATAAATAAAAATCAGAATTAAATACTACATAAAATTTTGAACATTTTTTATTTTATAACTTTTATTTAATTCGACCATTTAATATTTTTAATTGAATTAACAAATGATTTTTCCAGGGTTTTTCCTGGTTGGTCCACGTGGACCAACCAGGTGCAAACCCTAGTTGACTTCGGTCAACTAGGTGACCTAGACCCTGTAGACCGTGTCAGACCTACTTTTGACCCCATCTTCTCCATTTTTTCGAGGCCAAGACTTGCATCTTTTTGTGTTGCAATCTTCTGCAACATTGTTCCTCGTTCATCCCTCATGCCCGCCGAGTGATTACATGGGGGTTTGGATCACTGAATCGCCCCAGCAATCTCGATCTTTGGGGCTCCTCAGCCACTGAGTCAAACCACATATAATGGCCCCCCACTTTTCAATTTGATTTCGAGTCCCCTTGGTCCACCCCTCTCCGCCTCTCTTGCGCTCCAAGTCTTGCCGGAGGTGACAGCTCCGCCGCGAGCCTCTCAGCCAGGGCGTCCGAGGTCGAGGACGACTCCAGCACCTCCGCCAATCGCCGGCGTCGAGGTAGTCTTTTTCCTCTGGCTCCGGCCATCGAGGGCTTCATCCCGCTTCTTTCTTCATCGCATGTAGTTCCTGTTAGCATAAGCATCAAAAACCCCAAAAAAATCGAGAGTTCCATCGTGTATTTCACCCATTCACGCAACCTCGTCGGAGCGCACCTCCGGCCACCGACATCCACTCCACCTCGCGCTTAGATTAGGTCCTAGCGAGGCCCAGGCAACTTGCCCTGGGCCTTCTCACCCTTTTTGCAGGCACCTGGAGCATCACAGCGCCTGGGAGCTCGAATTCGACATCCGCCGGAGGTACCTGGAGCTTCGAGCTCCGCCGCCTTCGCAGCAACACCTCAGAGCTTCTCCGGCGATTTTGAGAGCCCCAGACGCCAGAGCATCACCGCAGGAGTCTCCCGGACCCTCTTGGAGCGGCCCAGACCACCGGAGGCGCGTCAGCTCGCCGGAGGAACTTCGCCGCAGCGGAGTTCTTCCCCGTTCTTCCTCCGTGTGTCTCCACCGTCCGATCCTCGGCCCGCTCCAGATCAAGCCGCAGCCGTCAGATCTTGGCACGCCCCCACCGTCGATCTCTTCGCCAGATCTGATCTCAGCCGCTGACCGCCGAACCTTCATCGGCCGCTCAGGACACGCCACGTGGATAAGTGGTTCGCATCCAGCCGTTGGATCGCATCTCGTCGCCCAGCCGTTGGATGCGTGCCACGTGTCATCATCGGAGCGCCGCGTCGAGGGTATTTTGCATCTACACCCTCGCCATTTTTGCATTTACTTTTTAGTCTTTAAACTTTTATCTGTAGTTTAAAAAGTTTGTAATATTTGCAAAACAACCCCTAGACTTTGTTTATTTGCGTTTGGGTCCCTCGCCACGTCACCTCACGTGACCTGTACACGTGAGGTGGTGGGCATTTTGCAGAGGAGCCCCCGTGCGTTTGTGTATTTCGTTTTAGCCCTAAAACTCTCATAGCACGTGTAATATTTCTGGGTATTTTGCATGTTAACCCCCAGACTTTTGTGATATTGCACTCCAGTCCCTCCCAGGTGCGTGCAAGTCACGCGCCCTGGTGGGTAATTTGTAGGCGTGCCCCAGCGGATTTCGTATTTACATTTTGGTTCCAGAAATTGAATATTAAGTTCAATATTTTTGTGGAAATTGCATGTATGCCCCTGGAAGTTTTGAATATTGCATTTCTACCCCTGCCAGGACTGTTTAATGTTTGGATGTTTGTTGGATTTATTTGATTGATCATTTTAGCTCCAAAAATTCCACAAAAATAGGTTTAAGTTTCTGGATAAGTGTACTTTAACGCCACCTATTTAGTTTTTGATTTTATTTTGTTTTAATATTTATTAAAAATCAAAAACAACCTGTTTGTGCACTGTCTAGCTTAGAAAATATCAAAAAAATATTAAACCATCTCCAAAAATTCCAAAAAAATTACCTAGTGTCTATTTTGTCCTACTTTAGTGTCAGTCCAAAAATCATTAAAAATTTCAAAAGAAAAACACTAAAAATCTCAAAACACTTAAAAACTTCAAAAAAATTATAAAAAAATAGTAGAAAAATCCAAAAAATATAAACTCAGCTTCTGTTTACTCCTGATTTTGTTACTTTTATTAGAAAAATAGTGTGAAATATTTTGGCTACTGGTTGGTATTTTTAGATCTCATTTTATTCCCAGCCAGCCCTATTTCCACTGTTTTACCCTATTTCAGTAATTAAAAATATCAAAAACATCTTGAAAAACCCCCAAAAATCACAAAAACAGTAAAAAACCCTAAAAAGATTAAAAATATGTTGTTTCTGAATTTTTGAGCATTTTTGTGCATTTTTATAAATATTTTACTTTGCCTTGTCTTATATTGCCTTTACTTTCCAATATTGAAAAAGAAACAAAAAATTATAAAATATAAATTATATAAAAATCAGAAAATCAAAAATCAAAATACAAAATTAAAAATTAAATAAAAAAATAAAAAAAATTTAAAAATTAAAAACCCACAAAAATTGTAGTTGCTTGCTTGCTTAGTGTAGACACTTCACACACACACCTGAGCATTTTTGCTTGAACTACCTATTTGCTCCCTGTGTTCGAACTCTCTGCATACTTGACACTATACATCTTTTGTGCAGAGTTAAAAATAAATTTTAACTCCACATTTCTTTCTAATTATTGATCTTAGTGTGGGTTAATTGTTGATTAAATTCGGATTTCATTTGAGAGTCGCAACAGCGACGATTATCTCCGCCTTGTGTGAGATACCAATTTAGACCCTCGTGAAATTCGCGTTTATCAAGACTCTCAAGAATATGGTTGTTTCAGCTCCTATCCTTCAGCCACCCGATTGGTCTCTCCCATTCGAGATCATGACGGATGCTTCAGATTTTGCCGTTGGGGCTGTGCTTGGACAGAGGAGGGATGGATTACCGTTCGCCATTCACTACGCCAGCCGGACTCTGGATGCCGCGCAACGGAATTACACTGTGACTGAAAAAGAGATGCTGGCCGTAGTCTTTGCTCTTGATAAGTATCGATCATACATTCTCGGATCTAGAGTAACAATCTACACTGATCACACCGCCATCCGGTACTTAATGGCTAAGAAGGATGCCAAAGCACGTCTCACCAGATGGATCCTTCTACTCCAGGAATTTGATATTGAAATTAAGGATAAGCCTGGAGTCAAGAATGTGGTGGCGGATCATCTCTCCAGATTGGAGAATCTTGAGGAATCTGAGCCCAGCGCACTTATCACAGAGACATTTCCAGATGAGGTGATCTTGGCTGTCACCTCACTCCCATGGTATGCCGACATTGTGAATTATCTTGTTGCCGAGACGATCCCTCAAGGTTGGCCCAGGCAGAAACTCGAGACCTTCCTGGCGAAGGCCAAGTTTTACCATTGGGAGGATCCCGTCCTTTATCATGAAGGAGGGGACAGTATCTGGAGGAGGTGCATTCCTCAAGAAGAGCATCATAGCGTCCTCACATACTGCCACAAGCTTGAGGCAGGAGGACATCATTCTGGAAAAAGAACAGCACAGAAGGTGCTTCAATCCGGTCTATGGTGGCCTACTCTCTTCAAAGATTCTGATGAGTTCGTGAAGAGATGTACTGACTGTCAGAAGATGGGAACATGCGGACAGAGAGACATGATGCCCATGCAACCCATTCACTTTTGTGAGGTTTTTGATGCATGGGGGATTGATTTCATGGGCCCATTTCCTAAGAGTCAGGGATTCGAGCATATTTTGCTCGTTGTGGATTATGTCAGCCGATGGGTTGAGGCCATCCCCGCCCGAACCGCAGATGCTAAAACCGTTTGCAAGTTTTTGAGGAAAAATATCATTTCACGGTTCGGGGTACCTAGAGTCTTGATTTCATACGGGGGGTCTCACTTCATCAATGACAAAGTCAGGGCCCTTGCAGACGAGTTCGACATTGACCATCGGGTTGCCACTCCTTATCACCCTCAGACTAATGGTCTTGCCGAAGTATCGAATCGGGAGATAAAGACAATCTTGCAGAAAGTTGTCCGCCCAGACCGAAAGGATTGGTCACAGCTTTTGGACTCGGTCTTATGGGCTTATCGGACTTCTTTCAAGAATCCATTGGGGACATCTCCCTTTCGTCTCGTCTATGGCAAGCCGTGCCATTTGCCAGTGGAGATCAAGCATAAATCTTTTTGGGCAGTTACTGAGTTGCTTCTAGATCCCGAGAGTATAGGAGACCAGAGAAGAGCTGAATTGGCAGCCCTGGAAGAATTGAGAGACACAGCCTTTTCGAACAGCCTACAGTACAAAGAGAAAGTGAAGACATGGCACGATTCGCATATCAGCCATAAACAGTTTGAGCCAGATCAGAGAGTATGGTTGTTTGATTCCAGGCTGAAATTATTCCCAGGGAAGTTGCAGAGCAAGTGGAAAGGTCCGTATGTGGTCAGGAAGGTACATGACAATGGCAGCATCGATATATCCGAACCGTCATCTTCCTCTACCTTCCGCGTCAATGGTCAATGCCTGAAACTATATCTTGATCATGATCCGCCAACCATCGACGTTGCCCCCATTCTTCTGGTATGAGATGTGTCCTTTGATTCTGATCATCTGCATCTCATACATGATAATCAATTCCAGCTTCCGCTGTACAGACCCATCTGTTCATATCACTTTCATCTGTTAATTTATTTTCTTCTTTTCTTCTTTTCTTCTTTTCCTTTTCTATCTTCTTTATCTATCAAAAAGGTGCCGCCCTTGTAGACAGTTTTCCATACTTAGGACGTACTTTGTCCTAAGTATAGGGGGGTTGGCACCCCGAGTTCCTTTCATTTTCATTTCGATCCTCTCCATTGTCTCCTCTTCTTGTCTATACTTAGGGATATCTTACCATAAGTATAGGGGGAGACAATCTGAGTACGATCTGTTCATCCACACCCTTGACCCTCCCTACTTTGTGTACAGTCTGCTATACTTAGGATTATTTGATCCTAAGTATAGGGGGGACGGTCAACTTCTCATTCGTTGATTCCTTCATTAGTTTGTATTCTTTAGACTTGTCTATACTTAGTACGAGTTATGTCTTCTCTTCTCTCTCCGATCTATGAGGACATAGCTCAAGCTAAGTATAGGGGGGTCGTATATACTGCGTATATACTTTAGCCATAACTCGTACTTTCTTATTTTCTTAATAATATGGCTAAAAATTCTTTAAAATTCATTAAAAATCCTTAATAAAAAGATGTGATCATTCCTCAAATCCTTTTTGTATTTACTGATTAATAAATCAGGTGAAATTGTTTTTTTGCAAAATGTTTGAAAAATAGTTTGAAAATCTGTGTGAACATCTATTGAAAACTATTTTGAAAATATTTTGTTACACGTTTTCAACCTTTGTAAAAATGTGAGGTTTGTAAAAACTTTCTTTTCTTTGTGTGAAATAAAATGTTTGAAAAATGATTTGCAAATGGTTTGAAAAATGGTTGCAAAAATGATTTGAAAAACCTATATATATTGTTTTGAAAAGCCTTTGCAAAATGATTTTCAAATGTGTGTACATGTTTGTAAAAATTATTTTGGACTATAGTTTTCAAAAATTGTGTGTAAATTGTTTTCAAATAAGTTTGAGGAATACTTACATCTCACCAAAATCCACTATATATATATATATGTATAAAATTGACCACTTACCCTGTAAATTCTTAAAATCCACTTCCTGTAAATATAAGAAGCACTCCCGTGTACATATTTTTTTCACCTAGTTTTTAGCCAAAAACTTTTTCTTTCAAAAATCCCAAAAACATTTGCAAAATTAAAATCCAAAAACATTTGAAATTTTTTTTTGAAAAAGACAAAAAAATGCATATGCATCATCATCACCATATTTTCAAAATCCATAAAAAGTTCAAAATCTTTGAAAATTGCATCACAAAAATATTTTCTGCATTCTGCATGTCATTTGCATAGCATTCGCATTTTTCGGATTGAGTTTGATGGTCGAACAAGTCTAAGTAAAATCCGGAGATTGGAGCTTGATTGGACCTTATAATCTACCTAATAACAGGAACCTTATAAGAATTGGGTTTGAGGTACTTCATGTCTAGTTGACTTAATTCTTTGAGGATCACGAGACTTGGTTCAATGAATTCTTGATTGCCTAAATAGAGTATTTCGGAGCACACGCATGATTCTTGTTGATAATGACCTAACTTGGACACCTGCACCTTTCACAGGGCTCAACTCAGTTGGAGTGGTGAGGGGATTGGATTTGCCGGTACGAGACGCGCACAGGTGGAAACATTTGTCCTCCTCTAAGGAGGGAAGTGCACCCCAACCCGTCCAGTGATTAGGAAGTCTAAAGACAGGAGGCTGTGGGTTGCGATAAAGCTTCAAAAGAGGGATAGTCTACTGGCTCAAGAGGAAAAACTCCTTATGTAAATGCTGTTGTATATAGTATTCAAAAAAAAAAAGTTCAGGCATGTACAAAAATAAAAAGCCTGCAAGTATGTACAAAGTCAATAAGCAAGCTTGAGTTCCAAAGTCAAATATGTAAGCATGCAGCAGGATGACTTGACTACACTGGTCTTGCATCCCGGGATAGGTAGTTACACTGGCTACCGTCCATTCTCTTCACCCCCTCCTCTTGAGTTGGTTGCCACTTGAACTTAGAAGGGAATACCCTGCTCCTCGAGGATGGAGTTGCTGGATTGGGGAATCATTGGGTTGTCGTACTGGAGAAGTCAGTTTCTTTGTCATTCTAGTTGGGGAGAGCCACCATCACTTACACTGTACAAGTCAGATTCATAGTCGTAAGAGTTTGCGTATGAGTTGAAGTATTTCTGACCTGGCTATTGAGGAGACTTGGATAGAGTTTTGGGGTTCTCAAGGGCTGTTGGATTTCAGACACGGTTCTCAATAAGATTCCGCCCGCACTAAAATTCCAAAGGTCCGACTTAAGCTCCAAACTTTGATTTTGTGAAGACAAGTTTGGTAATCAGATAAAATCCAAGTTCTTCTTTTTCTTTTCTGTTTCTTTTTTTTTCACTTATTGCATAAGTGTTTGCTAGGGACTAGCAAAGGTAAAGTATAGGGGGATGATGAATCTACATTTCATCATCTTTATTCTATCATTTTGGCACTAAAAACCCTAACAAATGCCTGTAAATAGCAGTAAATAGAGCATCTTAGCATTCATGCATGTGTATCATATTAGTGTATAAAATACTGTAATTAAGGCCAAAATTATAGAATAAGTAAAGAAAAGAAAAAGAATAAAATATTGTAAATATTTTATGATCCAAAACCCCCGAGACCTAGGCATCTTGATGAATAGGTCGACAAAGAATAAAGTAGGGGGAGATAAGGGCCAAATACCTATAATTATTAATTCATTCTTTATTCATTTTGGGACCTATTTTTGGTTCCACTTTTTATACATCAAATAAAGGAATTTTGTACATGAAAGTTGTAGATAATTTTATAAAGAAAAATACAAAAGTGATTTCACAGAAAAAGAATACACAGATAAAAAGTTATGATCTGAATAAGAATCCAGAATCCCAACTTTCCAGACCCGTATCTCACAACTGACAACTCCAAATGTAGCAAACTCACCTTTAATTGTATATAGAATAAAATAATCTATTTAATGGTGGTGGTTTCGCATTTGGCGGAGCTACGGTTTGAAAGTTGAGTTTTGGACCCCTATTGTATACCTGTACTGAATAAAATATTCAATTTATTCTTTATTCATTATTTATTCATTTTTATATTTTTATAATTATGTAAATATTTCTTGTAATATATATGTGTACTAAAACCAGAATAAAATGCAAAGAAAATACAAAAATAAAAATACTTGTATAAAGGATACATAGGTATACTGCCTATACACATACATGTACAAAACACTCTTATAATTTATTAATTATTCATAATAAATCAGAAAAATAAAATAAAAATATATTATTGTGTATAAAAGTATTTTACATATTTACAAAATAAGAAACAAAAATAATAAAATTAAAATATACAAAATAAAAATAAAAGTAATAATATATATAGATAATATACCTATATAGGGGTATAAAGGTAACTTGTAAAAATATACTTCATAAAATAAATTAAAAATCATAATAAAATACTACATAAAATTTTAAGCATTTTTTATTTAATAACCCAAAATTAATTCAACTATATTCTATTTTTTATTGAATTAACAAAGCTTTTCGTAAATCTTTTTCCTGGTTGGTCCACGAGGACCAACCAGGTGCCTCCGACTGTTGACCGGAGGGTCAACAGCCTGTCCTTGATCCCTAGGTCTGCGTTGGCCTCGATTTTTGCCCGATTTTTGCGGATTTTTCGAGGCCGCGCCGTCCACCTTCTGCTGCCGATCTCTTCTGCGATTTTGTTCACTGTACATCCACCTACCTCGCCGACCTCCTAGATCTACCTAGATCTTCTCCTCTCGCCCGTGACTTCCCCTCGAAGTCACGCACTCGCCACTCTTCAAAAACAAACCCCCCACTTCCATCCCCGGTGGGAACCCTCTTGGACCATCCATCCTCCTCCCTTTCATGCTCTTCGGGTAGCCGGAGGTGACAGCTCCACCGCCCTGCCGTTAGGCGAGTCGAGGAAGGCTCGAGGCGTCTCCACCACCTCCGCCAACCGCCGGCGTCGAGGTACCCTTCCCTCGCCCTTTCTGGGCTCGAGGTCGTATTATCCCTTTTGTTTTCTTTTTCCTTTTGTTCCTGGCATCTAGCTCTTCATTTCCCCCCATCTTCTCGTCTCTTTCGCGCATCGATTCGCCCAATCGATCCTCGCCGGAGCTATCTCCGGCCACCGCTATTCCTTCACGCCGTCGCAGCACACCGCCACTCCCTTGCGCCACGTGATCGGGGCAATTTTCCCCCGGTCATATCACCATTTTCTTGTGCAGGTCCAGGAGCTCGAAGTTCGCCTGGAGGGCGAGTTCTGGAGGTGCCGGAACCACCTGGAGCTGCTTCTTCGACCTCGTCGTCGGGAGAGGGCTCCGGTGGTCGACGGGCCATTTAGTCGCCACCAGACAGTAGACGACCGCCGGAGGAGATCAGGGGAGCATTTTGGAGCAGCTGGGCCAGCCGGGGAGGCACGAGAAGGCCGGAGGAACTTTGCCCCGGCGAGGTTCTTCCCGGTTCTTCGTCAGTTCCTCTTCACCGTTGGATCGTGAGGCCTCCCCAGATCTCTTCTCCGCCGTTCGATCCAAGACGCGCCACGCCTTCCGATCATCATCAACTTCTGATCGTGGCCGCTGGATCGCGAAGGGGCATCGCCGCATCTGACGCCGACACGTGGATTAGTGGATCGTGATCCACCGTTCGATCACGCGCAGGCGAGAACCGTCAGGATCTTGACACGTGGCGACACCGAACCATCAGCCGTCAGATCAACTCTGCGGGGGTATTTTGTACTTCACCCCCTCGTTTTTGTTTAATTATTAGGAAGCCTCTAAACATTCATTGGCTGTGTATGTTTTTTTTTGTAATATTTACAGAAAACCCCCCTAACATTTCGATATTGCACTTGCACCCTTGCCAGCGAGGCACACGTGCGTGAGCACGTGCGCTTGGCCATTTTGCCTCTAAGGGCCTCGTGTTTTGGGGTGTTTCGTTTTGGTCCTGAAAGTATTTTCTTCAGTACAAATTTTGGGTAAATATTGCTCACAGGCCCTCCGGTTTCTGTCTATTTGCATAAACATCCCTCCCAGGCGCGCGTGGTACTCACGTGCGCTTGGGGACTTTTATAATCAAGCCCTTGTGGCTTTTTGGTTTGTTGTTTGGCCCATAAAATATTCGAATTCAGTAGTAATTTTGTGCGAAAATTGCAGGTATGTCCCCATAGTTTTATCTATTTGCAATATAATCCCTATCAGGCCTATCACTTGTGCTGACTTGCTCTGTTTATTTGGACCTTCATTTTAATTCCAAAAAAATTCTAAAATTTTAAACTTAAGCTCCTGTTGGCTTATATTTTGACGCCCTATATTTAGTTTTTGATTTTATTTTATTTTTATATTTATTAAAAATCAAAAACATGCTTTTTGTGCACTGTCTAATTTAGAAAATCCCTAAAAAATATAAAAACATTCCAGAAAAATCCCAAAAAATATATATTGTGTCTTTGAGTTTGTTTTAACTCCCAGCCAAAAATAATTAAAAAATACAAAACCGAACTCCTAAAAATTGCAAAACTCTAAAAACCTTCATAAAAATTTATAAAATTCATAAAAAATCCAAAAATAGTGTTTTCTTTTCCGGAATTTTCTTTGTTTTATTATCTTTAAGAGAAAATTAATTTGGAGAATTGTTGTTACTGTTGGATATTTTATTTCTCCATTTTAAGTTTCAGCCTTGCATTTTTGCCACTTTTTCTTTATTTTGATAATTAAAAATACCAAAAACATTCTAAAAATTACCCAAAAAACACAAAAACAGTAAAAAATCCTAAAAATATCAAAAACATCTTATTTCTGAATTTTTGGTTATTTTTGCACATATTTATAAATACTTTAGCTTGTCTTTTATTACATTGTCCTTATTTTCCAATATTGAAAAAGAAAATAAAAAATATAAAATTATAAAAATCAGAAAATTAAAAATCAAAATACAAAATTAAAAATTAAATTAAAAAAATTAAAAATATAAGATTAAAAACCCACAAAAATTTTATTTGCTTGTTTGCTTAGTGTAGACACTTCACACACGCACACATTCACTTGCACAATTTTCTTGAACTACCCTGCTTGCTCCCTGTGTTCGAACTCTCTGCATACTTGACACTATACACCATTTGTGCAGAGTTAAAAATAAATTTTAACTCCACATTAGTTCTAATTTATTGATCTTTATTGTGGGTTAATTGTTGATTAATTTCAGAATTTGTGTGGTCAAACACCGACTATTGACTCGCCTTGTGAGTCGATACAACCACATCGATTTTTGACATTATCAAATCCATTCTCATTAATAACATTCGTCAAGTCTATGTCCACAAAATAAGATACAACATAACTATAGAATGTGTAGTAGAAGCTCGCAAATTATCTCATTCATTTTCTCTCGAAGAAAATATTAAAATATGCAGAAGCAAATAAATTACTCTAAGTAATACACACCTTGTTTGGTGCAAGTAATGGCTGAAAACTCGATCTGCTCAAATACCATTACTGTTGCGGCTGCTGCTCAGCTACACATGTTAGGTACGAGGATAACGTTATGAACAATTGTCCAATAACGAGATAGACATTATAATCACTAATGTAAGGGTAAGAAAGGTATGTGTACTCAAACTCTCTCTGATGATATATGCACATATTGTAACAAATGATTTATACCAAGTTATTTTAATTTTATTTCACATTCTCACCTATTTCAGTTATTTGTTTAATATTCACTTACGAACACTACCACACTGATGTTAAGATTTTCACACATTGATTAGAGTCCACAATGGTATAAAATCAAATATCGATATCCGATCATGGATCATTTCTTGTATTAAATAAGCATGCATAAGTATACAACTCGCATGTCTTCTCTACATGAAACTTGGTAGTCATCTTGAGTAAGTCCTCAAAAACCTCTATTCAATTAGAATAGGAAAAGATCATATCTCGATTTCTCTAACTTCAACCCACATCCCAGAACACCGCTAACACTCAAAATAAAATCGATGCAGCCACATCTAATTTGCTATAAGTCCTAATATCGCGTATAAGTGTGAAACCAAGAATGCTAATCATGCCACTTGCCTCCTCCGTCGATCGACTCCGGATGCAACTGTGATGCTAGATGTATTGCATTACCCAACTCGTTCGATGGGGGTCGTACCTTCAATGTATCTACCCAAAGCCCAAAAATGCACGCTCAATCCCTTGTTGCACTTATCTTTAGGATCACTCTGAAGTCTCTCATGGGACAGTAGTATTTAGTTTATTTGTATGATGATAGTTGTATGTAGAATACAATTCAAAAAGTATCTTTATGAACACCCATGGCATATCATACTAATGTTATCCGTTGAATTGTTTTTCTTAAACACTACACTAGACTCTTTGCACAAATACTCTACTTGTAGGTAAATAATAAGATAAAAATATTATAAGCATAAATACAAGGAGGATTAGATAAATAGTACCGGACTTAATGATGTGGACAAATTTGCCGAGACATGCAAAAGCACTAACCTTAAGAATAGATTCGTACCCCCACAGAGATTTCGATGGTGCAACCAGTATTGGTATGACTACTCTTCATGATATAATAAAGAGATCTCAATGGACGTGCACGCGCCAACATCAAGATGTATTGATCAACAATAGATCGTTTCTTCAAGTTTACTTGCTCGAAAAGAATGGAGAGGATAGAATTGTTGAGTGTGCTTTTCCTCACAAGAAAACACCCATATTTATAAGGGTAAATCACACTTGACTTGGAGCAAATATTAGAAATTTTAACGTTTGAAAACATTAACGTCATGATATTAGTGTCTCATTAAGCATAATAAAAACCATAAATGAAATGATGCTTCAATGTATGTAACGCATATAACGTTACAAGAATAAAGAGCCACACATAAAATATTTACATTAAGTATCATTTTGATATTAACTATAATATGTAAATAAAGGTTAAAACTTAATGCAATAATATTAAGGGCTCAATAAGTACATGTTACATGTAACACCTCTAGACATTACAAACTAAAGAAAAATGTCGTTTGAAAAGAAACGACAAAAATAGTATTGTAACACAAAATACTAAAAGCTCTTAATTTGCACATAAATCTCATGCTCCACCCATGCAAATATATGAGATACATTTCTCGTAACATGCACACTAACTTCAACTTCATGAGATTTATTTCCTACTAGCAATTGTGCATGGAGCTCATCAATTTAATTAAATTTATGTTGAATTTAATATGAAAGTAAGATGAACATTTGAAATATAATAAAATATTAACAATCTCTCACTATTTCAAAAATAGCTAGTACTCAAGATAGAAATGTTTACAGAAGGTCTCAAGAAACCTCTCCTATGTGATCGAGTTTTCCAAGTTGTTAAGCTCATGTCGTGAGTAAAAGAGTGTGATATATTGCGATAAGTAAAGGAGTGACTTCATGTGCTAATTGAATGGATGAAATGCAAGCTAAAGATGGATATATGATGTGATATGTAGTGTAAGTAATGTGAGGTCAAAAAAAGGACATTTGATATAATGAATGCATACACGTATAAGTATTATGTACAATTACTTGTACATAATATCAAATCATGTGGGAGATGTAGTTGAGTGCTAAATTAAGGTGCTTATGTATAATTTTAGGATGATGTAGTCGAGTGCAAAACTAAGAAGTCCATATATAAAGTAAGGATGACATGGAAATCATGGAATTAACACTCACTCTACCCTTATAAGATGATTTTCAACCTCACTTAGTAAATAGATATAACTTGTGTTGTACTTGGGAGTTAATAGTCTACTATTGATTCAAGGATCTCATATTATGTAAGGAACCAAGTGTGGGGTGTATTCTCATTACTTGAATAGTTTCCTTCTTAAATTTACCTTAAGCCTTGTCTCCAGAGTTTGCTTTAATCATCTACTTATGCATCCTATTGAGATAATTAATTCATATTTCACTTTGTGACCTAGTTGTGATGCATGAAAACTAGCAAGCCTAAGGGTGCGTTCGGTTCAGGAATAAGCATGAATAAGGATAGGGAATAAAGAGAATAAGGGTCTATTCTTTGTTCGGCTGGAGGATAGGAATAAGGAGAATAATGTGAAATAAAAGTAGGTAAGGTGGGATAAAGATAGGAATAAGAGTAAAATAAGATGGAATAATGGGGATAGTCGTACCACTGGAAACCGTGTCGGAAGGAGAATTGACCCCTTATTCCAGGGCATATTCTCCAACCAAACATGGCCTAAGGGGGTACTATTTTCTTCATTGGTCAATGAAGTAAATAAGAGAGATTTGAACTAGAGGAGAAACCTTCATAGTATACTTAGAGGTCTCCTTTCGAGGGTGCACAGATAGACTCTTGCCAGTTGCTTTAGGGCTACGATAAAGTGACGGTTCTGATAAAGAAAATGAGGTTGAAGACTATAATGCGTTAATATTATCTTTTGTTATATTTACCTCCATGTAATAGTAAAAAGTAATAAGTGTAGTAATATTGTGAAAGCTCAAATATATCGATATAATCTTTACTTTTGTTGTTATACTTGAAAAGAACCGGTGGATGCATGTGGTTGTGATTGTAATTGTGTTCTTTTTAGTTATTGTAGAGATATTTCATCATTGTTGAATGACATAAAGATCTTAGTAGGGTTAAGTGGTTTCATGGTTCTCGCGTTAGGTAGCCCATTCAGGAGGTAGTTGGATAGCATGGGTTGGGAGAGTGCAACATCAATTGTCCCATCGAGTAGCGTCACTAAATCCAGTGCTATCATCATCTAGGATTGACACAAGGTACAACATAGGAAGGTTTGGACTCAAACACTCGCAAGATTGCAACGATGATGTAGTTAAATTCGAAGGTGAATTCTTAAAGCTACTTTTGATGTCAACATTGTCACTAGAGTCCCTCAAGGCAGCATGGGAGGAGGACTCCCGCTCGTTAAATTCACCTGAAAAGGAGTGGGGTTCTTATGTGAATCGAGAACATATTAGAAGGTGATGAAAATAAGGAGTTCATCAAGTGAAGAGTCTCACATTGCAAATTCAAAACTGTTGTGGGTAGCAGAAGCAAATACGCACAAACACGATCAATCAAACAACCACGCATATTGCAAGGTTCACCTGTATTTACTAGGAATTGAGCTACTTCCTTGAGGCAGTGATCGGTTTCTATTTGTGCTGGTAGAGTATAGTGTTACAGGGGATACATAAGATCGTTTTTTGCATGGATTCAATAGAACATATGGTTAAGATTCAAGGCATATCAATAAAAAATTTGAGTTAGAATTAGTTATTTATCCTAGAGACTCTAAACAATAGTCATCCGTGTTCTTCTTTTAAACAGTTAAGGAAAATGCGTAGATGCTCCTTTCTCAAGTAAAGGAGAGTGCTCACTCATTTTACAAACGAGTAGAGGAAAATCAATCCCATAGATTGCAAGACAAAATAGGACATAAATAATGTCATTCGAGAAGAAGTTTCAGTAGAGCAAGTTTTGAAACAATCCAGATGTCTTATCTCGCTATCAGAAGAAGAAACAAATAAAAAACCTACGTTGCATCCAGTTGTCATATAATAACGATTATTTACTGACTTTCCTCATGCTAACTAAATTAGCAATGAAAAATACAAATTTTATTGAAATGTCAACAGATAAATCGTCATTGTATGAACCTTTAGCAATGAGTATGACATTTTTTACGAATAAAAAGAAGATAATTCAATTTTACGATGAATAATATTCATTGTTATAAATTTAACATTGAAAGATACATACATATATATATATATATATATATGAATATTCAAATATGGGTAAAATAGGACTGCCCCCATGGGGGGGAGCTAACTTGGCTCCCCCCGCCTCATTTCGCTCGATTTTTTATTTTTATTTTTTGAAAATTTCTTCTGTGGAATTTCATCACTATATCTCGATATTATGTTATTAAAATTTAGTGTGAAATAGAGACTCATACGGCCTCCATCCAGACAGTCATTTTTTAAGGGTAACAGAATTGCTAAAAAACGACCCCGTCTGGGTGGATGTCGTATGAGTCTCTGTTTCGCACGAAAATTTAATGACATAATACAAGGATATAGTAGGGGGGCAGCCCCATTTAACCCTTCAAATATTCGTTGTCAAAAGTTAATTTTCTAATATTAGCACATGTATAAAGATAGAATATATATGTAATGAAATGATATCATATGTAAGGGAACATAGCCCATTAATTACAAAGAAGAGAAACATATGCTTACATTTATAATTTTTTTAATAAAAAATATCGGTATATAAGTTTGAACTTTAAACTAATAGTTCTATTGGTAATTTTGTTAGAGGCCGGGGAGGCTACTTTGAGTAACATCCACAAGGCATTTCCCCTCCTCTCTCTTTTTTATTTTTTTCTGAAAATAAAATCATGTATATTCATAGGGTTAAATGGGGCTGTCCCTAGGGAGTAGCCAACTTGGCTACTCCCATCCCTATTTTTCTTCATTTCTTTATTTCTTTGGAAAATAAAAATTTGTAAATTCATCATTATATCCCTCTAACATTCTATTAAAATTTTGTCAGAAACAGAGACTCCTACGGCCTCCATCCAAACAGGGACAATTTAAAAAAGTCTGCGACCGTTAAAAAAATGACGTCTGGATGGAGGGCCTAGGAGTCTCTGTTTCTGACGAAATTTTAATAAAATATTAGAGGGATATAGTGATGAATATACAAATTTTTATTTTCCAAAGAAATAAAAATGAGGGAAAAATAGGGGTGGGAGTAGCCAAGTTGGCTACTCCCAGATGGCAGCCACATTTTACCCATATTCATATATATATATATATATAATTTCGTTAGAAACAGAGATTCCTATGCCCTCCATATAGAACATGTTGATTACGGCAAATTTCATATTGTTAAAAATTACATATTCTAGATGGAGGCATATGAGTCTATGTTTCTGATGAAATTCGTTTGACATGTAAGAAGATATATAGATGAATATACATATTTTTATTTTGAAAAAAAATAAAAGGGGACGGGACTGCTTTGTGTAACAGCCAACTTGGTTGTTACTCAAAACAGCTTCCTTTTCCTCATTTTGTTATTCAAGTTTTTCTCTCGATATTTTTTAAAATTATGCAATATGTAAAAAAATCTCAACATTTTTTAAGATGATATGATATGAAGTCGAAATAATTTCCCGTATCATTTTAATTAAAAAATAAATTTCTATCTCTATTACAAAAACATTTTTCTGTTTTATTTAACCCTTCCCTTGCCAAAAATCTGGGCTTCGTCCCTATAAAGCACAATCCGCAGTTGAGATGATGTTGCAGAAGCTCTTCACATATTCATCAGCAAAAAGAGAAGGTTAAGAGCTTCAATTTACACAGATCCTTTTCGTAGAAAAGGCCCATTACAAACCATATAAAGAAATATTGCTTCAAAAGAAGTAACAGAAGAATTTACGAAAAACTGAAGTTCCATTGACCTCCACCCTGGCTGTTGCTTGTAAGCATGACGAACTTCTCGCATTTGCTTTGAGATTTCCCACAAATTTACGAACGCGTGTCCCACATTGCACGAGTAAATGCAACAGTCAATTCCTCACATTGACATCAACAATATTTCGGATCGTACAGAACAACCCACCACCCTATGCCTCCGAGCAACGCAGATGGCATCTACCTGTTCTGGCCATCATGTCATGTGCCGCTCCACATGCCCTCCACCGCCGCGGTCTGTTCTCGACGCTGCCCTAATAATGCCCGTCTCATCATACGCAATTAAATAGCAGGCTGCAAAGGAAAGCGTCCTTCTCCAACCACAGATGCTGACGTTCGGCACAGTTAATCTGATCTCTTTCGGCTATTTCTGGCGCATCGCCCCATCCTTTTTTTTCTCCAGAACAGAGCAGGCGGGTGCCGATACCATGTGCAGCTCAAGAGGGAGGAGGGGTCCGAGATAGAGACGGGTCATCTGATTGGGCACAACGGTTCACGAGGAGAGAAAACATGGCCACGTGATGGGCCGTTTTTGTTATTAATATTTATTTGTAATTTACATGTACACTGATTCATGTGTATCACAAGAACGTATCTTTACCTTAATTAATTAATTAATTAATAGTGACATTTACACCCAAAAATTTACTCAAATTGACTATCAGTTGAAGCCGCCGTCCATTTAAATGAATTATATTTATTGTAAGAAAAATTTCGGTAGGATTGATAAATTTTATAACTGAGTTTTCAATTTTCTATGACAATATTTGAAACTTTATAATGAGATTTTGTATTTTATTTTCTTTATTATCGTTTTTTTCATCTCTCTTTGCTCTTCTTCTTGTTGGATATGCTGAGATGTTTGTTCGAGATAATTTTTTTTTAAGAATGATACAGATTCTGATTGTGGGTGATTTATGATGGGTTTCAAATGTTTGTGACAGGATTTTGATCTTGTTCAAAATTATGAAAGAAATCGTTAATTTATTTTATGCTCAAAATTCTACCATAAATTTACGAAAAATTTTCATAAAATAGGAGGATGTTCAAAATCGAATGGATTTTTTAAACATACCATTAAGTTTGTAGTGGTTTCAAAATCTGCCATCCATCTAAGAATCATGCTTAAAATAAACCTTCTATTAAATATATAAGCATTCTCTGAAAAGCTTTCCTACCATAAATTTAGAGTTTCCTTCTTAGAACATTATTGATGATGGTTATATCGAGTTGGTAGTTCACATGGAAGGTCATGTTAGATATGATGATATAATTTTGGATTTGAGAATCATTTTCAGAAAGCAGTCAAATCTTAATGTGCAACAATATATGTACTTTTTATAACAAAAACTCATATTCATTCATTTAATATAAAGCGGTGGAAAAATCAGTCAACCCGAAGGTTCCTTCACCGATAGAGTTTAGAGAGCAGATCTCTTGTTGTACATCAGAGGTCTGTTGTAAATCGGGAGGACACCTGAGCCACTCGATTAAGATCGAGCAGTTCGCACGGTAAAGGTCAACAAAAACCCGGATTTCATGATCGAACGGCTCGAACATCCTCCCGATTTACAGCAGACCTCTGTCAGAGAATCTGCTCTCTAGAGTTTAATACATGTTGTAATTTTTCCCATACTAACTAGGAGGACATGTCCCCCATCAAATTGAGAAAGAACAATCTATCAAAAAATAATAAAAAATCAAGATCCTTCTTGAGAAGATGTTTGTATTTCATTTCTCCTACGAGGAAGCATGCAAGATATCCCCAAATAGTAATCAACGGCGTAGAATGTAGGCTAATCAATGATGCAACCATAGAAAGTTGTTAAGCTCTTTGAGCAGTTCCCTCGACGCCCTCATATGCTCTTTTGCAACGTTGTTTCCACAAAAGCCACCACAACGAGGTAATATCACTCCACGAGAGCATATCGTCTAGTGTAACATGAATTACAATAGACCTCATATAATCCTTTTTTTCCCTTTGCGATTTCGATTCCAAAATCCAACCGTATGGATTGAATCTTAGATTAATGCTCTATATATCCTTCAAATTTTGCAAAAAAGAAGGTTATTTGCTATTTTATCTTAGTGATCAAAGATCCGTACGATATTTAAGCAACTTAAATTTCATTTAAAAGGATCTGAATATTTCATCATTAAGATAAAACAACAAATAACATCCGATTTTTGCGAAATTTTAAGAATATATAGAAGCATTAATCTAAAATTTAATCTATACAATTAGATTTTGGAATCGAAATTGCAAAAGGAAAAAAATTACAACTAAGTCTGTTGTAATCCCTATTACAGCTTAGGATCTGCTCTCGTCACTCCACACCATATTTCACATTCCATGCCATTCTCGTAGTAACGCACATAAAGTTCTCTTAAATGGATATGTAATCGGATCTTGAGCATCCTAAATGGGTTGTGAGAAAGCTCTTACCAAGGATTCAAGTGCCGTCTTCTACTACAACTCTAGTTACTCTACCATCCACTGGCAAGCAAGCAATGCAGAGGTGAAAGGAAGGTAGATCTCAAGACGAGAGGGACGGGAACGTGGTTCTTGCCTGCGGGAGACAAAAAGGTAGAGGGGAGCATTTGAATGGTCGCGGCTATATTTTAAATCCATGTCCAGCCAAGGAGAGATGGGATAGGATGTGATGAGTCGTGACCCCTCCGCAGGATATGGGTGGCCTTCTGCAGACTCACATGGGAGGATTTAGGCATCACCAATGCGAGCTTGAGTGATCATTCATCCTCTCCAACTCCCCCTCTATTTAAACACCCCGCACCAGATGGCCTCCTGCATCACTGCTCCAGCTAATTAAGATCATGGATGCTGGCAACATCCCCCGGTGGCTATCTGCGATTGCCTTCGTCTTCTTCGTGACGAGTAATGCGCGCGCTTTCGAGGCCACCGGTTGGACGAAAGCCACCGCAACCTTCTACGGTGGAAGTGATGCATCTGGAACCATGGGTAGGGGATGGCCGGATGGCCTCTTCTTCTTCTTCTTCTTCTGTGTGTTCTGCTCTGTTTTAGGCTGTGGCTACAATATATGGTTGGTTTAATTGCTGCAGGCGGAGCTTGTGGGTATGGTGACCTCTACTCCGCCGGCTATGGGACCAACACTGCGGCACTGAGCACGGCTCTGTTCAATGACGGGGCTAGCTGTGGGCAATGCTACACGATCGCTTGCGACTACGAGGCCGATCCTCGATGGTGCTTGAAGGGTACCTCGGTGACCATCACCGCCACCAACTTCTGCCCACCCAACTTCGCGCTCCCCCAACGACGACGGCGGGTGGTGCAACCCCCCGCGTCAGCACTTCGACATGGCGCAACCTGCTTGGGAGAAGATCGGCATCTACCGAGGCGGAATCGTGCCTGTTATGTTTCAGAGGTCTGTTTCTTGTTTATTATTGAACACAGGATATATGTAAGTATATATTAACTTGGACTTGCTTAATTTTAAAAAAATTGTAGGGTGCCTTGCGTTAAGCGCGGAGGTGTGCGATTCACCGTCAACGGACGTGATTACTTCGAGCTCGTGCTCGTGACCAATGTAGGTGGCAGTGGATCGATCCAGTCCATGTCGATCAAGGGATCGAGGACAGGTTGGACGACGATGTCGAGGAATTGGGGTATGAATTGGCAAGCAAATGGGTACCTCAATGGACAGTCCCTCTCTTTCAGGGTAACTGCCACAGATGGGCAGACTCTGGTGTTCCAGGACATCGTTCCGGCGGACTGGCATTTCGGGCAGACCTTCTCCAGCGATCTCCAGTTCTCTTGAAGCTAAATCTGAGGCTCGTTTCTCTTCCCGTCTGATAGATCTGTGAAGTTCTGGCAGTGGCTTTGCTTGTTTGCTGCTATATACTTATTGCTCTCAAGTTGCCCGCCATTTTAATTCTTCCATGATGAGAAAAAAGAATGGATTATATCGTATTATTACATACGTCGATGATGTAATGCAGCCACCTTTCTTTAAGTCCAAAGATGGATGTATATAAGATTGAGTATTACAGATTTTGATTACATGAGGTCTGTTGAGGCAACAAGCTTGCTGTTGCTTTATATTAAAAGATGTTATTTTTCAGGTTTTTTTTCTCTCTTTCGAGTAAATAGTAACTATGAGGTTTGAACCGTGGTCATTTATATGAAAATCATCAGATCATTATATTACCTATCATCGTATATGTTACACAACAGGGAAACTTTCGTTTATGGGTTGATCTGAAAGGAAGCACCTGTTATTAATAAATTCAAGGGTTTTTATCAATTATGTCCCTCTGAGATATTGCAATTTCAGTTATGCCCCTCCATTTTTCGAAATACCAGTTGTGCCCCCTACCTTCTTGCAAAATTCACAGTTATGCCCTTTTGTAATATCAGTTATGTCCCTACTTTACCTTAATAGAAGGGTAGAACTGTGAATTTTGCAAGACGGTAGGGGCATAATTGTTATCCCAAAAAGGGAGGGGCATAACTGAAATTGCAATATTTCAGAGGAGCACAACTGATAAAAACCCTAAATTCAATTACTATCTCGACTGAAACTGGTGTCTGAAGTAAGGACATGATAAAGGAAGATTTAGGCGTAAGGCTCCAAATATAATTCTTAAGTCCCAAACAGAAGCATTTCTCTATGAAGAAAAGTAAACTATCGAAGTAGGCGCCTCGTGAAATGTGGCTCATGTCTTGAGGTGGTCGGTGAGTCTCAAGGTTTTTTTGGTTGATGGGTTGAGGTAACCTGATGTGAATAGTAGTTATTTGGGATAGTTATGAGGTTGGAGAGGGTTGGAATAAAGAATGATATGATGTCACTATGATTTGTGAAAGGGGTAAACTAGGTTACCTTGAGATAACCCGGTTACCAAACGGACCCTCGGAGTTATCCATCAGACTAAATTTGGTTTTTCCATTTCTATTCATCATCCCACTCTCCTCCTTAAAAAGGAAGAGAAGAGGAACCCCGACAAAGGATAAAGAATAAGGTGGTATAAAGGATAAGTGATCTGTGACGCGTCCATCATTCTTATTTGGGTTTTTTGAGAGAAGAGGATGGATAAACACTATTTACGGAGACACGATGATTGATGCAATCACTTTATCTTGAGTAGCTTGAATCGTTCCCGCAATTCAATGATCCTTTTGTATTTTGATGAAGAAAGCTTGAATTGAGTCAATTGGGTCGTAGTTCTCATTCACGTCAAATGAAGCTGAAGATCACCTCTAGTCAGGGACGAAGATTGGTCCAATCTTTTTTTTTGGAGGGGGGGGAGACAAAATGTTGCATACACAAATAGTTCGAATAAAATCATCTATTGTAAAAATTTATAAAAAAAAAACTAAATTTTTGTTTGAATGGTTCTCAAAAGTAAATAATAATAATTACGTAATAATATTTTAAAACACAGATAAAAATAGTATGATGTTTAGAAAATAAGGATTAGATATACGTACATATGGTGGCACTATTTGATTCCTCTCGATACGATAGATAATGTGGCTTTTATAGCTTATACATATTTGTTATTATTGTTACAATGCGTTTTCTTTAAGGGTTAGAATAAATCTTACTCTTGATGAAATTTTGTATTATTATATATTTTAAGTTCTCATTTTTTTTTGAATTTTCAAGAGATTTCCTCTTTTCATGATCATACTTTATACTTAATCATGGTTAAGATATTTTTTACACCTTATTTTAGAAACTTAAGCATTGATTTTTCAAATGACTCGTATTATAGCTAGTGTTAAAGTTAAATAAATAAAATAGTTTATCATGGTTGGTTTTGTTATACATGTTCTTTTCTTTTAAAAGTTTATCATGAAATTACACACACAAAATGTATAATATCTATCCCATTAGCAAATTTTTTGCATTACTATAATATCATAGAAACTCGAAAAAATAGGAAAATGAAGAAATTATATTTTTGTTCATGAAAGAGAAGCAACTAATGAAATGCATGTTGATGAGAAAGATCACATGATAAGAGAGAAAAGAATGTTCATGTTAGAGAGAGAGAGAGAGAAAGAGTGACCATGCTTGAGAAGAGAGAAAGAGAGGGAGAGAGTAGATATAGATACTAAAATTGTCTCTTTCTATGTATAGCGAGATCAATTTGAAATAAGAGGAGAGAGAGAGATATATATATATATACATTAACAAAATTAATTTCTCTTTCAATTTGTAGTAAATGGGAAAGCTTGGAAAGAGAAAGTATGTTGAATGGGGGAAGCCAACCTAATTGAGCATTCTTAAATTATAGAAATTTTCTTGGATGGGAGGGGTAGCTAGGCCCCTCTACGTCCCCCCATACTTGCCTCAGGTCAAGCTTGAAGGTGGAACAATAGCTAGATTTATTGATCAAATAAGGTATAGTAATCAATGAAGCTTTCCTCCCACCAATCTCGTCCATGCATCATTGCTCTCGCCCAAAGAGTATCACCATCACTCACACCCCATGGACTAATCACTGCAACATTTAAAATAATTCCAAGTTTTCATAAGTGAAAAAAAATGCAAATATACGATGATTTGCATAGGAACCTTCTAATTTTGAAGTTTGCTAGAAAAATCAGAGTCGATAATTGCCAGCAAGCTTTCAATCCCATTGAAGCTTGTGAACTACACATTTTCTGCCATGAACAACTAATGGGAAAAGAAAACTTGTCATCAGTTGAGTTTTTCAAATCCAAGGGGAGTTGATGCGCGCAGCCCGTTAATGCTCAAGTTACAACCACTAGAAGAATCTAAAATTTTGTCCCAACTTATTAAACAGTAAAAGTAAATAGTTTTTCCGAAATTTGATTTTTTTTTAAGGAGGGACAAGGGTCTAGAAATCCTCTTCTTCCTCTTCTAGGTCTAGAAGTCTATATATGTTTCTTTTTTCTTCTCCTTTTTCTCCGTAGGTTATAATATTTTAGAATATTGTTGTATTTTCTACCATGTTGAATGAGCCATCTATGAATAGGACCCTTTGGTGAGTGGCATGGAACAAAAATAAAGAAGAAAATATTTTGAGTGACATAAATTCTCCCATCTCTCGCTCTATGGATGGTTGCACATTTCCTGTCTAAGTCATGAGAAGCGTTGCCCTGGACGTGGTCGTAGTGATAGATATAGAGGGAGCACGTGGGGGCCTAATAACACCAAGGTATCCTATTATCCTACGATATCCAGTGAGGTTTGAAATTGGTTGATCAATCCAAAAAATAAGCAGTCCTTCCCGAAGTTCGAACAACACTCACTAGATTCTCGTTCACACGATCCCTTCCTGTTTTTCTTAGGGTCCGTTCGGTTCGGGAATAAGCAGGAATAAGGATGGAGAATAAGGAGAATAAAGGTTTATTCTTTGTTCGGTTGGAGGATAGGAATAAGGAGAATAAGGTGAAATAAAGGTAGGTAAGGTGGGATAAAGATATGAATAAGAGTGAAATAAGATAGAATAATGGGAAATAGTCGTACCACTGAGAACCGTGTCGGGAGGAGAATTGGCCCCTTATTACAGGGCTTATTCTCCTACCAAACTGGACCTTAATGTCATGCAGTTAATCCCTCTTTAGTTATCTTATCTCTCATAAATTGTATCCCACAAAGTCTCCCACTTCTCCTGAAACCTAGCTTTTTTCTATTACAAGTTAAAGAGATACAACTAATTTTATAATGCCATGTAATCACTTTTTTTGGAGGCCAATTATTTTTATATATTTATCAAATCATAACTGTGGAAGAAATCATGGGATGAATGGAATGAATACCATTCTAGGTGTGGGTTTCTTATATAGTTTGACACCCTAAAGCCCTATGAATGAAAATTATGTAAGTGTAACGACCCCGGATCCGAGCGGCCCAACGGAAGCATTTAAATACATTTTCAATTGCCACGTCGGCCTCCGAGGATTACTTGATCGTATACATTGCACAATGCACAAACAAATCACATGAAAAGTCAACTTATTATTATAACAAAAGATAACTATTACATGTAAGTGTTGACCCTCAGATACAATGCAGTTCTAACAAAAAAGGGTCCTTGTGCAAAAAGATCTTCTAGGTCAAGCTTTCCTTTCTGGCACCGCATCTCCTTCTGCTTTTATTCCTCTGCAGTGTCTGTGGCAGGGCAACCACAGGAGCGTACAAAATGCTCGTAAGCAACATGCTTAATATGGTGTAAAAAGAGTAGATGGAATAATTTCTCAGATAATTGAAATTAATGATATAAATGGTCATAGAATATGTTTAATCATGCATAAATATTATATTTACCTTTTCATGGGCAATAGTATTCAATAACATAAATAATCATTAAATCATTAAGTAACCATTGGCACATGTGGTCCATATCAATCAATCAATACTGGTGATATCAGCTGATTCACTTGCACACTTAGGTTCCTTTGAACCCTGACATCCCCGGTAGGTGTTGCCTTTTTGGCCAATATGTCTGTCAGGACCTGGCCACATGGACTCTAGAGGTGGCTCCCGCCTTAATTCGCGTAGCACTTAGCTCCATTGGTCATTAATGATTCCTGCAGACCCGACATATGGACTCTAGAGGTGGCTCCCGCTTGCGCGTAGCACTTATCTCCAAGTGTCGTTATGGTGCTATTTTTTATTCTTAATTAATTACAATTCATCTTAATAATAAAACTGGTATTATTTTAACATAAATACTCCTATACAAGATTAGTTATACGAAATGAATTATTGAATGGATCCAAACATGCAGATAACAATGACAAAATGAATAATACGAAATACTGAAATATGCACAGATGCCCTTCAAATTGGTGAATTTAATAAAAATGTGGATAATTTTGGAAGCATAACATTATATTTATAAAAGAGGACAGTAACAGAACCATAATATATTTATTTGATCAGAGGACAAAAATGGGAAAAAAATCAACCTAAAAATATGTTGTATGTTGCTTTCCTTCTCTCTCTTCTTTCTCTCTCTATCTCTCTTCCCCTTCTCTCTCTTCCCTCTCTCTCTTCACACCTCTCTCTCTCTCTCTCTTTTCTTTCTCTTGCGCGCCCTCTCTTGCACCTCTCTTGGGGTTTCTGAATGGAGTGTCCCTCCCACTTGCTATTTATAGCAAGGGGAGGCGGTCCTGCCCTCTCCTCTCTTTTTTTTCTTTTCACGCAAGTCTGGCAGCCACACCCTCTCTCCTATTCCTAACGGGGCCACGCATCTCCCTCTTGCATGGCCCCCACTCCACCGCCTGAAACATCTCAAAATCGGGGCCACGCATCTTCCTCTTGCGTGGTCCCCACTCCACGCACGAAATATCACAATCTACCCTACTAAAAAAAATTCATCCCGAAATTTAAAAATCAAAAGACTTACCAAAGAGTTCAGGATACTTGGCTTTCATATCGTCTTCAAGCTCCCAAGTAGCCTCTTCACGCTTGTGATGTTTCCATAAGACCTTCACCATAGATTTTGTGTGTCGTCTCAGCTTGTTCTCTTTTCGATCAATGATCTTGATAGGTCTCTCTTCATAGGATAAGTCGACTTCTACCTCAGGAATTTCATATTCAATTACATATGACGGATCGGGTATATATTTCCTTAGCATGGAGACATGGAAAACATTATGCAGATTCTTGAACTGAGAAGGAAGATCAACCTGATAAGCAACTTCTCCAATCTTCTTGGTGATTGCAAATGGTCCTATGTATCTAGGATTTAACTTTCCTCTTTTCCCAAATCGAACAACTCCACGCATAGGAGAGACTTTTATAAAAATTTTATCACCTATCTCAAAACTCAGCTCTCTTCTTCTATTATCCGCATAGCTCTTTTTTCTGTTTTGAGCTGCTAACAATCTCCTTTTTATAATATCAATTTTCTCAACAGTGTCTAGTACTAGCTCAGGTCCAAGTATTTTCTTTTCTCCAACATCACTCCAACATAAAGGAGAGCGGCATGGTCTACCGTACAATGCTTCATAGGGGGCCATCCCAATGCTATTGTGGTAACTATTATTATAAGCAAATTCGACCAAAGGTAGATGGAAGTCTCAATTTCCTGCAAAATCTAATGCACATGCTCGAAGCATATCCTCTAACGTTTGGATGGTCCTCTCTGACTGTCCATCTGTTTGTGGATGAAAAGATGTGCTGAACTTCAAATTTGTTCCCAATGCATCATTCAAACTTTTCCAGAATCTTGATGTGAAACGTGTATCTCGATCAGAGACAATTGACACAGGCACTCCATGCAGTTTTACTATTTCATGTACATATAGCTTAGCTAGGCTCTTTGTGGACTGGCCAAGTCTTATAGGTAGGAAATGTGTTGTTTTAGTCAGACGATCAACAATTACCCAAATAGTATCATACTTTAGACTCTTTGTAACTGGCAATCCTACTATGAAGTCCATTGTAGTGTGTTCCCATTTCCATTGTGGTAGGTCCAACGGTTGCAGCTTCCCAGCTGGTCTCTGGTGCTCGATCTTTACCAGCTGATAAATAGGACATTTGGCTACGAATTCTGCAATTTCGAGCTTCATTTTTCTCCACCAAAAATTTCTTTTCAAATCCCTATACATTTTTGTGCTTCCTGGATGAATGGAGTACATGGAACTTTGTGCTTCTTCTAAAATATCTTTCTTAATATTTTCGTTATTAGGAACCCATATGCGATTCTTGAATCGTAAGCCTCCATCAATAGCAATAGAGAGCTCACTATTGGGTTTCTTTGAGAATTCAATCATCTGAGGTAGCTCAGGATCATCTTTCTGTGCTGCTAATATTCTTTCAACTAAAGCAGATTGAATTTGTAATCCAGCAATAAAAATAGTATGATCTTGATCCTTAAAAATTTTCCATTCAACTAAATCCTCCTTGAGTTTCCATTGAAGTCTCATGCTGGCGCATTGAGATTCCCATTTCCTGCTAAGCGCATCCACTACCTTATTAATCTTCCCTGGGTGATACTCTAATGAGAAGTCATAGTCTTTCAATAATTCAAGCCATCTACGTTGCCTCATGTTCAAGTCTTTCTGTGAGAACAAATATTTAAGACTCTTGTGATCATTCATTACTTGAAATTTCTCCCCATATAGGTAATGTCTCCATAATTTCAAGGCAAAGACTACTGCTGCTAGCTCTAAATCATGTGTAGGATAATTACGTTCATGTATCTTCAGTCGTCTACTAGGCAACGACCCTACCATGCTGCATAAGGATTGCACCAAGTCCTGACCCTGAGGCGTCAGTGTGCACTGAAAACCCTCATGTCCCTCATGGAAGTGTCAATATAGGAGCTGAAGTCAACATATTCTTCAGTTTCTGGAAAGTCTCCTCACATTGTGGACTCCAAAGGAATTTGGTATCTTTCCTTATCAGCTTGGTTAATGGTAAAGCTATTTTTGAGAAGTCCTGAATAAATCGTCTATAATAACCAGCCAATCCCAAGAAGCTACGTACTTCAGTGATAGTCTTCGGTTGATTCCAGCTTAAAACAACCTCAACCTTAGATGGATCAACAGATATGCCATCTTTAGAAATAATATGTCCCAGAAACATCACTTTATCTAGCCAAAATTCACATTTTCAAAATTTAGCATAAAGTTTGTGATGCTTTAATGTCTCTAACACTATCCTCAAGTGTTCTCCATGCTGACTCTTGTTTTCTGAGTAAATAAGAATATCATCCACAAAGACTATCGCAAATTTATCCAAGAATTCCTGAAATACTCTATTCATGAGGCTCATAAAAGCTGCAGGTGCATTAGTCAATCCAAATGGCATTACTCGAAATTCATAATGTCTGTATCTGGATCTGAAAGCAGTTTTTGGAATATCATCCGTCTTAATCCTTAGTTGGTGATAACATGACCTCAAATCAATCTTCGAAAAGATTGTAGCCTTCTGCAATTGATCAAATAGGTCATCTATGCGGGGTAAAGGATACTTGTTTTTGATAGTAATCTAGTTCAGGGCTCTATAGTCAATGCAGAGTCTAAGAGTCCCATCCTTCTTTTTGACAAATAGTATTGGTGCACCCCAAGGAGAAATGATGGGTTGGATGAAGCCCTTCTCTAATAGCTCTTCTAATTGTTTCTTGAGTTCTGCTAACTATGTTGGAGTCATACGATAGGGTGGTTTTGAAATAGGAGATGCTCCTGGAATAATATCAATAGTAAAATCCACTTGTCTAGGTGGAGGTAAACCAGGAAGATCTTCTGGAAATACTTCTGGTATTCTCTAACCACAGGCAGACTCTCTATAGACATGGGTTGGGCATCGGTCTTTACTATGTTGGCAAGAAAACCCACACATCCTTTTGATATCAGCTGACATGCCTTCATTGAAGAGATAATTACTTTCTGTGTATCCCTCTTAAAACCTCTAATTTGAAACTCAGGCTCACCAGGCCTACATAATACGACCTTCTTTTCCCTACAAAGAACATTTGCAAAGTTCTCGTACAACCAATCCATTCCTAGAATGACATCATAATCAGTCATATTAAGCGGGACTAGGTTTGCTTCTGACTTTCTAGTTTCAATCTCTATAGGAACTTTATGCAAAAAGAATTCCGCTTTCCCCAGTTCACCCAATGGTGATGCAACAAACAAGATGAGTGACATTTCTACAGTGGGTAATTCAAGCTGTCTAGCAAATCTACTATATATAAATGAATGCGAAGCACTTGGATCATAAAGAACTTTTGCGAGAAAGCCTGAAGTCAAAAGTGTACCTTCTATAACTTGGTTTGGATCCTCTGCTGCCTAGTCATCATGGAGTATATTCGTCCCATAATTTTCTTCTTGGGTTCTGTTGTCTTTCCCTATCATCAGAAGCTTTCATCATAGGGTAGTTACGAATGAAATGTCCCATCTGTCCGTATTTAAGACAAGCTCCAGTCAGCTTATAACATTTCCCATAATGCCTTCTTCCGCAGTGGAAACAATTAGGAGAGCCTAATTTTCAGTAGGTCTAGCTCCTTCCTCCTCCCTACCAGGAAATCCCATTTTCATCTTTTTGCTTGGGCCTTGAGAAGTCCCACTTCCAATCATCTTTCCAGATTTCTTTTGCTGATTTAGGGTCATCTGCTATTCTTCATTTATCACCGTGGCCGCATTCACTGCCTTGACTAAGGTCTCTGACATACTGGCTAGAACTTTTGATCTTAAGCCTGTCTTTATTCCCATAATATATTTCTTTGCCCGTTCCCACTCAGTAGCACAAATCCCTTTGCCATATTTTTCTAGACTATAATATTTAGCAGTATAAGCATCTAGAGTCAAATCATTTTGTTGCAGTTCAATGAACTTCTGTCTCTTCTTTAACCTTGCACTTAATGGAATAAAGTGCTCAGTAAAGTGATTCACAAACTTACTCCAAGGTATTTTTGGTTCATTCTCAAAATGAACACCTTTACAAGTCTCCCACCAGTCTTTTGCCTCAGCTCGCAATCTAAACATGGCAAAAGTAACATTTTTCTCGTCTGGACAATCTAATGCACTAAAAGCCAGTGTTCAGCTTTCTCAGGACCTGGTTCTCTATTATATATGGGCGGATCAAGCTGGAGAAATTTTCTTAAAGTCACGTATTCTCCTTTTGTTTGTTCCTGCATCTTAAAAAATTGTTCTCTTTCTTTTTGCATCCATCGTCCCAACTCTGCCATAAATTGGGCTTGTTGATATTACGAAGGCTCTGGCTCACTATCCCTGGGAATAAGGTCTCCTTCCATCTATAAAAAAATCTAGGTTTAGTCCTTAATAGCTAAGTGACAAAATCCTAGGTGTGGTTAAGTGAAGTTATGCTCCGATACTACCTGTAACGACCCCGGGTCCGAGCGGCCCAACAGAAGCATTTAAATACATTTTCAATTGCCACGTCGGCCCTCGAGGGTTACTTGATCGTATACATTGCACAATTCACAAACAAATCACATGAAAAGTCACCTGGAACCCCAACCCGCTAAGCTAGCCATAAGTTCGCAGACGACTATTTGCTTGGAAGCTTGTAGACTGTCGCTCTGCGCAGCATCGGGTCCAGGAGAGTTCAAGTTCGACTATCTTCGAGGGTAGACTCAGAGCTCCCTTCTTCCTCCTCGTCTTTTCTTTGGTGGGGGGTCTGGGGGGCTTGGTAACAAAAGATAACTATTACATGTAAGTGTTGTCCCTCAGATACAATGCAGTTCTAACAAAAAAGGGTCCTTGTGCAAAAAGATCTTCTAGGTCAAGCTTTCCTTTCTGGCACCGCGTCTCCTTTTGCTTTTATTCCTCTGCAGTGTATGTGGCAGGGCAACCACAGGAGCGTACAAAATGCTCGTAAGCAACATGCTTAATATGGTTTAAAAAGAGTAGATGGAATAATTTCTCAGATAATTGAAATTAATGATATAAATGATCATAGAATATGTTTAATCATGCATTAATATTATATTTACCTTTCCATGGGCAATATTATTCAATAACATAAATAATCATTAAATCATTAAGTAACCACTGGCACATGTGGTCCATATCAATCAATCAATACTGGTGATATCAGCTAATTCACTTGCACACTTAGGTTCCTTTGAACCCTGATACCCCCGGTAGGTGTTGCCTTTTTTGGCCAATGTGTCTGTCGGGACCCGGCCACATGGACTCTAGAGGTGGCTCCTGCCTTAATTCGTGTAGCACTTAGCTCCATTGGTCATTAATGATTCCTGCAGACCCGACATATGGACTCTAGAGGTGGCTCCCGCTTGCGCGTAGCACTTAGCTCCAAGTGTCGTTATGGTGCCATTTTTTTATTCTTAATTAATTACAATTCATCTTAATAATAAAACTAGTATTATTTTAACATAAATACTCCTATACAAGATTAGTTATACGAAATGAATTATTGAATGGATCCAAACATGCAGATAACGATGACAAAATGAATAATACGAAATACTGAAATTTGCACATATGCCCTTCAAATTGGCGAATTTAATAACAATGTGGATAATTTTGGCAGCATAACATTATATTTATAAAAGAGGACAGTAACAGAACCATAATATATTTATTTGGTCTAAGGATAAAAATGAAAAAAAAAACCATGCCTAAAAATATGTTGTATGTTGCTTTCCTTCTCTCTCTTCTCTCTCTCTATCTCTCTTCCCCTTCTCTCTCTTCCCTCTCTCTCTCTCTCTTCATGCCTCTCTCTCTCTCTCTCTCTCTTTTCTTTTTCTTGTGTGCCCTCTCTCGCACCTCTCTCGGGGGTTTCTGAATGGAGTGTCCCTCCCACTTGCTATTTATAGCAAGGGGAGGCGGTCCTGCCCTCTCCTCTCTTTTTTTCTTTTCACGCAAGTCAGGCAGCCACACCCTCTCTCCTATTCATAACGGGGCATTGCATCTCCCTCTTGCGTGGTCCCCACTCCACCGCCTGAAACATCTCAAAATCGGGGCCACGCATCTTCCTCTTGTGTGGTCCCCACTCCACGCACGAAATATCACAGTAAGAATAATAAAAAAGACTCCTAAACATAGAAAGGGTACAATAGAAAGTGTTAGAAGTACAATATACATGAACTGAAAATAATGGTCATGTGACAATGTGCATACTCACGGTCAAGTTGGAGCAGATATATCAATATATGATCAAGTGTAAGTCAATAATGAGATAAGTTTCTTTGGAAGCGCTTTTGTAAGTACTCGATATATTTGACCCTCTCATGAAAAATATGATTGCTAGAAATGTAAGGGACATACTTGTTGTCACAGTGGAAATAAATTGTGGTTGTGGCAGGCAACCTAAGTTCTTGTAGAAAAGAGACGAGCCATGTAATCTCAAATGTGACTTGAGTCACGTCTCTATAGTATGCTTCTACACTTGATCTGGAGACCCTGTTTTGCTTCTTGATGCACCATGTAACAAGTTTTCCACTAATATACATGGCAAAATCAATGATGGATCTCCTATCTTCAAGAGAACTTGCATAGACAACATCTGTGTAAGATGTAATGTTGGTGTGCTCATTGGTAGTGTAGAAGATGCCCTTTCCTGATGAATTCTTCATATATTAAAGGATTAGAAGAACATCATGTCAATGGTTGTAACGAGGATTCTCCATATACTCATTGGATCTATTCACAATATATATAGTAACAGGCTTGTCGATACTAAAATATAACAAATTACCCACTAGACTTATACCGCGTTATGTCGTCGCGGACATGATTTGTGGAGGTAACTTATCTCTTTGATTTAGATGGAATGGAGGATGGTTTACATAGAAGTAAACTAGCATCTATACGAATGTTTAGACAATACTTAATCTGTGACACGTGTAATCTTTCTGCCATGTGAATTATCCTAATCCCAAGAAAATACCAAAAATGATCAAGTGCCTAGTGACAAACACCATCTAAAGGAAGATATTAGTCTTAAGTCTACATGCACTATCATCAACATACATAGAAAGTATCAGTGTATCGAAGGAATGCCATTGAATGAATACAGAATGACTAGATCTACTCCCATGGAAATCAAGAGAGCTGATTTCCAAGTGATTTTGTCGAACCTGAATCGTGGACTCTACTTGCTCCAAATGACCTTTGTGTAGATGACATGCATACTCCCATTCAATGGAGTATCCTAGTGTCTTAATTTGTCATATGTACATCTTCCTCTCCATAGAGGAAGGAGTTCTTCGTATCTAGAAAAATAGGCATGTTTCTATTGGCGACAATCGATATAATTGTGCAAATGGACTTTACCTTAGCCAATGGAGAAAAGGTCTCAAAATAGTCTACACTGTATGAGTGAAGATCTTTGCCATTACTTTTGTCTTCAATTCGTCAATTGATCATTGGATGAATGTTTTTTCATAAAGTCTTATCTACAAGCGATCATGGTGATATCTAATGGGCATTGCACAATATCATGTGTGCCTATGGAAGTAAGAGCATTTACTTCTTTATCCATGGATTGTTTCCAACCATGATCCTAAAAATCAATGTGATCGTCACAAGGAATGAGCATTACCATAGTAACATTCGTAAAATCCATCTTACTGTTGTATAAACTATCAATGGAAGTAAAATATGGCAAACATGTCTAGAATGCATTGTCTTTTGGACTTCCATAATGCAATAGGAAGGTCTAGAGGAGCATCTGGATTTGTAGTGGTGGGGACATCTAAAGAAGACACATTGACCTACAAGATAAAAATAGGCAAAAATGCATAATCGAACTACATTTGAAGCCTCCTTTTATAGAGAGGAGGGAAATCCAAGGGAATAACACTGATATACCCAGAGATGTCACCAGTATGTTAACAAAAGGTGACATTTGTAGAAATATAATAGCAAGAACTGACAAAGTCATAACATCTTCACCCCTTTTGTTCTAGAAAGCTTGGAAAATATACATCATTGAATGAACAGATAATTTATCTCTTGAATTAGACAACTATGATTGAATATGTTGGCATGATCTTGCACCAGTGAGGCGACTACAGAATGAGGTGCACTGATGCAAGTTATTCAACAACTGGTGGTGATGCGCACTTTGATGGTGGTAATGAATTTTGATAAAGAGAATCATGTGGTTGTGATTTACCTCGATTCAGTGGCTAGGATGGCGTACTGTATTTTTTTTATTTTCTGAGGCAATATGAGTTTTTTTATTATTTTCTAAATGCAAACATGGTGATGGTGAGTAATTTAATTTTTATAAAAACCAACTTTAAATTTATCCAGAACAAAAATTATCTGAGATAGCTCTAATTTCTAAATATGAGGAATCTAATACAATTTTAATTTCATAAAAGTACTAGACATAGAGTAAATTAAAAATTAATTAAAGAAATCATCAAATAATTTATTTTAAACAAATGGTGCATACGAATGCAATGAAATTTGTAGTCATGTTAGAGCAATTTATTTTAAATAATCTATTTTAAGCAAATGATGCTTGTGAATCTACCATTTGTGAACTTTTGATGTCGAGCAAGGGCTGATTTGTTGTGAATTTCAGAGCATCAGATGGGCAAGATATGAATCAATTTCACTATTCCAATTTTAATAAATCAATCATAACTAATAAAAATTAAACAAAAATCTCACAATGTAGGATTTTTAGAAACGAAAATTTATGGCAAATGAAAGTCTGAATTAATTCTCCAATATAGGGTTATCGATGTAAATAAAATGAAATGAAAACATCCAGCACAAAGACCTTTATATAATTACAAGTAGTGGTCTGGGTAGCTTCGTAATTCTCCAAATAAGCGGTCTTGAGGTAGAATCCCGGGAAATTGAGAGGGGACGCCTGTAAATATGCCAAGCCACATGCGCATGCATGTGACCCGGTCTGGAATGGATGAATGAGATGCGGTTTTGCTCAGTTGATCGTTCGGCTGATATAGTGCCACATGACGTTCTGCTGATCCTTGATGCTGGCAATTGGACGGTCGTTACTAAGAGAAGTTGGGGGCCCTCCGATCCAAATCGAAGGGGAACTGTACCTCGAAGGACCCTCGTCTTCTCCCTTAATCCCATGTGAGCAGACTGAGAGTTGACCAGTTGACACACGGCATGATGAAGACCTAGAGGTGAAGATGACACAGTTTAGGTGCGGGTGATGGTGCTCCCGCAATGTTTGGGTGACACATTGTAATGTCCTTAGCTTAGCTTCCCAGTCCGTTATAGAGGAAAACTGACCCTGACAACTTGTTGGGTACGGGCTCAAATGGACTCGTTGGCTACCACGCAAAATGCTTAAGCTCAAGTTGTCAAGTAGTAATCCCCACCACTTATAAACCACACCCACACTTCGCGAGTTTTAGATATGGCACTATGTTTGGGGTTGGAGGCTTGCTGAATGCACAGTGTAGCTTGCTAGTGTGATTAAACGAGGCACCTACAAGTGAGAGATGGAGGCTCGAGCGAAGTTCGATGTTGCACTTGTTGGCCCTGAGGTGATAGGTTTGTTGGTGCTATATTGAACGCCTCTGTTTATTCGTATGGATTTTCCAGCAAAGTTCTGTCACAGGTTTCGGAGTATTTGTGTCTGTCTTATGGATTTTTCAAGCAAAGTTCCGCCACAGTACTCGGAGTATTTGTGTCGTCTTTGATGGTGGCGTGGAACTTCCCATTAGGGCATGTTTGGTGGCTGGATTGGACTAGGTTGGGTTGAGGTATACCGGTGTACCTCTCTTTTCAACTCTCTCAATCCTCCTCACAGTTTACTATTCACAGGGGTGCAGTATAGTATTTACAGGGGTACCTCAATCCAACCCAACTCAGTCCAACCCAGCAAATCGGGCTTTGCCCTACACAAAGTTGCATCCATGACGAAGCTTTGTTCCTCTTGTTTAAAGGTACAGTTGGTAGCGACTTCTTATCATTCGAATGCAAATGACGAAGAAGATGCATCCTTTTGTTTGAAATAGCTTCTGTACATGGTGTTTTTTGTTGGGTAAATTACAATTTGGGTCCTCATCAATGGGTAAGATCCCAGAATGGGTTCCGATCTTTAAATTGCAATGATTCGGGTCCCAGGACCATTTGGGAAATGGAAATTTTGGGGTTCATGACGAATATGCTCTTGTTGGGAAGAGAATGGGGGTTGAGTTCCAACTTTTAAACAAGAGCATACTCGTCATTAGCCCTAAAAAGTTCCTTACATTAATGGCTCTGGGACTCGAATCGTTACAATTTAAAGATCAGGACCCATTCTGAGATCGGACCCATAGACGGGGACCCAAATTGTAATTTACCCTTTTTTGTTTAATGGTTGTTTTTTATTTTAGTTTCTGATCCGGGTATCAAGGGTAAATTACAAAAAAGAGACTGATATTTACATGGATTCCCAAAATAGGGACTAATTTTTAGTTTGTAACAAATAGGAGACTAAAGTTTAACTTAACGTTCCAGTCCCCAATGTCGTCAACGGACTACTCAACCCATGGCTGAAGTTGACGAAAATACCCCCATATGGACAGTACACATATGAACATGCCCTCGGCCTCCGGCGAGCAACCTCCGGCGGTGGGGGTAAGGCAACCTATCGCTCCATACGAACATGCAACACCCCCACCACATGCTTCTCCATGATCTCGCTCTTCGGGTTGATGCCTGACACGTCTTCATAAGGGGACAGGTAAGGCAACCTGTCGAAATCCTCCATCCACGCCTTGACCTTCTTCATCCCACCGTAGCCTTTGGGGAAGCTCATGGGGAATGTCAGCGTGAGATTGGGAGAATTGGCGGAGCCCTCCTCGTAGAGGCGCTGTAGCCGGGAGATGGCAAGGTCGTCGTGCCAGCTGGAGAGCTCAAGGACGGGCGTGCCGTTGCGGCGGGTGTGGCGGAAGAGGTCGGGGAACTTGGGGATGAGGGAGGAGTGGAAGTCGTCGGGAAGGCCAAGGTCGTACTTGAGGGGGATGATGGACTTTAGAGGGAGGGATCGGGAGTTGCACATCATGAGGAGGCGGGCGAGGCGGTGGGCAGTGTCGGGGAGGGTGGAGACGTGGGATTCGGACTCGAGGCGGTGGAGGAGGGAGGCGGTGATGGAGAGGCGGAAGGAGGGGAGGGAGGGGAAGCGCGGGTCGGGGCCTTCGAGGAAGAGGGAAGGGTAGAGGCGGAGGAAGCGGAGGGGGGGAACGGTGAGGCCAAGGGGCTTCTGGAGAGGGGGGAGGAAGCGGGAGGAGAGAGAGGAGGTCGGGGTCCGGAGGATGAGGTCCTTTAGGAGGGAGGCGGCCTTGACGGAGCTGTCGCGCTCGATGATGTGGACGGTGTCTGTGGGGTGGTCGAAGCCCTGCCATAGGATCTCTCCGGCGCCTCCCTCCCGTTGCAGGACCAGGTTTCCCGAGTCGAGGAGAACGTCGACGGTGGTCTCGGGGTCGGAAGGATGGGTGTCAGATGACCAAACGAGGGTGCCATTGGAGTCGGCAACCTTCCCCACCTCGCCAGGGGTAATTTTGTCAACTTCAGCCATGGGTTGAGCCGTCCGTTGACGGCATTGGGGACTGGAACGTTAAGTTAAACTTTAGTCCCCTATTTGTTACAAACTAAAAATTAGTCCCTATTTTGGAAATCCATGTAAAGATCGGTCCCTTTTTTGCAATTACCCAGAGATTTTTTAGTGTGTCCTCCAGAATCTCCACAAGCTATCAAATTTAATGCCCGTAACTCCATAAGTAGCACTGTGTTCAAGAAACTGTGACCTCCATCAGATCAAATGGACCCGGTTCGTATATGCTTGGGATGAGCTACTCGTATTCTGTACTGTGGAGTATAAACATAGATAACATATTCGTCCAATATCCTTTCTTTCATTGTAGATCAATTGGGCCTGCTCCGCCGGAACCCGATCCATAATGTTTGAGTATGCTTGGATATATATTTTAAAAACAAAATAAGGTTGTGTCCTACCCGATAGCCTATATACTAAAATAGATTTGGGTCGGGCTAAGGTGAACCTAGTCCGAGCCCGTCCCATGCTCAACCCTAAATGACATGTGACGGCTCCAAGAGCTGTTACGAGTTGCCTCCACAAAAATCAGAAATAGAATTAAAAATTGAAATAAAGTAATAAACGATCACAAAAAATTTTGAGACCTTTAAAATACCTAAAAAATTGTAGTTTATTTATATTTAATATTTTGATTTTGAGACATCGCCTTCCCACAAAAATTGAGAGTCCACCTCATCCATTGACGAGAGCAAAATCTGAAACTCGAGGACCACTGCCATTGAAGGTGACATCTTCGATGGTCTGTGCTCAGGTGAAGACGAGCTTCAAGCCCTCGCGGCATGATCCAAGGCCTAGCTGAACCTTACTACAGATGTTGCCCACCTCTCCGAAGCTTCCCGACGTCCTCTCGTCTAGTGAATGGAGTCGAGAATTAGAGATGAGCTCCAACGAGCTCGCTCGACTCTCCACGAACCATCTTCTGGGTTGTATCATCTTTAACCCCTTGTTGACAACATTTTTCACAGTTCAAAATATCGATTATATTAAGTCGTCGTCATTCCATGAAAAATGAAGATAAAACAAGTAGTAACACAACTACAAGCGCGATTGGAACACACAAAATGTATGCGGCAACTAGATATTCGAATCCCCATGGACTAGTAGGCAAATTCGTGTAATTTTTAGATGCATTTTTAATTTGATTTTAATTTAAAATGATTAAATAAGATGTTGTATTTCTTTTTACTATCCAAAGTCTCAAACAATTGAAGTAATAAGCCAAGTTGTTTTGAATGACTCCAGTTATTTTTAGAATTCTTTTGTAACTTTTTAAAGCTTAAGATGTAGTTATGGGGATTAAATTGAAAAACAAACTAAAAGCAAGGGATTGTTATGCAATTGAAACAAACTTGACTGAGGTGACTTAATTTCTTGAACTGACAGGAAAATGAGTGAAATCACACGAGTCTTTAAATAAGAAAATGGGCTAACTACATGAAAAAGAAACGTAGATGGCGATATTACGAAATGGTCTCAAAGAGGACGCAAATAAAAAAACTAGGGTAAATTACAAAAAAGTTACCCATCTTTACATGGATCCCCAAATTAGGAACCGATCTTTAGTTTGTAACAAATAGGGGACTAAAGTATTACTTAACATTTAAGTCCTCGACGTCGTGAATGGGCAGCTCAACCCTTAGTTTTCCATGACGAAATTACCCCTGACCTTGGTTTCTCCCGAAACCAATCCGACATCGCATGCGGATGTCCCCCGGGATGGAAGCCTCGTCGGAGTTCGACCCGGCACCCGGAGTTGAGGAGCCGTGGCCTGGCACTCCCGGTCATGGGCCTTGGCCTGACGCTCCCAGACCGCTCATCCCCTCGCCACCCGGGTCGGATATACCTCTGCCAAACCGGATACTTTACCTCGACCTCCACCGGAGTTCGAGCCACCTTGGCCTCCGGGTCATAGGCCGCCGCCCTCCACTCCACCGGATGGTTTACCGCCCTTTTCACCCCCTCCGTTGGCGCCTCCGGATGTGATACCTCCACCGTCGACCCCGCCTGAGGTGACGCCGCCGACAATGATGGCCTGATCATGTTTAGCTGACTGTTACAATTGGATCACTGCCGTGTAAGATCAGCAAGGTTTGTTTCAGAAGTTTGGTCGAGATCTTTTTCTAGTTGTACTGCTTTCCTTTTTTTAGTTACAACGTTTGCGGGATTATACTAAGGACAACTTTCAGTGTGATAAACTGATGGGATAAATCTTGACTTGATCCGAGTTATATTCCTTGCCGCATTTCATCATATCCATATCACTACTAATTGCATAATTTTCTTCTTGTCAATAGATATTTTTCGACATGAAAGCCTATTGGTGATGCAGCGGAGATGTTCTACGTTGAGGCCCGTTCTCTTCTACCCACATCGTCTCGGCATCGAGGACACGTGCTCCCTCGCATATCGTGACCCAGTGCTCCTTACACCGAGCGTGGGGAGGACATTGATGCCGAAACTGGAGTTTCTTTGCTCTTTTGGGTTCACAAGGGACAAGGCAGTTTGGATGGCAATCGAATTGGGGGAAGTGAAAAGCTGGTCATGGGTAATTTCGTCATGGAAAACTAGGGGTTGAGCCTCCCATTTGCGGCGTTAGGGACTTAAACGTTAAGTAATACTTTAGTCCCCTATTTGTTACAAACTAAAGATCGGTACCTGATTTGAGAATCCATGTAAAGAGGGATGCATTTTTTGGAATTTACCCAAAAAACTAAAACAAATAGCTTTCTTTTATAATTTCCTTTTGACAAACCTCCAAACTAATATTAAACAGACAACTTGCAAGTTAAAATGATTACAAAATCTTAATTAGATGTTGATCCAAGCTTTCAACATATTGCATAATGGTCCATAATTCGAGGAGGAGCAGTCTCGCTATAGCAGGAGGCTGCAGAGATAGCTGGCAGTGATGTCTCGGCTCGCCGTGAGATGAGCGAGGGGGGATGATGCCAAGGGCCACCAGGAGAGCGGTGTGATGATTTCGTTTAAGGGGTTTCCGTTGAGAGAAGCTACTGTGTGATGGTCGTCCAGGATGGTGAAGACGAAGCAATACTGCATCGAAGATATGATGATCTCTTGGGAGATGATGAAGGCATTTTCATTTTTGGAAGCCGAAGTGACGATACAGGACGATACGGGAAGCTCTACGTGAAGAAGAAGGTCGGCAGAAGGCGAGTCCTCACCTTTGATGTGTTGCAGGCAGCTAGTACCTGGTAACATAAAAAAAATTGCACCAGTAAATCACATATAATTAGGGATTCGATCTCCATTCTTTGCATGGAAAAGAAACGAATGGGGAGGAGGGCCCACTCACTTTCTTAAATGGCGTTTCCTAAAAATAATTAAGAGGAGAATAAATACTTATCTTTGTTGCATGAGATTTGCATAACAGGGGACGGATCGTCTGCTGCATGCGGGAGGGCAGCAGAGTCTGCTGTAGGCGTGTGCGCCGCTCAATCTTGATCAAACGGTTCGCACGATTTCGCATTTTTTGTGGGCTCGTTACCGTGCAAAATCGTGTGAACCGCTCAATCACGATCGAGCGGCTCACGCGACCACAACGGGCACAACACCACAACAGAGGATCCTCTATGTGCGAAACAAGGATGGGGATAGGTTACACTGGTGTGGAATGTGATAATATCATAATATATGAAACAGATATGTCGATGATTAAAATTTGATTTATAGCTTACATATTTCATGTTCTTCAGATGTTAACAGTTACATATAAGTTAATTTAAAATACTCATACGATAATTTGTTGTAGAAAGGTTTCATGTTATAACTATTTATAGTTAATTCAAAAATTGTTTTTTTGGTATTTTTCTTGTATAACCCCCCCCCCCTCTACCCCCGACCTCCTGTGTCCTCGACCCCTCCGCCCCCTCCGACCCCCCTGCCCCGACCATCTCAGACCGTCCCCGACACCCCTGCGCCCCCGACCCCCCTGCGCCCCTACACCCTCGACCCCCCCTGCGCCCCCGACCCCTCCCTGCCCCTACCTCCGCCCCCGACCCCTCCTTGCGCCTCCCTCCCTACGCACCTCCGACCCCTGCAGCCATACCCCTCTCCCTCCCTTCCACCGACTCCTGCGCAACCCTCCACCACTGCAACCATGTCCCTTCCCCTCCCTTCCACCGATCACTGCAGCCCTCATTCCTTCGCTATTGCAGTTTTCCCTCCTGCAACCCCTCTCTCCCACAACTCTCCTCTCATAGACTCCTCATTCCTTCCCTATTGCAGTTTTCCCTCCTGCATTCCCTCTCTCCCACAACTCTCTTCTCATAGACTCTTCCAGAGGCTACCACACCATCTAAATCATTGATCCATTCTTCATTATATTTGCTTAGATTGTTTGGCTCCTCTAGCACGAAGAATTTCTCCACCACCACATAGCTTGACGAACAACGACGTCTCCTTGACGATGCATCCTTCTCCTCTTGAGATGACTACTAGTTGCTTGATGTGTCATTTTTGGAATTTTCATTGTTGCCCGGATGGTAGAGAAGGAAGTAAATGTTTTACACGCTTAATCTCCCATATCAAAAGGGTGCATCTCTCCAGTGATGAGCGTGCTTCTGTTTTGCGAGACATCATCAAGAATGATCTTGATCTATATCTTGCTTTAGAAGAGACCTTGAGGACCCTTGATCAGTGGATGCGCGGGAGGTGCATGAAGATTCAAGCGGTGATTCGGGCTTGCCACCATGATGACGGTCTTGTTCGGGTTACAGATGACACTGGAGCGACTCAAGGACACATTATTGGCATCTTGAAACCTCTTCTACCTGTCGTACCTGTTGTCACTGAAGGGTTAGCTGTCGATGCTCTACTGCTTGATCGTATTTTCAAAGCTCCTATCACCACAGTCAAGAGTATCCCTCCCAGTTGCCGCCTTGCTTTCTCACAAGCTCTGAAGACAGCTTTACACCAAGTTATCGCAAGGCTGGGATCCATATCCGCTTGGGTGAGATTGTTACTTCTTCCTCATTGCACACTACAGGTTTTCAGACCTATGAATAGACAGGATAGAAGATCTAGCAACAGAAAATCTTTGCAAGAACGACTTATTCTGAGCTCACTGACTACATGAGGCAGTGCAGATGGTTTCACCAAGCTAGTGGATGATATTTTGAAAGGTGGTACACCAGGGACGCTTGTCCTTAATTAGAACAATTCCTTAGAAGAGAATCAACACTCCAACATTTGGCAATGCCTTCGTAAAGTGTCAGATGGACACTTTTCAGCAGACACAAGGATTTTATGCTCTTCAGGAGTGGCTCATTATAACGAAGATACTATGAAAGATTTAGAGGCTAAACATCCGTATAAGCCGCTTCCTTTCTTGCCAGGTATCTTGGTTTCAGAGACTCCTTTTACAACTGATGAGCTGATATAGATGTTATTTTACATTCTATCAAATCCTTTCCTAAAGGGACATCATATGGCAGAGATGGGCTGAGAGCTCAACACCTTTTAGACGCCCTTTGTGGGGAGGGGTCTACCATTGCCACTGATCTCTTACGGGCGATCGTCATGGTGGTTAACTTATGGCTATGCTGGAGATGCCCCTTGAGTTTGGCTGAGTTTGTAGTCTCTGCACCTCTTACTCCACTACTCAAACCTGACAATGGCATACGCCCTATTGCAGTGGGCACTATCTGGAGATGCCTAGTATCCAAGATTGCTATGAAAGGGGTATGCAAAGATATGTCTAAGTATCTCAATGATTTTCAATTTGGGGTTGGTGTATATGGAGGAGAAGAAGTCATTTTACACATCACCAATCGGCTTTTGAGCAAGCTTCATGGTGATGGATCTATCTCTATGCTCACTGTAGGTTTTTCTAATGCTTTCAACATCATAGATAGATCTTTGATGCTCTGTGAAGTTCGAATGCGATGTCCATCTGTTTCTTCATGGGTGGAGTTTCTGTATGCTCAGGCTGCCAGACTATATATTGGAGACAATCATATTTGGTCGACCATCAGAGTGCAGCAAGGTGATCCCCTCGGTCCACTTCTTTTTTCTCTTGCATTGCACCTGCTTATTCATGAGATTAGAGACAATTCTAAACTCCTTCTCCATGCTTGGTATCTTGATGACGGGACTATCATCGGGGACACATTAGAGGTGGCCAAGGTGCTTGACATTATACAACACAAAGGCCCTGAGTTGGGACTTGTTCTGAATATCAAGAAAACTGAGCTTTTCTGGCCTTCATGTGATGGACAGAAGGTCCGCAAAGGACTATTTCCTAGTGATATTGGAAGGCCCGTGTTAGGAGTGAAACTGCTTGGAGGTGCAGTGAGCATGGACAAAGGATTTGTTGAAGACTTGGCTACGAGGAGAGCCACCAAAGCTGTTGAATTAATGAAATTACTCCCCCAGTTGGATGACCCACAGAGTAAACTTCTTCTACTACGATCTTGTATGGGTTCAGTCAAGCTCATGTTTGGCTTAAGGACATGTCAATCCACACGCATGGAGCAAGCTGCTGCTTTTTTTGACAGAGGACTACGTGGAGCTATTGAGGACATTGTGGTTTGTGGAGGTCCTTTCTTTGGCGATCTTCAATGGCGGGTGGTATCCCTACCAATCAAGCTCGGTGGCATAGGACTGTACTTCACTATTGAGGCTTCTTCATATGCTTTTGTGGCCTCTAGAGCTCAATCTTGGGTGCTTCAAGACCACATTTATGAGACAGTGGGGTATGTGATATTGATTCTGATTTTTTAGATGCCTTGGAGGGCCTACGTGTCAAACTCCCATCTTTAGATCTTACATGTTTTGCTAACAAGGATACCGTCCCCCCTAAAGTCGAGAATGCTTTGGCGAGTTCCTTTTTTAGTAAAATTGTCAAAGAAATTGAGGTTAAATTTGACATGACAGCTAGACAAAAGGTAATTTTTCGATGCTTGCAATCTGATCATGCTCAAGATTTTCTTCTAGCTATTCCTATTGATGGTCTTGGAATGCATATGTCACCTATTGAGTATCGTACTATTCTCAGATATCACCTTATGATTCCTCTATTTCCAGCAGATGAAGCATGCCCAGTATGCCACAAATCTTGCCTAGACTCCTTTGGGGAGCATGCCGTTCATTGTCGTGAACTCCCAAGTTTTAAATATAGACATGATCTTGTTAGATGTCCTCTTTGATGTTCTCAAGAAGGCTGGGGTTGTATCAAAGAAAGAAGCACCTGTGAATTTTTTATTTGATCCACACGAGGGGAGATCCACACTCAGACCAGCAGATGTTTTAATTTTTAATTGGGCTGGAGTAAAACACGCATGTGTTGATTTAACTGGAATGTCTCCGTTTGTTGGTCTGATAAAAAGTGATTTTACTGCGGGACACGCTGCACAGAAAGCTGCCTCATCCAAAGTTGCTAAACATGAGAAGGCTTGTATTGACAATCAACATGTTTTCATCCCTTTTAGGTTTGATACCTTTGGGTTCTTGGCGTCTGCAGCTGTAGAGCTCCTTAAGAGGGTCCAGAAAATTATGCATAGCAATGTTATGGTTCCCAGGTCTATGGATATTGTGTTCCGAAGAATTGGATTTGCCATCCAAAAGGGATTGGCGGCGCAACTTGTTGTCCGTCTCCCGACAGTTTCTTTGTAATATATCCTAATTTATAAACTTGATACAATATTTATAGTTAACTTTGATTTACACCTCCAATGTATTTATCTTCAAGCATAATCAAGGTTTTTGACCGCATACTATATATAAATATTGCTAAACATAGCTTAAATATTGCTAAACATAGTTTAAGCACTCATGGCGTTCATGAGTACTATTGTGTATTAGATCATGTATAAAGGCTGTTTTCATTACATTTTTAAAGAATATATCGAGTCGCCTTATTGCAAATATGATAGACTCATTAGAAAAGAGACCACAAAACTTATATCAGATATATAAATCATGAAATGGATTACAACGACTTGTGCTCCGTTTAGCGCTCATCCATTTCACATGTGATACATAAAAGTTATATGAGGTGAATATTGTGCACAAAAAAGATGAAATGCAAGAAAAATTCATTTATTGCTCGACGGTTAGTACCCGCTTTGGGTATGGTACCAGTAGAAGTACAACAGTCCTATGGTCAAGGGATCAAGACGAAAAGTATTTATAATCTGAGAAATCTTAGACAATTGTGTAGCACTGATAGCATGACATCTGTTACATGTTTCACTACTACTAATTGAAATGGAGGACTTTGATCTCATCTTGGGGATGGATTGGATAGAAAGGCATCATGCATGCCTTGTTTGTTTCCATAAGACAGTAACTTTTCACATTCCTAACTCGATAGAGTTTCAGTTTATTGGAAAGACATCTAGTGACGATGTCAAATACATCTCTACTTGAAGGCACAATAGTTGTTAGAGCAATGGTGCCAAGGTTGTTTAGCATATATAACCACTGTATCATGGTCAGATAGAATGATAGAAAATGCATCTACAGTGTGCGAGTTTCCTGATGTATCTCCAGAAAAAACTACATGGCTTACCACCTGAGCGAGAGATTAAATTTGAAATATCTCTCACCTCTGATACTCAACATATCTCTATTCCTCCATATAGGATGGCACCAAGTGAGTTACGACAGTTAAAGGTACAGTTGCAAGAACTGTTAGATAAAGGATTCATTCATCGTAGTACTTCACCATGGAGTGCACCTGTCTTATTTGTAAGGAAAAAGATGGGTCAATGCGGTTGCGCATTGATTATAGACAACTAAACAAGAGGACAATAAAGAATAAGTATCCCCTACCAAGAATAGATGATCTCTTTGATCAGTTATATGGTTCAACTATGTATTCCAAGATTGACTTAGATTTGGATACCATCAGTTGAAAATTAAAGATGAGGATATCCCCAAGACAACCTTTCGGACTAGATATGGACATTATGAATATTTAGTTATGCCTTTTTGACTAACAAATACCCCCATCAACTTTTCATGGATATCATGAACAAAGTATTCAGGGAGTTCTTAGATCACTTTGTAGTAGTCATTATTGCTGGCATGCTTATTTACTCTAAGGATAAGTAGCAACATGAACACTATCTCAGGAAGGCACTTGAAATATTAAGGAAGAACAAATTGTATGTTAAATATAGAAAATGTGACTTATGATTGTCCGAAGTATCCTTCTTAGGTCATATTTTTTCCGGGAAAGGTATATCAATTGATCCTACAAAGGTTAGTGCGGTGATGAATTGGGAACGTCCGAACACTTTCATAGAAATACAATCTTTTCTGGGTTTAGCTGGTATTATAGAAGATTTGTGAAGGACTTTTCACGAATAATATTGCCAATGATTAGGCTAACTCAGAAGGAAGTCCCCTTCATATGATCTGGTGCATGCGAAACTGATTTTCTGACACTGAAAGAATACCTAACATCTGCACCTATCCTTACTATCCTCTGGGATTAAAGAGTTTACAGTGTACACTGATGCATATGAAGAAGGACTTGGGGCAGTTCTTATGCAACATGGTAAGGTAGTTGCTTATGCATCATGACATCTCAGGAGACATGAGAGAAAAATACCCCTACTTGTTTGAATGATAGTACTATGTACTGTGTATATTTTTTTATAAATGAAATGACGTTCACTCTTTTTAAGCTTGTTATGGTTTCAATTCTCTTTAAGGTTGTTATGCCCATTTCTAGTCTCGAAGATGAGACCTCTTTTAAGGTTGTTATAATTGCAAAGTCTCGAGCTGAGCATCTCTTGGATCCTATATTATAAGATCTGACTAGTCAAGAGGAAACCAACGAAAATTGTTTTGTGTGAATCCGACTTCGTTTTGAATTATTATGATTTTCGGAAGAAAAAGAAGTAAGGAAGATTTAAGATGTCATTAACTCTTAACAACCTCCATTAAGACTAATTAAACGTGATTAAAAAACTAATGATGGATTGATGACCGCTAATGACTATTAACAAATACTAATTAATAATTAGCAAAAAATTAAACGTAAATATGAAAGTTAAATTGTGATTAGTGAAAGTTAATCACGAGTAACATTAATTAAGCGTCATTGGTGAATCTAGAATCATTTGGAAAGTTCTAACTTAAGCCTTAAGTTTTGGATAAGACTTGGCTAAAATCATGGGCCACTAACTGCAGTTAAGGTCTAAACTATGTTTTACTAACCATGATTAGTGGCTTTCTGGAGCCTATAAATACCCCCATACACATTCATTCTCTACGATTTCCAATACCACCACTAGCCCGAGGGCCAGGGTCGAGAGGTTGGGAGGAGGAGAGGGAGACAGGGAGGGAGCGCGAAGCGCTGTCGAGAGGACGGGGAGGAGGAAAGTACGATCCTCTCCTACTCGGCTTCATAAGTGAACTCTAAACTTGAGCTAAGTTTTCGATTCATCATCTTTTTCTATCTTCGTTTTTAATTCATCTTCTTTTTCGATTCGTTCTCTGTTATGATTCCAGGAGAAATCTGTGTAACACCCTACTTAGGTACAGGCGGCTATGTACATTAGTAAACCATGTGATTCGTCACACCTTCACTCACCTGAGACGTGTGGTGTCTATCGATTCTCCATCTCTTGCAGTTTGATTCTATTCTTTCAGTTTCCTTGCTATTTTCCTCTTGGTGATTTTATAGAGGAAACTCTTTTCATTTTTTCTTTTAAAATATGTCCTGATATAAGGAGAAATTCTGCCGAAATTTTCATAGCAATATGTCTCAATATAAGGGGAAACTTTGCTGATTTTCAAGAAATATGTTCTTCATGTTCTTCATGTGTTGTTCGCGTTCTTTGTGTTCTTCATTCGTTCTTCACGTTATTGACACATTCTTAGCGTTTTGATATGAAAATGAAATACGATTTGTTTCATGACCGGTAAATCATCATTTCTGAAAAAAGAATCACGATAAAGCACTACACAAGCGAGAGAGATCTCGATGAGGTAACGAAATAATTTCTTTTGCTATTGGGTTTTCATACGATATCATTGAAATTCCTGATTTTATGTTCTTCGCTACGAAGAACCCTAATTTGGCTATTTTTGAGAAAATGTTAAAAGTTGCTTTGTGATTTCAACTAAAATAAGGTCTAAGAATCGATTTGATGCAGTGGCTTGTAAAGTTAGGGTTTGGAAATTAAAATAAGCATAAATATGCGTATATATACATATGAATTAATATATATGAGAGGTTATACTCAATGTTGATGATTATGCAAATCAAATACTTAAAAAAAGAATCACATCATGGGAATTGATGTGTATTGAGTTGGATCCTGAAAAGGATCATGTCTTATATTGAGAATGACTGGGAGTAGAACTACAGGTCGGGCATGCAACCTGTTGGTTTGTCGGAAGAAATTCGTATTAGTGTTGCCTTACCTATGTGGAACACGATTGCCCTGTTTTGGTAAGTGCACATGAAATGAATGATTTGCAATGCATGGTATCGGGTGCAAATATATTCAGGTTGAATGGCGGAAGATTTGGTCGTACCATGTGGAGGCACGGGTGGTTCAATAGTAGATGGATCATGATAACATGTATTTAAACCCACTAGGTTATGCGATTAGAGGTTAGCCTGAGGTTTTGAGCAACCGGATCATCGAGGACAGTGTGCTCTTTTGTTTGCCAGGCTGAGGGTTTGAAACCCAAGGTAATAAATGAAAAGGAAATAGTTAGGGTAGTATTGGAGGATTGGTCGAGGAAATGCGCGAAAACATAAGCTCATCAGATCAACGCAATCTCCAATCCCGAAGTGTCCACAGCTTCGGAATCCATTAATGGTGGAGTTCTCCGGGACCAATCCATGATGTGGAATAGAAGGAATAGATCTTAAATTAATGATAAGAATGGACTTTTCCGGTATAAAAAGTTTTGATAAACTAATATACTTGTTTACTTTTCTCTTCTTCGTTATATAACACTCACTAATCTTAAATCTATGATTTATGAAACCCAACATGTGTCAGTGAGCCATCACATGGACTTCAATAAACCAACCGACTAACATAATAGTCATCCAACCAGCCATAGTAGCTTTCTTCTGTAAGGTAATTAGTAATCTTTTTGTGTATTTCTTTTCTAGCTGATGTACATGTAAATGGTTATAGTGGGACAATGTATCATGTAAATTTTATTTTGTGAGTGGAAAAGTGTTGAAATACCTCCTTCTGAGTATTTTTTGCAGTCTGTTTCTGAATGATAGTTGTAATTGCTGAATAAATTATTGCTAAGTAACCATATCCGTATATGAGAGGATCCGACAGCTCGGAATTGAGGTCGTGACATATAGTTCCCCAATCATGCCAATCATGTATAACGTACCATCATCATGGGGTATACCATTGCCTCTACATTCCGGGCTACGTCTTCCCTTTTCAGCCCGATAAGTCTTACAAGAAGCATGCATTTTAAGACCCAATCTAACGCAACATAACGTTCATGTATGCGGGACATAAGGAGCTCACAAATCAAGTAGAAGTTAGGGAAACATAGTTTACATCATAGAATCTGTGCACGGGCAAATAAGACAGTTATGAAAATTGCTCTAATATGCAAGTAAGCATCATGTAAATCAGCCTGAAATCATACCATAAATCCCCAACTCACGCAAGATGGGTTTCACTGAGAAGACCATTCCAATAGTTCAATATATCGATCCCCCATAACAATCAATCCTACAAGTAATGCCACATGAAAGTCACCCCAAAATCGAAACGGCTAGAAGAGAAGACACACAAAATGTTGCTTTTCGATTTTACATTCCAGGTCCAAAATAGAGCCGATTAATGTGAAACTGATAATAAAATTATTTACCATGCAATACTCAAATTAATATTTATCATGCATTGGAGGCTATATTACTGCTGACCACGATTTCCTGAAGAACAAGATATGTTTGTTAATTCCACTACAAATATTGAGAAATGTACTACTCCTGAAGTATATAGATGTAAGATTGTGAAGCTGCATCATATCCGAGCCTTGAAATTTCTTGAACTAACAAGAAAGTTAAATTGGAAAATATGGAAAGATGATAAGATCCTTTTTTCTTCAATAAAACTTGTATACCTAGATCAATCGATTACTTAGATCAACATAATGCTACTTTCCTGTGCATATCAAATTATTTGACCAGATAGAGAGAAAAATAAGATTCATTTCTTTCGATAAAACATGTATACTTCAGATCAATAGAATACTACCTTCCTGTGCCCCTTATTTTTTTAACTTGGAAAATATAGAATACCATTTTTAAGAAGGTCGAGAATGTTAACAATGTCTGAGATGGCACCAATAAATAAGAAATCATTGATAAGAGCATCGAGCATGCTCGATCTCCTCATTTGGCGCTTCTTTACATCGAGTTAACAAAGCTAGCATGTGTACGATTGAGAAACACAAATGAAGCAAATCCCTTTGCAGGGGACCACAAAAAACCCATCCATTCCGACCATTTTCGCCCAAAACCCTCTTCCAATATCGAGACCACAATATAACCCAAGTTCGAAGGTGTTGCGAACACCAATTCCCATTCCCCATCAAAGAATACAAGATAGAAGGATACCTTGTATGACGCTTGCAGGTCGAGCGAGTCATCGTCCTTCGCACACCACGCCTTTTCCGCAAGATTGTGGAAGAGAAGATGGATTTCAAGTATCGACGCGCACCTCCAGTCCAACTCCAGCCCTCGACATTCTCCTCAACTCGGGGATGCGAGAGCACTGAGTAGAAGATGAAGAAACCATGCTAGAATGGGGAGATCCGGGGAGAAGAGATGGCACGATGTTCGAGGCCTCAGGGGAGAAGAGATGACAATACGGTGCCATGTCCCTGTGAGACGTCGTGTCTCGCTACACGATGAAGAGTTGGGTTCGGGTTTTCGGAGGAGGCTTTGGGGGGAAGACCTGCACCAAAATCCATTATTTTTCATGCAAAATCCGGGTTGGGCGTGGGTACCCTGCTACCCGAACGCCACCTTTACTATTAGGGTGTGTTCGGATATCAGTTTAACCCATCCCGGGGTGGGTTAACTATCCAAACCCAAGTTTTCTCCCACCTCGTGGGCCCCACTTTATTCCCTTTTTAAAAAATTAAAAAAATAAATTTTACATCATCAATCCTATCAAAAAATAATATATTATACCATCATCTCATCTATAAAATATAAACTACTCCACTTCTACTCACTTTTTCAAACTCCAATACAATCACATCACAATAACTACTCACTTTTTCAAACTCCAATACAATCATATCATAATAAACCCACTTCTAACCCACCCCCAGTTTAACCCTCTATCCAAACACCAAAACCCAAAAATGGGTTACCTGCAACCAGTTTAACCCACCTAAATCCACTATCCAAACACCCCCTTATTGTCATAGTTTGAGTGACATGACAAGGAAAGCCACAGCCGCATTGCGGCTCGTTCATAATATATAAAAATACAAGTAAAATGGGTTACAGCTTCTCGCAATCATGGGCATGCCCTCCTTCTGGTTTTGGGCTTTTCCTTTTCCGTAGGCCCCTTGGGCGTTAAGTTGGGCAAGCACCCGTTTCAACTTAGAACGATGAATGGGCTATACTCCCTTTTCAGATTTGCGGGGCTTTCTGGTTGTTCCCACAGCATCAATATTTGGCAAGTCCAGTGTTCCCTTTACACCAAAAATAACACCCCATGATTCGAGGAGAAGAGGAGGGAGCTGAAAAAAAACACAAACTTTTGTTTAACATCACATTATTCCAGTACCTTTCGAATATTGCTTCCATAAGCTCTCGTGAAGCACATGGAGAATCATGATACCCATGCAACAAAATTCTCAACTCTGTGAAAAGGCATAGTCCACATCAGAATGGGCCCAATTGCGCAGCAGATATTCAATGGGCCCAATCGCGCATAGGCCGCAGGCCGACGGAGTCCAATTCGCATCGGTTCCCGACGCGCAGCACGCAATGCGATCTCGTTCTCGCCTTCATCCCCACATCCGCCGCGCACGTGGACCCCGTAAACTCTCACCCCTCCCTTCCCTCCCTATTTACGCCGCTTGCCCCCGCGCCCCCAACACCCAAAGTTGGGAATCCACACCACACCGCACCCCACCGATTCCTTCCCCTCCTCTCTTTCTTTACATCCATCAGACAATTCGCCTCCTTCATCAAACAACAACCAATATTACCTATTCGATTTCCCGAATCCAATCTAAAACTAAGTCCCCCGGAAACCTAAATCCCAATTCCCCAATCCCCTAATTCGCAGATTAAAGGGAGGTGATAGATTCCCTCCACCTCGACCTCAACCTCAAAATCCTGTTGTGGTTAGGGTTCGTAAAGTCTCTGGCGATTTCGGATCGGGAGGAGATGCTCCCGAGATCGGGGAGCGCCGCCTGATCGCCGCCGCCCAACTCCGCCTTCCCCACCTTTGTATGGAAACACGCAGCCGCAAGCGGGCGGAGGCCTCCTCTTCCTCATCAGCCCCCTCTTCCTCCTCGTCCTCAGCCGCTCAACACCACCAGCAGCAGCAGCAACCGGTACCGCCGCCGCCGCCGCCTCCTCCGCTCGCTCGCCCCTCCAAGCGATCCCGCACCGCCCTCACCTCTCTCATCAACACCCGCTCCCGCCACCTCGCCTCCGCCGCCATGGACCCCCCCGAACCCCGCCGCCGCAGCTCGGGCAAGTCCCACCAGACCGAGCGCGATGCCGCCGACCCCCCCTCCGATAAGGGCAAGGAGAAGGAGACCGAGTCCTCCTCCCACGCCCGCTACGCCCGCCGCGATATCGCCAAGAGCCTCGGCCTCAGCCTTGATGATGCTGCTGCTCCTGACGATGATGAGAGTGAGGGCGGTGCTGGAATTCTCCACCAGAACTTCACCTCCGCCAGCAGCGCACTCCAGGGGCTCCTTAGGAAGCTTGGCGCTGGTCTGGATGATCTCCTTCCTGCTTCTGCCATCACTGGGTCTTCCTCTTCCCACCAGAGTGGGCGGCTGAAGAAGATACTCACCGGCTTGAGGGCAGATGGAGAGGAGGGGAAGCAGGTGGAGGCCCTCACACAGCTTTGCGAGATGCTGTCCATCGGGACTGAGGATTCCCTCAGTTCCTTCTCTGTGGACTCCTTCGTTCCTGTGCTCGTCGGTCTGCTGAATCACGAGAGCAATCCTGATATCATGCTCCTTGCGGCACGTGCTCTGACACACCTCTGCGACGTGCTGCCATCTTCCTGTGCTGCTGTTGTTCATTATGGGGCTGTCTCATGCTTCTGCGCAAGGTTGCTGACTATCGAGTATATGGACTTGGCAGAGCAGGTGGATTTATATGCTTACAGAATTTGGTTATTGTTCATACCATTCATACTTTCTGTTTTCTTATTTAGAGCAAACAATGCCCATTGCGAATTGCCTGCTTCAATGCGACGAGTCTTTTATTTCGGTTGCGAGAGTTGTTAATGCTGGAAGCATGTGGTACTTAATATACCTAATACCTTCTAGTTTATGAAGAATTGTGGTTCTCGTTTAAGATGTTGCTCAATGGGCTCCTTTAGCGCTGGTGTAAACTAGAAAATTACAAGGTGTATATAATTACTCACCTTCTTCATATATATATATATATATATATATATATATATATCTGAGAGGGAAGGTGGGAATTTGCCATTAATTCATTCAGATGATTTGCCATGAATACACCATGTGAATGATTTGGATTTCTATTTTGGTAACCACCAAACAAATAATTAAAGAAATGACTGAACTTGATACGTCGGCTTATTGTTGCACCATACAGTCTCTACAAGCTTTAAAGAAGATATCCCAAGAGCATCCGACGGCCTGCTTACGTGCTGGTGCACTTATGGCAGTTTTATCTTATCTTGACTTCTTCTCTACAGGGGTGCAGGTAGGCATTCTATGCAGAGTTTGTGCCTGCCTGGTTTTCTCCATTGTCTTTGGATCTTTGTCTTTTGTTGAATAACAATATTTACGCCCTTTATTAACCTTCTACAGAGGGTTGCACTCTCCACTGCTGCAAATATGTGCAAAAAACTTCCCTCAGATGCAGCAGACTTTGTAATGGAAGCTGTACCACTACTTACTAACCTTCTTCATTATCATGATGCCAAGGTCTATCTTTCTTGATGCTTTACCTCTAGTACTTTGTTGATGAGAAGCTTAATGTTGTTTTTACACTTATGTCAGTGCTTCTAACCATTTTCAAATACGGAACTTGTCTTGATGAATTGCTAACGTGTAATTTTCATTTCTTTTTCTTGATCAACTGCAGGTGTTGGAATTTGCTTCTATTTGCTTGACCCGAATAGCTGAGGCTTTTGCTTCATCTCCTGATAAATTGGACGAGCTGTGCAATCATGGACTAGTCTCACAGGCTGCTAGCCTTATAACTGTCGGTAACTCCGGCAGTGGTCAGGCATCTCTTAGTCCATCAACTTATACGGTAGCTAAAAATATGATATTTCAGTTAAAGCATGCACTACTGTACGTTTAATACCTTTTATTTTTTTTATTTAGGGTCTGATCCATCTTCTGTCGACCTTTGCAAGTGGGTCAGCTTTGGGTGCAAAGACTCTTCATCTTCTTGGTATTAGTAGTATTGTCAAGGACATTCTTTCTGGTTCGGGCTTAGTTGCAACTGTTTCTGTATCCCCTGCTTTAACTAGGCCTCCAGAGCAGGTATGAGATGTTCCCCTTTTAGTGCACAATTGTTTTTTTGGAGAAATTTGAAAATGTAGAGACTGGATAGCTTCTTTGATAGTCAGCTAGGGGATGTAACTTAACATAGATCCATTATCCTTCTGAAGGACATGGTTGATGCTATATGTATGTGTGTGTGTTAGTTTTACATTTTCTCCCTTTATTTCAACATTATATTTCACGTCTCATCTCGATTTTGTGATCTCCATTTATTCATCTTGCATTACAAACCTTGAGATGATTATGTACTTTAATGGTAAAAAAATTGTGTTAGTGTAGTTGGTTAGGAGTTTGAAGTAGGTAATCAAAGGTCATGGGTTCAACTCCCACTGTTAGGATTGTTATCATGGTGCCTCTTTATAAGAATAAAGGAGACATTCAACATTGTTCAAATTACCGAGGTATCAAGCTGATGAGTCACACTATGAAAATTTGGGAACGTGTGATCGAAAGAAGGCTGAGGAAAGTTTCCAACGTAAAAGAAAATCAATTCGTATTCGTGCCAGGTCACTCAACTATTGAAGCCATCCATTTGCTGAGGAGAACAATGGAGATTTATAGAGCTAAAAGGAAGAACCTCCATATGATCTTTATTGATTTGGAGAAGGCTTATGATTCTGTCCCACGAAAGATATTGTGGAGAGTTTTAGAGAAGAGACAAGTACCTGTCCTATTTATTAACCTCATAAAGGACATGTATGATAGGGCTTTATCTTGTGTAAGGACCCCGTTTGGGAAGACTGTCTATTTTGACATCAACATTGGTTTACATCAAGGTTCAGCTTTGAGTCCATTTCTTTTTACTTTGATTATAGACGAGTTGACAAGTCACATTCAGGATGAGTTACCTTGGTGTATGTTATTTGCTGATGATATTGTGATGATTGACGAGACTAGAGATGGAGTAAATGAGAAGCTTGAGGTCTGAAGACATGCTTTGGAGACTAAAGGATTTCGTATAAGTAGGGCTAAGATGGAATATATGGAGTGCACTTTTGATGAAAGCAATAGTGAAGGAATTGATGTGAAGATTGGTGATAATAACATTCAGAAAAGAGATTCTTTTAGATATCTGGGATCTATTTTGCAACAGGATGGGGAAATTGATGGAGTTGTTACTAATAGAATAAATGCAGGCTGGCTAAAGTGGAGAGGAGCCTCTGCTGTTCTCTGTGATAAGAACATTTCTTTAAAAATTAAAGGAAAGTTTTACAAAGCAGCCGTGAGACCTGCTATGCTCTATGGATCTGAATGTTGGCCTGTGAACCATAGATATGTGCAGGGAATGGTTGTAATAGAAATGAAAATGCTAAGGTGGATGTGTAGACAAATACGTAAAGACCGGATTTGGAATTATGCAATCAGAAAGAAAGTTGGTGTAGGTCTGATCGAGGATAAGATGCGAGAAAACCGCTTAAGATGGTTTGGTCATTTGCAAAGAAGATCAACGGATGCACCAGTTAGTAGATGTGAGTGTTGGGATGTTGAGCCGGCTAAGAGAGGGCGATGATGGCCCAAGAAGTGTTGGAAAGATACTATACGAAGGGATCTTAGTTTTTTGGATATAAGTCCAGGATTGACCTAAGATAGATCTGAATGGAGGCGAAGAATCCATGTAGCCGACCCTACCTAATTGTGGGAAAAGGCTTTGTTGTTGTTGTAGTACAACAACAACAAACAACAACAAAACCTTTTTCCACATTATGTAGGTTCAATTACATGGATTTTTGCCTCCATTCATATCTATCTTGAATCAATCTCGGGCTTAGGTCTAAAAAATTAAGATCCCTTCACATAGTCTCTTACTTGTTAGTGCTTGTAAATATTGAATAGAAATGTTGGAAAGAGACTATACGAAGGGATCTTAGTTTTTTGGATATAAGTCCGGGATTGACCCAAGTTAGATCTGAATGGAGGCGAAGAATCCATGTAGCCGACCCTACTTAATTGTGGGAAAAGGCTTTGTTGTTGTTATTGTAGTACAACAACAACAAACAACAACAAAACCTTTTTCCACATTATGTAGGTTCAATTACATGGATTTTTGCCTCCATTCATATCTATCTTGAGTCAATCTCGGGCTTAGGTCTAAAAAATTAAGATCCCTTCACATAGTCTCTTACTTGTTAGTGCTTGTAAATATTGAATCGAAATGTGGCTGGGTGTAACCTCAGAGGTGAAACCGTGAAAGAATGATTGTCAATCCCGAGATCACCAGCCTTGATGGTTGAGGCAGTTTGGGCTTCTGATATTTGTGAAAGGGTTTTTCTTTCTTGTCTCTCATCCAAGAGATCACCAACCTGCACAATCCCGATACTCCAATATTTTAATGATAAATTCTTTTTGGATACATTGAGCCAGCATCTTACTTCTTGGCATACTTGGGGAGGCCTCCATACTTTTAGTTTGCAAAGAAATTGTATCTAAACTATTCATGTTCGAGTCCATTTTGGTGACAATATATAAGGTGGTTTTGTTGGTGATGAAAAGCGTCTTGCCGCTTGTCCGTCTTGCGTTGTCATTATGGATGTAAACGATCAGTTACAAATTTAGATTAGGTGTTACCATATCATTATCCAATTCTATTTTTTTTGGATAGGGATATGAGTATTGTCAAATCAAAAAAGTGGAATACAATTTTCTTATCAATGGAGCACACATATTGTGGACCCTTATTTAATCACTCTCTAGGTAAGCTTACACATATTTGTTTTAGATTTCTCTTATATGACCTAAATATAGATGAACTTATATGTTAAAATCATAACAGTGGTTAAAATGTGCATGATGATTATATAACTACTTTTTTAAAAATTGAACGATGACCTTGAGGCTTTAGCGGTCCTCTAGAAAACATATTATGACAATATTCTATTAATTAATGTGAAAAATGGATATGGATATAAATATATGCGGATGTGAACAAGATATATATATATATATATATATATATATATGCCGAAGTGTACATATTAGAACATATATTGTAACATTCGATATCCAAGATATCCATATCCAGATGCTTCCTTTCATGTTCTAAAAATGCCTTCCATGGCACATGAGCCTTGAGATATTTTATGAGGATATAGCCTTAGATTTGCTTGCGAGTATATGCTTTGATTTGTTAGGATGATAAACACGACGTGTTGATTCTAAGGCAGTGTGATAGAACACTGAGGCGCTGCCTCATTTTGAATAGGGAGAATGGAAATTTAAGGAGATACATCTTTATGTCTTCTATGCCATATTAGGAGATATATGATGCGCAAATTTCAGTTTTTGGCGAAGTGAACATTTTATATCACCCTTCCCTAAAAAATGTTCTAATGGGATGACTGCGGATCACGCTTTTCAAAATACTTCAGGCGATGCATTGTAATCTTGGCAGCATTGTGGAATGGCAATGATCATGTGATTGATGGTGTTGATGCGTATTTTCCTCTGAAATGAGGGGAGCAAAGTAGAAGGTAAAAAGTGCAAAAATGGGGATGGAGTAGTTGGTGCAAAGAAGGTGATGTTACTAGATGGAGGGAGAGTGGTGCGGTGTGGAAGTTAAAATTACTGAACAATCAGGGCTTCTTGTTTGTTTAATAGCATGTGTAATTTAAATCATGGCTCGAAATTTTGGCGAAATTCACGAAAATTCAATTTCCCCATTTTGCGAAATTGAAACCCCAATATTGAAATTTGACAGGACTTCTTTGCATTTACAAAAATTCAATTACCCCATCTTGGCGAAAATGAAACCCCAATACTGAAATTTTGATAGGACTTTGCATTTTCATGATTTCGACATAAATGGGTGAAATATTGGCGACATGTCATAATATTTCCGTTCCCCCCAAGTCACTGATATGGTAGGTAACATAATCGACATTTAAAACTTTGTTTTAAATTAGGGTTAGATTATTTTAATTTGAGTCAGTTACAATTTTATGATCTCTAATTAGTTATTTTGTTAGAGATATTTTAGTGATCTCAAATTTGGATTTGTTTTGCTTTTAGTTCTATTTTGCAATCTCTCCTCTCTTTTACGAAGGGGTTATGGTTCATTGTGTTAGTCAATTGAAGTTTAAGAAATTTTTGGACTTTTCCATTATCCCTTTTCCCCTTTCTCCTTTTCCATCCACGCATTGGTGCATTTCTTCTCCCAAACCCCATGCAACATGCATGTTCTTCTTTCTCTTACATTCCCCAAATTTCTTCCACCTAAAAATTCTCTTTTGCGTCAAGACCTACAGATCGTTCTTACACTGTGATGGTCTTTCCATGGGCTCACACAAACACACGTCCGTAATTACAAACACGATATCTTCATGGGTTGATGTTATCAAATCCCTTGCAACGTTGCGGCATATGTGCTTTAGTTTATAGGATACAATACAACTAATGCAAGATTTGAATGTTTTATAAACTCCAATTGATGTCATTATACAACTATGTAAGTGTTGAGGGAAATAGAGTTGTATATGGTTCTCTTATATACAGGGGAAATCTATCGGGCAAATTACATAGAGTGAACAGAAAGAAAAGAGAATCCATAAAAATCAAAAGATAACAAATATCTCAACACTTCCCCTCAAGCTGGAGCATAGATATCAAGTTCAACTTGAAACATTATCTCTGGAAAGGTCTTCTAGATAGAGCCTTGGTGAGCACATCAACTGTCTCTTTACCTGAGTTAACATGAGAGGTAGAAACGAGGCCCTTTTGAAATGTCTTGAGTGTAGTGATAGTCTACCTCGATATGCTTGAAGGTTGGGTTATTGGCCATAAAAAGTGCAGTCTGGATATCGCATTGGAGGTGCATGGGAAGATGCACCTTAATAGCTAGGTCAGTCAAAATGGATCAACCTACATCATCTATGTACTCCATTGTGCCATGGTTGTGTATTCTGATTCTGCACTAGATCTAGCATCCGCTTTCTGCTTCTTGCTCTTCCATGACACCAAGGAGCTCCCTATTAACACAACAAAGCCAGATGTAGAGTTCTTGTCCTTGGGGCATCCTGCATAATCAGCATCTTTCATCTTTGCAAGCTGTAAGGGCAAGGGATGTGCCTCTGCTAAATAAGAAACTAGTGCTAGGTGAGGTCTTCAGATACCTCATAATCATATGGATTGCATCCATATGTGTCTGTCCAGAATGCTCCATGAACTGATTCACTTTGCTCACTGTAAAGGATATATCTGGCATGATGACGGTCACATATAGGAGCTTCTCAATGAGTTGCATGTACCTCCTCTTGTCTACCTCCTCAGTATCATCATCATATAGCTTGATGCTCGGGTCCGTAGGAGTAGTGACTGACATGCAATCTGCCATGCCCGTCTTAGAGAGAAGGTTCGTAACATACTTCCTCTGGGTCATCACAAGATCTCGTTGGTTCTTGGCAAACTCCAGGCCAAGGAAGTAACGTAGACAACCAAGATCCTTGGTTACAAACTGCTGAAGAAAGAAAGCCTTAGTTGTTTGAATGTTTTGCACATTATCCCTTGTAATGATGATATCATCTACATAGACCAGTATAGCAATTGTACCTCTCTGAGATCTCCGAACAGACAATGAATGATCTGTAGTTGATCTCACGAACCCCTTCTGCTCTATGACGTTCGAGAGCTTCTTAAACCATGCTCTTGGACTCGGCTAAGACAATATATAGTCTTATGAAGTCTGCGCACCATTTGACACTCCGCAGCAGCGAATCCATGTGGCTGCTGCATGCATGCTGCATCTTGTAGGTCACCATAGAGAACATATTCATCAGAACGAGGTGATACAGAGGCCAGTCCCATGTGATTGTAACAAAGAGAATGATCCATAGTGTAGGATGCCAAGCTACTGGAGAAAAAGTATCCTGATAGTCCACCCCATAGGTTTGGGTGAACCCACAAGCTACAAGCCTTGCCTTGTAGCGATATATGCTGCCATCTGCTCGGTGCTTCACAGTGAACACCCACTTGCATCCCACAATGGACACACCTATAGGAGCTGTAACAATGCTCCACGTGCCACATGACTATTAAGCGGTTGTCTCATCTTCCATGGTTAGACGTGATTGGCTCACCTTGAGAGCCTCCTGATATGTGTGTGGGATTTGAGTGGCAGATAATCTCACAACAAACTTCCTAAAATCTGGGGAAAGTCGTGCTAAAGACACATGACCATCGAGGGGGTATCGCATAGAGGAACATTTGCCTTCCCGTAAGGCAATAGGACACGCAGATCATTTTCCACGGTGGTCCTTTTCATCTTGTATATCTTCATGCTCATTTGTACATGTCCGTGTTCATCACTCACACCACTAATGCCATCAGTTGAAACCGAATTTTCAGAATTTACCTGATGCGTGTTACGCGTGCTGGATGTTGGGGAAGGTATTGGAGCACGGAGGACATGCTTAGGAATATGTTTAGGTGGAGGTGGAAGAACAACCTCATCCTCAGCCTTAGAGGGACTTAATCTGTCACATGTAGGAGAATAGTTACAATAGTATATGGACTCAAAGAAGGTAACAACAACACTGACATAGAACTTTCCTTGTACATGATCAAAACACCTATAACTGTTTTTGATATGAGAGCACCCAACAAACATACATTTGACAGTTCTATGTGCGAGCTTGTCACAATCGGGATGTAAAAGGTGGATAAATGCCACAAAGGTAAAAACCTGTGGCATAAGAGAGAAAATGTCATTCTTAGGAAAATTAAGGGATAATGGTGCCTTTTCATCCATAATGTAGAGGGCATTCGATTGATTAGGTAACATGCTCTCATCACAACATCACCCCAGATGGAATGAGGAGCTCGCCTCCATATGAGAAGAGTCCTTGTGATATCCAGAAAGTGATGATGTTTGCGTTCATGAACATCGTTCTGTTGAGAAGTATAAAGACACGAAGTCTGATAGATAATGCCGCATGAGCTAAAACATTGAGACAATCGTGTAGTACAGAACTCCAGAGCATTATCAGAATGAATGTATTTAATAGAAGTAGAGAAAAGATTCACGTTTCAATCACAAAATTCCGAATCAAAGTTCTAGCGTCAAGACTTATTCTTTAACAAAAATACTCATGACAGTCTGGAAAAATCATCTACAAAACCAGATAATACATATACCCCTTATGATCAAGAACACGACTCAGACCCCACAAATCAAGATGAAACAACTCAAAAAGACTGATGACTACGACCTTGATGACTTGGAAAGCTACACCGGTGATGCTTTCCAAGTTGACTTGGTTCACACTGAAAATTGGACTTGGTAGAGATGCCAAGGATGAGGCGACATATCTTCTGTAGCGGAAGATGATGCCAAGTGTATAGAGAAATCGATTCTAAATTAATTGACTAGTATAATCGTCTATATTGGTGTGAAGAGTTAAATATAATGCGGAGATGGGTGATAATCATATGCATGAGGTTCTAAGTACATCCCTGATATAATAAAGTACAAAAACTCTTGGATTATTTTTTGATCTTCTTTTCTTGGTTTTTGCTCCTTTATCAAATTTTCATCTTTTCAAGAGTTCCTTCTTGAGTAGCTTATTCATTAGTAGCATCTTCATGATGATGCTTACATGCTCATATTCAAGTCTATTTTGCTTGATTATATTGTTGGCTTGATCTTTAATGTTGTGTTTTTTGTCCTTATTTTCATAGCTTGTTTCAAACATCTAAAACACACGATAAAACAAAACAAAACCTTTTTGCTATCATTAAAATTATGCGTGCATGTCCCAACCATTTCTGCTACCTCAAGATCGGTGAAGCTATAGTCACGGTTCAGTTTTTTTAGCAGATCATGGTCGGCGGATGTAGCTCTTGGAGAATCGGCAACACTTGCACTGAATTCCGAAGAGTTGACAGACAATGTGGGGATATCTAGATGATCAATGCCAGTTGGAGGTCCTCCACTCTCAGAGAATGGCCTGGAGGCCTGGAGATAATAGCGAGAATCTCGATAGCGGTGCCCTGGTGAATAGTTACCATACTGGAGAGGTGGTGGAATACTGTTGAACTTGAGATGTACCAGAGGGGTTTCTCATGGAGCGTTACTGTGTTGGAGAGGCTGCTGGAGGGGTGATGGAGTGTTGTCGTGATGTATAGCCGGCAAGACCATGATGGAAAGGCAACACTGCCGTGGATATGTGGGGGCTGTTGTAGGAAGAGCAAGAGAAGGGCTAATGGTGGAGCTGACGAAGGATTTCAATTGATGGGATTTCGAATGTTGACATAGCATCTCTACTCTCTACTCTGCCATTACTTGGGAAGACTCATAATCCCGATATTGGACATAATCCTAGGAGCGTCTTCTATAGATAGAGACTTCGGTGAAAGGAAAATTTTGCATAAAATGATATAACATTGAACATGGGAAATATATATGAGAGGATATTTTTAACACTAAGTGCTTCATGAGGTTGTTCGTGGGTGGCAATGATTTCTTCAGTGAGTTCATGGTAGGGATTCTGACTTAGAGTGGTGTGTCAAGTAGCTGTTGATAATTTTCTACTCATGAAAGGCATCACAACCAAGGATTGTATTTTTTTTGAAAGAAAGATAGGGTAGCCCCGGATGGGACCCAATACATATCCACTAAAATAAATCACAAGGATTATACTTGGCATGACGACCTTTCGGAGGAGAAATTTGGTGATGGGGGTTTCTCTTTTTCTGGCTGGATAACTGTCAGGGTCCTATTCTCTGAGGACTCCTGCAGCATCTGGAAAGTCGAGTCCTTAAGTCATGCATCTTTTATTAGCAATGGAGGAGTGTGTAAGGTTGCTGTCAATAATTTTGTATTCAATAAATGCATCGTAAGGAGTATACTTTTTTGAAAGAAATAGAGATGTAGCCCTGAGTTGGGACCCACCACAAATCTACTAAAGTAAATCACAAGGACTATACTTGGCATGATGACCTTTCGGAGGAGTTCGGGCTAAAAACTCTTCCCGGGGGAAGGGGGTGTCCACAGAGAAGGGCTCAAACGATATGGGCGAAATGTGGAGGATTTAGCCCAAATTAATCCCATGAAATTGGTGATATATTGTCGACATGGTGACATATTGCCGATATGTCGGTGATATATCGTCGATAGGGGAGAAAAAGATAAATGCCTTCTATCGATCTCAACAACTCGGCGAAACTAAAATTTTGGCGAAAGTCCATTGAAATAAGTAAATTTACTTATTCCATAGAGCATATACGAGGAAGAGATACAGATTTATGTCCAGAAGAACTTTGAAGATACATGAGACAATACTTCATTTCCCAAAAGAATACCTATCAACAGGAGATCTTACCCGGAAAAATTTGGCTTTTTAATAAGTTACTTTCTTATGCTAGACTGCCACGTCAACAAGATTGTTGTGAAGAACCATGGTCCATGGTCTCTTCCAAAAATCTTTAAATAAGCCCTTATCCCCAGCTTTTGGGAGAGATAGATACTCACATAATTATCATTCCCTAGCAATTCTCATACATTTTGAGGGAAAGATATCAATAATTTGAGCTTAGGGAGAGTGGGGTTACAATTGTATATGCCAAACTTGTAAGATTTTAGCATATTATGATCAATAAAATGTTCGCTTATGCTACCATGCTTGATGTGTACGTTGGGAATGATGATCTTTGTTATCAAGTGCCATATTTAAGATATGCGATGGTTTTTTTTATAATTCTTTGTGAGGTATGCTTAGATTTATTATGATAGGATTTATTATATTGCTATGATTAGTCACAATTTACACATACTTGAAGAATAATGCTTAAAATCAAAAGATTTCCTTGTATCAATAGCTAGAAATGCTCTTAATTTCATTACCTTTTGTTTTTGTTTACAGATCGAAAAAAATACGGTCAATTAATGATAATATTGTTTAATATAATTGGCATAATTGATATTTGATCGTTGATCATTCTTATGTAGAACATGTCCATTCCGTTTCTTGTTATTGAGGATATCGAGAGTTGACATTTATGGTTTACTAGCCTGTGCCGTACTAAATTCTTTTATGTATTTTTTAAGACCATTGGTCTGCAATGGTCATCCCTTTAGATTTTCAAAAAAAAAATCCACCCATTCCTTAAAGACATCATAGCAAGTTGAAGAGATTACTCTAAACGATTTTTGGGATATACCACAGGTCTTTCGATTGTCCATTACATAGAGGTGGGGATGCTCCCTTTGTTAATTTTGCTCCATATTATCAAGATGATGTGGTCTTTTCTTATTTGTTTTGACTTTTGATGCCAACCTTGCTGTTCCCCAATCTATTTTGGATCTCTTTGACTCATTAGTGCTCTACATCATAATTTATTATTTTTTGAATTTTGCTGGAATGGTTGTAGAAAATTTGGGTAGAGTTTTTAGTCACTTATTTGAGGGCCTATTATTTTCATTCAGATGCCATCCCGTGCATATTTTTTTTGCTTCTTTCTCTATAGCCTCAATTATGCCATTAATCGGCTTTGTTACTGTATAGAGATCATCAATATCATTCTCTTCGCCTTACCTTCAGAGAATTCTATCCACCTGAGTATTTGCACCAGATGTTCTCTTGACCATATGTAATTATTGGAGTATATTTTGTTGTACGAACATTAGCTCATAGTATGGGGGTGTGGTTGTAATTGTTTCAGTAATCCTAGGTTCTCCTCTTCTATATAAGGGAGAGTTATAGAGAAAACTAAGTTCCATTTTTACCTAATTCATCCATTCTAAGATTAATAATTGTTTCCTGCATTTTCATCTATGCGAGTTTATTTTTATTTGCTTATAAACCAACAATTAGAGTTGTTGGGTGCATGCTAAATGCAAACATGTCATTTGTCATCATTCAACCAAAACCTGATTCTATTGCTTATCAGAAAATTTGATGTTTTTTTGGTTATCTTAGCAATATATAATTGATTTGGTTGATGTTGATTTTATATTTTATTTAGGTGTAAAATTTTGATTTTATAAAAGAATACTCTATTACAAATACAAGTGAATGATATGGTAAAGTAAGCCATCTCTTACGCCTTTCATTCTTTTGTTTTTATTTTGCCATCTCCTCCGATAAAATTTAGTGCTTCTTTATGTGTAATTGGAAGCCTTTCTCCATACTGAGTCTGGAAACCATCTCATGTTAAAATATTTCAAGTCTGGAGCTCGTTTCCTAAATCAAATCAATGCACCTTATTCATTGACGGGTTTGAATTTATTTTTATACATTTGAATAATAGGCTTATCGTAGATTCATAGGATCCTGATGTCATTATAAGACTGATATCTTTGAAAAAAATAAAGACTTGTGAATGATATTTTAAGCTGATGTTAAGTAGTTATAGGGTTTTGATGTGTAAGACTTTCAGTTAATATTCATCTATGCAATTTGTTAGCAACAGTCAGTTTGATTATGCAATTTGTTGGTAAGAGGTGGTCTGATACTGCAATTCTTTCTATTATTTGAAAAGTTTTCCATGTTATATCTGTCTTGTATGTTAGCATGTTTCTGAGAAAACCGGTCTATTTGTAGATTTTCGAAATTGTAAAGCTCGCGGATGAGCTTCTACCTCCCTTGCCTCAAGGAACCATCTCCCTTCCTATTAGTTTCCATTCCTTTGTGAAAGGCTCATCTGTGAAGCGATCTCCAATGAACACTCTCACTAAACAAGAAGATGCTGATGCTGCTCATGACATTTCAGCGCGCGAGAAACTACTGCTTGAACAACCAGAACTTCTACAGCAGTTTGGGGTGGACTTACTTCCTGTTTTGATACAGGTCCGTGGATTCTAATCATGCAACCACTTTCTTTATTACTTTATTTTTTCCATTTTTGGTCTTCATGAATTCTTTACTTTTGATAAATTAGATGTATGGATCAAGTGTAAATGCTCCGGTTCGTCATAAGTGCTTGTCAGTTATTGCCAAGCTGATGTTTTTCAGTACAGCTGACATGATCCAGGCGCTACTTAGTGCCACCAACATCTCCAGGTACTATAAGGTTGCACATTATTTCTCTAAACATGCAACCAATATCATATATCATTTAATTTTGTTCGCATTTGTATGTTTTAGTTTCTTGGCAGGGATATTAGCTTGGAAAGATCCACAAGTATTGATACCTGCTTTGCAGATATCTGAGATTTTAATGGAGAAGCTTCCTGGAACTTTCTCTAAGGTTTTTGTCAGAGAAGGAGTTATTCATGCAGTTGATGCACTAATCATTTCTGAGTCCGTAGGATCTATAACTGTTCCACCAGTTTCAGGTGAAAAGGATAATGATATTTCTGCAACATCTCGTTCTCGCCGTTATCGACGACGCAGTAACTCCTTGAATACTGATACTGCTAATATAGAAGAGCACAAAAGTCCTGGTCAGGGAACTACTGGATCACCTCCTGGTTCTGCAGAAGTCCCAAGTGCAAATTCCAGTCTCAGGAGAGCTGTTAGCACATGCGCAAGGGCATTTAAAGATAAATTTTTTCCAACGGAGCCTGGTGGAACAGAAATTGGTGTAACGGATGATCTAATCCATTTAAAAAATCTATGCGCAAAGCTGAACAGTAGCATCGAAGGCACTAAATCAAAAACCAAAGGTAAGTCAAAATCTTCTGGGGGTAATTCCTTTGAGACTTCAGTGGAGATTGAGGAGCAATTGATTGAAATCATAACCGAGATTATGGCTGAATTAAGTAGGGGTGATAGTGTATCAACGTTTGAGTTTATTGGTAGCGGAGTTGTCTTGTCTTTGCTGAATTATTTCTCCTGTGGAACTTTCGGGAAGGAGAAAATATCAGAGATCAATTTGCCAAAGCTTCGGCAGCAAGCTCTTAAACGATTCAAGTCCTTTATAGATCTTTCCATTCCTATGAATCCTATAGAAGCAGGTGTTCCACCGATGGTTCTGCTAGTGCAGAAACTTCAAAATGCTCTAACATCTTTGGAGCACTTTCCGGTTGTTCTCAGTCATGCATCTCGGCCACCTGGTGGAAGCTCAAGATTTTCTTCTGGATTAAGCATCCTCTCTCAGCCTTTTAAGCTACGTTTATGTCGAGCCCACAGCGACAAATCACTCCGTGATTACTCTTCTAATATTGTTCTCATTGACCCCCTGGCTAGCCTGGCTGCTGTTGAAGAGTTCCTCTGGCCTAGAGTCCAGCATTCTGAGTCTACCCAAAAGTCTTCAGCTGGAAATGCAGAAAACGGAGCTACAGCAGCTGGCACGGGTGTTTCACCTCATACATCTCTGTCTGCCTCTGGTGGGCGTCGACAGGCATCAAGGTCTAGATCGACACTTGAAATTGGGGGCACAGGACGTATGGACCTCAGTGAAGGTGATTCTGCCGCATCCAAAGGAAAGGGGAAGGCTATATTGAAACCAACTTCGGAGGAGAGTAAAGGTCCCCAGACGAGAAGTGCTGCTCGACGAAGAGCAGCTTCAGATAAAGATTCACACATGAAATCTGAACATGGAAACACTAGCTCAGAGGTAGCCATTGGAATATTTTCTGATTATTAAATACTTTCTGGTTGCTTAGCTAATTTTAGCTTTTGCTGAAGTCTGGATGTTTTCCTGTTTTCTCGAAATTTCACGACTATGTCGGGATGGTTTATCCTACTATCTTTTAATTCAACGGAGATTAGTGTTGCATGCATTCTATTTTTTTCTTCGTAGACATGCGGATCATTAAAAAAAGATCCATTTTCTCACCACTACTTTGGCACATCCTGCCATGTTCGTTTTGTAGTTTAATAAATTTTTAGTTTTTATTATAATTTTAGGTCACGTGTTTTGAGAGCAGCAACATTGTATGTATGTGGCTAAGGCATTGGTGGAGAGTGGCTAGATTTAATCACAGGGGTGATCAGATTCAGAAACTTCAGTTTTTGAAGGTGCTGTCACCTTTGCAGCACGTTCAATGTAAATTTTCATGTGATAACTCTGGTGATATTTATTTCCATTAGAAAATTGTGGGACTTTGGCATCACTTCAAGTTTTTCTTAAGATATATAGTATTTTTCAGTTTTGACACCCTTCAAACTTTTGAGGCGCTGACATTTTTCATGCTAATGCCATGTGGATAAGTGCAGCGGAACTTATAGACAACACTCTGTTCTTTGTCATGCTAATGGTCACCACTCCTTTTTGTCATGCTAGCTAGTTTCATCTTTTGTCCTGTCAAATTTAGCTCCATCAACATTATAATATAGCTGCTTGACTTTGGTGATTTTGGGAGGCATTATGAACAATGATGAGCTGGTTGATTCTGATGTATCCTCCTTATCAATGTACTCTTTAGATATCTTTTATTTTACATTTTCTTCTTTTTTTGGCAATTAAAGTATGCAATATGCTACAAGTTCAGAGTCACCTGTGAAGATTTTCATATTTTTGCTCATTCTCTTTCTTTTTTCCTGTCCCTTTTTGTTTGTTAAAATACATTTAGGATGAGGACTTGGACATTTCTCCTGCTGAAATTGATGATGCGTTGGTAATTGAAGAGGAAGATGTCTCCGAAGATGAAGATGAGGACCAAGATGAGGTATATTACCATTTTTTTATTTCTTGCATTAAACATTTTGGATATTCAGTTGAAAATGATAGTCTGGCGCCTGGCAGACCTAGAGCTGAATATATTTTGATTGGACTGAGATTGGTCTGTCATATGGATGAATTTTGTGGAAAATAGATTTGGGCATGCCTTTTTTCAAGTAAGTCATGATGTTTAGGTTGTTGTGATGAGTGCTTAAGTTTGGTGCTCAATTATAGGTATTAAGAGATGAATCTCTTCCTCTCTGCCAACCTGAGAAGGTGCATGATGTAAAATTGGGGGACCCATGTGAAGATGGAGGTGTTGCTTCTTCAACTGTCGATGGCCGAGCTCAACCTTCTTCTGGCTTTAGTACTAAAGCTGTTCACACAAGAGGCACAGAATCTACGGAGATCAGGAGTGGAGGTTCCTTTGGATCCAGAGGTGCTATGTCGTTTGCTGCTGCTGCCATGGCTGGGCTTACTTCAGTCAGTGGTAGGGGCTTTAGGAGTGGTAGAGACCGTCGTGGCTTTCCACAGGGCTATAGTCTCAATGATCCTCCAAGGTTGATTTTTTCTTCTGGTGGAAAACCTCTCAACCGAAACTTAACCATATACCAAGCCATCCAGCGCCAACTTGTGCTCGACGAGGATGAGGATGATAAGTACAACAGTGACTTTCTGCCCAATGATGGCAGTAGGTTATGGAGTGACATATTTACCATCACATACCGAAAAGCTGATAGCCAAAGTGATCAGAGTTTACTTGGTGGTTCAACTTCATCTCATGGGTCGAAATCCAGTAGATCTGCTCTATCTTTGAGTTCAGGCAATGATGCGCAATGGAAACAGACATCCCTCTTGGACAGCATTTTGCAGGGTGAACTTCCCTGTGATTTAGAAAAATCTAATTGCACCTACAACATCCTAGCTTTGATGCGTGTATTGGAGTGTTTGAATCAACTTGCTCCTCGCCTAAGGTACCAGTCTGTCTCTGATGATTTTGTGGAAGGAAGAGTTTCTAAACTCGAGGTTCCTAGTACTTCTGGTTCAGTGGTCCCTTATCAAGAATTTGCTAATAGCAAATTGACTCCTAAATTAACACGGCAAATGCAGGATGCTCTTGCATTATGCAGTGGTAGTCTACCCTCATGGTGCCATCAGTTGACCAAAGCATGCCCATTTCTTTTCCCATTTGAAACTCGGAGGCAATTTTTCTACTCCACTGCATTCGGGCTATCTCGTGCTCTTCATCGTTTACAGCAACAACAGGCCGCAGATAGCCAAAGTTCAGCAAATGAAAGGGAGGTCCGTTTGGGCAGATTGCAAAGGCAAAAAGTTCGTGTTTCTAGGAATCGTATTTTGGATTCAGCCACGAAAGTTATGGAGATGTATTCTAGTCAAAAGGCCGTCCTTGAGGTAGAGTATTTTGGTGAAGTTGGCACAGGTTTAGGTCCAACTCTTGAGTTCTACACTCTCCTTAGCCATGAGTTGCAAAAGGCCCGCCTTCTGATGTGGAGGTCTAGTTCTGCAGGAGAAAAATCAGAAGTAGAAATGGATATTGACAGTTTAAGTCATGTTAGTCAGAATGAAGATGTCTCCGAGTCCAAGAAAATTGCTAAGGTCCCTGGTACTGATAATTTCATACAGGCTCCTCTTGGCTTATTTCCTCGCCCATGGCCACCCAATACTGATTCCTATGAAGGTAGTAAATTCTCCAAAGCTATTGAATATTTTCGACTGACTGGACAGGTAATGGCCAAAGCTCTTCAAGATGGCCGGCTTTTAGATCTGCCCTTATCCGTAGCATTTTATAAGATCGTGGTTGGCCAAGTAAGTGCACCATATGGCTTATCTTATGAAAAATTTAATTGCACTAAGCAAGTTTTGATTGTAGTTACCAGGATCTTGATTTCAACGATATTGCCTACATTCATTTAGCTAGTTTTGACTGTATTATTTCTTACAACACAGGAACTTGATTTGTATGATATTCTTTCTTTTGATGCTGAATTTGGGAAGACTCTACTAGAGATGCAAGTGTTAGTCAACCGAAAAAAATATTTAGAAGTGAATAGTGGGAACAAACTGCAAGAGATTTCAGAATTACGTTTTCGTGGTAGCTCAATTGAGGACTTATATCTGGATTTTACACTTCCTGGTTACCCTGATTATATTCTCAAAGAAGGGGAGGAGAATTCTCTGGTAGGTTCTTGTATGCAATCAACTGTAAGCATATTTCGGTTATGTTCAGATACATTGTAGTGTCACAATGACATTTCTATATTTCAGGTCGGTATTGACAATTTGGAAGATTACATTTCCTTGGTTGTTGATGCCACTGTAAAATCTGGGATTTCTCGGCAAATGGAGGCATTCAGGGCAGGTTTCAACCAGGTAAATTGATGTTTTCTGAGTTTTAAAGAAGCCTGCGCAATGATGGCATATGCTCTTGCATCTTGACATGGATTTATATTGACAGGTTATAAACGATGCGTGTGAGGCCTGTGGATATACATGATGTTTTATAGGAACACCCATGCTGATGTTTACTTTTACTTTTAGTACATCATTTAGATTTTAGAAGATTATAGGTTGAGTTAGGCTGTATCCATCGTACTGCTATCGTTGCTCAACATTTTGGGTAATCAATGCATGTTCCTAATCAACGGTAAAATCACGAATAACATCTCAAATCTGCAAAAAGTTACAATTAGGATCCCTGTATTTTTCAATATGGTGCATGCAATGACTATTGATGATTTGGAAGAAGTTCCTTTGCTGATAGTTGAGGAAGTATGATCCCTCCCTCGCTCTTATATTTCCTTGTCAGTGATTGGTAAAAGAGTTTGCAATGAAGATAATAATGAATGGAAGGAGAATTGTGGGGGGAGAGGATGATCTTGAATGGTGGGACGGATGATAGCATGAGGTGGCAAGGGAAGGCTTATGTTGAGGACGATTGAATAGAGAAGTTGGGTTAATGAAGAGAGGTGTTGATGTGGCTAGGGTAAGGGTAGTGGCAGAGGATAGTTGTGAGCGGGAAGTAACGTTAAGGTCAATGTCGATGCTATAATTAAACTTTAAAAATGGGGTGCCCTAAGTATGCCATCGAAATGCAATAACCATAACAAAGCTTTTCCCAAGTAGGGTTAGCTATATGGATTCTTTGCCTCCATTGAGATCTATTTTAGGTCATTATAGGGCTTAGATCCAAATCCAAATAACTAAAATCCTTTGAGATAGTCTCCTTCCAACACTTCTTGGGCCTTCCTCGCCTTCTCAGGCTTCTCTTAGTCGGCTCAACATCCCAAGTCCCACATTTTCTGACTTGTGCATCAACCGACTTTCTTTGCAAATGCCCAAACGATCTTCAACGATTTACTTTTATCTTATCCTTTATCTGAGCTACAATAACTTTCCTTCTAATCATTCCGAATCGATATTTTCATGTATTACAACACTTATACTGTTGCATTTTCTTTTCTACTACTGTCATTCTTTGTACATGTCTATGGTTCACATGACAACATTCATATCTGTAGAGATATTTCTATAGTCTATGTACCTTATTGATTATTTTTATTTTCTTGATTCCACCTTATGTAATTTACCCATAGGCCTTTTCTATATAAGAGAGCCTAGGATTCTTTGGAATAACGACGAAGCCTTTTCTCCCAATATGGTATCAGAGCCAAAACCCTAGCCCACCACCTCTTGCCGCCGCCCCCCTCCACCCTCTCTCCTCTCTCACCGACCCTCCTACCGCCGCTGCCCCTCCTCCCGCCGCCAACCCCCTCCCGTCGGGCCTCCCACCCCCTCGTCGCTGCCCCTCCTCTCCACCGTCGGGCCCTCCCCACCGCCACCCCCTCCCGCCGCCGACCCTCTCCCCTCCATGCCATCTGCTCTCTCCCCTCCCCGCCCGCCGTCGTCGCCTCCTATATGGAATGCACCTTTGATGGAAGCAATGGTGAAGGAATCAAGGTGAAGACTGACTATTTTGATATCTTGTGTAAGGACCCCAACGGGGAAGACTGACGGGGAAGACTGACTATTTTGATATCTTGTGTAAGGACCCCAACGGGGAAGACTGACGGGGAAGACTGACTATTTTGATATCTTGTGTAAGGACCCCAACGGGGAAGACTGACGGGGAAGACTGACTATTTTGATATCAACATTGGTTTACATCAAGGATCCCGACGGGGAAGACTGACGGGTAAGGACCCGGCGGGGAAGACTGACTATTTTGATATCAACATTGGTTTACATCAAGGTTCAGCTTTGAGTCCATTTCTTTTTACTTTGATTATGGACGAGTTGACAAGTCACGTTCAGGATGAGTTACCTTGGTGTATGTTATTTGCTGATGATATTGTGCTGATTGACGAGACTAGAGATGGAGTAAATGAGAAGCTTGAGGTTTGGAGACATGCATTGGAGACTAAAGGTTTTCGTATAAGTAGGGTTAAGACGGAATATATGGAATGCACCTTTGATGGAAGCAATGGTGAAGGAATCGAGGTGAAGATTGGTGACGATAACATTGAGAAGAGAGATTCTTTTAGATATCTGGGATCTATTTTGCAACATAATGGGGAAATTGATGGAGATATTACTAATAGAATAAATGCAGGCTGGCTAAAGTGGAGAGGAGCCTCCGCTATTCTCTGTGATAAGAAATTCCTTCAAAAATTAAAGGAAAGTTTTACAAAGCAGCTGTGAGACCTGCTATGCTTTATGGTTCTGAATGTTGGCCTGTGAACCATAGACATGTGCAGAGAATGACTGTAGCAGAAATGAAAATGCTAAGATGGATGTGTGGACATACACGTAAAGATCGGATTCGGAATGATGAAATCAGAAAGAAAGTTGGTGTAGCTCTGATAGAGGATAAGATGCGAGAAAACCGCTTAAGATGGTTTGGTCATTTGCAAAGGTCAACTGATGCACCGGTTAAGAGATGCGAGTGTTGGGATGTTGAGCCGGCTAAGAGAGGGCGAGGACGGCCCAAGAAGCGTTGGAAAGAGACTATACGAAGGGATCTTAGTTTTTTGGATATAAGTCCGAGATTGACCCAAGATAGATCTGAATGGAGGCGAACAATCCATGTAGCCGACCCTACTTAATTGTGGGAAAAGGCTTTGTTGTTGTTGTTGTTGTATCTCCGACTGTTTTATGCTGGCTGTCGACTACCTAACGCAACTCTCCTCATTTACCCGGGCTTGGGACCGGCCATGCCTGAGTTCGCTTAGGTGAAATCGTATGCCATCTTCTGTCTTAGGTTAGAAAATTCCTCTTTCTGTTATCTTTCCTGATAAGGAATTATTCTCACTTACTCCGCGTGTCTTTGGCGCTGTTGCCTTTGTTCGCCAATTTTCGTCGGGGTTGACAAGCTCTTACCTAGGGCTGACAAGTGTGTGTTTGTTGGTTACTCTCAGACTCAGAAGGGTTACCAGTGCTATGACCCTATAAACAGGAAATATTGTGTTAGTGCTGATGTCACATTCTTTAAGTCTGTCATGTATTTCTTCCCTGCAGGTGACAGGTTGGCCTCATCCACATCTGATGATGAGATCTATGTACCACCTCATCCTCTGTGTCTGTCCCTTCCCACTCTAGTTCCTGTTGTCTCACCACCACCATCACAACCATCACCACCACCTCCATATCCACCCATTTCACCCTTATCAAAATTCTATACCCGTCAGTCTGTTCCTGCTCATGGTGCTCGTCAATCATTCAGTATGCCTTAGGTTTGTCCAGATATTATCACTAACGATGGGTCTGATAATGTGCAAGTGCATGGATCATCTTTGCAGGAGAATAGCATACCAACGAGCATTGTTTCTGATGATCTGGATGTACCTATTGCCATACGGAGACAGAAAAATACCTGCGCATCATATCCACTTGCTTCACCTGTTTCCTTCCATCGTCTCACAGGGGACTATCGGAGGTTTGCTGTAGCTCTATCAGCCGTGGAGATACCACGGAATCTTCAGGATGCCTTGAAGATTGGCTGCTGGCGTTCTGCCATGGAGGAGGAAATGGATGTTCTACAGTCGAGGGGTACATGGAGCTTGGTTCAAGCTCCCCCAGGAGCATCTGTTGTCTTGACCGTTACAAGACAAGGCTAGTGGCACGAGGGTTCACTCTGACATACAATGTGGATTATATAGACACATTCTCTCCTGTTGCGCGTCATTTGACTCTGCGTGTCCTCCTGTCAGTTGCTGTGGTACGTGATTGGCCCTTGTTTCAGCTTCATGTTAAGAATGCCTTCTTGTATGGAGATCTGTAGGAAGAAGTCTACATGCAACAACCTCCGGGGTTTGCTGCTGAGGGGGAGAGTCATATGATGTGTAGACTTCAGAAGGCGATATATGGTCTTAAATAAAGCCCACGGGCGTGGTTTCAGAAGCTGTCTGATCTAATTGAAAAGCAAGGGTTCAAAAGATCAAATGCAGATCATTCTTTGTTTGCCCAGAAGACTTCCGGAGGTATGGTTGTCATCCTGGTGTATGTTGTACAGGAGATGATACACAAGGGATAAAGATGGCAAAAGCATTTCTAGGCCATCAGTTTGTTACTTTGCACTCTACGATATTTTCTGACGTTGGAATTTGCCAGGAATGCGCAGGTTCTTGTGATGACCCAAAAGAAAGTATATTATAGATATGCTCGTTGAGACTGGCATGATTGGGTGTCGACCTTCAACTACTCCTATGGATCCTAGCATGAAGTTATATGATGATGATACAGATGAGGTTGACAGGAGAAGATATAGAGAAGTGGTGGGTAAGCTTCTCTATATTACTATCACTAGACCTGATATTGCTTTTGCAGTGAATCGGGTGAGTCAATTCATGGAACTACCTAGACAAGTACATATGGATGCCATATACATGATACTGAGATATCTAAAGTCGTCTCCAGGCACATGATTACTGTTTCTGCATGTGCTGATGCGGACTATGCAGGATGCCCTAAAGATCGGAAGTCTACTTCAGGTTTTGCAATGTTTGTGGGCAGTTCTTTGGTTTCTTGGAAAAGCAAGAAACAAACAGTGGTGTCTAGATCTAGTGCTGAATCTGAATATAGGGCCATGGCACAAGCAAGTACTGAGATGATGTGGGTTCGAGCTGTGTTAGAAGATTTGCATATAGATGTACCTCCACTCATGCAACTACAATGTGATAATCAAGCGACGCTATTCATTGCTAATAATCATGCTTTTTATGAAAGAACAAAGCATACTGAGGGCAGACTGCCACCATGGTTGCAGAAAGCGGTAGTCGGGTACTCGGTCGGCAGGGTCACCGACTAAGGATTAATCAGCAGTCGGGAGAGTAATCGGATTTAGTCGGACATTAGTCGGTTTTGATTTTTTTTAATTATTTTAAATATATAAATCGATTTTTAATACATACACTCTCATATATATACACAAATTTAGCAATTTTAATACATACAAACACAAAGCTAACCATATTCACAAGTTACTAATCAACAAACTCACATGTTACTAATCATTGTAATTAAGAATCACGAAGTTAATTAACAAATCACAAAAGATAAATAAAAAGATTTAATAATTATATAACCTTATAGTTATTGACATATTTTGATAATGTAAAAGAATTCATATACATAACTGTTGTAGTCAAGGATGCTAAATGTTTGTTAGAACGTTGTTAGTTTACACCGTACTTTCATGTGTCCACAAGGATGTTAAGGCAAAAGGAGGTATATTTTTGTATTATTTTAAGTATAAAACCACTTCATATATATTTGAATTTATAGTAATAATGACTAAGTAATAATAACACAAACAATTAAAAGTATATAAAAAAGTATACAAAACAATATACAAACAGTTTAAAACTTCTATGCAAAAGTCGGCCGACTAGGCCGATTACTCGGGCGACTAATCGGGTCGACCCGACTATAGGCCAATTTGGCCTAGTCGAGTCGGATACCCCCCCGACTCGACTAGTCGGGCCGACTAGTCGGCCTAGTCGGCCGACTTTTACAACAGTGACTGCCACTATACTATAGATATGATCCAGAAAGGTTTGATCTCTACTTCTCATGTCAGTTCAGGAGAGCAGATCGCCGACATCTTCACCAAGCCACTGCTCAGAGGGCCATTCCAAAAATGTTTTTCCAAGCTGAGCATAATTGATATCTATGCTTTATCTTGAGGGGGAGTGTAGAGATATTTCTATAGTCCATGTACCTTTTCGGTTATTTTTATTTTATTGTTTCCACCTTATGTAATTCACCCATAGGCCTTCTCTATATAAGAGAGCCTAGGGTTGCGAAGCCTTTTCTCCCAACAATATCCATAGAGCATAGCATGTCTCACGACTGCTTTTTAGTGCTTTCGTTTGATTTTCAAAGGAACTTTCTTATCACATAGAACAATAGAGGCTACACTTTAGCCAACCTGTATTTATTGTGAGTAACATTTCCATTGATTTCGCCATCATGTTGCAAAATGGTTCTCTAGTATCTAAAAGAAACTTTCTTCCGAATGTTATCTTCTCCAATCATCACATCAATTCCTTCATGACTGCTTACATCATGTGTACTCCATATATTTAGTCTTAATCCTTCATTTACGAAATCCTTTAGTCCATAAGGCATATCTTCAAACCTCAAGCTTCTCATTTACTCCATTTGTAGTCTCATCAATCAACACAAATATCATTGGGAACAACATGCACCAAGGTATCTCATTTTGAATGTGACTACTCCCTCTACTACCTTAAAATATCATTCTGAACCTCCTTAGAGACAGGTTTTTTGTACAAAAAATAATAAGCTTTTGACTTGGCTTCACTTACAGCCTTCTTTGCTTCCTTCTTCGCTATTTTTTTAGTTTGTGGTTGTTTTCTCTGTTTAATCCTTGTACACGGCTTTAAAGCAAGCTCTTTTATTTTCACACCAGACCAAGCCTCCTTTTGTCCTGGAACTTCGTCTTTAGACTTGCCTAGCATCTCTTTGGTTAGCCTTTAGATATAAGATGCTACCGTATCCCACATCTCGTTTGCATTTCTGTTACTATCTCAAGATAAGTCTTATAAAACCTTCTTGTTGAACCGTGATTGCTTCAATTGTAGATTCCACCATCTAGTTCTAATGGTCTTGGGAACCATCGTTTCCTTTACCAATCTTTTTATGTGCACATCCATGACTAGCAAGCTAATGAGATGTCAGGCTCTCTCTTGGGGTTATTTTACAATCTTGCAGCAGAACCGATTTCGTCTCCTCATCACAAAGTAATCTATCTATATTTTAGTCGGACCACTCTTATAAGTAATTAAATGCTTCTTGAAGAGAGTATTTGCTATGAAAAAGGTCATAAGTGTTACAAGTTACAACATTCAGAATGACTTATCCCTCTTCATTTTATCCCCGAAGCCATATCCTTCATGAACAGTAGTATACCTTGAAGCATTATTTCTCACATGTCCATTAAAATCACTATTTATGCAAATAATCTCTCTTTGTGGGATTCCTTGCATAGTCTTTTCCATATTATCCCAAATAACTTTTATAATCCTTTACTCTAAACCAATTTGCTGCATATAAACCGAAATGATATTAAGAATTTTTTCTTCAAGTACTGATTTTAACAAAATAATCCGATCTCTAAATCTTGGCATCTCAACCACACCATCTTTCAAATCCTTATGAACAACCATTCTAACACAATTTCCACCCTTCTTTTTATATAAATACCATTTTTTTGAAGCCATTTATATAAATACCATAATTTGAAGCTTGTCTTCTCGATCTCCCTTGCTTTCTCCCCTACCCATTTTGTTTCTTGGAGACAGTATCTGAATCTTCTTTCCGCATAGGTTCTCAAATTTTAGGAGAGTGGGAGAATGAGAAGTAGCCGTAAGGGGGGGTGGCCCGGGTGGGAGTTGGTAACAAGGAGAGAGGTGATACTGGGGAATAGAGGAGTTTCACGAGCATGAAGTGGGAGGACTGCAAACTTAATGGATATATGAGGAAATCAGAATGAAAGTTTAGCACATGGTGTTTCACGTGGACGACTAATGGAGGGATCATTGGTTCCAATTTTTTTATACATGTAATATGTTGCACTTTAAAGGGTATAAAAAGAATCTGATCCCTTGTTGATCCTAACCTATAGTTGATGACCCTTTTTGCTCTGATACTCTTGTCGATATTCTCCTAACTTATATCGTTCCACATCGAGTGATGACTCAGGATATCTCTTTTGAGGGAATAAATCCATGTGGCATGCTCCAACTTTGCTACAACCTCACTTAATGTGGAAAAAGTTTTATTTTGGGTTTTGTAATATTCCAATCTTTCTTCCATCTGTTTCTATAAAGAACCTTAGGCCACTAGCTATTCTCTTTCTAGGAGGAAGGGCTTTTGTGTAGCATGCTACAATTTTGCATCAGCATCACTTAATGTGAGAAAAGGGTTTTATTTTGGTTATGCAATATCGAGACTCGCTTTCTTTCTTCCATATATGTTTCTAGATCAACTTTAGACTGTTAGCTATCCTCACTTTAGGAAGAAGGTGCTTTTGAGAATGTGTGGCAGTGTTCTGATAAATTCTTTATGTACTTCAATTTCCAAGTGTCATTAGTTATCTTACGGATCTAAAATACTCTGAAGGGGAGTCATGGCAAATGTAAAAGTAGTTGCTGCATGATCAGACTGTCTATGAGTTCAACTTATAGAAACAACCTCTTGCAAAAAAAAGCATCGTAAAGGTCTAATATGGTTCTTGAACACTGCATAGAAGAGGTTTATGTACCAGACTGCATTTTGAGAGATTTGGCGTGCCATAAGTCATGAACTTGTGAAGTTTTTGAATTTCTTCACTTTATGCTTACAGAAAATATTGTACTGCTATTTATGGTTCAGGTTTTTGATATCACAACTCTGCAAATATTTTCTCCCGAAGAACTGGATTACTTGCTATGTGGCCGTCGAGAACTGTGGAAGGTATTGTGTCTTTAATAGTCATGGTCTTATCGAACTATTTGGAGATATATTAGCAGTTTTGAGTCTTGACTAATCTATCACTAATGTGCAGGCTGAGACGCTCGTCGATCATATTAAATTTGATCACGGGTATACAGCTAAGAGCCCTGCAATTGTTAATGTAAGCTGTCACTTTGGAAGGTTAATTGTTGATGTTGAGGTTCATCTATGATGCCACATATTTTTTTTCTGGTTTAGTTACTCGAGATCATGGGGGATTTCACAGCAGAACAGCAGCGTGCCTTTTGCCAGTTTGTTACCGGGGCTCCTAGTCTGCCGCCTGGTGGTCTGGCAGCTTTAAATCCAAAATTGACCATTGTGAGGAAGGTAATCTTGCACTGCTTTGCTTTCTATGGTCGCATCATTGGTTAAAAAATTCCAGTTTCGTCTTAAAGCTCACTTGATTCTTTTGATTTTATTGAGCAGCATTCTTCGTCGGCGACGACAAATGCTTCCAACCCAACTGGGACACCAGAATCAGCAGATGATGACTTACCTAGTGTAATGACTTGTGCTAATTATCTCAAGCTTCCTCCGTATTCAACTAAGGTATGCATTGCCTTTATCTCCCTTGGAAAGACTATGATTATCTCGTGCTTATCTTTTTATTCGTATGCAGGAGGTCATGTACAAAAAGCTACTCTATGCTATTAATGAGGGGCAAGGATCTTTCGATTTATCGTGAGTTTGGGAGTTTTGATCTATGTAACCGGTTACTCAACTGGCAACTAGGTTCCAGCTTCAATGGGATAATTGTCATGGCGTTCGTTATAAGCCTCTATCTATCTCGTGGGGGGCTTAAGGTGACTACTTTCTTTAGATTGGTTTTTGTGGTTCATTGCTTTATCTGAACTTATAAAGGTTACTCCAAAGGGGCTTCTAGAACAAGACTTTGATACATAACCCTTCCTTTTACTTCCAGCCATGTAACATGACGAGGCAAGAACGATTGAACCAGCCACAGAAATAAGCCGGTGAGGACAGACGGGGGAGGGTCAGGGGGCGGCCCATGTACATGAGGAAAAGTTGCTGCCATTTTTGTGATAATGTCGTTTTTTTTTCTGGTTTTCTTTTCTTTTCTTCTAGCTCAATCTGCAACAGAGATGTAATATAGATGAGTTATAATTGCTGCCTAATAAATAATTATTCATCAGGACAGTTTGATTTGAGCTCTCATTCAAGAATGCCGCTCTGAAGCATCTGCAGGCCATGGCTGTTCATTGCTGCAGTTTTTCTGCTGTTTTGATTATATTTTTTGCCTTTCTTTGAGGAGTTTCAGGTAAGGTCGGGCCTGCTAGGCTCGGCTCGTCGATGAGTTTGTTGAAGGAAAGTCGCACTGGTATCTCGGGGTAAAGGGGGAACGGGTCTTGACCTCGTGTTCAGTACTCCAACATGATCAAAGTTACCAAAGTTACTACTGCTCACTCTTAAGGTTTACTAAACTAACGTGCTCAATGTCCTTGGGGAGCCCATTAACAAGTCATGGGTAACGTTGTTGTAGTTTATTTTTTATTACGGTTTTAAATCAACGTTGCCTTGTGGTCAAAAGTCACCGCCTGCTGTTGTGCGAGCCTAAGTTTTTTTTTAATTGTGAGAGATATTGCGTGTGATTAATTGTCATCTACTGTGTATTTCTGACAACTTATTCGATTTAATTTTGTCTGATTAAATTCAAAATGGCAAGCAATGCTACTACGTGGAGAAAAATCAAATGCCTTAGTAGTACAGGTTACGAGTTGAGTTGGAGAATATACTTTGGCTTGTTACACGATAACCTACACTTTATTATAGATAAATTTAGAGCTACTTAATCTGAAGATTCAATGAATAGAGGAAATCTTGTCATGTGAAAACTATGGGAAAACTTAATATAGTTACTAACTCACATGAGCTGAATTTGATAAGGGTCTTCAGACACGTAAACCATCATATGAATTTGGAACATAGTATAGGACAAGTATCACTGGAAATCTGATGTGAGTGTTCAGCTTCTTTAACACAAGTACAGTTCGTTTATAATGAGGATGAAAGCGTCATATATATGTGCATATGATGATTGTGATGGTCATGGATTGAGCGGTTGTTGAATGTTCGATTCAAGAGGATGCAAATAACAATTTTTGGAAGCCTTCGCTTGTCTTTCAACATGTTCGTACATCTTCCAGAATGAATGACACCATTAAAATTGTGATAGGCCTCCCTTTATAGTTGAAAATTGAGCAAAAATCTTTCAAGCAAAAGTTGAAAGTTGAGGTCTTTGGAGTTGAGGAAGATGAAGCCAATGCGTAAATGTGAGGAAAAGACTAGGACCCGCTAAGGTGAACTGTAAGAGGAAAAGTTGGAAATACTAACGTGGTTGCTGCTGGTAGGTCAAGATTGAAAGAAAAATGGTACAACCAATTAGAAAAATAAAATTCAATTTTAAACTCGGGCAAAATTAATTTGGATTGCATGTAGGTCAAGATTTAAAGAAAAATGGTGCAACCAGTTAGAAAATTACAATTCAGTTTTAAACTCTGGCAAAATTGATTTGGATTGCATGACCTGTTCGTACCAATTGAACCGAATCACTGGTTCAATCATCTATTTCTTAATAATAAACGTTCTTAATTATTAAAATAAAATGAAAAATCTTTAAAACTATTGATATTCTAGTTCCATATTGACTCTAATATGTTCACCTTTGACTCTTCTCCATTTTCCTCAAGGCAAATCTCCTCCTCTTCCTACGCTTTTATTAAAAAAATTCTAATGATCTGTTACGCAACTGCAAGAACACATGTGTTAAGTACTGAAAATTTCCTCACTCTTCCTCCCTCACGAGCATCACCTCTTCCTTCCTCCTTGTAAATGTTGTCGTCCCCTTTTTCAATAGCAACCAACGATGCATCCACTTCATGAAGAATATGAGAAGCAATAAGTTTGAAATCCTTTTGTCAATTATCGTTTCAACATTTATTTGTAAAATTATTAATTTTAGACATTACATATGTAACTATAACATATTACATTATATTCATGATGTAGCATAACACATATTTATGTGTATGATATGCCAGACAAAGCAGTTCGATCCGGTTGGACCATATGATCAAATCAACAACATAGCGGTTTGCTTTTTTTTTTTTTTAATTTTTATGGACTATTGATGTCATCACTAGTTTGACCAGTTGGTTCCATTGATACGGCCATGAAAATCCAAAACTAATGCCTAAATCAATTTGATGTTTGGTTCATTTTTCAAAACCAACATGCTACAATTGCAGTAAATATGACATTTCAAGGTCAATTGATACAATAATTAAAATCAATGAAATTCTTTAGGTGTCTGACAATAAAGACAAGAAGAAGATCGAATTTACAGTTGGCGTGGAGCATAACTCTGTAGTCACGGATAGTGATGGGTGATGGATTGACTATGATTCATTTCATCCATTTCCATGGTAAAAAAGGGGCTAGTAGACCTTAAAGAGATGAAGAAAAGAAAATAATAATCTTTATGGGGAACAATACCTAGTTGAATGTCAAAGGTGTTGGGACATACAAGCTCGATTTGGGTGATATTATCATCGTATGTTAGAATATATTACACGCTCCAAGAATATGCCAAAATCTTATATTTATTTCAATTCTTATTAAGAATGACTTTAAGAGAACAAATGATCTTTATGGGGAACAATACCTCCTTGGATGTGAAAGGTGTTGGGACATACATGCTTGATATTCATTTAACGTTGTACTTCAGGATATATTATGCACTCCAGGAATTCACCATAATCTTATATCTATTACAATTCTGCTTAAGAATGACCTTAAAGTTCATTTTTATAATAGATGTGTATCTGTTGGGAAGAATAAAAAGGTTCATCTGAACTGTTGTTCCTGAATATGACTTTTTCTGAAGAATCAAATTACTAAGGCAACTATTTTGTCTAAGATTATGAGGAACATTCTTCTCAACAAGAGGTTCATCAAATGAATAAATGATAATAATACCCTTCTCAATAGGAGGCTTGTCAACATGATCAATGGGTTTGATTCATTGAGACATATGGATCAATTATTCTCAATACACACAGAAATAAATAATAATTTTTAACATACTCGATGTTCTCCTATGTCTATCTCTTAAGAAGCAATGCACAACCTTTGAAATGTTCAAGATATACAAGAAATAAATGGAGACAAAAAATGAGAAAATCAATTAAAAGACTCTCATGACTGATAAAGGTGGAGAATATACCTCATAGGAGTTTGATACATATTGCATCCAAGTAGACTTTTGTAGGCAAACTATGAAGACTTATACACCATAACAAAGTTGTGTAGTTGAAAAAGGAATATGGCACTGATGAATGCCGTAAAGTGCATGTTGTTACACTCGAGTCTCCTAAAAAACTTCGATGCAGAACCGATGTTGATCTCAAACTGCATACATAAAGAACTTCCATAAAGTCTGTAGATTCAAAGGCACATGAAATTCCGAATGGTAGAAACCGAATTAGGCCATCTCTGGAAATGAGGATGCGTCGCATGTCTTCAACTGAGATAGCTTAGGGATAATCTTGACTTCAAGACATTAAAGCACAAATTTATAGGCTACAATGAAGACTACAAAAGATATAGGTCCTTCCATGAGTCTAAAGGTTTAACCAAAAGTCTTGATGCAACATTCCTTAAAAAACATGAAAGAAAAGAAGTATGAAATAGAGGTTCTATATCCATAATTTTATAGCAAGACAATGGATGCGACTTAGAGATAAGACATGAATGAGTGCGTGATATTGATCATCTATAAGTAGAGAATGAACCTACGGATAATGATGATCCTTTAGAGGAAGTGAGAGTTCCTACACATCTTACGAGTATAATTAGCAACGAGTGGCCCCTAATACGACCAATATGGATGAAATATTATCATTTTTATAGATACAAGGCATCATGTTTAAACGTATATTAGAATATGTTGGATTATACATATCATATGCATATCCTTTGACGAAGCAATGCCTTCAATTAAATCAGAATCACAAAAGACTGCCATGATGGATGACTTGGATTCAGTTTTGCAACATGGTGTATGAGAGCTATGTAATTTGAGAGAAGGTGTGAAAATGGGTTCATGAAAAAAGTACCAAGTAGATAGTACTATTGATTAATACGAAGCAAGAATAGTTGCCAAACGTTATACTTAGAAAGCATGATTAGTCTTCTAGGAACTTTTCTCTCCGATTTCTAAGTTTGCATTGATAAATATTATTTAGTCTATAATCACATTATAGATTTAGAATTTTTCTAAATGGGCGTGACGACATCCTTCCTTAACGAAGAATTAGTAGAGGAGATATGCATTTGTCAACTTGTTGTATATCAGGTCGAAAGTTAGGAGAAAAGGTTTACAAATAAAATCATTTTATGACTTGAAACAATTTTCATGATAAGGGTATCTCAAAGTCCATGAGAAAATTATCCAATGTGCTTTTGTTGCAAATAAATTAGATACTTGTGTGTATGTCATGAAGTGTAAAAGTATGTTTGCAATAATATCATTCTATATGATTGTCATTCTACTAGCGCGAAATGACATAACAATGCTTTATGAAAAGAAAGAAAATTGAGCAATAAATTTTCATGAAGGACATGAGCAAAGCCATCCTATGTTACGAGTTCAAATAACAAGAAACAAACATTCAAGGACATTGAGTCTTAATCAACAAAAATACTTGCATACTATACTGGCGAGATTCAGAATACAGAACAATACTCCAGCTCCTATACAAGTTGTTATTGAGAAGAGGCTCGATAAGAGTTAATATCATATGACGGGTTAAAAATCTTTAGATATTTCATATGAACATGCGGTGACAAGTCTGATCTATGCAATAATATGCAATTAACCTGACTTGACTTATCCACTAACCTAGTTAATAGATATCGAGAGGCCAAACATGCACATTTAGAAGCTTTAAAAAGGATTCTACGACATTTGAAAGGAAATGTACATCAGAAACTAGTGTAACAAGTTATATCACTTGAGGTAGTAGGATACTTTCGATGAAGATTATAGAGAAAATGTGGATGATAAGAAATCTATATCGGTTTACCTTTAATGTTTTGTGATTCAATCATTTTTTGGGTAGCAAGAATCAAGATGTATATCATAAACACACATGATGCAAAGTACCTTGCATACAACATAGCCATACTCATGATGTCTAGATTAACAACTTTCTAAACAACTTAGACATTGAATACATATAAAGGAAAGAATAATGAGATCCAATGTCACTATATAAAGATAAAGTGACAAAACAAAAAACTACAGTGACCTACGACCTACAAATGTTAGCTGATTCTCTACTAATGTTGGTTTAATGGGACTCGGGAATGCAAGAGTTAAGGAGAAGATATTCATAACAATGACCCTCATCGAATACATCTTCAAGAATGTACTACATTAATAATGGAGTGCAAAAGTCTTGACTACTTAGATCAAGTGGGAGATGTATATCGGTTCTAAATCAAAATTGATCTCATGGTCAAAAGACACTAACATCCATCATGCAAGGCTGGTAATTGCATGAGGTCTGGTCTTAAGGGAGACGACATCTTACTAGGCTTGTGGGGCGAGGGTCGACTATGCGATGGGTGGTGCACATCCGATACATAAATCTCCTTCTAGATTAGGAATAACACCTCGTCAAAAGAAGTACCTCCCTTTTGAGAGCCCTCTCCCGACCTAATCTCTTCTCCTCTCTTGATCTGAAACACAGTCTCCCTTCATTTTTCCATCATATCTTTGAAGTATTTATATTAGGAGTCAATATGTTTTTCTTTAAATCTAATAGTCATCTTGTTCTTAAAATCACTGCTTCTCGAATCTCGATTATGACAACATATTTTATTTGAAACTTCAACTGTTCAAGTTCTAAGCTTTTGCGGGAACATGATCCACATTCTATTGTTAGAAATGCAATTAGATTTTTAAGTTTGATTGTATACACAATCGTGTCTTCCACTTAAGCAATGCTTGCATTGACCATATTTGAAGAGATAACCTTTGTAGATCTCTTACATACAATTCTTCAAAATCTGTATTTGACCCACCATTTCTTTAAGTAGTGTTTGATGAAGTTAATTTTAGTAAAATTTTGTGTCTTCCACTTAAGCAATGCTTGCATTGACCATATTTGAAGAGATAACCTTTGTAGATCTCTTACATACAATTCTTCAAAATCTGTATTTGACCCACCATTTCTTTAAGTAGTGTTTGATGAAGTTAATTTTAGTAAAATTAATTTTATAGTTATTTGATTTATGAATTTGAAATTCAAATGAATTGAATCTGAATCCGCAAGATTTGTTCACTTATATTTTAAATATTACACATAAACAAATGCTCATCCACCCACGCATGCATAAATACATATAGAAGTATACATATACATATGTGCATGTTTCTTTTTATGTTCATGCATGTATATAGACACACAAAAACTTGCATGCATACATGTATGTATATATGTATGTATCTATATGTGTGTTTGCAAAGAGAAGTATACATATATACATGTATGTATATATGTATGTATCTATATGTTAATTTTATAGTTAATGCTTTAATCATTCAACTGTACCTCAAGATTAAACAACACTTCAAACTATCCTCCTCTATCATATAGTCTAATATGCCCTCAAGTCCAACTACTCTTAATGTAGGCCTCTTTGCCCTCATCATTCTTTAATTTAAATGGGACAATCCTTTCCTCCTCTCTAGATGCATAATGTGAAAATTTCTTTCCTTCTCTTCAAGTGGACAATAACATTCTCCTAAAAAAAGGAAGTGCCCTTCATGTACATGTATGTTTCTTTTAAAATGAGAGGTATTCGTTGTTTATGTGATAATGTTCATTACTTCATCACTTTCATAACATCCATATTGGCCCCTTATTTCATTTCAACACCCTTCCTACTCAAATGTGACAATTTCTTCATGTTCCACCATTTTTTTCTCATTTGACAATGTGAGTTTCTCTTTTTCCTTGAAGGTAATCATTGATGTTGCAATCTGAAGCGAGAAAGTCTCATATCTATAGTTTACTTTACATTTGGGGATTCATATAAAATGAAGTAGATTTCCTCATTATTTTTTAATACTTTTTGAGATGCAAATTCTTATAGTTGCTGATTTATAATCTACAACTCTTACTTGCATCTTATTTTTTGAGGTTTTTTTAATATTTATTTTGAAGCATTATGATTTAATTGGAAAACTTGTGCGAATATAGTAAAATAAGTTCGCTTAATTATATACAAATGTAGGTTAATCAATGTACGAGGAAAGATATGTTTAACTCATTAAAATGTTTACATTTGTTCATGATTCATGTACTAATTATGTTATTTATGAATTGCATATTTTACACTAATTAGATTTCTACTTCTAAGTTTCTTTCTCTGGTTATAGTCGTTTAAGAATGTAATCATTTGGAACATTGTCTGTGATGAACAAGCTCTCCTCTTGCCTATGCCAATTTATTGTAGATTTGTCCCCTTTGTTTTGCTTTGAGAGCATGTAATAGATTTACATACATAAGCATGATGTCTATTTTCTATATGATTAATGAGAATGCAACTAGTCTTTCATTTCATATGATCATGCTATTCTCATAATATTATATGCATGAGATATGTTTGCTGATCACGGGAGCCAAAAGGGGAGAGGCATCTCACAATATTGTTAAATATTTATCCAACTGATTATCCCAAATACTGGTTCACCATGTGAACATCTCCTATTCCAACATTTGTCAATAAATACCACAATGTCTTGTGCATCAGTAGGTCATGTTAAGTACATATGTATGATAAATCATCAATTCATCAAGTTAAGGCACCTAATTGTTGATATTAGCTCTTGTACAAGCCTCTAATTAGCACATACCTCACCAACAATATTAAGATGAGATAATTAGGATTATTTAGGGTTCATTCGAGTTAACTTAGAACTTTTACATCTTATTTACTTTTGAAAAATATTAAAAAGTACAAAGCACTCAAAAGACACATTGTAAAAGTTATCACTCGCCTGACCCTTAATGTAATTTGAGTGATCCTATTTTAATCGACCGGTCACTCAGATCATCGGACTATTTTAGTGGTGTATTTTCAGCTTTGGATTTTAGGAAGTGCAATTATTGTCTGATTTAAATTAATTGATTAATTCATGTGAGTGATTTAATTTCAATCATCTGATTTTATGGATAAAAACACATAAAATCATCTTCCATCCTAATAATGTAATACTCACTACCTTGACTCTCTCAATTCATTCTCGACCTTTCTTGAAGTTCTCAATCTCTAAGTTCCATTCACATCATTCTCAATTATATATCTTCAACCTCTCATTGGCCCCTAAATAGTGATATCTTCTCTATAAAATCGATACGCGAGCCACCGCTTCTTCAGTTTGTGGCTCGCATATTTAGTTAGTGACATGAGCCCCAACCCACTCATTACGTTATAACAAAATCATCTCCTAGTTACTCTTAAAACAATGTATCAAATTCCTTTCCTCATCTTTTTTATGATCTCTGGTCTAAAGTACAAGGCATATCTAGTTACCACATACTAGAAGATGTAGCGGAGTCTGTTGTGAGACATGAGCACTTGTGCTTTCCACACTGAAACACAATTCAATTTATGGACCATTCATATACAAACTCAACCTAATTTTCTACTACCTTTCTTACTTTCATTCCCTTATTTATATCACTTAATTCATTAATTTATTTAACTTTTGATTTTTTAATCTTATCTACAAATATTCACCCTTTTTTTCACCTTGACATAGATGTGGATAATTAAACATGATCGCGACAAAATAAGCTAACACAAATAAAAATACACAACTAAATTTTAGTCATCTAACATCCTCATCGATTGATTGATACTATTTATAGTTTATTGCAATTTCTAGACTAGTTAAGAGAATGCTTTATCCAACTGATTGATCGGCCATGCCAGTTGACTGAAGCTTCCTTCCAAATGACTAATCTATCTTAAGCAGGAAAAGAGGCCTTGATTACTTAATTGATCATATTAACCGGTTGGCTAACTAGAGAAGAAAGAGATTCAACGAGAACTATTGCTGATGGCTCCCAAATAGCCGCAGGAGTGGCGGGAAAAGTGCAAAAGATAGTAATTAGTAGGAATCGACATTACGAGAATATATAGAGCCAGTCAGAAGCTGTCTCTGTCTAGGGCAATTCAAAAATAAATTATATAAAGCAAAAAAATTTATCAAACACGAGGGAATCATTTGTTATTGTTCACCCCTTTTATTCACTTTATTTGTGTTTCGTTATTTCTCTTCCTATAAAAGTTTATACTCTTGATACAACACCATTGTTTGAACATTTTTAGCAATATGAATATCCATTTGCATATTCCTAACTATTTTTCATAACTACACGTTAGCCATTTACTTAATTTCTTTATCATTTTGTGTGAATTCTATTTTAGAAATATAAAAAACCATAACTTCCTGATAATAGTAGAACTAATTACACTAAGATTGGGCCCGATTAAATTACAATAAAAGTTGAGCTAAAAATATTTATTCAATCTAGTCACATATTTAAAAAAAAGACATATGACTTATTTTTTGGAAAGCATTAGAGCCCTCAAGTTTAACCCTTTTACATCTGGTAGTTTTTAGATCAATATTTATTTGATAATAAAATTTTTAATCCCACAATAATAGGTTCATTATATTATAATAAGATAGGTAGAAATGTGATTTCAGTGTCTTGTAAAATTGTTGAAGATGCTTCCATTCTTGATTGGAAATGGAAAGGCATTCCATAGATTTTATTGTAAGATTATTGGCAAAGTTTGTCGGATTTAATTTCATCTAGGTAATTGTCACATGGTCAAAATCCCACTACCGATTTTGACATGTGGTGCGTTAGCTAACCTATAGCCAACCAGCCTTCCTGAGTAGAACGATCACGGACGCGCTCCAACTCTTCTCGTACTCCTACTTGCTCACGTACCGACGCTCCAACACAAGCACGAGCACGAACTCTGGATTGTTCAAGAACACTCTCAAGAACTTGCTCAAGAATACTCAAGAACACAATCACACAAGGACGGACACAAAGCTTCTTCCTATTAGAAGGGGAGACTTGCTTTGGACTGGGTTGTGACACTCTACATTTGTGTGTACACTATGTGTTTACAAATGAGCCACCACCCCTCCTTATATACAAGACTCAAGGCAACCAAAGAGACATTCATTATTACGTCTACAATAATGATACATAAAGATACAAGAGACCCTTTAAGTTCTTTGGCAACCTTTCACGTTCCATAACAACTATTCGTCTTCTTGTTCTTCGACTCTCTTGTTGTCCTTCGTCTTCTCGCACGGTTGATGCTACATCAACCGCCTAGTCATCAACACACTCATGCTCCAATGTTTGTTGATTCACCTTTTCCGTAATTCACTGAATGTCACCGAACATTCGATCTTGTGCCAAAGGGAACCATCAGCCATCAGACCCTCGTGCGCCAAACCCTTCCTTAGTGTTCTGTGTGCTAACAGGAAGTCCTCCAGAACTTCGCTATTGTGGACTCCAGACCACTCTTGTATGTGTACTACCAAGCATGCTCGTACTCAGCACCTGCAGCGCTCCATGCGTCCTTGGATCGCCACACATTAGTACCGATACCGTGCGCCTTCGTGCATACACCTATGTGATCATACCGCATTGCTCCTCAATGCATACTGCTTAACTGCATACTACCCTTCTGCGCTCGCATACGTACCCGCTACGTGCATCTACTGTCATGTCCTGAATTGCTGTCTGTACTCAGTGTACTCGCACTGCTACAAGCTCCACGACACTCGGCTACCGAGCTAGTGTACCATGTGAAACTTCTCCATTGTCACATACGTTTGAGTCTCCAGACTCTCGTGGATAACCTCCAAAATACCCACTTTTAGACTCATCATGACGTCAAGCTCCATCGATCATTCTTGTGCATCCGTTATCATGTCTGCACGATCATTCTCGATCACGGAATTTGAGGGTCTGACAATAATAATATACCAAATGGTCAAGTTCGCATACTTTATATCAGTGAAGACATAATATACCATGCCATAACTTGTAAAGTTTTCAAAGCCAATCGGGGACCAATATTTATGACAAATATCTAGTGAAGACTTCGTTTAAGGCCGGAGTATAATGATGAATACCAAAACATCTTATTAACCACAAATGAATGACTAAAATGAGAAGATGATACAAACATTTGAGGACTGACTAAATATATAGTATATTAGAGTGGAATGGATGTTGGATAAACCCCTTGTATAGTTTTCTTATATCATTAAATTTCGTTCGTGTATAGGTAAGGTGTTTTATTGAAAAACGTAATGTGTAATTTTATAGTTTAGTTAATTATTTGTTTTGAATATCAGTGTAACACAAAATCAAGTCATAATTTTAATTACTTATAAATTATTTTTTACGTAATTCTGATTGGAGGAGGAGAAAGATGACCAGAATCTAGCGATCCGGATTCATTGCTCTCATGCTCTCATAATTTTGTGCTCTCACAAGATCAATCCTCTCTCTATATATAGAGATCCTTGTCTTCTTAATTCTTTGGAATTTGATAGATGATTTCAATGGCGTTGCACTCTTGAACTTATGTTCTTCAATATTTTATTACAACTTTGTGATTTTGGCTTTGAATTGCATTGACTCTGTGCTCTGAACTTCCAATTCTTATGTTCTTGGTATCTTTTTCCTTCTTTTCTAATAGCAAATTATATTTGTATGCTAACTATATGAATCATGTATGCATTACTATCAGTAAAGTGTGCTTTTTGTCACTAAAATGCTTGAATGATCACGACTCATCAATATCTGCACATGAAATTACTCTAGCTATGATGGATTGTGTCAACAAAAAAACTTAGTTATTAGTTAAGAACTTTGGTTCTTTGCTAAAGTTCTTCGGCTATCCTACTTTCTCGTAGATTTTGCGTGACCATCGAGCTGTCATAAGTCAAAGTTTTTATTGGCAAAATTACAAAATCTATCACTAAAAGAAAAATAAGTTGTGGTCACGGGATGTAGCTACGGAAACTTGTGGCAACGATAATTCTGTGGCCACTATTTTCTCGTAGCTACAATTCCGTGACCAAAGTCTATATACAAGAGCTGTGGCCACGACAAGTTCTGCGGTCACTTGTAGTGGCCACGACATATTCGTAGTTAGAGAACTCTCGCGACGAGACTTGTAACTACGACTACTGGCCACGACGTATTATGGCCAGAACCCAATTCTATGACCACAAGCCCTACATCCGTAGGCATAGTTCTGTAGCCACAACTTATTTTCCTTGTAGTGTATGTTGCAATCGGTATTGCAAACTATTTTTTTGAGATATTTATATATTTACAACATCGTTAGTATATCTTATGACAGCCAAAAAATATTCCATCATCACAAGTTAGATAATATGCCACCATAACATTGTTTATTTTGTAGTTGATAGATCAAATTCGTTGGAAATGTCACATTGTCCCAATAAGATAATTTTTTATCAAATACTGAGCTAATTTTTATCAAATACCGAGCATAAAGATTAATCGATTTTTTTGTCAAGAAGTCTTATTTTTTACCATTGGAAAACGAGAAGTCGATACAAAAATTAGTTGACCGAAAGCAAAATTATTCAGCTAAATTAAAATTAGTTGAGTGAACCAAAGTTGAAACCTAATCTAAGAGACTAGATGCATAATACATGATATCTTGAGGTTCTTACATTACTCTTATATAAAAACAAGGGTAAATTATAATTTGGGTCCTCAACTATGGGTCCGATCCCAGAATGGGTCCCGAACTTTAAACTGTAACGATTCGGGTCCCATGACCATTTAGGAAATGGAAATTTTGGTTTTCATGACCAATATGCCCTTGTTGGGAAGGAAATGGGGGTTGGGTTCCAACTTTTAAATAAGGACATACTCGTAATTAGCCTCAAAAAGTTCCTTACATTAATGGCCCTGGGACCCGAATCGTTACAATTTAAAGATCGGGACCCATTCTGGGATCGGACCCATAGATGGGGACCCAAATTGTAATTTACCCTAAAAACAAAGATTAAAAAACTCAAAACATAAAACTAAACTCAGATCTTCTCACACAGAGTGCTCTGCCTTGGTTTTCTCTAGCCTCCTTAGTTTGCTGATCATGGATCTTCTTCTTAAGCTGGAGATCCATTCTTAAGCTTGAGCTTCATCTTCTTCCTTAGCGCTTTCTTCCCTTTGGATTTTAATCACCTTGTTCTAGCTACAATTTAATAAAGATCTTATTATCATCATTAAAATATGCATTTTATGCAAAACTCAACAGTGTATACATGTACCATCTCATTGCATACAATTATTATCCAATATGGTCTACATTTATTATCCAATATGGTCTGAGGCTTAAGCACAGATCCTCTGTAGTACTGTAGAGGCCGTCTGTAAAAAGATGAGTGGCTCACACGAAATCTGAGTATTTTTAGCCCTTATCGTGTGAGCCGCTTGATCTTAATCGAGCGGCTCGGGCCACCTACCTCTTTACAGTCAGCCTCTGCAGTACCGAAGAGATCCGTGCTCCTGGGTCTTGGTGCACACGAACTTGCATGTACCCGGGCTCACATATTCCTTTATATGATTGGATGCTTTCTCAATATGTGCATTTTTTTTTCCAAAAAATTCATTTTATTAGTTATTGTATGCACACCTTAATTAATTTTGTGAGAAACATCTGTATCTTTAATTTATATAGTTTTTTTTACAAATTTTTTATTTTTATCTAGCTTATAAATAATTGGCGGGGCTTTATTGAAATAACGAGTTTGGGATAACAAATTTGATTTATCGGGTGAAGTTTTAAAGAGGTACGCTTAATTATTCTCAAATGTCAGTTATTTAATTGATTGACGTTATCAGATTTATTTCGTTTTTTTCCCAATCCGTTATCGAAAGGAATTGAGATGCGAAATATCCCCTCTTATAAAAAGAAAGAAAATCTTACGCCATTCTGCGAGTCAGATAAGAAGAACATAAGAAAAAGATAATAATAGCCAGGGAAGTGATCATGGCGTCCAAATACAAGCTCTTGCTTAGTTCCCTTCTCTTCCTCCAATTGGTTCTCCCAGGTAATTAATCTCTCTATTTCTTGCCGTAATTATAAGATGAAATATCCAAAATTTTCTCCATAAGTTTTATATTATATAATTTATATTACGCTAATATCCTCATCATATGTTACGATAGTTAGTTTTACATATATACGACCAAAACTATAATTCTGTAGTTCGATATTCGATATGGATATACATGTACAGATGTTTACGAATATTAAAATGGTATTTATATATGTATTTATTTTTAAAATAGATCCGGATACAAATATCAAATTTTGTACAAAAGGAATACGACGACGGATCAGATTCATATATGGGAAAAAAAAAGCTACACTGGGGAGTGAAGCCAACTAGTTACACCCAGCTATTTTTCACATTGATTTTTGATTTTTTTGAAGGAAACTTATGGGGGATTTACTTAATTTATTTTGTGGAATATTTATTTCAAATTTCATGCAAAACAAACATTATATTCTTACAAAAACACAAAATCAATGAAAAAAATGGCCGGGTGCAGCTAGTTAGCTACACCCCCGGGTGCAGCTTCCCCAGCCCATATGTATGTATGTATGTATGTATGTATGTATGTATGTATGTATATCTCCATATCTGTTTGCTTCCCTACTTGTATGTGTTATCTTATCATGTGTTGTTTCTCCTTATGAATCGCATTGCGTATCGATCGCCACAGGCAAGGCCCAGTGCGATCCTAGCGGCGCCAAGGATATCGTCATCGTGCAAGCGCCAACGGGCAAGACTGTCCACGGTGTGCCGGAATACAAGGTTACGATAACCAACACATGCATGTGTGGATATGTAGACATCCTGATCCGGTGCACCGGATTTACGACCGTCGAACCAATCAATCCGGATGTGTTCGAGCCGGTTGGCGACGGCACCTGCAAGCTCAACTATGGGAACAGCTTAGGGCCGGGGTACAAGGTGAAGTTCAAGTATGCTGCAGCAAAGAAGACGCACCTGTCTGTGGCAAGTGCGACCGTAGCTTGCTCTTAATCAAAGAAATATCGATATCGGCACCATATCGATATAGCATCGATACGATATTTCGACGATATATATGAATGATATATCGTCCACGTGATACATTTTTGTGAAGGAAGAATCAGAAAAGAAGTATATATCACCATATCGATATCGACATGATGTCATATCGTTACCAATATATCACGATATAGCTATGATATATCGTGATATTTCGTAACTTACTCTTAATTACCATATAAATATAATATATACGATTTTATGTGCTATGGAGTCAAAGGAGTTATGTAAATCCATGCAATACATTTATAATAAAAATGGTGTGGTGTGCTCTTTACTGTGATTTGGGGTAAATCCATGCAAAGAAATAGGTTTTTTTTACGTGTGTGCCCTTCCGAGATTCTACAATTGAAGTTATGCCCTTACCTTTCTTCCAATAATATTCGTGCCATTATGTTCTTACAAAATTTACAAAATTAATGCTCAGCTCTTCCCTTAGGCACAAATGTAGAGATGAAAATGAATCGAATACGGATTGGATATGACTATTTTCATATACATATTCGCTTCATCTATATTGAATATGAATACAGACATTGATATGAGTCAAATATGAATTTATGAAATCATATTCCATACAAATTCAGATCGAATATTCATCGAATACGAATCGGAATCGAATAAAGAGTTATTATGAATCGAATAAATACCCACTTTTAAAAGATACCATTACAATACATCCACAATAATAAAAATATTTAAACAATCACTAAAAGTTGTAGTTGCAAACGGGTTGCTCTATAGATATAGTCGTCAACTGGTTGAAGCCTACTTGAGGTTTCTCATGTTATGATTTCTATATATGAAGTTGTTGATGTAAAGAAACATAATGGTTATCGTAGATCAAAGGGATCCATGACTTGGATTTAATTTAGTTGTTTACGAAACACAATGTTATATATGCACGGATGTGTATATGTATATGTGTATATTATTTTGTATTTGAATATTTAGATCTTAATCTGAATCTTTTTGTTGTTACCATATTCATATCTATATTCGGATATTTTTTACAACTGGTATCCATATTCAATTGTTATTCGGATATATATATATATATATCCTTATTCGTTATATTTTCGAATATGGTAAGTGGATGTTCGGATATATGTATATCCATTTTCATTCCTACACAAGTATAATGACATAAGGGTAGAGCTGTTAATCTTGTAAGAATATAAAGTCACACATGTAATTGCATAATATCGGACGGGTATTGTGTAAAAAACCCAAGAAAAAAAATATGTTCTACTCATGAATCAACATCAATTTCCCCTTTTCATAATTACGCCGATGACAATGTTGATTATGTTTGAATGGTTCCGGCCATGACCTTAAGTGGTCAACAACCGTACCCCGACCGTTTCGTGGCTGACGGTTACAGGATGACCGTGCGGGCGCGGAAAAATGGGGGCGGACGGCTCGAGGGGCTCGCACCCTATAAATAGCCTCCCAAGGGAGGAGAAGATATCATCCAAGAAAAGCCTCGAGTTCGGAAGCCCCCCTCCCATCCCTCTCTATATTCCGTCCTCTCTCTCATTCTCTCTCCAAGATAAAGGTGGTCGTCGACGTACCTCACCATCTAAGAGATTAGGTCGGTGGTGGTCGTGTGAGCACATAGGTGGGCGTTATCAGCTACACAGAGAGGAGGTTCTGGAAGAGATGAGGTCCCTGGAGGAAGAGGGAGGGGAGGGGAGAATAATAAAAAAGCAAAAAAAAAAAACAGCAGTTGGATTTGTACCTGATTTGCATACTCCTTACCCTCACGCACACATTATAGACACACACATATATATTATATATATGGTTAAAATGTGGCTACCTAATGGGGGAACTAACTTAGCACCCTCCATTCTTTTTTTTTTGTATTTTTTGTGGTATTCTTTAAAAATACATGGGGGTTTTAATCACTAAATGATAATATTTTGTAGTTCAAATTTCAACTTAATTGAATATTTCTACCCCTCCATCAAAACCATCAAATTTTAACGGTCTTATACATGTTGAAATCGATCACATCCAGATGAACATCTTAGCAATGTCTGTTTTACATATATTTTAAACGACAAAATACTGTCTCTGATATCAAAATCCCCCACTGTTAAAAAAATCGTAAAAAAAACACTGAGCCAAATTAGCCCCCCTTTGGGGGCATGCACATTTTACCCTATACAAATATGTGTAAGATGGGGCTACCCCAAGGGGGAGCCAACTTGACTACCCTCATCTTTATTTTTTTAAATTTATTAAGATATTTTCTAAAATACCCAAAGGGGATTCAGATCACTATATGATACTATATTGCCATTCAAGTTTTGTACAAAATATGCATCGTAACCCATCCATCAAGACTGTCGAATTTTAACGGACTTAGAATTATTGAAATTGACCTCTAGATGGACACAGTATGGATGTTTGCTTTACACAAAATCTGAATGATAATATGTTATCATCCAATGGACTAAATCCCAACAAGTTTTCAGAAAATACCTTACGAAATGAAAAAAAAATGAGTGTGGGTAGCTAAGTTGTCACCCCCTGGGCAGCCCCTCTAAACCTATATATGTATGTATGTGTCTATATATATGATATTTATCCAATGGACGCTGTATCCTTTAGAGTTTGGATGAACACCCAATTGCATTTTTCCATCCACAAGATTCAATCTCAAAAATAAAAACCGATTTTCGTAATGGAAATAAAATAAAATCAGAAATTAAAATATTTTTAAAAATAAATTTACATTTCTAAAAAGTGGAAGGCATATGTATACAATTGCCAAAATCTATCGTATTGTTTCAATGCAAGGCGATTGTTTCGTTCTAACACAAGGCAAAAGGTATGTTATTCGTTTTGATATTTTAGTTGTTTATTTCTATCAAAATTTTCTCGTTTTAACGATTTTTTTGTCTCTATCAGCAATCTTCGATTTGGGATCAAAAAGAGAGAGAGACACAATGATGATGAATGATTTGAGATTTGATTTGGATCATGAGAAGATCATTTCAGAAGGATATGCTGGAATAAAGTTTTTTAAATTCAATTGTAGTTTCGAGAATTTATTCGTGGAGTTTTATTGAAATACGAGAAAGTGGTATTCATATCATCAAATTTTCTTCGTTTTGATACATGATCTTTAGTCTTAATTGATTTTTTATCAAAGATATTTTTATTACATATAATAAAAAACTACAATTTTATTGTATTTGTAAGTTTACTGATTTTAATCAGTGTGATACCTATTACAGTTACGATACTAAGAATTCATTTTATATCACTATAGTTTATTCAAGTATTACTAACAAGGAACCTCTTATTCAAGTATTTTGCAACTCTATTTAGTTGTATTGCTTAGTTACTAATGTATTTACTTATAAGAGATTTTATGTTACGTATTATTGCTAGCACAATTGTTACTCATCATTGTTATTTTTTAAGATATATTGAGTTACTGATGTATATACATTATTTACTGATAAGACATTTTTATTTCACTATTGCATATACAATTGTTACTTATCTTACACTTATTTTGAAATTAAGTTTCTCATTTTTTTACTTTATATTCAAGTGTTTCACAAGATCCAGGTTTTGTTACTACTTCCTCGTTAATTCTTACAACTCACAGCTAATGGTTTACTAATTCATATTTTATTTTAGGTATACCAAATATCCGAATACTTCTTATGTTTCATGGATGAAAATATGAAATAATGGACATTGATGTTCGTTAGTCCCTGACTGAAGAGGCAAGGAGAATATCTTTGACAATATTATTAAGAACTTATCACTTTATAACTAATACAAGAGGTAATTACTAAATAAAACACATCAGATAAATAATTGATGTGTAATTATAATTTCAGTAACAATTGCAATGAGACAGTAATATTGGTATGGATATTCAGTAATCGTTCATATAAACATTAGTAATTTACATACTCAATTATAAAGTAATAATTCGAAAGTACTAAGTAGCTATAATTTCAGTAACCAATCACATTGAGTTCAGTAATATGGATATCAATATTCCGTACATGTTCGTATAAACATTAGTAATTTACCTACTCAATTATCTATTAATTATTCAAAAGTATACATTTTCTAATTTAGACATGGAATGCTCTTCTCATAAATAAACTGCATGCCAACAACAATGATTTTTTTTTGCAAAATTGCATTGCGAATTACAAATTAAAGCATATTGATATATGTGGTAATGGTGCGATATGTAGCAGGATAACAGAATTTTCTACAAATAAGGAGCATCATATATAGTTATTTTCATGCCAACTAGACTTCCTAAAATGAGGGATCCACTTAATTAATATTTTTTTAATAAAATCCATTTCATCGTCCATGATATATTTAATTAAACAATATACAATATGTGTGAAGTTTCCTTTAAGATTGATGCTAAAAACAATACGTGTTTTGAAATAAATGATTGCATTTTATAAAGATGATGATCTTTTACAAAGTCGCCTTACAAATTGCAAACTAAACACATTACTGGACATGGAAAGGATGCAAATTTAAAACGGTTGAGCGTAAACAGAATGCAAATTTTTGTGTTTTCCATATTGAACAAATAATCCATATTTCACATTTGATGGCTTTATTTTACATCTACATATGAAGTATTACATCCATTCAATACCATGTCAAAGAATCTATCAAAATGTAGTCTCACAATAAATGAATCCGTCATTTAATTAACATATGTTGCAATTGTAGTTTCTATTTTACATTTATCTCGATCTTTTTATAGTTGTCTGCTATTTTTATACAGTCGGATCCAAAAATGATGACATCCACAAGTTCTGGTTGTCTTGATCTCTACTCTTCTTCCTCTCATTGGAAGTTCATCAAGTGACATAGGTAATGTAAAAATAGAATGAGATATTGTAAACAAAAATGTGAAATGTAGAATGGACGTAGGTAATGTAAAAATACCACATAGAATAGATATCAATGCCTATCTTTAATCGACTGGCTAATATCCCTAAACTCACAATGAAATTATCTTCCAAATTTGAGAGAGAGAGAGAGTCACAACCAAGAGAAGAATCTCTTTTAGCTGCTAAATTTGCATTACGGTATCATATTCTATTCAAAGTCTCATTCTTAAGCAATTCTTTGCTTCATTGTTGAAATCAGAGAATCTAAATTATAAAATCAGAATTTATATTAAACAATATGAAAAACAACTCTTGCCTCCCTATACGAAGGTAAATCTGAGCCCATATATAAGGCAAGAACTGGTAGAGTTTGAACACCAAAGCATATTGTCCTCCTCACCATCTCCCTAATGGATGCTGAATATCTCAAGGAGATCGACAAGGCCCGTAGGGACCTCCGTGCTCTCATCTCCGGCAATGGCTGCGCCCCAATCATGCTCCGCCTCGCGTATAGTTCACACCACTTTAGTTATCCAGCATGATATATAAATGATGAGCATCAGGATTGCACAACTTGGCGTCTGTTAGATAATTACATTCAATATCATGTCTTGGATTTTCAGCAATTTTCATAATTGCAGATGGCATGATGCTGGGACTTTTGATGCCAAGACACGAACCGGCGGACCGAATGGTTCGATCAGGAATCAAGAGGAGCAAAGCCATGCTGCCAATGCCGGTATCAAAATTGCTATTGATTTCTGTGGTGAGCGATTTCCTCTTATTGTTTTCCTTCTATATAATACCCATGATTTTAATTACCTGTTTTAGCTCAGTTAATTCTTGGGAAGGATGTTCTAACTTGATCTCATGTGAAATTCATTGTCTCCTTTCCTCAGAGATCATCAAGTCAAGGCATCCACGAATCACTTACGCAGACCTGTTTCAGGTAAGAAATCAAACAGCATTCTCTGCATTCTCTGCATTTAAATCATATAGCAGATCTAATGCAATAGTAGATTTCTATATGGGTGAGATTTTAATTGATTGATTAGCTCGCGGGGATTGTCGCGGTCGAGGTCACTGGAGGTCCTACGATCGAGTTTGTTCCAGGAAGAAAGGTATGTAATTTACAGAATTTGACAGTAATTTACAGCAAGATATATGTAAAAAGGCCTCTTATTTTGCTGTGATTAGGATTCACTTGCTTCCCCCGAAGAGGGACGTCTTCCTGATGCCAAGAAAGGTATCTTGCTCACGATATATGACAATGACATATAATCTCCTTTTCTCAACTTCACATCTTAAAAAAGCAATTCGTATTATCGATAGTTTTTGTTCATATGGATCAGGTCCTAAGCATCTGAGAGACATATTCTACAGAATGGGCTTGTCAGACAAGGATATCGTCGCATTATCAGGCGGTCACACCCTGGTATTAACTCTAAAAATGGGAATAACTGCAATAATCTGCATTTTGAGATAATGGTAGAGATGATTCATAAGAGTTTCAAAGGGATGATAATTTCATCACACAGGGAAGAGCACATCCTGAAAGATCGGGCTTCAAAGGCCCGTGGACGAAGGAACCGCTGAAATTCGACAATTCATACTTCGTGTAAGATGCAAACATCAGCTCTTATGTTTTTCCTCAAAGATGAGAGTAAGTGGTTGGCATTTTTGTATAGGGAGCTGTTGGAAGGAGATAAACAGGAGCTTTTGAAGCTTCCCACTGACAAGGCCTTATTGGAGGATCCTGTATTTAGGAAGTATGCCCAACTTTACGCCAAGGTATATTTTGTTAGGCTGGTGGGTATGCATAGGCGATACTTATATCATAGGCGATACTTATATCAATTCATTGGTTTCTTTCCTTATGAATGTAGGACGAGGATGCGTTCTTCAAGGATTATGCGGAATCGCATAAGAAGCTCTCTGAACTTGGCTTCGTTCCTCCTGTCTCAAAGTCATGCAACACTCGCGTAGCGCAGAGCACCATTGGCGTCGTCGTAGCCGCTGCTGTGGTGATCCTTAGTTACGTTTACGAAATTCATAAGAAAGTCTAAGTGAAAGAGATCCAACAACAATAAACTATGTTCATCGCGTTTTACTTCCAATCATTTATGTCATCAAAGAATCTGATAGAACTCTGGAGATCAACAAAGAAAAGTTCTTTCTTTTGTCATTAGTAGCAGTCTCAGAACCATTAAAATTATAATAAGATGAATATATAGAATAGCAGAACAGAAATCCCACAATTTATTGCAAATAAATTGGAGCAAAGAATGGCCACAGATCAAAACAACAGCTACGCCCGTGGAGAAAAGGTCATCTCCTAACTACCAACTACAGCTGCACTATTTCTGTATCAGATAATCTGATAAAACTCTGGAGATCAACAAAGAACAGTTCTTTCTTTTGTCACTATTAGCAGTCTCAGAACCAGTAAACTACAATAAGATGAATGTAATAGAACAGCAGAACAGAAATCCCACAATGGTGGGTGTTATAGCAAATAAATTGGAACAACCACAGTTCATAAGAAAGTTTAAGTGAAAGAGATCCACAACAATGTTTAGACATAGGAAACTATGGTAATCGCGTTTATACTTTAGTTATTTACTACTTCCAATCATTCATGTCATCAAAGGATCTGATAGAACTCTGGAGATCAACAAAGAACAGTTCTTTCTTTTGTCATTAGCAGTCTCAGAACCAGTAAAATTATAATAAGATGAATATATAGAATAGCAGAACAGAAATCCCACAATTTATAGCAAATAAATTGGAACAAAGAATGGCCACAGATCAAAACAACAGCTGCACATGTACCGCCTCGAGAGAGGTCGTCGGCCTGTGGAGAAAAAGGTCATCTCCTAGCTACCAACTACAGCTGCACTACTTCTATATCAGATAATCTGATAAAAACTCTGGAGATCAACAAAGAACAGTTCTTTGTTTTGTCATTATTAGCAGTCTCAGAACCAGTAAACTTATAATAAGATGAATATAATAGAACAGCAGAACAGAAATCCCACAATGGTGGGTATTATAAGCAAATAAATTGGAACAAAGAATGGCAACAGATCAAAACAACAGCTACACCGGTGCCGCCTCGAGAGAGATCGTCGGCCCGTGGAGAAAAAGATCATCTCCTAACTACCAACTACAGCTGCACTACTTCTATATCAGATAATCTTTTTAAGATGGGGGCAGTTCAACCTCTTGGATTCCTCAGCGAGTGAGTGATATCCGCAAAGACCCTAAGCCTCTTTCTGTCCACCAATGGACTGCTCCCCTCATTTTTAGCACCACCATCTCCCCTCCCCTCGCTGGCCGCCGCCTCGAGCACTGGAGCCAAAACTGCCGCTACGATCGCATCATCGAATGCCTTGTTATCGGGTAGCAAGTGTTTCCACCGGGCCGCCGGGCTGCTGAGCGTTGTCTCTTCGAATGTAAGGGACCTTCGCCTGTTCTTCTGCTCTGGTTGCTGCTGCGGTTGGTTTGGGATGACCATCCTCTCATCAACACAAGGACGAGATCTCTTCAAATTGCAGAGGGGGTCCAGGACTTGGTTGGTACTGTTCAATCTCGAGTAAAACGGCGGCGCGTCGATTCTCAGGGATTTGGCCAAGATTGACGTCTGCTCTGCCTTCCCATTCGTCCTCCTTATGTTAATGTCTACATTCTCATCTGCAAAAATCTGATCTTGCAGTTTCAAGACGTCCACGCAGGGCTGTGGCTGCCAGACTGCCCACAATTTGGGATCCAGGGCCCAGTCTATGGGGGTGTTTCTATTGCCGTTGATGCCGGAGGAGTTAATCTTTGATTCGATATCACGGAGCATCTCCTGGGCCCTCTCGAATGCCTTGAGGTGCGAATCCACACCTCGCGGTCCGTCGGTCATTGCCGGCCTCACCTTCTTTAGGGTTTCCCTGGCTTCTGGAACTTTTCCTTGCTTCATCAAGCAGATGCCCAGGTTGCACATCTTATTGTTGTCGGGTCCGATCAGCAGCGCCCTTCGGTACGCGGCCTCCGCCTCCGTGTAGTTCTCCTTTTGCATCAACGCCCAACCAAGATTCCCCTGCAACATACATAGAACATCGATAACAACTTCTGGTTGTAGTTCTTGTAAAGATCGCCCACCTGTTAATCGTACGTACCAGAAGCCTTGTAGCTTCCTGCTCCAAAGAAACCTGGAACTTCCTCCCTTGCGAGCGTGCAGTCTTGGTTCTCTTCCCATTGAAAGCCATGCCTTGCTGAATCAGAAGCAGCTTGTGCTTCAAGAGAGCAATTTGGTCATCCAATCTCCCGCACCTCTGGAAGAATCCTTCTTTGTTTAATCAGAAACAAAAAAAGCAGCGGGCGACCGGAGTATTTGGAGGAAGTCAGTTATATTCTATCAAACCTTGTAGAGATCGAGGAGGATGTTGTCGAGAGACTCCTGTGCCTGATCCGAACACCGGCTCCTCAACGATTTGATCGCCTCTATCGCCTCGTCAGCCCGATTCTGCTGCTTCATCACGATGGCCATATCTTTCAGAGCACTGTCTACCCGGTCCCCGGCATTGATCGCGGCCCAGAACAGCGCTATTGCCTTGTCGGGGTCCTTGTCCACGAGCTTATAAACACGAACAACCACAAAAATTCAACAACACGAGATCCAATCATCAAGATTCGTTAGAACTCTGAACAGGGGAGGGCAGTGTCTACCTGGACTCTCTTGGCCTTGACATAAGGCGTGTCCCCGACGGGGACTTTGTGCGCAATATGGAACGGTTCCGAGTGTGTTCTGACGAGAGGCTTCGCGGGAGAACAGGGGGCGGACGCGGAGAGCCTGGAAACTGCGTGGTTGATGCTGCTATTCCATAGATCCTGCATCGTCGTCATCTCTCCTCTTGTATTGTGTTGGAAATGGGGTCTTTCTTGAAATAGCGAAGGTGGAGAGATCTGTGGAATTACAGAGAAGACGTTACCGTTAGGAAGAAGAGATGAGAGGTAAGGAGAGGAGAGGAGAAGACGAGGGCTTCAGCTCATCGGGATGAATGACGTTAATAGGACTCTTGGCTGAAGCAATTCGACCGTTGAGAGAGCCGTTCGATAGAGAGAGAAATATAGCCGTTGCGGCTCCCAAGGGGAACGATGCTTGTGCCCTTGCGCTGAAACACGCCGTCTGATTGCACTGGAATGGGATTTTTACACGAGAGTGGGATTTTTGCACTGCGCAACACATACAACAACGCATCAATGGGATTTTTACAAGACGTTCCCTAAAAAATCTTGTCCAGTCACTCCATAATGTAAAACTCACTTTAAGAAATATCCATATACATGTTTCAAACGATATCATAAGCAAATGATTTTAAACCCGAGGCTATCTAAAAATAAATTTTAGTCTAATTTGTCAAATTTTTGCTCAAATTTTTACTAATCAAGCATTCACAATATAGCCACCGTGACATGATTTTGATCATATTTTAATAATAATAGCTCCACATAACATTTTCCTAATACCCCAAGTCAAAGCTCACAATTGGAAACCCCTCCTCTACATTGGTGTTTTCTTGTCGCTGCGCTTTGCTAGTATTTGTTTCACATCGACTTCTATCAGGGTCAACGTTTTATGTCGACCTTGACTTCTCGATCATGCCACCATAGGATAAAAAACAACATTCTCTAAGATTTTGATAAGCACCACATCGAGGATTTCATGGAGGCATCTAAATCTTCATATCGGGGATAGACATGCAACGAAACTGTTAGCAAACCACAAGACATGGTACACTGAAAGTAAAACAATGTTCTTTCCATAAACATGATCGAAATTGCAATGAGTCCATTGGAAACATGTATGGTTGTGAAATCCCATATTTTTAAAATATGGAGTGTTCTCAATTTTCAAATGGAGAAAATTACCTAACACATAGCAAAGGGCTCGTCGAGACCATTCCAACAGGTTCAAGAACATCGAAATCCGAGTTCATGAGATAAAATTATGTTCATCTTAGTGAGACCAAGTTAGATTCTAGTTTAGACCTGAATTGAAAGTTAGAGCCATAAAACCGAATGTTCATCTTAGTGAGTCCAAGTTAGATTCTAATTTAGACCCAAATCGAGAGTTAGATCCATAAAACCGGATGTGAAACCACATATTTTTAAATGGTGAGTTTTGTCAATTTCCAGGTGATGAAAATAATCTATAAATTGCACAGGACTCATAAGGACCTTTCCAATGAGTACTAGAACATTAAAATTTGAGTTTAGGAGTACAAGTTATGGCTATTTTAGTGAGACTGAGTATGGTTCCATTTTAGACTTGAACCGAGCTCCAAACCAAGATCTGTATCTGGATTTCTGCACTATAAAAAATAACTTTTGACTGCTCCAAAATCCTAAGCATTAGAGCAACCACCTCCCACTCCCTCCTCCTCATCGGATAGCTTACCTAAGTAGCATTGGAGCTACTAGACAGAGACTGTGTCGGATCGATGATCCAAAGTCACCACTGCAAAGAGGAGGTCAAGGTCATCCTTGTGTGCATATGCACGTCAGCAACGACACACCATACATGCCATCTCTCCACGGGTGGAGGTTCCAAGAGGACGAGTTTTTTATTTAATGATGTTCCCCCTTCATCTTGTTGTCGATTTCACACGTTTCAGTCGTCCCTATATACATGCATGTTCTTAAAATTAAAAGATCCATGTTAGATATTGTATTTGTAAAGAGTACTTCTGTATCATATTTTTAAAAAGGGAAGAGGTGATGTAGAACATTTGGGGATGTGCCATGTGATGCATTTACCAAGTGGGTGGACGCATGTTGTCATTATCTTTGTTTGAAGGTTTTTAACACATTCTCTAAGAGGTCTTATGTTACTAATTTAAGGAGCAGAATACCTCATTAGAAATATCTTTCAATAAACTTTCCAATGCAACTAAGAACCACTTAAATGTAGTTGTGTCGCTCTCAATATCAGGTTCGCAAGTTGGGTTAAAAATACAACATAACATAACATACAACAAGTCACTCCAGTAACATAGTAGAACACATAGTAAGTCACCTCACAACAAAATAGAATGCTATGAAAGGTCACCATAGCAAGTCACCCAAAGTAGGTCATTTCATGGTAGGTCACCCTATGAACGTATATAAAACATTATGGTGTTATTAGAATGTTAATATCCTTATATTAACCATAGTAGGCTGCCTCATGGCAGGCCACCCCCAGTAGATCTCTTATGATAGGTGACCTCATGTCAGGTTGCCCAAAGCAGGTCACCTCATAGCATGTCACCAATATTAGGTCACCTATAACAGGTCACCTCTTGACAAGTCACCCATAGTAGGTATCCCATAGCATGTCACCTTATGGTGGGCCGCCCATAGTAAGCCACCCATATTAGGTTGACATAACATACTCCCTCATGGCAGGTCGTCCATAGTAAGTCACTCAAAGCAGCTCACCTTATGATAGGTTGCCCATAACATGGAACTTCTCAGCAGGTCGCTCGTAGCAAATCACTCATAGCAGGTCACCTCGTGGCAAGTCTCCTATAGTAGGTCATCATAGCAGAACGCCTCATGTCTGGTCACAACATAATATTACTATTCTTTTAAGGATGACTTTGATGATGAACGGGAATCTTATCCACATTGTTCAAATCCTTATTTGTCTAATCTCGATATCGACACTTAACTTGTATATTCCCTCCTGCCTTACTCCCACAAGAAGGGTTGTCGAAAAGCTCCTTGATCTTCTGTATATTCTTCCCCGATCCCAATTTTCCCCTTGTACTTTTTCTATACTTAGGCAAAAGCTAAGTATTGGGGGGGATGCCTACTATGTGTATACTCATCATCTCTTCTTTTCTTCGACTACCCCGTATTTTCTCTCTTTTGTACTTAAATTTACCATAGCCTAAGTATAGGGGGTGACGTTGCTAGAACAGACAAAGCAACAAACCCTTGGCTTGACTTTTAGCCCACTCCTTTTTTATTTGCACCCCTTTATACTTAGCATCCACTAAGTATATAGGAGGTGAGCTACACTTGTGTGCATAATATGTATTGCAGTGTAATATACTGTATCATACTTTTAAATATGTACGAGTATTTGGTAATACTGGTATTTGGTAAAATACTTTCTTATAAATATGGGAGGTGAGCTACACAAAGTATAGGGGAGGTGAGCTACACTTATTTAGTACTGGTATTTGGTAAAATACTTGTAAATATGTATAATCCTTGTGAATTATGTATAATTTCATATAAAATATGTACAATTTATAAGAACTAAAAAACTAAAAAACCTTTAAAAATTGAAAATTCATTAAAAACCTTACATTTCATACATTTGCACTTCATTCAGCATAACATGCATATGCACTAGTGGATAGTCGTTGGGTTATGAACCGAGTCATGAGTGGAAATCGAGAGTGGGCTAGACCTTGACCTTAATCTACTTAATTTTCAGAAGAACATCACTGAGAAGTAGGATTTTAGAAGCTTCAGGTTCTATACTTAAATCTCCGAGTTACACATGATAGTGTCCAAACTTTGACTCATAATGTCTAAGATGATTGCCTCATTCTAAGCATGACTCTTGAATAGCGAACTAATCTGGACTCCAGCACCACATACTTAGCTTAGTCTAGCTTCTTCTCTTGTAGCATGGACATCTAAATAACTAGAGTAACGTGTTGAAATAAAGCTTCGAATGAGGAATAATCTGCTAGTACTTAGTTATTCAATCGGCCAATGCAACCGCTTCACTCTTGTACCTCAAAACTACGAAAAATATATTTTGAATAAATGGGTAAAAATTCAAAAGTTAAAAAAATCCCAAAAATAAATACAGAGCAAAATTACCAAAGTCATAATTTCTTGACCACAATGGTTCATTGCCTTAATAGTGAAGACTTGGCTACAATGACCAAGCTCCAAATAGGAGACTTAACTACACTGTCTAAACTCTTCCATCTTTCTCCTTTTTGATACTAATAGTACTTTTATTTAGAAGGAAATACCGGACTCCCTGAGGACGAGTTGCTAGAGAAGGAGATTGCATCTATTTCAGCATTTTGAATGGGAAGATCTAACACCCTTCACACACAAACAATTATTCAATGTTCATGGAGTATGCTTTAGGAAGGGTGGATCTAAGATGACATTTGGGCCAAACCTGTGCATTGACTTGTAGAACTTAGAGAGTGCTGATTTTAAAGTCTGAATTCTCACATGAGTTCCGAATAAATATTAATCCAAATGTCAGATAGAGCTCCATTTTTACCTTTTATTCATGATCTTGGTAAGGAACTGAATCCCATTTCATTACTTCATTCTTTAGTTTCTTGAGGACGAGCAATGTTTAAGTATAGGGGTTGTTGAATATGTGATTCATCACTCTAATTTGCTGAAAATAGAGCTTCATCCAAAGTAATTAAGTGCTTTTAGGTGTTTATAATGAATCATTAGCATTAATTTGTTTAAATTAACACTTTGTATTCACTTGTAAATATTTACCCAATTTCATCATTTTTTAATTAATTCATACTAGCTTGAAATGACATCAAACCACTCCATTTTGTACATACTACTAACCTCATCGCATGAAAAAATGTCTAATTTCACTCTACTCACATTTGAATTAATGTGACCTTGATGGAGAGGATCTCTCAAGAGTCATACGATCTCACAAGGCGAGATCGCAGTCGATGCATTGACTGCTCAAGAGGCCCCAATCAATCAACAGTTAAATCACAATAATAATTAATCAAGGAATAATAAAAATGTGAAGTTAAAATTTATTATACTCTACAATCCTAAAATGTATAACATGTAAGCATGTACAGGTCGAACCACAAAGAGCAAATCATGTAGACTATGATTATTTCAAATCAATGTATATTATGTACATGTGTATCTTTATTCATTATGTGGTTTTTTATATGTACATATTTATTTTTTACATAATTATATATTTTTTAGATTAATACTTATATACACATACGAGGTTTATTTTTTAGATTAATACTTATATACATATATATACGTATAAGTGAAAATGTACGTATAAGGTATTCACACATTTACATAATATAGATTTTGTTTCTTTTTTTTCATATATATATCACTATTAATAATAATATGTATTTTTATATGTTCTGATTTTTATTTTTTTGATTAAGTATATAATATAGGAATATATAAGGTTATATAATATGGGAATATATATACAAACTCAGGGAAGTGGTTGTTGAAGACATGCCACGAGATAGGGCGAGAGGTCATGAAGTGGAGACAGGAGTAGGCGAAGATCTGGTTAAACACGGATGCGGATCAGGAAGAGGAAGCGCCTTAAGACTTCTTTGGTGCCATCCTCAGTGAGCAAACAATTTCATGTAACCAAAGGAACACTAAGATGCGAATATGGTCTAAGAAAAGAACACTGAAAACTAAAAACAAAAGGTATGTACTTATAGATGATATATCAACATATGGAAACGATCGATCACAGATGATTGATCAGGCTCTACTAGATGACTGATCAGGCCTGCGCTACAGAATGTATCTTGATTGCATACCAGTCGTAATAGACATCAAGATTTAATACATCTCATGTAGATCAAGGTGATTAATCATAATATGGACATTGGAGGTTTCCATTCAAATTGTGATCATAAAAGGCAGCCGGTCGATCAAGGATGATCGACCAGATCAAGTGGGTTGATCGATAAGTATTGGTTGATCAGCTCAATTAGGTTAATTGTCAGAAGAAATTGACTAATCAGATTAAGAAGGTTGATCGATCAATAGGGTTTGGAATTAATACACCTACATGATACACATGCATATGTATTTGAGATTTTTTACTTGTGTCTATTACAAAAGTCTCCGTTCTTGTTCTTCACTTTATCCACATATTTCAGCTTGTCTACAACTTTTGTACTTCAAACTTGGAGTGAGCTTGTCATGAAATCTGTATATCTATATGTAATCACAAATTTTGTTATCATCAAAATAATGATACAATTAGTATGCAATCAAGATACTAACATAAGATTCTCTTGAAACCTATTATATGATGTTCAATGGGCAAGAGATTTTTTCTAAAGAAAAAGCATGCAGAGCCATAGAGGTGAGAATCAAAAAACTTATATTCATAGGTTAAATGACATAATTACAAAGACAAAAAATCTCCAGAAGATTTTAGCATGTTCAACAATATTATCAACATAAAATCTCTCTTCTTAGAACAAAACAGTATTCCTTACAAGTTAGATTGCCCACAAGATTGTTGCGGCCTGATTTTTCGCGAAATCTTGTGAGAAAACTAAAGCTTTTATGTTGAACCTTTACCTATTCTTCTAATCAAATTTTGTATTAATCCTATTATTGCAGCTACTATATCTTAATGGTCAACAAAAAGTCATTTTAAACATAGTTTTTAAGTTCCATGAATGTTGGCTTTAGCTGTGACCAAGGTTTTAAAAATCGAACCAACCGGTTGAACCGACTAAACCAAGAATCGGAGGAAAAATGGTCCAACCACTCGGTTTTTATTCTGAAAATAAAAACCGATCAAAATACGGTTGGACCGCTTTAAACCTGGTTGAACCAATTGAACCAAACCATCGATTCAACCATCCATTTTTTGACAAAAATAATTTCTAATAAATTAACAAAGTATAAACTTTTTCAGAAATATTCATAATCTAGTCCCATTCTAACCCATAGTATAGTACCCCTTTACCTCTTCTCCTTCACATGTGCCAATGACTCATTATCGCTTGTCCCTTCGTACCATATGAGCATTATATCTCTCTTCCCACATTGTGCATGATGTTGTCCACTTATAACAATAACAAACGAAGAAGATATTGTCATAGACATACTATGAGAAACAATAAATTAACAATACTTATCGTCAATTAGAGTTTAAATAATTTTAAAATTATTATTTTTTTACAACACATATATGTATATGTGTGTATATATATAAAGGATGGGGAGCTTGCACCAAGGTGTATGTAATTTTACATGCACCAGGACTTATATCTTTCATATTTTTTTATTTTTTTGAAAAATATCACCATGTATATTCATCTATATATCCCTCCAATATGCCGTTCGAATTTCGTCAGAAACAGAGACTCCTATGCCCTCCATCTAGAACAGGTCGATTACAACAATTCTAAGACTGTTAAAATTACCAGTTCTGGATGGAGGTCATAGGAGTCTCTGTTTCTGGTGAAATTCGAATGACATATTGGAGGGATATATAGATGAATATACACGGTGGTATTTTTCAAAAAAAATAAAAAATGTGGAAGATATAAGCCCGGTGCATATAAAATTACATGTACCTTGTGCAAGCTCTCCATCCTCATATATATATATATTATGAAATATGATTATTATGCACTTTCGAGTTTTTTAAGAACATTTATACCCCTGACTTTTAAGCAATTTCACTTGTACTCCTATATTTTCTTAAAAAAATCACAATATCATCCTTATGTTGGTATAAAATAAGAGCACACGTATACTAATAAAAGACAACTACTATTGATTTTGTAAAAAAATATAGGAGACACATGCAATTGTATTAAAAATAGGGGTATAAGTGTTATTGGAAAAAACTTGGAAGGACAAGAGTAAACAAATCATCGAAAGATATGATGTAGCATTTTTCGGATTTATTTGTATAATATACCGGTCTAACTCGATTCGACCATGTTGAACCATACGAACCAAACCAACAATACAACGGTTCGATCTTTTCTGATTTCTTTGAAGTACTGATGTCATCATCGGTTCGACCGGTCGATCCCATTGGTCCGACAATAAAAATCAAAAACCGATACATACCCGATTTAATATCCGATTTGATTTTTTAAACCTTAAGACCATTAAGATAAAATAGCTAGATAATCGGTTTAATATGAAATTTGATAGAATCTAAATGTATAAATTCAATCTATACGGCTTGATTTTCACCAGATCTGGGAAAAGAAAAAAAAGTGGGGACAGTTGTGAGAGGATCTGCACCCCGTGTGGCATTCGTCTTTGACTATTCGGATCCTCTCGGACCACATGAGGACAAGGCCATGTGCTACCGCGATGCGATGTGAATAGTGATGTGCAGTAGATCGATCATCACCATCCCCTCAGGGGAGGAGAAGGGTGCTGCTCTTACCTCTGCCCTTCCAGGGACACCTCAACCCCATGTTCCAGCTGGGAGAGCTCCTCTGCTCGCAGGGTTTTTTCCATAACCATAGTCCACACAGACTTCCACGCCCCCGATCGGACCCAACACCCCAACTTCCGCTTCATGTCCATGGTCATCTCGAGAAACCTGCCGGAAGGAGGTGTTGAGGCTGATACCTTGGCATTCTTGTTGGCCCTCAACGAGGTGATCACAACACCACTCAAGGAGACACTGAGGACGTTGTTGGAGGAGGAGCCCATAGCCTGCATCATCATCGACTCCATCTTCTTCAGTGTTGCGGAGGTTGCGGAAGGGGCGGGGTTGCCCAGAGTGGCCCTCAGCACTGGGAGCGCCGCCTGCTTTCGCGTCTACCAAGCTTTCCTTATGCTCTGGGAGAGAGGATATCTACCCATCAAAGGTTAAGGTCATGATCATCTCTATATTATTATTTGTAACACCCTTCATGATTAATTGGATTGTGCAGATGTGCCAAGTGAGGATCCAGTGGTGGAGCTCCCACCCTTCCGAGTGAAGGACCTTCCAACCATGGCGATGGGCAGCCCCCACGGGACGTATCGTCTTATTACCCGACTCGTGGAGAAGGCCAAGGCAGCCACAACTCTCGTGCTCAACACATTCGAAGAGCTAGAGCCTAGTGACACGGCCAAGATAGCGGAGAACCTCCTCCAAGAGCGGCATCAACCTCCCTTCTTCCCCATAGGTCCCCTTCACAAGCTCTCGCCCGGCACGCGCAACAGCTTGTTCCCGCAGGATCCCACCTGCATCCACTGGCTAGACCGGAGCAGAAGAAGCACCAGGTCGGTTCTTTACGTAAGCTTCGAGAGCACGGCCCGGATGAGCAGGGAGGAGCTCTTGGAGGTTGCATGGGGACTCGCTCGCAGCCGCCAGCCCTTCCTCTGGGTCCTCCGGCTAGGGTCTGTGGAGGGCTCTGAGCAGCTTCCGAAGGAGTTCATCGAGGAGACGAGAGAGAGAGGGGGAGGGTGGTGGATGTTGGAGCAGCGGAAGATTAGTGGTGTATAAGAACCAAATAAGAGGGAGAGAATATGGATCAATGCACAAGGTAGATGTAAAATTAAGAACTTCTTTTTACTAAAACTTGAACTTGCATACAACACTTGAACCTTTACAAGAAGAGGACTTACAATGTTTACAACAAAGGAAGAGGGACTTACAACACTTGGAAGGAGGAGGACACTTGAGAGGCTCTTATGTTGGTAGAGGATTTCTTGTTGTAGTTGTGTCAAATGAGGACCCCTTGGGTGGTATTTATAGGCCCCCAAGAGGGTGGAGATATTTTGGAAGAGAGATCTAAACTCCTCTTCCATGTTTATCCTTTAAGTAGAATTATCTAGATATTTTGGTGGGAGGTGGAGAAATATCTAGATATTTTCTCCACTTCTCACTTTTCTAGAAACTTCTTCCAAGTACATATCTTCATGAAACTTCTCCTTATGTGAGTAGAGGATATAGGCCCACATTTCCTCATATGGTGGAGTATTATAGGCCCATGTGTATAATAGCCCATTAATACTAAATGGGCAAATTACAAATTATATTTTCAACACCCCCTCTTAATTTGTAATTTGCATTATCCTCCTGAAGTATTGGAACTTTTCTGTTGGAAGTGGCTTTGTAAAAATATCTGCAAGTTGATCCTCTGTGTTGATGAACTCCAGCTTGATGTCGCCATTCTCCACTAGCTCGCGTACATAATGATGACGAAGTTCAATATGCTTTGTTCTTCCATGAAAGACTGGATTCTTCGTCATAGCAATAGCTGACATGTTGTCACATAATATAGTCGTTGGAAGAACATTCTCTTCTTGAATATCGTGAAGAAGTCTTCTCAGCCACACAGCTTCACAAGATGCACTTGTAACAGAAATATATTCCGCTTCAGCAGAGGAAAGGACAATGGTCTTTTGCTTCTTAGAACTCCAAGATATTACTTTAGATCCCATGCAAAATAAATAATCTGATGTGCTTTTTCTATCATCTATAGATCCAGCCCAATCAATATCTGAATAACCTTTGAGAGAATTATCTTCTTCTGAAGTATATTTAATCCCAAAATTCTTGATACCTTGAATATAGAGAAGAATCCTTTTTGCGGATGCATAATGAAGTTTGCTTGGCTTGCTCATAAATCTCGATACAACACTAACTGCATATACTATATCCGGTCTTGTATTAGTTAAATATAATAAGGAGCCTACAAGACTCCTATAAAGAGAGCCATCAGCTTCTTGAGCTCCATCATTTGCAGAAAGTTTTGTATTGGCTGGCATAGGACTTGCTTCTGGCTTGCAATTTAACATATGAAATTTCTTGAGAATATCACAAACATATTTTTCTTGAGAGATAAATATTTCACCTTCTTTCTGTTGAACTTGAATACCAAGAAAGTATCTCATAAGACCGAGATCTGTCATTTCATATTCTTTCATCATTGCTTCCTTGAATTTTTCAATCATCTTGAAGGAATTGCTTGTATATATAAGATCATCAACATAAAGACATACGATAAGGAAATTCTGCGTACCTTCTTTCTTCACATAAAGAGATGGCTCATTAGGACTTCTTAGAAATCCATTATCATGAAAATATCCATCAATTTTATTATTCCAAGCTCTTGGTGCTTGCTTTAAGCCATACAAGGCTTTACGGAGATGATAGATCTTTTCTTCATTATCTTTGGAGATATATCCTTGAGGTTGTTCAACATAAACCTCTTCTTCAAATTCTGGTTGTTGCGAATAGCCTTTAGCAAACAATCGAGCTTTATGCTTGTGAATGGAGCCATCTTCATTATATTTGACTTTATAAATCCATTTAAGACCAATGACATCTTTATTCTTAGGACGGTTCACGAGCTCCCAAGTGTGATTTTTATTAATGACTGCAATCTCTTCATTCATTGCTTGAATCCATACTTCTTCTCTAGACGCTTCTTCAAATTTTTGAGGCTCACAAGCAAATAAAGCAATAACAGAAGATGATGCATAAATTTCTTGAAGAGACCGTACCTTTTATTGTGGATGTTCTGAGTCAGAGACATTTGGCCCAACTGGTCTTTGAATTGAAGGAAAAAAATCTTCATCATTTGTATTGTCTTCTTCAGCTGTAGCTTGCTTTTGCAGCACTGAAGAATCATCCCATTTCCATGAAGATGTTTCATCAAAGATGACATCTCTTGATATAATTAATTTTCCTTTTTTGGGCTCATATAATCTATAAGCTTTAGATTCATCACAATATCCAATGAAGATAAATTTTTCTCCTTTTCCATCAAACTTTTCTTGTCTAACTTGAGATGGAATATGAGCATATGCAATAGAGCCAAAGATTTTGAAATGACTAACCTTGGCCTTTCTTTCATACCAGGCTTCGTAAGGTGTTCTATCCAACACTGCTTTGGTAGGAGATCTATTCAATATATAAACTGCGGTATTTACTGCCTCTGCCCAAAGTTTGTTAGGAAGACCCTTACCTTTCAGCATGCTTCTTGCCATCTCAACGATTGTTCGATTTCTTCTTTCAGCTACTCCATTTTGTTGAGGAGTGTATCTTGCTGTTAGCTCCTTCTTGATTCCTTGAGTTATACAGAAGTCTTGAAATTCTTTGGATGTAAATTCTCCTCCACGATCTGATCGGAGGACTTTTATTTTTCTTCCACTTTATTTTTCAACAAAAGATTTAAACTTGATAAAGGTAGAAAAGACTTCTGACTTTTCTTTCAAAAAATAAACACACATCATTCTACTGTAATCATCAACAAATAATAAGAAGTACCTGGCTCCATTGATAAAAGGAGTTTGAGTTGGTCCACATACGTCTGAGTGTATCAACTCAAGTGGAGCTTTTGCTCTCCATGGCGTCTTTGTGAATGGCAATCTATGCATCTTGCCATATATGCATCCTTCACATATACTTTCATCTTTCTTGATGAACGGAAGCCCGACAACTAAGTTCTTCTGCTTTAATAACATGAGGCTTCTAAAATTTAGATGTCCAAATCTTAAATGCCATAACAGGGAATCATCCTCATTTATAGCTTTTAAAGCGTAACCTTCTTTTAAAGGCATTGATAATGGAAATACTTTATTTGGAGCCATTTTAATATCCGCGATTAGTAGCTTTCTTCTTTTATCAAAGATTTTGCATACTCCATTATCAAATCTTAGAGAATGACCATTATTCATAAGTTGGCCAACACTTAGAAGATTCTCAGTTAAGCCTGGAACATAAAGAACATCATGAATGAGTTTAGAAGTACCTTTCTTTGTTTGCACTGCAATAACTCCCTTGCCTTCCACATTTTGCAGCTTTCCGTCTCCAAGCTTAACTTGTGAACTGCGCCCTTTTTCAAGGCTTACAAATGCATCTTTGTTCCCTGTCATATGGTTACTGCAACCACTATCGACATACCAAATGTCTTTAGACACCTCTTTAGTATTCATGCAAGAATAAAGTAATGGATTGGAATCCTCATCTTTTGCAATATAATTAGACTCATTCTTTTGAAACCAGCAGTCCCTTTGAGAATGATTTGCAATTTTGCATCTTTGCAACGGAATCTACAATCCTTAGATTCATGATTATCTTTCTTGCAAATAATGCAATGAGAATAAGATTTTCTTGTACCTGGAGCTCTTTGATTGTATCCTCCTTTGGATCTTCATTGTCTTGACCTCTGTAAGATCCATGTCTTTCATCATTCTCTTGTCTCCTTGCATATTGTCCCCTTCTTTGCTTGTCATGATCTCCGTTCTTAGAAATGTTCATTTTTATTTGAAATGCTTGCTCCAAGGGTTGAGTGGTGAACCTGCTAATTCTGTGTTCATGTGCTTCAAGTGAACCCATTAATTCATATATAGAGAGAGAAGATAAATCTTTAGATTCTTCAATGACAGCAACAACATGATCAAATTTAGCAGGCAAGCTTCTCAATATCTTTTCAACAACCTTCTTATCAGTAATGGTATCACCATAACTTCGAATTTGATTTATAATGATAGAAGCTCTTGAAAAGAACCCTTGGATATTTTCACCATATTTCATTAAGATATTATCAAAATCCCTCCATAAAGATTGAAGCTTGATAGAAATTACCTTGGCAGATCCTTGAAATTCTTTCTTTAAAATCTCCCATGCTTCTTTAGAAGTAGTTGCTCCAGAAATACGAGGAAAGATAGATTTACTTACTCCTTGCTGGATGAAGAGAAGGGCCTTTGCATCTTTCTTCTTGTTCTCCTTGAGTTCTTTCTTCTTTCATTCACTAAGTGAAGCAACTGCATCTGCATCTTTAGCCTCCTCATAACCTTCTATAACAAGATCCCACAAGTCTTGTGAGATGAAGAGAGTCTTCATTTGAAGACTCCAATAATCATAACTTTCTCCATCAAATATAGGAATGGAGCTTTGGGTATAGTTGAATAAAGGTGTATTGGAGGTGGATGCCATGATATGAAGACACAAGAAAAGGATTTAACAAGGATGTAAGGATGGATAAACTCTGATACCAAACTTGTTGGAGCAGCGGAAGATTGGTGGTGTATAAGAACCAAATAAGAGGGAGAGAATATGGATCAATGCACAAGGTAGATGTAAACTTAAGAACTTCTTTTTATTAAAACTTGAACTTGCATACAACACTTGAACCTTTACAAGAAGAGGACTTACAGTGTTTATAACAAAGGAAGAGGGACTTACAACACTTGGAAGAAGGAGGACACTTGAGAGGCTCTTATGTTGGTAGAGGATTTCTTGTTGTAGTTGTGTCAAATGAGGACCCCTTGGGTGGTATTTATAGGCCCCCAAGAGGGTGGAGATATTTTGGAAGAGAGATCTAGACTCCTCTTCCATGCTTATCCTTTAAGTAGAAATATCTAGATATTTTGGTGGGAGGTGGAGAAATATCTAGATATTTTCTCCACCTCTCTCTTTTCTAGAAACTTCTTCCAAGTACATATCTTCATGAAACTTCTCCTTATGTGAGTAGAGGATATAGGCTCACATTTCCTCATATGGTGGAGTATTGTAGGCCCATGTGTATAATAGCCCATTAATACTTCATGGGCAAATTACAAATTATATTTTCAACAGTGGAGTGGGCTCCGCAGCAGGAGGTGCTCTGCCACCCGTCGGTGGGAGGGTTCTGGACGCACTGCGGGTGGAACTCTACGCTGGAAAGCATAAGCGAAGGTGTGCCCATGCTGTGCTGGCCCTACTTCGCGGACCAGATGGTGAATGCCAGGGTGGTGGAGCACGTGTGGAAGGTGGGGATCGCGATGGAGAAGGTGCTGAGGAGGGAGGGGATCCAGAGGGCCGTGAGGAAGTTGATGGTGGAAGAGGAAGGGAGGGAGATGGGGGAGAGGGCGAGGGAGATGAAGGAGAAGGCATCTCTCTCCACCTCCGAGGGCGGCTCCTCTCGTCGGCATCTGGACATGCTTGTACACTTCATCACTTCCCTCCATTAAACCTGCAATACCCATCTGTTGTATCTCCCCCATTGGCCATTACAAAGAGGATCCTCTGGCGAGCGTGGATCGTCTGCTGGCCAACAGACTCTGCTGTAGTGCTCGGAGCCGCTAGATCAAGATCGAGCGGTTCGCATGAATTCGCACGGGCGAATTCATGCGAACCGCTCGATCTTGATCGAGAAGCTCGGACGTTGCAGCAGAGTCTGCTGGCCAGCAGACAATCCGCTCCCATCCTCTGGCTGGAGGAAGAGTATCCTCCACCGTAAGGGAACAGATCCTCTGCTGTAGGGAGGATTGCAGCAGAGGTGCTGTAATCCTCTATAGGCTATTTTTATGATTTTGATTTATCTAACCTTATAGATTGCATTTTAGTTTAATTCTCTACCTCTCCTCTAAATTTCGTCCAAATCCGAAATAATTTGCTATTTTATCTTAATGATTAAACATTTGGTCATAATCTAAGCAACTTAAATTCGATTTAAAAAAGATCTGAATGTTTGATCATTAAGATAGAATAGCAAATTACCTCGGATTTAAACAAAATTTGGAGGATATGTAGAGAATTAAACTAAAATACAATCTATAAGGTTAGATTTTGAAATCAAAATCATAAAAATAGCCTAGAGAGGATTACATCACCTCTGCTGCAATCCTCCCTATAGCAGAGGATCTGTTCCCCCACCGTAATGGGTATTACAGCAGAGTTACTACGAATTGCCTCTTTTTTACGAGTATGCTCTACGGTTTGAGCAATACAGCGAGTATTACTATGTATTACATCTTACTTGCTACGAAGGTGAAGCTCAATGTTATGATGTTATTATGCTACACCATTTCGATCATCAGAGATAACCGGTGATTTTAACATTATAAAATAAAGGTCTTTTACACTTGGGCCCCTCTTAGATTCTATTACCACAATTACATCCTATTTTTTCACAATAACATTTGTTGCGGCAAGAATTTGGACCTAAGACAATTAATAATTTGAATATTTAATGACATATCTTTCGATGTTAAAGCTAAAACAACGAATATTATTTGTTGCCAAATCATCTTTTGTATTTATAATTAGCAATGAATGTCATATTCACTGTTAAAAGTTCATGTAGCAATGATTTTTTTCTATTAATTTATTTGTCAAAATTTATATTAATCAATGCTAGATTTAACAATGATTAAAATAAAAAGTCAACGAATAAACATTGTTATATTATTCGTTGCGAGAAATATAGCAACAAATATGACTATTCGTTACGAATTTATAGAAGCAATGACTAAAATCCATTATTATATATTCAACTATGGAAGACATGATAACGAATAATAATTTATTCATTGCTTCAGTTTTCTTGTAGTGTATGTTTTATGTTCTTATAAAATTTATAGTTTTGTCCTTCTGTTAAGATAAAATATGAGTATAAGTGTAATAACATAAGTTCCTTGACTATCCTTTCACCAAAAATTTAGGAGTCCAAATTTGATTAAATACTCCTCCTTTCCTCGTAGAAATGGCACGCTTTTGGGAGTGTAAAAGGAGTTTGATAATAACTTCTCCTATTGCTTCAAGCATGCAATTTGACTTTTAGTTGCTGACACATTTATGGGATATTTACATTTATAATTGAGTAACTTTGTAATTACTCCATAAACTTTCTATAATCACAAATTACACGCAGGATCCTCAATAATACTTAACTCTTACACCCATAACCCTCGTGTTAACTTCCCCATTTCCCGTTAACTATGACGGTATCAATCAAATATTTTACATTTTATACCATTTTATTTCCCATTATTTACAAATGGCTACTCCCCTTCCTCCTCCAACCAACCAACCCCCTCCAACCTCCTCCTCCAGCCAGGCAACCCCTTGTCCCCTCGTCGACGTCCTCCGGCAACTTCCCCTTCCTCCCGACCAACTCCTCCCCTTGCCGACACCTCCTCCTCCCCATCCGCCTGCAACCCCCCCAACCCGCACATCCCCCTTCGCCTGCAAGCATGCTCCGCCTCCACTCCGAAGGCTGACCCATCGCCTCTAGCATCGCCTGCAAGCTTGCTCCGCCTCCACTCCGAAGACTGACCCATCACCTCTAGCACCACCTGCAAGCATGTTCCGCCTCCACTTCGAAGGCTGACCCATCGCCTCTAGCACCGCCTACAAGCATGCTCCGCCACCACTCCGAAGACTGACCCACCACCTCTAGCACCACATGCAAGCATGCTCTGCCTCCACTTCAAAGACTGACCCATCACCTCTAGCACCACCTATAAGCATGCTCTGCCTCCACTCCGAAGGCTGACCCATCGCCTCTAGCACTGCCGCAAGCCCTCCCCCCCCTCCAACCCCCCGCCTGGAAGCCTTGAATCCCGACCCACAGCTTCCAACAAGCCCTCCTTCTTTGCCACCGTATGCACGTCCCCCTCCGCCTGCAAGCACGCTCCACCTCCAGCCCTGGTGGAAGGCCGACCCACCACGTCCAGCTCTGCCAACAAATCCCTCCACCCCGACCACCTGGAAGCCTTGAAGCCCGACTCACCGCTTCCAGCAGGCCCCCTCCCCCGCCTCTATCTGCACGTCCACCTCCGCCTGCAAGCGCGCTCCGCCTCCAGCCCTGATGGAAGGCCGACCCACCACATCCAGCTCCGCATGCAAGCCCCTCCCTGCCCGACTTACTGCTTCCAGCAAGTCCCCCATCCTCCCGCCCACGCTTGCAAGTCTTTCTTTTCTTTTCTTTTTTACTTTTGGTTAATCCTAGCCGTTAGATAGCGCCATAGCGGATTGGTACTCACTCATATGGTCGAGTTAATGAACGAAACTAACAGAATATTATGGATATAAAATAGAGCATTATTAGAGGTCATGGTTGTAATTCGTGATTATAGAGGGTTTCTTGAGTAATTACGAAATTACTCGAGATTATGGGTGTAAATATCTCTACATTTATTTCAAGATTTGAGAAGTCCTAATATATAGAGCCTTCATAGTAATTCTATTATTTTTCTAAGACTTGAGAAGTCTTAATATGGAGCCTTCATATTAATTCTATTGTAGAAGAGGAAAAAAAACTAACTCGATAAAATAATGAAACAAGGATTGCTTATCCTTGTGGAATGTCTTTTTCTAAATGCAATTAAGGATCAAGTCAATAGAATGGAACTGAAGGTGTTTATGTACTCTTTGTAAATCAAGGACCAAGCACGCAACCAAACACAAGAAATTCACTAAAAATATGTACTATATGCGGAAAATCCCTGTTGGTGTAGTGGAGAAAAAATCACAAGCAAAGAGATGTTCTACTACGATAAAAGCTGAAATACAAGATATAAAACCTTAGGAGGAGGCGCTTTCCTGGAATAAGACTCCCTCGGATTACTTACGCCTTATCCTAAAATGCATATATACATAGGAGTACGTTGTAAACAGGCAATCGGGTCGACCAAGATCTGTTTGATAGAATATATTCGGGTCATAAACAGAGTTAGGTATTCAAGGCATTGTTGAAGATTACCATATTGAGGAAATTACCATGCTAGTTATTTCCATATGTGTGTATTACCAAATGTATGAGTTACCATATGTATGGAGGGTAATATTGGAATTTGCTATGTAAACCCTAGCCCTAATCCCTATTATAAAAAGGGGATTAGGGATCCTAATGGAATCAAGGAAATTAATCCTAATTTGCGACATGGTATCAGAGCCATCGTCTCCCTTTTCTCTCCCTGCCGCCCTCTGCTTCTCCCCAACCATCGTCTGACGCCATCGCCCTTGTCCCTGAGCCTGCATCGATCCGTGCCCCCCCGAGCCATCGCCTCCTGCCTATCGACCCCCATCGCCATAACCAACGTCCTGCCCCCATCGCCTCCTGCCTATCGACCCATCGACCCCCCGCACGACCCCTGTCCCCATCGCCTCCTACCTATCGACCCCCCGCACGACCCCTGTCCCCATCGCCCTACCCCCATCGACCCGTCGCGCTGCCATCTCCCTGCCCCCGTCGACCCCCGCCTGCACTCACGCTGCCCCATCGACCCCGTCGCCCTCCCATCGCCTTCCCCCCCTTCCCCGACACCCGTCTGCTCACCATCGACCCCCGCCTGCACTCGTGCTGCTCCATCGATCCCATCGTCATCCCCCCCTCCAGCCATCACCCACCCTCCAGCCATCACCGCCCGGCCTCCAGCCATCACCCTGCACCGCCCTTCATCCTGCACCGCCCTCCAGCCATCATCCAATCGCCCCCCCCTTCCTTTTGGCCTCGTCGCTCCTACTCCCCTATTGCCCTAACCCCATCGCCCTAACCCCATCGCCCTAACCCCCACTCCTCATTCCCACCCCCACTCCGCCCCCACTCCGCCGTCACTCCTCATCGCCCTATTGCACCTGGACGCCAATGGCTCCTCATTCCCGCCCCCACTCCACCGTCGGTCCCCACACTCACTCCACTGCCCTCCGCTCTTAACCCCAGCCGGGCAGCCCTGCTCCCCAATCGCCTGTCCCAGCCCCCTCCTGCGCTCATGCACCCAGATCAACCACTTCTACAACTCTCTGGTCAGACCGCGTGATCCAACACAGAACGTGGTCGATGCGCCATTCAGCTTGTCTACTCATCTACGCCAAAACATGGTGGATGCGCCCTCGCCGTCAACACGTTCTGTTTTCTATGCAGTGATATTAGCCAACATTAGGCCGCTGTTTTTCGTGTGATATCAAGCTGTATGTATATCATTCCACTGCCACAAATTAGGAGATTGCTCGCCCTCTCTCTCGTATAACTCTCAACAACACAAGTATGGTGTCCAGTGATGCTGCATCTGAAATTGATGGAGGGAACCAAACTAAGTTACCCTCATTCGGATCAATTCCGAAATTAGACGCTACAAATTATTCAATGTGGTCTCGCGTTTTCCTAATGATTGTGCGCGGTTACGATAAGGAACACATCCTCTTAGAAGCAGAACCAACAAATAAGGTTGGTAAATATGCTTCATGGGTCAAAGACAATGGCATGGTGAGTTCATGGATAATGGTCAGTGTTATAGATAGAATTGCACAGGAGCTAGTTTACTACGATAGTGCGCATGATATGTGGAAGTCATTGCTCACCACATATGGACAAGATAAAAATTCTACCAAAATATATCAAACCTTTTATGAATTGATGCATATGCGACAGAACGGACGATCGCTATCAGAATATTTTTCTGCACTCAAGTCCCTGGTTGCGAGCTATGATTCTTGTGCTCCTCTATGTCCTTGTCCCACACAACGGCAACACCGACAGAATATGGCCACGATGATCTTCCTAGGTGGGTTGGAGCCAACCTATGCAGCTCCTAGAGATCAGATGATTACTGCAGCTGCTCTTCCAACGATGGAGGAAGCATACAACACGTTGTGCAGAATACCACCACCCTCAACTCCTGCCGAGATTTTGAGCCAAACAACGGCTCTCGCAGCTTCCAGGTGCGGATTCAGAGGAAACTTTAGGGGTCGCAGTCGAGGTCGTCAATCTCTAGGCCGAGGCCGATCAACTATACAATGCTCCTTTTGCCACAAATTAGGACACACCGAAGCAGTATGCTACAGCAAGCATGGTCGTCCAGGACCTTCCGCCAGAGCAGCAACAACAAATATTGATGAAGACTCAATCGAGATTCTCCGAAAAGATTTTGAGGATCTAATGCAACGGTTGTCTCAGATAAACCCCAATGACTCCACTAGAGAAGTCGCTGCCATTGCTCAAACAGGTACGGTCCTAGCTTCCGCTAGCCATAATAATCGCTCTAACTGGCTTATTGATACGGGTGCCTCCACCCACTTATGTGGAGATTCATGTCTCATCTGGCAACTTCGCCCACCTCAGCCAGGCAAAACCGTTCAAGTAGCAGATGGCAGATCGTCACCGGTAAAAGGCATCGGAAATGTGCACCTCACTCCTACAATTGAGCTATATAATGTCTTATTAGTTCCTGATTTTCCGCTAAGTCTGCTCTCGGTCAGTCAATTATGCAAGGAGCTTAACTGCAAAGCTATATTTAATGCGGATGTTTGTATTTTTCAGGACATACTGACTGGGAGGACGATTGGTACGGGCCATGAAGAAGGAGGGGTCTACCACCTTGACTACCCGTCCAGCATGTCTGCCTATTCTGGAATTACTGTAAGCCAGTCATCCCCTACACTTTGGCATCAACGACTGGGTCATCCCTCAGTCCACAAGCTTCGTCGTCTTCTTCCACAACTGTCTCCTTCCATTAACCTCAATAGTGAAGCCTGCCAGATTGGAAAACACCACCGTCTCAGCTTTCCTTCCTCCGGTAACCAACATTCTACTGAAATCTTTGATCTTATCCATATAGATATCTGGGGCCCTAGTCGGTATCCTGACCGCTTGGGACACCGTTATTACCTTGTTCTGATTGATGATTATTCTCGAGTCGCATGGATGTTTCTCTTGAAAAATAAATCAGATGCTTATAATGTGCTTACTCGATATATCATTGAAATAAACAATCAGCTTGGACGCACAATTAAAACCATCAGAACTGATAATGGTCAAAAGTTCCTCTCAAATGATGTCCAGAACTTCCTCTCTGATCGAGGGATTATTCACCAAACGACATGTCCTCACATGTCCCAACAAAATGGTGTGGCCGAACGTAAACATCGGCACATTCTCGATACTGCTCGCACATTACTCCTTGACTATCATGTCCCATCCTTGTATTGGGGTGATGCAGTACTCACGACCACATTTCCTATTAATAGAATTCCATCTACAACCCTACATGAACGAATCCCTATTGAAATTCTCTTTCCTAACAAACCCATCTACCCTGTGCAACCACGAGTTTTTGGTTGTACTACTTTTGTTCATCTAACCACACCTGGTAGGGATAAGCTTGCTGCCCGGGCTATCAAATGTGTCTTCTTAGGGTATTCTACAAAACAGATAGGGTACAGGTGTTTTCGATCCACGAACTCGTAAGCACTATGTAAGCGCCGATGTTACATTCTTTGAGTCAATTCCTTACTTCTCTGTATCTACCACTCATGTCACCCCACCAAATATTTCAGCCTCTCCATTACCTGTGCCAACTCCACAAGGACCTCTGTCTTCTTCCTCTGCGCCCGCACCACCTCCCCAGGTATGTTCTCCCCCTCAAGATATGGTGTCTAACGATAATACAAGAACTGACTCGGAGTATCTTTCAATAGCTCAACGCCGCACAGCACGACAATGTCCATCTGTGTATCGCACAAGGCACCCCATCTCTGCTGTCCTGACTTTTTCAAAGCTTGCTCCTAGTTACAAGGACTTTGCACAAGCCGTCTCTAACACGGTCATACCTACAAATCACATTGATGCCCTGGCGAATCCGCAGTGGTGTCAGGCAATGAAGGAAGAGATGACTGCTCTAGAGTCCAGAGGTACATGGACACTTGTGGATCAACCAACAGATGGTCGAATAGTCGGCTCAAAATGGGTGTTCACAATAAAATACAACCCAGATGGCTCCATTGCACGCTACAAGGCTCGCCTAGTTGCTAAAGGATTTACACAAACATATGGCGTCAACTTCTTCGACACTTTTTCTCCTGTTGCTCGCCTATCCACAGTCCGGATTCTCCTGGCCGTTGCAGTTGAATGTGACTGGCCATTGCATCAACTAGACGTCAAAAATGCCTTTCTCTACGACGATCTTCATGAAGTCGTCTACATGGAACAACCTCCTGGTTTCGCAAAACAAGGGGAGTGACAGAAGGTATGTCTCTTACACAAGGCAATATACGGTCTAAAACAAAGTCCTCGCGCCTGGTTTCAAAAATTATCTGAAGTACTACAAGCGATTGGGCTCACGAGGTCATCATCCGACCACTCCTTATTCACAAAGAAAAGTTCGAAGGGTACGGTAGCAATGCTAGTGTATGTTGATGACATCATCTTTACTGGGGATGATTATGAAGAAATTGCCAAAATCAAAAAGCACCTTGCAGAAAAAAATGTGATTAAGGACATGGGACCGTTGCGATACTTCTTGGGGATTGAAATAGCCAGATCAAAGCACGGGTTGGTTATGTGCCAAAGAAAATATGCCACCGATCTGCTGATGGAAACAGGAATGCTTGGTTGTAAACCCGCACATATCCCTATGGATCCTAAGGGACGACTATATGAGGAGGGAGCTACAGAAGATGTTGGTAAATACAGACGTCTAGTGTGAAAACTGCTTTATCTCACTATTACACGTCCAGATATTGCTCTGGCAGTTGGAAAACTAAGTCAGTTTATGGATTCACCTACTCCAGCTCACCTTGATGCATGCATGATGGTTCTTCGGTACATCAAACAGTCTCCTGGGAAAGGATTATTATTCCGCAAAGGGAACAACCTCAACCTTGTAGCCTATTCAGATGCAGACTACGGAGGATGCTTGCGAGATAGAAAATCTACTTCAGGTTTCTGCACGTATCTAGGAAGAAACCTAATCACATGAAAAAGCAAAAAGCAAGCAGTAGTGTCACGATCAAGTGCTGAAAGTGAATATAGAGCCATGGCACAAGCAGCTGCTGAGCTCATGTGGATCAAGTCAGTATTAACCGATCTTCATGTCATATCTACGGACATCATGGAACTTAGATGTGACAATCAGGCAGCAATGTACATCGCAAACAATCCTATGTTCCATGACCGAACAAAACATGTGGAAATTGATTGTCATTACACTAGAGATCTCATACAAAAGGGACTACTACGCACGCAAGGTGTGTCATCTACAGAACAGGCTGCTGATATATTTACAAAACCACTCGCACGGGTCCAGTTCGAGAATTGCTGTAGCAAGCTGAGCATGTACGATCTATATGCTCCAGCTTGAAGGGGAGTGTTGAAGATTACCATATTGAGGAAATTACCATGCTAGTTATTTCCATATGTGTGTATTACCAAATGTATGAGTTACCATATGTATGGAGGGTAATACTAGAATTTGCTATGTAAACCCTAGCCCTAATCCCTATTATAAAAAGGGGATTAGGGATCCTAATGGAATCAAGGAAATTAATCCTAATTTGCGACAGGCATATCTCAACATCCGTCATTAACCCGATTTCGATGAGGCACAACGAATAAAAAAATATAAAGATAAATGATGCATTTTTATATCCCTCATTCTTGTTTAGTTCCTAAAAGGGATAAGGAAGTGATAAATATTGACATAATTGTGATGTGATTTTTTTATCGTGAAACAGCTAATTATTTCGAGATAAAGTTCTTTTATCCTCATAAAAATGAAATTGGGGAAAAAGTTTTTTTTTCTGATATGTCACACTCCTATAAAGTAGATAATCCGCAGAGAGAATCTACGATTTACGCCTTGAATGCTCACTGTCCTAATTAAAGTCCTGCGCATACTTTAAATAGATTTTAATTGACCTGATCAAATATTTTTTGATTTGGTTCGTATCTATTCACATGTGCACTATCAATTTAACTTTGCCTTGTGATGACGAATGATTTAGTATCAGTTATCGTATCTTATGTGAATAAAAGGAAGACATCAATATTATTCTTTGCTTGATGTACGAGTTGACAAGTCACATTCAAGATGAGTTACCTTGGTTTGTTTAATTTACTGATGATATTGTATTGATTGACGAGTTAGAGATGTAGTAAATGAGAAGCTTGAGGTCTGGGGACATGTATTGGAGACTAATGGATATCGTATAAGTAGGGCTAAGACGGAATATATGAAGTGCACATTTGATGGAAGCAATGATGAAAGAATCGAGGTGAAGATTGGTGACGATAACATTCGGAAGAGAGATTCTTTTAGATATTTGGGATCTATTTTGCAACGTGATGGAGAAATTGATAGAGATGTTACTAATAGAATAAATGCAGGCTGACTAAAGTGGAGAGGAGCATCTGCTGTGCTATGTGATAAGAAAATTCCTTTAAAATTAAAGGAAAGTTTTACAAAGCAGCCGTGAGACCTACTATGCTCTATGGATCTGAATGTTAGCCTGTGAATTATAGACATGTGCAGAGAACGGTTGTAGCAGAAATGAAAATGCTAAGGTGGATGTGTGGACACACACATAAAGACCGGATTCGAAATGAGGCAATCAGAAAGTTGGTGTAGCTCCGGTCAAGGATAAGATGCAAGAAAACTGCTTAAGATGGTTTGATCATTTGCAAAGAAGATCAGGTGATGCACCGGTTAGGAGATGCAAGTGTTGGGATATTGAGCCGGCTAAGAGAGGACAAGGACGGCCTAAGAAGTGTTGGAAAGAGACTATACGAAGAGATCTTAGTTTTTTGGATATAAGCCTGGGATTGACCTAAGATAGATCTGAATGAGGTGAAGAATCCATATAACCGACCCTACTTATTTGTGGGAAAAAGCTTCGTTGTTGTTGTTGTTGATGATGATGTACTAGCAATGAATCGCTGAGAGAAATAATTCATCAACTTTTTTCTGGTAAATGTTAAATCAGCGATGATTAACACAAACGTAATTACAAAAAGTCACTACTCATTAATGTTATATCAAATTTGGTAACGGAAGATATGCATTGCAATGAATATTCAAATTATTTGCTATTATAAGTCATTTTTATTGTAACGTGCATACACACATGCATGCGTACATGCATGCATGCATACATACATACATACATGCATACATGTGCATGTGTTTGTGTTTCTATGTTAGGTTAGGGCAGGAGATGGTTCCTTATTGCTCACCGAGGACGAGTATTCGAAGTATACACACTTATGGCGCATTTGGTTGCCATGTTATCTCGAGTAACCTGGCATACCCCGCTTCTATCATGGATTGGAATTCTATTGCATAACCAATGCGAAATCACATTTCTCATTCTAACCCTCTACAACCCTCCTAACCATCCAAACAACTTCTATTCATAGAAGGTTACTCCAACTCAACTCAGTAACCAAACGAGCCCTTAGGTTACGAGCTCACCGTTAACCGTGTTTTTTTCTCACAGCTGAATTGCTTAACTAGGATGGGTATGCTTAACTAGGATGGGTATTTGAAGGATACACACATAGCTTATGTGATATTTCCTGTCCGGCACCGTTATCTTTGACTTGAGAAGGCGAGATGTGCCAACAAATAAAAGCAAAAGATCTCTCCACTATCTACCAATATATGTGCCATGTTGAGATTTGGAGTCATGAAAGACCAAAAGCGACAATGCTATCCCTATCCAATGGACCGACCCATCCACGGATATATTAATTGCATCTCATCTTATATTATCGTCCAATCTAAGAAGCAATCATGCATGCATGCATGCTCTATACATGTGTGGTAGATATATAATAATGCAATATAGGTATTGCTTTGCTCTCTTTTCTTTTCCTCATACAGTTGTTAGATCTCACCACGACTTGCTTTTATTGTTGTTGATAGAGACTCCACGTGGTGCTCACCATCAATCAACTTCCACATGTAAACTATACCTAACTCTCTTTGACTTAGTTTGATTGGATACATTGTGAAGACCAAGGAAAATGTGGTTAAGATTGATATGTCATGAACATATATTGAGTGTAATTGTATCATGGATGTTGGGTTATTTTTTGAAATGGCCTCTATATCAATTACTCATAACTATGACACATCATATTTCCCTTTCAATATTATTTTAACTTAATACCCGCTTAATAACACTCAAAAATCATTCTATATGGAACTTTTACTTTAACTGATTTCTAAATCCAAAGCAAGGTTGCAAGAAAATATAAGCAGTTCATTGTACTTAAAGACAAGGAAACTTATAAATGAATATGTTTCAAGAAAGCAAGCAATGTGAGGCGAGATTTAAGATAATAGTCCAAGAGGCCTCACATGGGATGGGCGCGAAAACGAACGTTGTGCTAAAATGCATGTCACAATATCGTATGCAAACATTATTGAGCATGCTGAAGCACATGAGTGAGACACACGTTTATGATCGCAACATCCTTTGTTCTATGATCTGAATTCTAGTTGCTATAAAGGAGCAAACCTAATGAGAGGTAGTTCAGAATTTCTTTAGTTAAGGGATTGAACTTCACCTCACTTTTCGGTTACTAATTGATGCAAGGATCAACTTGATGAGAGTTGGATCCATACATGATATGACAGATGTTTTTTTGAGAGGAAGAAGGGTGAAATCCTGAGATGGGACTCACCGCCAAAAACATTCAATTTATAGAAAGATAAAGATACATATTACCTTGTAGATTAGAAACGATAAAGGGAAAGACAAGGAGCGATTACATTTTCAAAATAGAACCTTTGGTTATTAAAGATCAGATCATTTTTTCCTCCCCAGATGGCTCAGAGAGCCGCGAATGGCAAAGAAACATCATCCGTTGAGTTCATCCCCACCAACCTAATAGATCGCCAGAAATCAGTGGTGCCACCGTATAGTAACCAAGCCACACATATCTCCTTCCAAACCTGTTCTGACGAAGGACAAGTAAAAAATAAATGCTCTGCATCCTTTATCTGCGCTCCACATCTATCGCATTGTGTATCCGGAATGCCAAACAACCTGCCCCTTCTCGCTTTGTCCCAAATCCTTCCCCTCCTGAGGCACCACAAAAAAATCTTTATACTGCAAGGGATCTTGCTTGCCCATATAATCTTCATATCCTGCTTCAGATCGGGTTCCAATTCCTCACATCTCCTTCTGAACACCTTGTATGCCTTTTTCACCGAGAATCTCTCTCCCTCCCAAACAAAATGATCCTTACCCTGTGAGATGAGTGCAGCTCAGATAGCATTCTGCCCAACTCCTCCCTTCTACGTCCAGAAATGCCATACATGATATAACAGTTAAATTGTACTATTTGTAAATCTTAGATACGATGTGATGTAGTTATCAGGTTTCTACTTGATTATCGTGGAAAATGTACGATGAAACTAGCATGCATGCATGTTGCTACTTGCTTCATTTAGGGCATGTTTGGTTGCAGGGTTGGGTTGGGCTGGGTTGGGCTGGGTGAATAGTAATCTGTGAGGAGGAAGTACCCTTGTGAATAGTAACCAGGGTTGAGCCAACCCTGCCCAACCATGCAACCAAACATGCCCTTAGAAATGACATAATATGACATATATACTTAGTGTGCTGTAATTTTCAGTGCACATATTGATGGTACTACTTTGCTTCTGCTATTTTACTCCAACTGTATACTAGTATATACAATCAAATGCAAATGATATAGTATACTCGTCAACTCAATTTAATGTTAATGACTCTGAGACGAGTATACAGCACACATTTTGGTTGCAACCCTTGGATATAGAAACACATATTTTAATGGGGTTGATGGGGCTGCCCCCAAGGGGCAGCCAATATGAATGCCCCCACCTCATTTTTTGGTAAATTTTTTATTTTTTTGAAAAATATCATCATATATATTCATCCCTATATCCCTCCTATATGCCATTCGAATTTCGTCAGAAACAGAGACTTCTACGGCCTCCATCCAGACAGGGTCGATTTAAAAAATCCTGCGACCGTTAAAAAAAATGACGTCTGGATGGAGGCCGTAGGAGTCTCTGTTTCTGACGAAATTCGAATGGCATATAGGAGGGTTATAGGGATGAATATACATGGAGATATTTTTCCAAAAAAATAAAAAAAAAATTGCGAAAAAAGGGGTGGGGCAGCCCCATTTTTCCCTAGTTTAATTATATGTTCATCTAATTGCTTAACTAGTTTGCAATGTTTTAGAAGTGTTGTATTAAGATTTGCAACAATTTCTTGTGTTGCATCCTCATGTCTACCAACAATATGCAATCAATAGCAATACTATTATATAGTTGCTATTGTATATGCAATGGTTATGAAGCATTGCTAAAATGTTGGCAACGATTATAAAAATGTTTCAAAATTTATAAAAATGTAACGGTTGTATAAATGTTGCTAAGTTTGCAACAGTTTAAAACCATTGCAAAAGAAGAACATTTGCAAAGATTGTAAATAACCGTTGCATTGATCAATTGCAACGCCACCATTTGCAACGTTTATTGCAACGGTAAAAAATCGTTGTAAATATGTAAAAATCGTTGCAATAGCTCTTTTGCAACAGTTTTATAACCATTGCCTATGATTGATTTTCTAGTAGTGACTATCTATCAAGTCTGTTGATCATATGCCTTGAATCATAAATATATGTTATATTGAACCAAGTTGAAGAACCATGTAATGCTCTCATGTACCACCATACCCTACTAACACGGGGGTTCCATTGTAAAGCTCCTAGGTATCGATCCACTGTAAATATTCATCTTTCAGTCTCTTTTGTAAAGCTCCTACATACTCTCACATTTTTCCCCATTTTCTTATTTTTCTGAAATGGAATGTAGTGGAATTTAGATCACAATATATCACCATGACGTCATTCAAAATTCAACTTAATTCGATGCTTATATCCCCTCCATCAAGACAGTCAAATTTTAACGATCTTGGAATTGTTGAAATTACCCCCTTCAGATTGAAGTGTTAGGAAACATCTGTTTTATACAAAATTTGAAAAATATATTCCACTTATTATTCTAAGTAAATCCTCTGGGTTTCATTTAAAAAAATTAAAAATTATGGAAAGAAAAGTGGGAGCATACTCTTATATGCTCCCAGAAGGAATACTCATTAAACCCTATATATATAGAATAAAATAGGACTAGCCTCTGGGGGAGTTAATTTGGCTTCCCCCACCTCATTTTTCTTATTTAATTTTTTTTTGAAAAAAATATATCTGTGAAAATTCATCCCCATATGTTGGAAGAAAAATAAGAGATAATTTATTTCTGAGAATCCTAGGCTCTCTTATATAGAGGAGAGACCTATGGGTAAATTACATAAGCGGAAAAACAGAAATACAAATAAGCAAACGATACTTATAGAATATAGAAATACACTAATATCTCTACACTCCCCCTCAAGATAGAGCATAGATATCAATCATGCTCAGCTTGGACGAACACTTCTGGAATGGTCCTCTGAGTAATGGCTTGGTAAGGATATCTGTTGTTTGCTCCCCAGAACTAACATGAGAAGTAGAAATCAAATCCTTCTGAATCATATCTCTAGTATAATGACATTCTACTCGATATGTTTTGTTCTCTCATGGAACGTATGGTTGTTTGCAATAAATAGAGCAGCCTGGTTATCACAATGTAACTCCATGGGTAGAGGAACCTCTATATGCAAGTCAACTAATACTGCTCGAATCCACATCATTTTCGTACTTGCTTGCACCATAGCCTTGTATTCGGATTCAGCACCTGATCTCGCTACAACTGTTTGTTTCTTGCTTTTCCAAGAAACAAGAGAACTGCCAACAAATATTGCAAAACCCGAAGTCGATTTTCTATCCTTAGGACAACCTGCATAGTCAATGTCAGTGTATACGGATACAGAGAGAGTTTCTCCTTTTTTGAAGAGTAATCATGCACCTATAGACGACTTTAGATATCAATATCATGTATACAACATCCATATGTACCTGTCGAGGCTGCTCCATGAACTGACTCGCTCGGCTCACTGCAAAGGCGACATCCGGTCTGGTTATTGTAACATAAAGAAGTTTTCCCACCATATCTCTGTATCTTCTCTTGTCGACTTCATCGGCATCATCATCATATAGCTTCATGCTAGGATCCATAGGAGTAGTAGAAGGTCGACACCCGATCATGCCCGTCTCTACAAGCATGTCGGTAAAATACTTTCTTTGGGTCATCACAAGACCCTATGCATTTCTAGCAAATTCCAACCCTAAGAAATACCTTAGGGTACCTAGGTCCTTAGTCACAAATTGACTACCCAGAAAATCTTTTGCCATCTTGATTCCCTGCTCATCATCTCCTATAATAATTATATCATCAACATAAACCATGATAGCAACTGTACCTCTGGATGTTCCCTGCACAAACAAGGAGTGATCTGCATTTGACCTCTTGAACCCATGTCGTTCAATCAGATCTGAAAGCTTTTGGAACCATGTCATAGGGCTCTGTTTAAGGCCGTACATTGCCTTATGGAGCCTACAAACCTGCTGACACTCCCCCTCAACAACAAACCCCGGAGGCTGCTGTATATAGACCTCTTCCTGTAGATCTCCATATAAAAATGCATTTTTAACATCATGTTGGAATAAGGGCCAGTCACGTACCACAACGACTGAAAGGAGAACACGCAAGGTGGAATGTCGAGCAACCGGGGAGAACATGTCCATGTAATCAATTCCATAGATATACGTAAAACCACGTGCCACCAACCTTGCTTTGTAACGATCAAGGCTCACATCTGCATGGTGTTTAACAGTAAACACCCATTTGCAACTGACAACAGACGCTCCAGGAGGAGGAGAAACTAGACTCCATGTGTCGCGGGACTGCAAAGCGGCCATTTCCTCTTCCATAGCGAGACGCCATCTGCTATCTCACAATGCATCCTGGTAAGTCTGTGGAATTTCCACGGCAGATAAAGCAACTGCAAATTTCTGGAAGTCCCCTGTAAGACGATGAAAGGAAACCTGAGAAGCAAGCATGTAGGTTGCAAAAGTACGCCTCTGCTTCCTAATGGCGATAGGTACGTCCAGGTTGTCAGGAATCTCATCCTGCACTGATCCCTGTATAGAAACATCTCCAGAGACATCGTTAGAAACCATGTTATCAGAACAAACATGGGGTATGCTAGTTGACTGGCAATGACCATAAGCAGAACGTGGACAGCGAGTATAGAATTTTGGTAATGGTGGAACCACTGTCACATGCATCTGAGGTGGTGGAGGAGGTGGTGGTGGTGGTGGAGGTGGTGGTTGTATGACTGGTACCGGAGATAACTGACTCGTAGGAGGAGGTGACATGTAGATCTCAGTATCAGATTCGGGAGTAGTCATTCTGTCACCTGTAGAAGAGAAAAACATCACAGATTCAAAGAATGTGGCATCGACGCTAACAAAATATTTTCCACGAACAGGATCAAAGCAATGATATCCCTTCTGAGTTCTGGAGTACCCTACAAACACGCATTTGACAGCCCTGGGAGAGAGTTTATCAAGACCTGGAGCTGACTGGTGGACAAACGCGACAGAGCCAAATAACACGGTGGTGTAATAGAGAACAACTCCTTCTCAGGAAAGGCTATAGAGAAAGGAGTCTTCTCACCCAAGACAGACGAGGGCATGCGGTTGACTAGATAACAAGCTGTGAGAACTGCATCACCCCAAAAAGAATGTGGAGCACGACTCTGAATAAGTAGGGTCCGAGTGATATCCAGTAGATGACGATGTTTCCGCTCTGCAACACGGTTTTGTTGATAAGTGTAAGCACATGATGTTTGATGAAGTATACCACGGGAGGAAAAGAACAAGGAAAGAGTGCGAGTACAAAACTCCTTAGCATTGTCAGAACGCACAATTTTCACAGTATAAGAGAAAACATTTTGAACTTCATTGATGAACGTTTGGATCACATTTCCTGCGTTAGATTTATTCTTTAATAAAAACACCCAAGACATGTGAGAAAAATCATCTACTGCAACAATATAAAAACATGTGTCCCTGATGATCAGGTACACGACTGGGACCCCAAATATCAATATGGACTAACTCAAAAGGAGATCTACTGCTCCGACTCTGATGACTCGGGAAGTGGACCTATGATGCTTTCCCAACTGACACGCCTCGCACTGGAAGGACGTCCTTGGAGAAATATGCCGGAAAACACGACACATCTTCTGAAGAGATAGATGACCAAAACGAAGATGCCAGGTATATGGAGAGGTTGATCCTGTAGAGTGAAGTGATGCGCCGACATAGGGAGTACAGACTAGACGATAGAGACCATTCTACTCACAGCTACCCCCAATCACTTTGCCCGTGAGTATGTCCTGAAAAACAAGAGAGGATGGATCGAAAATTGTTCAACAGATCAAATCCTTCGTAATCTGGCTAATGGACAGTAAATTCATAGAGAAATCAGGAGCATATAACACATTCTGTAATCGCATGGAGGGCGTTAAAGTAATCTCCCCCTGTCTTGTAATCGGAAAATGTGTCCCATTGGCTATCACCACAGTCCGCCCTGGAGGAACCTCTCTATATGCAGTAAGCTGCTCTTTGTCCCCACATAGGTAATGTGTCGCTCCAGAGTCCATAATCCATTCTGTAAGCATAGATCCATCACAAGAGATGAGAGCATAAGAACTACCTAACGTACTGGCTGTAGCGGATGTACTGGCAGAAACAGAGGCTGTCACATCTGATTAGCCTCCTGGAGCTGTGTCAGGAGGCATGATGTTCCTCAGTCTGGCAACTAGATCATCGAAACGCTGGTCCAAAGAAGAAGGTGACGGTGACTCAACTTGTGCTGCTACTCGAGCCGATGCTGGAAACCCATGCTTAGAGTAGCATGTATCCTCGGAATGGCCAGGATTGTGACAGTACGTGCAGGGCTGACGGATCCGACCCCCACGGCCACGGGGACCACGTCCACGAAAGGTAGATGAGCCACCTCTTCCTCTGGAAGCAGCCATCGCTGAAGGTATCTAGGTAGTAGTAGGGCTCGGGATGGTGATTCGACTAATTCGATGGAAAGCTTCCTCCATGGGAGGAATAGTGGCGTCAGCAAGGATATGAGAGCGGGCAGCATCGTACTCTGGATCAAGTGCAGCCAGGAATACACCCACCATGGTAGCATTCCTGTATGTCTTTTGCTGCTCGAGAGTAGCCGTCAAAGGCATGAAGCTATGTAGCTTCTTAAACATTCCTCGCAGGGATGTGTACAGTGAGTGGAGAGGACGTCCATTTTATTTGACCGTAAAAATATCATGCTGCAACTGTAGTATCTTGGTCTCATTCCGCGCCTGAGAATATGCCGTGGCTAGAATATCCCACATTGCCTTTGCTGTGGACTGATGCAATACGTCGTTGGCGATCTCTATCGCCAACATCCCAGATAGCCAGACTTTGGCATACACGTCGTCCGCCTCCCATGTAGCGTGAATATCTGTTTTCTCTGTCGGTTCATCATCGGTAAGGATATGTTTCTTACCATTGGACTTCATGAGGCTCATGAACTGCATAGCCCAGAGCTCATAGTTCGTCCCGTCCATCTTGACAATCGGTGACGAACCTCTGAAGGCACATGTGATTGGCACGTCAACTTTGTTTTCTGGCATGATGCCGAATGAAGATCACAGGGTATGTAGACTAACAGAGATTTTGTCTACAATGATATATGGGGATTTGATTGCATATGTAGACCGATGCAATCAAATCCATCATCCGAGTTGCACGAAGAAGACAGAAGTCAACGACAGAGACCGACGGCACTTGAGGCCAGTGGCCTAGGCATTCTTCAAAGGGCCCACGAGATTCAGCAGGAGGCCGCCAAGGGCTGGGCGGCGGTGGCGGGGGCCTGGGCGAGGCGGTGGGACCCCATGGTGGCGGTGCTGGCGGTGATGGCGGTGCCCGGCAAGAAGGGGAAGGCCGGCAAGGGGCCGGGGTGGCCTCGGCGGCGCGGTTGGAGAGAAGGGGGGGCTGGCGGGTGGGGATCTAGGGTTAGGGCATAGGAGCTCCGCTCTAGGACCGCCGCTTTGATACCATGTTGGAAGAAAAATAAGAGATAATTTATTTCTGAGAACCCTAGGCTCTCTTATATAGAGGAGAGACCTATGGGTAAATTACATAAGGCAGAAAAACAAAAATACAAATAAGCAAACGATACTTATAGAAATAGAAATACACAAATATCTCTACACCATATCCATATATTATGTCATTCAAGTTTAATGTGAAATAGAGACTCCTACGGCCTCCATCAATTTGGAGTCGATTTCACAATTCTAAGATCGTTATAAAAAATGATTGTTTGAATGTAGATCGTAGAAGTATATGTTTCTTACAAAATTAATGACATAATACAGAGGTATAATGATAAAAGTTTATGGATTTATTTTAAAAAAAAATAAGAAAAATGAGATGGGGGGACCTCCTCCATTGTCTTTGATTACGAGCTCATTGGTTTTTACAACGAGCACAGCATAAATAAATATCGCAAAAGCAGCGGTGAATGGGAAAAGTGTACATGTGCCTTGTCGTCCCCTTTTGTTTGCCTGACGTACACATCTCGTACCCAAAGTGGTTTTTCTCCAATTTCCATTAATTTTTTTATAAAAAGTAACAAAAAGAGCGTTCGATGGCCATTTGACATTACTAGTGGGGTTTGATTATCCCCTCAAGAAATATTTTTTCCGATCAGGTCCTAATCTATGAATGGTTTCTACATAACTATCGAATTTCATCAAAATCCAATATTTCTACCTCTTTTATCTTAAGAGTCAAAAAAGTCAACATCATGCAAAATCTGACCACATCTTTGACTTTTACGATAAAAAAGGCATGAATATCTCATTTTGATGAAATTTGATATGTAGGTAAAAACAACCTTCATATATTCAATCTCCTGGTCAGATTTCCCATATTTTCAGAAAACATTTTATCCCTTCTCAAAAGAAATATACAAAGAAAACAACAAGAAATGTGTAAGCAACATGATTTCCGGGGGCTTCCTTCAAGTGTACAAACATGATCACCAGCTCCCATCGCATTCACCCATGGAGTTTGAGCGCATGCTTTGACTTTTCCATCAGATTCTTTCAGCAGCACGTTATTTGTTGCTTGTGATGGCAGCAGGTTGATATGTACATACATATCTGTTCTACGAAAAATAGACAGGAAAATTCGCCATCCTTGTGGCGACGCCTCCTGGAACATGAAAACCGCCGCCCAACACCCACTCCCCTTCCAACGCCGACCCACCTTTTTTTAAAGGTCAAATACCCATAACCATTTACGACACGCACCCTCACCTACACATCAATTATACATATTATTATGCCATCAACCAATCAATCATTGTTGTATATAAAGCAATCGAAAGAGGACTTTGCTCCATATAGATTCCAAGATCACAAGGTGGGCAGGGGATCATGGGAAGGGCTCCATGCTGCGAGAAAGCTCACACCAACAAAGGTGCATGGACCAAAGAGGAGGACGAGAGGCTCGTCGCGCACATCCGAGCACACGGGGAGGGATGCTGGCGGTCCCTGCCGAAAGCCGCCGGCCTCCAACGCTGCGGCAAGAGCTGCCGTCTCCGGTGGATCAACTACCTCCGTCCTGATCTCAAGCGTGGTAACTTCACTCCTCAAGAGGACGAACTCATCATCAAGCTCCACTCTTTACTCGGAAACAAGTGAGTAACTTGGTTACATGATTTACAATATACTAGCTAGTAATTCTCGATCTAAACAATGGTGTTAATTCATGCAGGTGGTCGCTGATAGCCGCGAGGCTACCGGGGAGGACGGACAACGAGATCAAGAACTACTGGAACACCCACATCCGGCGGAAGCTCTTGAGCAAGGGGGTCGACCCCTCGACTCACCGACCGATCCCGCAGATGTCATCGCCGCCGCTCGTGATGTCCTTCACGAAGGACTACGGATCCATCAAGAAGAAGGATGGGGAGGAGGAGGAGGAGCTGTATGCTAATTTCCGATGCCCCGACTTGAATTTGGAGCTCAGCATAAGCCCTCCCTCCCATGATCAGGAGAAGAAGGCCATGATATGCTTCAGCTGCAGGTTGGGATTGCAGGACAGAAAGGACTGCAGATGCAACATCAACAAGATCTACGACAACAAGTACCGCGGCTTCATGGGGTTCGGCAGTGGATTGCTTCTACAATATAGAAGCGTAAATTGAGATGATTAAGGCAGACAGGGATTAGTATACATCGTGTGAGAGATAATTAAGGCCCCTCTCTTCCTCTCTCCCTCCTGGTCTGAATCATGTTCTATTCCCCCATCTCTCTGTCCCTTCTTTTTGCCTCCTGTGCATAATACTATAGTTACAACAGTCATCTAATTTGCTTGCTCCATTTGAATTTTGACTTCCAATCTGAATCGTATATTGTATGAATCGAGATGCAGTTCAAATTCTCATACATTTGAAACTAAAACCAGTTCAAACTAAGCTCTTACTCCCGTCAAAATAAAGCGGGTGATCTTTATACTTGTGAATGAAAAAGAGCAAGAAGGCGTTCTGCATCCATTACTGTTGGACACTACATATATTTTCCTGCAATAGGACCCGAGAGAAGTTTAATTTTGTTGGGCATAACATATACATGTAATCAATAATTGAAATTATCGAGATGTCTTGGATCCTAACATGTCTGTTCAGATGGATGCATTGCAGAACCCATCATATGATAACTCCCCTCCCATCGTTATCAAGCTCTGATTGTCGTCTTAAAATGGGGATCTCGCTGGAGTATCCGCTGGTTTCGTAGATCCAAACGTTTAAGAAGATCCGTCTATATGGGATGCTACACAATCTCCTACTTTCATGTTGTCGAAAGATCTCTGTTCTAGTCCATTCCAGTTAAGGATATATCTTATGTCGTGGTTGTTTTTTACTTGCTTATATACTGAAAACCCTAAAACACATCCAGTACAAACAGATCTTCAGACGGCAGAGAGACTCCCCTTTGGTACAATGCCGATGCCATTCTTGTAGAGAGTGCAGACAAAATAGTTCTTCAACTTGGTCTGCAGAACAGATGGTCAAGATTCAAACTTTATCAACACAATCTCTGTTTAATTCTACTTTGGGCAACAAAAATATTATAGGTTTAATAATAAATAAAACTTTATCTGTATATAGATATATAAGACCATCCTGATCATGACGTATGGTTGAGGAAGAGTGAAAATACCATGGAATGTGCAGAGAGGGTTGTGGATAATCAATGGGAAGAAGATAAGGGAGAGAGTCTATGGATGAGGGTGGTGTGCGGTGCGGTGGTAGGTAAACTATCCTTCGATTAAAGTGTAAAGCGACCCAAAAGGAATTTAAGTATACAAAAAAACAATGGAAAGCGCAAACTCTGCACTATGTTATAAAAGTTGAAAAATATCTCTGTTAGAGAGGCAGAAATATCTCAAGGCAAAGGCAACCCCACACGGCCGTGCACCATAGCGACCTTTCGGAGTTCAACAATATTAACAATTATCTTATTAATAAAAGATTTAAGGGATTTTTACACTCATAACCTTGAGTAATTCTATGATTATAGTCATAATCCTGCATAATCGTGAATTGCGCTTAGGACCATGAGTAATGTTAGTCCTTACACTCATAACTTGTGTTAACATTCTCATTAAATATGACGATATCCGTCAAATATTTTGCATTTCATACCCTTTTAAATTCTTATTATTTATGAATGATCACTCCACTTCCTCCTCCAGCCAGACAACCCCCTCCCTCTACCGTCGGCCTCCTCCTCCTCCCCTTCCACCTCCAGCCCTGTGCTTCCTTGAATCTCATCGTTGTTAGAGAGCTCATCGTGTTTTAATTCCTTCCACCACAGCTCGCCCAGCTGCATCCGACTGTCCTTTCTCCGTTGTGGAGACTCGTCAAAGGAGGCTCACCACTTCAACTTCAGGCTTCTCTGTTTCCTCGTCTTCAAAGAACCATCTGCATCAGAGGCGGAGACACAATTCTCCTCCCTTCTCAGATCCTATCAACTCCATCGATTTCTTTTAATCGTGTCACCTGATCCGATATCGGAAGTCGACGCCATCACCCTGGAGGACCCGATCCCCGTTGCCAAATCGTATTCCCCACCGGTAATTCCCTTTCCTTTGTCAAAAGATGGGCTCATCGATCTTGCAAGGCCGAAATCTGCAACCTTTGCAGAGAAATCGTTGTTGAGAAGGATGTTGCTCGGCTTTATATCGCCATGCACAATCGGAGGATTGCACTCAGAGTGCAAGAACATCAGCTCATGGGCCACGTGGCCCACGTCAAGGGCAATGACGAAGCGTCGTGGCCATTCCATGAGTTTCGTCGGCCTCCCGATTAAGAGACGTTGGAAACAGGATTAACATTATATTTTAAACAATAATTACACGGATTCAAATGAATTAACAGAAAAGCATTACATATTAAGATCATTTTAATCAAGCATTTCTCATCCATTATCCGATTACGTAATGCAAACAGAAACTGATTAAATAAATGGAAACATGAATTAGGGCGTGATCCAGATAAAGTAAAGCAATAAACAAATTGCGGCAAACAAAGTAATAGAAGAAAATTAGAGATCACCGAAGCGTCAATGAAATGGACTGCCCTTAGAGAGGATATCGTCCCCACAATACCGGTGCATAGGGTATTAACGATCCGCTCTCAAGATACGACGGTACACGGTCTTCGTCCGCGCGCACCGACGAGACCGTCCTCGAAAGTACCTCCACGAACTTGCAGCCGAGAAGAACAGGACGCAGAAGCGGTGGTAGAACAGAGAACAAAGACGACGTGAGAGTTTTTCTTGTGAGTGAAGAAAAAGAGCGTCGGGGAGAGGTATAAAAAGAGAGTCGCGTGCCCTACCACGTGGTACCTTTCGATTATCGAAAACGCCTCTCAACGAACGTGTCTTTTCGAATTCCGAAATCGCGGCCATAATGAGCCGTTTGGTCGAGTTGAATTCCCATTTCAGTCGAATCCAAATTAATCCGTGTGATTAAGTTAATCGACATGTCAAATGAAACCCGCAACGGAAGTATTGAGATCTGAATTGACTCTCCCGAGCCGGAGCCGGAGACGGAGCGGAGCACGCGCGTGTGTGTGGTCCTCCATTCCTCCTCTCTACTATTGCTACAAGAGCTTGGGGTATGAACTCATATATAAGCCCACCAAAAGTTTAGAGATAGTAGGTATGGTACTAAACTTCCACCCAAGCTTTTCCATGTTTCAAATATGAGAATTCCCAACTTTCCCTCCAATTCATTTAGTTTCCCAATTGAGTCCAAATTGAATCCTATTGTAATTGCATAGATTTTCCAATTAAAATCTAATTACACCCTTTTAAATACAACATGAGAGCGTCTTGTAAGCTGTTGTTAGGCATAAGCTTATAGACGAGCAACAACACTCTCCTCGTAGCCCCCTCTTCGAGATCATCATCGCCGCTACCAAATCTGTCCCCGAATTCATCGATGCTATTTGTCATGCGATCGATCCAATCGGTGGGTTTCCTATTCTTCTTCTTCTTCCTCCTCTTCTTCTTAATAATGTGGTTGCTCTTCTAGGGGTTGTTCTCCTCAGGATCTTCCTCGGAGCAAAAGCCAATGGGGTAGATGACGACCGCCCGAACGACAGAGGTAAAGGTGTAAAGAAAATGTAGGTCGTTGCGACCTCAATCACTCAGGCTGAGTCAATCAAGAAAAATCAATCACTCAAATCAGATAAAAACAAGCAAGCACAAGAAAGAGCGATCTAGCTATAGGATTAACCTGGTATAGCTCCCAGGGTCGAACACAAGGAGCACAGATTGGCCTTGCGGCCTACGATGTAGTCAGAGTGAACTAAAACACAGAGAACATATTTTTGTGGTTTTTATTTATTTTTATAAATTTTTTTTAGATATTTTTTTTAATGATGAGAAAATGAAAGAAAGTAAAGACAAGGGCACTTCAACAATTTATTACACACTCCAAAAATAATGCAAAAATTAAGGAAAAATGGTTTTTATGTTTTAAATGTTTTTTACTGTTTTTGGTGAATTTTTGGAATTTTTCTAATGAGTAAATTATTTATTAAAAATCAAACAATGCAAAACAAAAGAGGTATTGTCCAGCAAGGCTTGAGACTCAAAAATAAAATATCTAAGAGTCTCACTAAGCCCTGGAGGTAATTTTCCTATGATCTATGAAGAATAAGGAAAATTTGGGCACCTTAATTATTGTTTTTGGATTTTTAAATTAATTATTGTAATTTTTATGAGTTTTTAGGGGTTTTTCAATTTTTAAGGTTTTTCAGTGATGAAAAGTAGCCAAAATTGGCTAGAAAATCAAACAACAAGTAAACTACAGTATCTAATTTTTTTAGAATTTTTGGTGGAATTTTTATAATTTTTTTTGTATTTTTAAAGTTAGACAGTGACTAAAAAGAGTGTTTTTGAATTTTTAAAAATAATAAATGAAATCAAAAATGTCCCCAAAAATCATAGAAATTCCTACACCATGGCAGGAGCCATGTGTCAAAATTTCATTGGATTTGGAGGTCGTTTGATATTTTATTCAAAAATAAAGGTGGGGCACTGTGCACAGGGACCTAAGTGCAAATACCCAAAGATCTGGGGGCCTTGGTGCAAAATACCCAGCAAGTCACGCGCTTCGCGCGTGGCTGGGGCACACAGGGACCAAATTGCAATAAAAACCAAGTCCTAGGGCTATTTGATAACTCGTATCAAAAGCCCAGGGGTATGGTTGCAAAGTTCCCAATAAATAACGCACATGCGCATAAACAATGCTCACAGGGGTATATATGCAATTATTCAAAAATATTCATGCATTCATTAACACTCCAGATCTACAGGACAAGATGTGTAAAAAGCCCAAAACACACGTGACGACGCACGTGTTCACACACACACAGGGGCATACATGCAATTAAAATAAAGCACAAGGTTCCAAATGCAAATAACCCTTCGTGAAAAAGTTTCTAAAAATGTTTACAGGACTACACAGGAAATGAAAAACTAAGAGGGGGGCCTACGATATTTACCCCTTTATTTGGCGACGGTTGGATAGGCGCCACGTGGAAGATCGGATGGTGGCGATGAGCGGCGCCTTTGACCTTGAGAAGCTTCGCCTGATCGAACGATGGAGGGTCCGCCACGTGGGGATCGAACGGTCCGCGTGCGTGGTGGACGAACCCTCGGTCAATCAACGGCTGAGATCACGCTGTGGCTGATCTGACGATATCTGCTGCTCCCCGAACGAACGGTTGAGATCTGATCTGGAGCGCCACGGCTGATCTGACGGCTCTGGAAGATGGAGGAAGAACTGATGGCCGGCGAAGTTCGCCGGCTTCCTGCGTGTGCTCCAGTCCTCCTCTGCTGCGCCTAAAGGTCGGAGAAGATCCGGCGTGAGGTTGCGCAGCTGCTGCGGGTCTCCGATTCCTCGGCCGAGCCTTAGAAGGCTCAAGCGAGGTCGGAGGAGGAGAAGCTCCTGGGAAGATGTCGAGAAGCCTCAGACGGCCTCCTCTTGACCTGCAAAATAGTTCAGAAGCTTCGCGGGTCGAGGGCAAAGTGCCTCGCCCCGGTTAGGCGGCGTGAAGGTGGTCGGTGAGTCGGGATGACGAGCTCCGGCGAAGGTGGTCGGCGGAGGAGCTCGATTCCCAGATCCTGTGCGATCTGGGTTGTGTGGAGGGGTGAAGAAGGTGCGGAGAGGTCTGGCGGAGATGATAGCGGTGTCGGAATGGAAGATGGGTGATCGGAGGTGGCTGGCGACGGCGGCGGAGCTACGCGAACAGTAACCAAGAAATCGAAATCTATGCTATCCTACGGCCTAAGGATTCTACCTGGGTGATCGGAGAGACTGGGGAAGAGCAGGGGGTGCTCTTGGTCGTAGCCTCGAGGGTCGTCTCGGCCCGAGGCTCGATGCTCGACGCGGTGGCGGAGCAGCGGCGGCGAAGATTGCCGGATCAATGGATACGCCTCCTCACCTCACTGCAACAAGGGCAAAGGCTTGCTGTCACTCTCGCGATGCCGATGGAGGTCACTGGGAAGGAGGAGAAGGGCCAAAGATGGGGCGCGGAGGCGGCGGAGGTGATGGTATATATGGTGACAGGGGCGTTTAGGGTTGAGGCTCGACGGCTAAGGAAGGCGTGGATTTGATGGCGGAGGATCCGGCGAGGGAGAGGGATGAACGGCGAAGAATCCGGGCATGGGATATGCGTGGGAGACAGCCTGGAGACGCGTGGGAAATTCAGAGAAAGCGGGGTGGCGCGCCTCTTCCAGAAAAGGAAGGAGTCCGCGGGGGAGTTGACCGGGGTCAACATTCCCCCGTGGACCAATCAGGAGCGGCCACGTGTGCTCGAATTTTGCTTATTTATTTTAGGGCAGAAATAGGCCGAATTAAAGAAAACTCAAAACATGAAATATTTTTCTTTTATTTTTTTCTATTTTTTGGTGATTTTTATTTAATTTTTGGAAATAAAAATAGGGTAGCTCTATATAGGTATATGTACACTATATGGATTTTTATTTTTGATTTTTTTATTTGTTATTTTTATGTATTTTTATGCTCATTTTGTATTTTATTTATTTACACCATAAAATATAGAATAAAAGAATATTTTTATTTTATTTTAATTATTTATACACAAGGGTGAAATAAATAGTTATATATATTTATATACATGGTATTTATACAATGTATTTTTGTATTTTAATTTTGTAATTTTTATTTGATTTTTGTTTTGTTTCTTTTTATTTATTTTATTTACAAAATATGCCATAGAATATTTACAAAAAGTTTAGAAAATAATTGAATTTATTTACAAGGTTAAATAAATACAATGGTGTGGTTTATGTACATGGTGAAGGTATATTTTTGAATTTTTGATTTTTTTTATTTTTACTTTGTTTTTGATATTTTCTAAATTTACACACAATATGTACAAATATTTACAACATATTTTTGGGTGAGGAAAATATATAGTTTTATTTATTTGTAAATATACATATGTGAGCCCCTATCTCCCTCTACTTTGGCTTTTATGCGGTCAGGCCCATGCTGAGCCCTCCCTTGGGTTAGGTTGCTCAATATTTATTCTAAATATTTCCCTCTTTTTCTTTTTGCTCTTTATTCTTTTATTTTGTGCACAAAAACATGCTAATTATAGGTTTTCACACAATGCATGCTTTTGGTAATTATTTGTATTTACACATATCTACATGTATTTGCAAAGGTTTTTGTAGCTAAAATAATAGAATAAAGAGTGATGAATGGGTATTCATCACCCCCTATGCTTTAACTTTGCTAGTCCCTTAGCAAACACTTATTTGAAAAAGAAGTGAAAAAGAAAGAAAAAGAAAAAGAAAAAGAGGATGTACATGGATCAAGATTGACTTATTAAATTTTCCTTCATTAAATTGAAATATGGAGCTTGATCAGATCTTTGGATTATTAATGTGTCGGAACCTTATTTGGACTTAAGCCTAAAACTCAACAGCCTCCAAGTTCCACCAGTCTATGGACAAGACTCCTTAATAAACCAGATCAGAACAAGTCTACATACACAAACTCTAATGACCATGAATCTTTCCATGCAGTGTAAGTGATATGTGGCTCCCCACCTCAGAAGTAACAAAGGAACAACCTCCCTCAACCTGGTAACTCTAATGCCTCGGTCTAGCAACTCTTTCCTCGAGAAGCGGGGTATTCCCTTCTAAGTTCAAGTGCATCCGGCTCAAGAAGAGGGGGTAGAAGTATAGAGTTTTGGAAGCTTAGCCAGTGTAGCTAAGTCTCCCGCTGCAAGCTTCATGAGATGTAACATGATACCATAAGCTTTTGCTTTTCACTCCGGTGGGGTTATTAAATTTTCAATCCGACCCACCACTTTTTTGGAGTTCTTTTTGCATTTTTTTTTTTCAAGGACTTCTGTACAACATATCTACATGGTGCAGCATATAAGAAATTTCTCCTTGAGCCAGTAGACTATCCCTCTTTTGAAGCTTTATTGCAACCCACAGCTTCTGTCTTTAGCTTTCGACACCACTAGACCAAGTTGAGGTGCACTTCCTTCACTATAAGAAGAAGAGAGGTTCCGCCTAGAAGTACTACCCTCATATGCTACCCCAAGCCAAAGGAAACTGCCTCCTCACCACCTCATCCATGGAGAGCCATGTGTAAAGTGCAGGTGCAAGTGAAGCCATTGTCTCTGAGAGTCATGCGTGTGTTGTTAAGTGCTCTACTTAGGCTCATCAAGATGACATATGCTCATAGCCTAGTGGACTCAAAGAATTAAGTCCTTATGGACCTGAAAAGCCTTAACCCCAAGTCCTACAAGGTTCCTCTTGAAGTTAAGTGAATTAAGATCTTATTCAAGCTCCATTTTTCAATTTAATTCCAGGCTTAATTTAAATGTCAACTTTCATCCAGGAAAAACTATATACATATATGTACAAAAGATGCTATTTACAAATATTTTACAATCATGCAAAATTTTTGAAAAATGTTTTGAACTCATGAATGAATGATGCATGAAGTGCAAGTTTTGCAAAAAGATATTTACAAACATTTACACAAGATTTTTGCAAACTTTTGATTTTCAAAACATTTTGGAAAAATTTTGTACTATATACATAATTTTGATACAAAATATTTACACAAGCTTTACACAAAAGATTTTTGAAATCATTTTTACAAAAATACTTTGTACACTAGCTATGTATGTGCAAGAATAAAAGAGGTTTATGTTCATGAAAATTTTTTTTAATTTTTGTGATTTTTAGCCATTTTATTTATTAACACACTCACACAAAGTACGAGTTATGGCTAAAGTACACACCCCCCTATACTTAGCTCGAACGATGTCCTCAGAGTGATCAAGAGCGATGAAGAAGACATAACTCGTGCTTAGTAAAAGGGAAGTGAAAAGGAATGGCTAAGTACAGGAACGAATAAATGAATAGAATGTGAGGAACTCGGTGGTCTCCCCCTATACTTAGGATTAACTAATCCTAAGTATAGGAAGCTGTACATGAAGGGAAAGCCGAGTGAAGAAGAATATACAGAATCTGCCCCCCCTATACTTAGGGTGAAATATCCCTAAGTATAGGCAGCAAAAACAAGAGCAGAAAGAATGAAAAGAATTCTCACAGGTCCGACATCCCCCCTATACTTAGGGTAAAGCACACCCTAAGTATAGCATAATCATAAGATGAGTGACTGGATGTGGGACTAAAGAATAGAATGATATGGACAACTGGATCTATACAGGCGGAGGAACAGTGAAAATCAGGCGTGAGATGTAAAAGATGTGAGTCAAAAGACCACATCTCACGCAAAATGAATAGCAGCAATAATAACGTCCCGCGGCTCATGATCTAGAAATGGTTTGAGCCGCTGGCCGTTCACTCGGAAGGTACTCTCAGAAGATAACTCGGATATATCAATGCTACCGTTATCGTGTACCTTTCTGACCAAATAGGGTCCTTTCCATTTTCTCTGTAGCTTTCCTGGAAATAATCTAAGCCTTGCATCAAACAGCCATACTTTCTGTCCAATCTCAAAATGCTTGTGGCTGATATGAGAATCATGCCACTCTTTGACTTTCTCCTTATAATGTAGGCTGTTTGAGAAAGCTGCATCTCTAAGCTCTTCCAAGGCGGCTAACTCTGCCCTCCTCTGGTCTCCTATACCATCTGGATCCATAAGAATATCTGTGACTGCCCAAAGTGACTTGTGCCTCAGCTCAACTGGAAGGTGACAGGGCTTGCCATACACGAGGCGAAAGGGAGATGTACCCAATGGAGTCTTGAAAGACGTCCTATATGCCCACAAGACCGAGTCCAAAAGCTGTGACCAATTCTTTCGGTCAGGGCGGACGACTTTCTGCAAAATATTCTTGATCTCCCTATTCGACACCTCAGCTAGACCATTTGTCTGTGGATGGTATGGAGTGGCAACACGATGGTCTATACTGAACTCTCTAGCAAGTGCCTTCACCTGGTCGTTGATGAAGTGAGACCCCCCATCAGAAATCAGAACTCGTGGAACCCCGAACCGCATGATAATGTGCTTCTTCAAAAATCTGCAAACTGTCTTTGCATCTGCGGCTCGGGCGGGGATAGCCTCAACCCAACGACTAACATAATCTACGGCCAACAGGATGTACTCAAATCCCTGACTCTTAGGGAATGGACCCATGAAATCGATGCCCCATGCGTCAAAAACCTCACAGAAATGAATGGGCTGCATCGGCATCATATCACGCTGTCCACAAGTGCCCATCCTCTGACAGTCAGTACACCTCTTCACGAACTCATCAGAGTCCTTGAAGAGTGTAGGCCACCACAAGCCGGATTGGAGCACTTTCTGTGCCGTTCTCCTCCCAGAATGATGTCCTCCTGCCTCAAGCTTGTGGCAGTAAGTGAGGACACTATGATGCTCCTCCTGAGGAATACACCGACGCCAGATGCTATCCCCTCCTTCGTGGTAAAGGATGGGATCCTCCCAGTGGTAGGACTTGGCCTTCGCAAAGAAGGTCTCAAGCTTCTGCCTGGGCCAATCTTGTGGGACTTTCCCAGCAACGAGATAGTTCACAATATCGGCATACCACGGGAGTGAGGCGATAGCAAGGATCGCCTCATCTGGGAAGGTATCACAAATGGGATCAATCTGCTCAGAATCCTCAGGCTGCTCTAGTCGGGATAAATGGTCCGCCACCACATTCTTGACTCCAGGCTTATCCTTAATTTCAATGTCGAACTCCTGGAGTAGAAGGATCCATCTAGTAAGTCTGGCCTTGGCATCCTTCTTTGACATGAGGTACCTGATGGCGGTGTGATCTGTGTACAAGGTCACTCGGGATCCAATGATATATGATCTGAATTTATCTAGGGCAAACACTACTGCTAGCATCTCCTTCTCTGTGACCGTATAATTCCGCTGGGCGGAATCCAATGTGCGGCTAGCATAGTGTATCGCAAATGGTACTCCATCCCTCCTCTGTCCTAGCACGGCCCCTACGGCAAAATCAGAGGCGTCCGTCATGATCTCGAATGGGAGAGACCAATCGGGTGGCTGAAGGACAGGAGCCTCAATAACACACTGCTGGAGAGTCTCAAAGGACGAAAGACACTTGTCATCGACAAGGAACTCGGTGTCTTTCGTCAAGAGGTCAGTCAACGGTCGGGCAATCTTGCTGAAATCATGAATGAATCTCCTATAAAAACCAACGTGCCCCAGAAATGACCGTAACTGCTTCAGATTGGACGGCGGTGTGAGTTTCCTAATGACATCGACCTTGGCCGGATCAACCTCCATGCCTCTGTTGGAGATGATGTGACCAAGCACCGTCCCTTGAGTCACCATGAAGTGACTCTTTTCCCAAGATAAAACCAACCGGGTAGCAATACATCGCTGAAGCACTCGGTCTAGGCAGTCAAGACAGGAATCGAATCCGTCGCCGTAAACCGAGAAGTCGTCCATGAAGACCTCTAAACACTCCCCTACCATGTCCGAAAATATCGACAGCATGCATCTCTGAAAAGTCGCAGGGGCGTTACATAGCCCAAATGGCATGCGTCGAAAGGCGTAGGTACCGAAGGGACAGGTAAAGGTGGTCTTCTCCTGATCCTCAGGAGCGATGGCCACCTGATTGTAGCCCGAGTACCCATCTAGGAAGCAATAATGGCTCTTCCCTGCCAGTCTCTCAATGATCTGATCTATAAAGGGCAGGGGGAAATGGTCCTTCTTGGTGGCCTGGTTGAGTCTCCTGTAGTCAACACAGACCCGCCAAGAGGTGGGTACTCGTGTAGCGATCTCCTCTCCCGACTCACTGATTACAGTCGTGATGCCCGTCTTCTTGGGCACCACATGCAAGGGGCTGACCCACTTGGAGTCGGAAATGGGATAAATAAAATCTGCACTCCACCATTTTGATATTTCCTTCATGACAACCTCTCTTAGGTTGGGGTTCAGTCGCCGCTGGAACTCACGCGACGGCTTTGCCCCTTCCTCGAGATAGATATGGTGGGAGCACAACGAGGGACTAATCCCATGGAGATCTGCTACGCTCCATCCAATTGCCTTGCGGTTCTTTTCAAGAACCTCCATCAGACGGGATTCTTGCTCTTCAGTCAGATCAGCAGAGATGATGACTGGGTACATCTCAGACTCTCCCGCAAGGAATCTGTACTTCAGCGAAGTAGGGAGCGGCTTTAGCTCTGGACAGCTGGGTGCTGGCAGATCTGGCTTCTGAAGAAGATGTGTGTATGCAGACAATTCTGCCAAATCTGCCTGGGAAAATGATAAAGAACTCTCACAAACTGGATCTGGAGAAGGCGGGTCCTCTGCATTGTCTCTGATCTGTTCTGCCTCTACCTCCTCCTCATCTATAGGCTCAGGTGGATCCAGATCTGGCATCTGATCATCACAATCTGCCCAATCAGATTCTGAATCCGAGGGATCTATATCAGACTCGGTGGCATCAGTACCACCGGAGAACAAGGTGGCATCAGCACCACCATATAGCAGGGTGGCCTCAGTACCACCATCACTGAAAATCGTGTCGCGATCACGGTCCGACTCTGCTGACTCAATGGTATCCTGAACCAGGATTGTGCTCTCCAGACTATCCTCCTCTATCATCTCTGCATCAGCTATATCTGAATATGAGAGGATGGTCTGTGCTGCAGGATCTGCCCAAGCTGCCTCATCATCTGTGATCACAAAATCACAGTCCTGGTGGATGTCTGGCTCTGCGTCTGTCAGCGGCTCTGAATCTGTACTGTCATGTGAGCGGGATCTATCTCTGGCTCTGTGGTCCTTAACCGTCTCTATTTGTATACTCTCGCCCTGGACGCGAAAGAATACCTTCCCACTGTCATGGTCAGTCACTGCTTTGGCTGTGGCCAAGAACGGGCGACCGAGGATAATGGGGGAATCGGTCAACGAGTCAGGGGTCTCCATGTCCAGCACTACGAAGTCCACGGGGAATTGCAAACCCTGAATTGTGACGACAACGTCTCGCAACAACCCCTTTGGCCTCTTGACAGACCGATCAGCAAACTGAAGGTATGTCCTGCTCTGTCTAAGAGTGCCCAACTCTAAGTGGTCGAGAAGGGCTGCCGGAAGAAGGTTGATCGACGATCCGCTATCTAATAGAGTACGGTTGAACCTCTGCTCATTAATCTGACATCTGACATACGGGGCCCCTAAATCTGGCCTCTTAGTCGGCAGATGGTTCTGGATCGCGTAACACGTGGCTTTGGTCAACACATGAATTTCTGCGGTCTTGTTCCTCTTCGTCCTTCTGACTGTGGTCTTATCTCTCAAGGATCGCTGAAGAAGAGGGATGTGTTGCAAAGCCTCATTGAGGGTCAGCTGGATGTGAAATCGGTCTATCATGCTCTGGCTGAACTCCTCCTGCTCTCTCTTTTTTGGATCTTTTTCTTTTTTCTTCCCCTTCCCCAACTCAAGGGCTCTAGGGAAGGGGATCACAGGGTCCTTCTCAGATGAAGGACTAGGAATAGGCCTAGACGGTTCGATGACTGGATCCTCACAAACATCATTCACCACAGTGGGATCAGAAGAAACTAAACCTTTTCCTTTATTCAAATCAGAGTTCTGAGATACATTCATGCGCGGAAAGACAACATTTCTATCAGAAAAAATGTTGGTGGCATCAGTACCACCTCTAGCTGGCTCTACAACTAGACGTCTTGCGGCCTCAGTACCGCGGGCTGGCTTGGCTCTGCTGGTGGCGTCAGTACCACCTCCTCTATGTGGTGAAATGGCGGCCTCAGTACCGCCGGTGGAATCAGCATCTCGGGTGGCCTCAGTACCACCGTCATCATGATGTGCGGCTTCAGTACCGCTCTCCTCTTCCTCATCTGGCGCTCTAGATGGATCCTTGTGTGGTCGCTCAGATGAGGCGCCGCCTGCTGGTCTTCTACCGCTCCTAAGTGTGACAAAATCAGCATCAAATAAATCCGACGAGATAACATCAAATGAGTCACTAGAAGTGGTAGGCTCTGTGTGAACTACCTGCTCAGATTTCCTCTTCAAGTTATTCGGATTAGGCTCGATCTGTGCAGGGATGGCGGCCTTCCCTCTCATCAGGTCCCGCATCTCCTGGCGGAACTCGTCCATCTCCCGTCTAAATGTAGCCTGCTGCTCTGTGAAGAGGCGGGCTAGATCATCCATGGCGGGGCTCTCATGGGAGCCCGACGGGTTGCCTCTCTGGTAATGAGGCTGCTGGACCTGGTGCTGCTGTGGCTGAGAGGGGTAAGAGGAAGGATGCTGCTGCTGGTGAGCCTGCTGCTCACGTCTCCAATTCTGTCCCTGCTGCTGGTAGGGACGAGGTACGAAGGATGATGGCTGATGTGGCTGATATGCAGGGGGCTGCTGGTGATCTCTCTGCTGGGAGTACTGCCCTCCCTGACCGGCTGGCTGCTGTTGGGACTGGTTACCCCCATTCCCCCACCTGAATCCGGGATGGTCTCGTCGGATTCCAGGTTGAGGACGGTCATACCAAATCCCGTTGACATCCATCAACGGCTCAGCATCAAAGGGGTCTGGTGGCAGTGCTGCCAGAGGCTGATCCGGCTGATATACCACCATCTGTAAGTCCGGAGATGGTGGTGATTGGTAAGAGGGCTGCTGCTGCTGGTACGGCTCCGCCTGTACAAGGTGAACTTGTCTAGGCTGCTGCAAGGAGCTGGAGCGCTGGGACGAGCTGCGGCTGCCGCCGGAATCGCCTCGCGACAGAAGACGGGGCTGAGGAGCCGTCTGTGCCTCCTGAAGACACAAGAGCTGGGTCTTCATGTCGCTCAGAGTTTGTGCCATTTGCTCCATCTGAGTTATGCCCTGGCACTGCTTCTTCTCTATGATTTCCATGCGGTCCAATTTCTCGCTGATAATCCCCATGTCCGCAGTGGCCGACTCTGCCTGTGCGGCTGCAACTGTGGACGAACTGGATGGACCTGCATCAACCCGTGCTATCCGCTGATACTGCACGGGTCCAGGCGGCTGCTGAGATCTCTGAGTGTACAACCGAGTCTGGGACATCACCATGTAATTTTCTGCCATCTCCTCGTAGATGGCCCAGACTTGGTTGTGGTCCTTGGCAAAGTAGGACCCGCCGCAAGAAGCATTCACCAGACCCTGAAGCTCTGGTGTCATCCCACTAAAGAAGCTCTGAACTAGGTTCGGCTTCGAGATGTCGTGGTGTGGGCATCTATCCAGAAGCTCTCTGAACCTCTCCCATGCTTCGTGAAATTGCTCATTAGGGAGCATGGAGAAGTTGTTGATCAGGGCCCTCGCTGCATTCGTCCGCCCGAGTGGATAGTACTTGTTCAAGTACTCGGTGCGGAGCTGATCCCAGGTGTAAACAAACTTCCCTAGATGTTTCAGCCAGGCGGCTGCTCTATCTGCCAGTGAAAAAGGGAAGGCCATCATTCGAATCGTATCTTGGTCCACATGACGGTCGTGGACAGTGCTGCAGATCATCAAGAACTCCTGGAGATGAAGATGGGGTTCCTCAGTGGCAAGCCCGTGAAAATGAGGGAGCATCTGCAGGGTGTTCGGAGGGAACTTGAAATCCCCCACGATAGCAGGTACCACCACCCAATGATGCATCAGTGTAGATCCGGGGTTGTGTAGCTCCCGCATCGTTCTCGGTGGTCCTCCTCCCGCGGCGGCTGCCGCTGCGGCAGCTGCTGCTGCGGCTGCTGCCTCTGCATCAGCGTCAGGAATGTCCTCGGGCTCGCTCGGCTCGTCTCGCTCTCTTCGGAGTCGCTCCATCTCCCTTCTCATCTCAATCATAAAAGCCCCCTGATCGCGTAACTGCTGCTGAACCGTCTCTAATGACGCGATCAGGGTGGAGTTGATCGCCCCCTGGTCTAAGACAAAATGTTCGGGCTGGCGATCGTCTGAACTGCCGGCTCCGGCCATAGGGACGTTTGCAAAATCAGATGAGCCCAACTCAGGTTCTGTCAAATTGATTCGTCTTTCCTCGGGCTCATGTCTCTCAGTAGCAAAAGAAAGGGGGTCGAGGGGGAACAGGGTGGAATCGTACTCGGGCCCGGAGAATTGGTCTTGACTCTCGCGGGCCAACCTAGATGATGAAGTAGCCGCGCCTGAAAGCGGTGCAGCCAGAGGCTGCCTAAGAGATCGTCTACCCATCATCTTGATCTGGCGAGTAAGGCGGATGGGATCTGGAGAAAATATGATCGCAAAGCAAACCCCTTGTTCACCAACTCAACACAATCTGAAGACCGTGAAAGCTCGGTCAATTTATCTTGTCAATTTTATTTGGTGAACACACAAGATATCAGAGCGATTACGTGACCTGCTGGGATACCCGATACTCTCTCAACCGACTGTCCCGCACAGAAGAGTCGGTAATCAGTCGAGATGAGCACCGGAGGGCTTTACCTAGTGTTCGGGTCACTCTCTCGCACAATCAAACCAAACAATGAGGGGGTTGCTCTCCCCAAGACAAATTTTTAATGCGAGTGTCTTTTAGGGTCAATAGTGTTATCCAGTCCCAATTTTTATTGTTTTTCTTTTTAATTTTTTTTTCAAAAATAAATACAAGCGGCCTAACGATTTTTCCGATTCTCCTGATGATTAAGCCAAACACAGGGGGGAGAAGACGAAAAAGCCGATGCGCGAGAAAATCAATGATGCATGCAGAGAAAGAAATGCGTACCTTGTCTCCAGCACTCTACATGCAAGTGATCCGCGCAGAATTTAAATACAGAATTAAACTACCTAAATGATGCAACGAGGAAAAACCGAGTCCTAGCTGAGCAATTTCTATTGATCGTGAAGAACAATAGTTAGCCAACGGAATCGAGTCCGGAGTCCGATCTTGGGAGTCACTCGGTGCCCGCCACAACGGGTCCTGCCAGCGCTGTATGTGACTCCTCACGGCACGTGGTCTCAAATCCAATTAAACTAACTTTTTCAATGAATTTTATTAAGGTCCAATTACGTTCTATAGGAACAGATATTCTATTAAGTGTTGGGCCTTAAATATTTACGTCACAATCAACAGAAATTCCTAAATCTAGGGGCTCGAGATAAACCGCGTAAACACCGGAAAAGGCAGCTAGCTATCAAAACCACGATAAAAGCCGCGAAAATCCCAATGGGTCCCCCGAGCACACCGGTGCTCAGCGAAACAGACCCGCTAAGTTACAAATGTTCACAAATGTCCAAAGTTCAAATCCTAAATTATTACAAAAAATTGTTCTCTCTCTCTCTCTAAATAGAAAATCTCTTCTCCTCTCTCTCTCTTCCTGCTCTTCTTCCCGTGCGGGTCCTCAAAAAGTGTACTTCCAAATTCTCCACGCAGTACCTCGCACAAAAATTAGAAAGAGAGAGTGTCAGAAAACAGTTACAATTAAGAGAGACAAAATGGAAATATGACTACAAAGCCGTGCTCCCCGGCAACGGCGCCATTCTGACGACCGCCCGAACGACAGAGGTAAAGGTGTAAAGAAAATGTAGGTCGTTGCGACCTCAATCACTCAGGCTGAGTCAATCAAGAAAAATCAATCACTCAAATCAGATAAAAACAAGCAAGCACAAGAAAGAGCGATCTAGCTATAGGATTAACCTGGTATAGCTCCCAGGGTCGAACACAAGGAGCACAGATTGGCCTTGCGGCCTACGATGTAGTCAGAGTGAACTAAAACACAGAGAACATATTTTTGTGGTTTTTATTTATTTTTATAAATTTTTTTAGATATTTTTTTTTTAATGATGAGAAAATGAAAGAAAGTAAAGACAAGGGCACTTCAACAATTTATTACACACTCCAAAAATAATGCAAAAATTAAGGAAAAATGGTTTTTATGTTTTAAATGTTTTTTACTGTTTTTGGTGAATTTTTGGAATTTTTCTAATGAGTAAATTATTTATTAAAAATCAAACAATGCAAAACAAAAGAGGTATTGTCCAGCAAGGCTTGAGACTCAAAAATAAAATATCTAAGAGTCTCACTAAGCCCTGGAGGTAATTTTCCTATGATCTATGAAGAATAAGAAAAATTTGGGCACCTTAATTATTGTTTTTGGATTTTTAAATTAATTATTGTAATTTTTATGAGTTTTTAGGGGTTTTTCAATTTTTAAGGTTTTTCAGTGATGAAAAGTAGCCAAAATTGGCTAGAAAATCAAACAACAAGTAAACTACAGTATCTAATTTTTTTAGAATTTTTGGTGGAATTTTTATAATTTTTTTTGTATTTTTAAAGTTAGACAGTGACTAAAAAGAGTGTTTTTGAATTTTTAAAAATAATAAATGAAATCAAAAATGTCCCCAAAAATCATAGAAATTCCTACACCATGGCAGGAGCCATGTGTCAAAATTTCATTGGATTTGGAGGTCGTTTGATATTTTATTCAAAAATAAAGGTGGGGCACTGTGCACAGGGACCTAAGTGCAAATACCCAAAGATCTGGGGGCCTTGGTGCAAAATACCCAGCAAGTCACGCGCTTCGCGCGTGGCTGGGGCACACAGGGACCAAATTGCAATAAAAACCAAGTCCTAGGGCTATTTGATAACTCGTATCAAAAGCCCAGGGGTATGGTTGCAAAGTTCCCAATAAATAACGCACATGCGCATAAACAATGCTCACAGGGGTATATATGCAATTATTCAAAAATATTCATGCATTCATTAACACTCCAGATCTACAGGACAAGATGTGTAAAAAGCCCAAAACACACGTGACGACGCACGTGTTCACACACACACAGGGGCATACATGCAATTAAAATAAAGCACAAGGTTCCAAATGCAAATAACCCTTCGTGAAAAAGTTTCTAAAAATGTTTACAGGACTACACAGGAAATGAAAAACTAAGAGGGGGGCCTACGATATTTACCCCTTTATTTGGCGACGGTTGGATAGGCGCCACGTGGAAGATCGGATGGTGGCGATGAGCGGCGCCTTTGACCTTGAGAAGCTTCGCCTGATCGAACGATGGAGGGTCCGCCACGTGGGGATCGAACGGTCCGCGTGCGTGGTGGACGAACCCTCGGTCAATCAACGGCTGAGATCACGCTGTGGCTGATCTGACGATATCTGCTGCTCCCCGAACGAACGGTTGAGATCTGATCTGGAGCGCCACGGCTGATCTGACGGCTCTGGAAGATGGAGGAAGAACTGATGGCCGGCGAAGTTCGCCGGCTTCCTGCGTGTGCTCCAGTCCTCCTCTGCTGCGCCTAAAGGTCGGAGAAGATCCGGCGTGAGGTTGCGCAGCTGCTGCGGGTCTCCGATTCCTCGGCCGAGCCTTAGAAGGCTCAAGCGAGGTCGGAGGAGGAGAAGCTCCTGGGAAGATGTCGAGAAGCCTCAGACGGCCTCCTCTTGACCTGCAAAATAGTTCAGAAGCTTCGCGGGTCGAGGGCAAAGTGCCTCGCCCCGGTTAGGCGGCGTGAAGGTGGTCGGTGAGTCGGGATGACGAGCTCCGGCGAAGGTGGTCGGCGGAGGAGCTCGATTCCCAGATCCTGTGCGATCTGGGTTGTGTGGAGGGGTGAAGAAGGTGCGGAGAGGTCTGGCGGAGATGATAGCGGTGTCGGAATGGAAGATGGGTGATCGGAGGTGGCTGGCGACGGCGGCGGAGCTACGCGAACAGTAACCAAGAAATCGAAATCTACGCTATCCTACGGCCTAAGGATTCTACCTGGGTGATCGGAGAGACTGGGGAAGAGCAGGGGGTGCTCTTGGTCGTAGCCTCGAGGGTCGTCTCGGCCCGAGGCTCGATGCTCGACGCGGTGGCGGAGCAGCGGCGGCGAAGATTGCCGGATCAATGGATACGCCTCCTCACCTCACTGCAACAAGGGCAAAGGCTTGCTGTCACTCTCGCGATGCCGATGGAGGTCACTGGGAAGGAGGAGAAGGGCCAAAGATGGGGCGCGGAGGCGGCGGAGGTGATGGTATATATGGTGACAGGGGCGTTTAGGGTTGAGGCTCGACGGCTAAGGAAGGCGTGGATTTGATGGCGGAGGATCCGGCGAGGGAGAGGGATGAACGGCGAAGAATCCGGGCATGGGATATGCGTGGGAGACAGCCTGGAGACGCGTGGGAAATTCGGAGAAAGCGGGGTGGCGCGCCTCTTCCAGAAAAGGAAGGAGTCCGCGGGGGAGTTGACCGGGGTCAACATTCCCCCGTGGACCAATCAGGAGCGGCCACGTGTGCTCGAATTTTGCTTATTTATTTTAGGGCAGAAATAGGCCGAATTAAAGAAAACTCAAAACATGAAATATTTTTCTTTTATTTTTTTCTATTTTTTGGTGATTTTTATTTAATTTTTGGAAATAAAAATAGGGTAGCTCTATATAGGTATATGTACACTATATGGATTTTTATTTTTGATTTTTTTATTTGTTATTTTTATGTATTTTTATGCTCATTTTGTATTTTATTTATTTACACCATAAAATATAGAATAAAAGAATATTTTTATTTTATTTTAATTATTTATACACAAGGGTGAAATAAATAGTTATATATATTTATATACATGGTATTTATACAATGTATTTTTGTATTTTAATTTTGTAATTTTTATTTGATTTTTGTTTTGTTTCTTTTTATTTATTTTATTTACAAAATATGCCATAGAATATTTACAAAAAGTTTAGAAAATAATTGAATTTATTTACAAGGTTAAATAAATACAATGGTGTGGTTTATGTACATGGTGAAGGTATATTTTTGAATTTTTGATTTTTTTATTTTTACTTTGTTTTTGATATTTTCTAAATTTACACACAATATGTACAAATATTTACAACATATTTTTGGGTGAGGAAAATATATAGTTTTATTTATTTGTAAATATACATATGTGAGCCCCTATCTCCCTCTACTTTGGCTTTTATGCGGTCAGGCCCATGCTGAGCCCTCCCTTGGGTTAGGTTGCTCAATATTTATTCTAAATATTTCCCTCTTTTTCTTTTTGCTCTTTATTCTTTTATTTTGTGCACAAAAACATGCTAATTATAGGTTTTCACACAATGCATGCTTTTGGTAATTATTTGTATTTACACATATCTACATGTATTTGCAAAGGTTTTTGTAGCTAAAATAATAGAATAAAGAGTGATGAATGGGTATTCATCAGTAGATGATGTGGGTAGCCTCCTCGGACTTCATCAAGGATGTGGAGATAGAGAGCTCATTCCGGAACTCTCTCTCGCCTTGGAGGGAGGTAGAATCCATGATCTTGATTGCAACATGGTCACCTGTGGCAAGGGCACCGCGGAAGAAGGGACCGAAGCCACCCTGACCAAGCTCGTTAGCGGAGGAGAAGCCACACTAACCTAACGATCTGACCACTAAACTAAATACGAAATTGAAATGACGATAACAAATTCTACCTATGAATTGAAAAGACGCAACTCATACCTGATGGTTGATCAGTGAGAAGAGACGTCGCCGGAGCTCCGTCGTGGACCTCCTATCCTCCTCGTTCTACACTCCAACACCACGGGGATGCACCTCTGTCACAGGACGCGAGCTCGTACACTCACACTGGAGCGAGAATAGAGCTTGAAGAGGGGTTCAAAGATGAATTGGGAGGAGGAAGGCATTATTTATAGACAAAGGTTCCGACCGACTTCGATTGGCATTATTAGTTGCTCGATGGAGATCAATAGGATCTCATGATGTTGCAGGAAAGGCGGTTGTGATGAGAAGAGAATCGAAGGACTCGAAGAATTTTGGTGATCAGAGCGGCTTGGAAAAATTGACGAAATGGGTTGCTCGAGGTTCTGACACGGTCAGAGATGCCAAAGGAGTAGTTGACCGAGGTCAACAAAAGACTAGCTCTGGTTGGTCCACATGGACCAATCAGAAAAATGCATGGCAAAAATACCTTGTAAAATAAAAATAAATAGTAAATTAATTTATTAATTTTAGGTTACAAAATAAAAAATATTTAGTATTTTCTGTAGTATTTAATTATGATTTTATTTATTTGTATGGATTAATCTATTGTGAGTTATTATTTACGTGTATAATTATAAGTATATTTACCTATATATGACTTATTTTATTTTTATTTTATATTTTATATTTTATTATTTTATAAACATAATTTATATACTTATAAATTATTTTAATATACATAAATATATTTGTCTTTTATTTTTATGTTGTATTTTGTATATTTAAATAACTATGTAAACTTATTATATAGGTATACATACTTTATATTCATTTATACATTTTGTGCAGTATTTTATTTTGTTTTTTCTTTGTTGTTTTATTTTATTCTAAATGTGTACATAAGCTATAAATAATATTATAAAATTATAAAATTATAAAAAGTATGTAGAATAAATAAAATGAATATTTTATTCAGGTAAATTATACAATAGAGGTCCAAAAACAAACTTTTGCATCTTAACTCTAAATTAAATGAAAATACCTTCATTAAATAGCTAATAAAAAGTTATATGCAATTAAAGGTGATTTCGTGCATTTTGAGTTCTTTTGGAGAAGATATGGGTCTGGGAAATTTGGATTTTGGCTATTTACTTAGAATGTAGAATGAACATTGTATATTATTTTTTGATGAAATCAATTTTATATTTTTCTTTGTATTTTTATCTACAACTTTCATGTGCAAAGTTTATTGATTTGAGGTGTAAATAATATATAATAAAATAGGTCTCAAAAATAAATTATTAAAGCGTAAAAAATAGGATTTTATTAAAAATTTTCGGCCCTTATCTCCCCTACTTTATTCCTTGTTGACCCAGTGATCATGATGCCTAGGTCTCGAGGTTCATGATCATAAAATACCTTTGATATTTTATTTCTTTTTCTTTATTCTTTTATTTTGGATTTAAATAATGTATTTTATAAAATATTTACACAATAAATAATGAATGTTAATTTATGCAAAATAATGATATTTACATGCATTTAGCTAGGGTTTAAAGGCTAACATGAAAGAATAAAGGTGTTGAAATGGAGATTCATCACATACACACACATATATACACCCACATATGCTTGTACCTAGCATACCATATGTGTGTGTGTGTGCACCTCTCACATTTCCATACTAAACATGCACACCATATATATGTATGCACATATGTAACACATACCTATATGTATACGCCTACTATACAATAGTACACACACACATTATATGTGTATAGACCTAGGCACCACTCACATACACACCTATAGATGTATGCTGACATCGCAATTAAAGACTTAAGGTTTACACATAATAATACACATATACTAACATTTAAACATCATAATTGTGTCTAATATAATCGCTACATTTTTTATTTTATACAAAGGTCAATAATTGAACACATCGCCTTTTGTTTTCTATTCCTAATGGTTTAGACATTTCATCATACAGCTTCCATACATATGTATATAAAATATGTAATTGAACACATGCATGTTTATAAAATAGCCATTAAAATCAAGTATAACCTCTAATTTATATCAGTCTAATTATTTATTTCTCAAATGACAAGTTAACAAATTCGAATAACAATGTATAATGTAATAATCCAACAAAAAATTGCAAACTTTATAACAACATATATATATCCATATTATGCAACGAATATCAAAAATAAAAAGAGAGAATATGTTTCAAAATACCAAAAGGAATGTGGAAGTGTATGTGTGTTATCCAAACGAGGATCGACGGAGACAAAGTATGGGGTGCGACGTTCACCACTGATGGTTTTTTCGGGTGGTTTTGCATTTGGAATGAAGAGGAAGGGGCTGAATGCATTCTATCTAGCAGACACGGACGAGCACACTTATATGCTCTATAGATGTTCACCAAGGTGCTCATCCCAAATTTACCATTGCACGCTCAAGTTCAAATGGGTGAGGTGGTGAGCGAGCACAAGTGTCCTCTATGTGCTCAGGCAGTCTAAGGGCTACCCGGTGTGCTCGCCAATATCGTATGTTCTTGTCATCACAATTTTTACTGTAAAAGTTGTCTTTATAATAGGTTTGCCTTGTATTTCGTGTATTAATATATGTGAGTCATTGTATTTGTTTAACCTGCCAATATTTCTTTCTAATTTTTAGAAATTACTTTATTATGATTCGATGTACAACAAAAAGGAGATGTATTCTTGCACGAGATAATCTTCTATAATTGATTCCTCATGCTTGGCACGGTTCAAAACATAATTTAACTTCTTTAAGGATCTTTCAATTGGATTCATCCATTTTGTACTAAACTTTAACACCATTTTTTATTTCATTAGAAAGGTGTATAACCAAATGCACCATAACATCAAAGAAAGTTGGCAGAGAAGTTCATTCTAAATGGCAGTAACAATGTTCTCATCCCAACTTACTAAAAGCCAATGAACAATTATAGCAGAACAAATATCTCTGAAAAATAAACCCACATTTTTTACGATTTTCAAAATCAAAGTTGATAATAGATCACGAATGGCTAACGAAAAGAATACTAGAATAAAAATACGATAATCGTGACTTTTTAATCCACTGATCTTGGTTAAATGTTCAATTATGCATCGTGTATTATTCGATGAAAATAAGTTTGGAACTCTGAGGTTCTTCAAATATGATAAAACTTTTTTCGAAGTAAACAGAACATCTGCTAACAAAAATCTACCATTTTTTGTCGATGTCGGATGTAAATGTTATTGAATGTCCAACTATTTCAAATCATTTCTACAGCAAAGAGTATCTTTCAGAGAATCAATAAAAAATTAAATACAAAAAATGTTTCCATTATGTTCTTCTCTTAGGCATTCCACTAATAAGGTAGTTTCGTGAAAAATAGACTTTTGTTCTTAAATCCCTTTCTTGATATGGCTACTAAATAGGAACTAAAAATTTAACCCAATCTAGACATTTAACAACTTCTCTAATACTATCTGATCTGGCTGCCAAATTATTTTTTATAGAGAGTTGGTTATTTTGGTTATTAAATGAACAACAACATGATTTTCTATGAAAATCATTTCGAAGTTCACTACCATGCGCCATGTAGGTTCGGGTGGGAGAAATCTTCTATGTCCAAAATAGCAAGTCTTCTTACTTTCATCTAAATGTAAATTGTGGGTATTATCCATACAAATGAGACATGATAATTTCCCCTTCGTACTCCGGCCTAACAAGTAAGCAAATGCTGGAAAAAAAATTTATTATCCATAACAAAGCTGCTTTCATTGGAAAAATCTTCTCAATGTTATAAGTTGGAACAAAATAGACATCCTACAACAACTTCATTTCCTCAAATAGAGGTTGTAGATAAACATCAATGACACTACCTAGCTCTTCTAGATCTGGAGTTAAGAGACAATATCATAAAATCTGATTTCATACACATCTAGGGAGACGAATTATAAGCCATTAAAACAACCGATCAAATTGAATACGATGGGAACATCGATTTGAAAGGATTAAACCTATCACTAATCAGACCTAATCTGATACTTGGTCATTCTGTGACAAACTCCAGAAAATTCGAATCGAATGACTTCCACTCCTTCGATTCAACAGGATGATGCATCATATTATCCTTTGATTTATCTCGTTGTCAATTTCAAGAATAGCAATTAATGGATATAACATTCATTGTTGATTTCAAGTATTAAAAAATTTACAACGAATAATATCTTCATTATATATTTAACAATAGCTGATATAATAACGGAATTCACAACGAATAAATGATTTCAAGTATTAAAAAATTCACAACGAATAATATCTTCATTATATATTTAACAATAGCTGATATAATAACGGAATTCACAACGAATAATATCGTCATTATATATTTAACAATAGCTTATATAATAACGGATTTTAAAAAAATATCACTGTAAACTTATTTTGTTGTAGTGGTCTCAAGACCATGATTTCTACAATTATTATTTCCACGAATCACTATTTAAGTGCATCTTTAAACCTCGGCATTAAATGTGTTCCTGCCACAACCCCTTAACTCGATGACAACAGAATAAGAAAATAACAAATAAGACAATATAAAGCGTCTGCAAAAAAGGTTCTTTTAAAATGTCTCAGTTGCAAAGAGTTCATGTAGAAGATCTGCTGTCAAAAGAGTTCATGAAGCAACAAGTTTTCTGTTCAACTCTACGGGCATGTTTGGTTGCTGGGTTGGACTGGGTTGGGTTGTGGTACACCGGTGTACCCATCCCTCCAACCCTCTCAATCTTCTTCACAATTTACTATTCACAGAGATACCCCAACCCAACCCAACCCAACCCAGCAACCAAACATGCCATACGGGAAAGATTGTTGCTTAATATATAAAATAATTAACAAGGACAAGTCTTAAACCATCGACGGCATGCCGGTGATTTGCATGTGTATCAACGGTTGTTAGGGTTTGGATTGGATACAGCAGTCCCTGCTCCCGTCATCACGACTGTTCAAATTAACATGTTCAGACAGGCAAGATGACCTCATTGAAAGCAGTCCCATCGGCCAAACCTGTAGGTTTTCTGGGGGCTTCTACACGAAGAAGCTGAAGCCTGAAGGTAAGAATCAGCGATTAAACCAGGAAAATAGAAAAAATATCAAAGTCGAGATAATCTTTGAAAGGCACGTGCATGATGGGCACTTGGCCGCGCTATTATTGCGAGTTTGCTAATTAATTACGAGTTAGGGTTCAGGAAGTCTGAAGAGATGGAGATACTGTGCATGGAACACGTCGAATAAAATATATAACACAGGAGAGAATAAATAAGAGAAGGTTTCTTCTTCCCAACGTCCACCTACCCATAACCCTTTTTCTTCGAGTTAGGTAGGACAGAAGAAGCTTTCAAACTCCTCCATTTTCATGAAAGTACAAGTCAAGGACATGAAAAATACGTATGCAGACGTTCATTCATCAGAATACAATACTGTTTTGTTACGAGCAGTGCTTTCATCTGTTTCAGGAACAAGTGATTGGTCAACAGAGACTGGACCCATGAAAGGACTTTGAAAAGGTTGATACGTAGAACGATAGAAAACGTATGGTTGACGAGGAAGTCTTTAAAGTGATCCAGCTCGATCAAGCACTTTTTCTTCTTCTTTTCAATTTCAATCAACTGCATGTGTTTTCCTCTGCAAACAGCAGCGCAGTAGAGAAATCGAATGTCTTGAACACTTTGTTAATAGGATATGTTAAAGGATTCTAATTGAGTTGTGATTAAAGACTCCTTCTGGTCTTAGTTGTGTTGTAAATAAGGGATCTATCCATCTGTACATGTGGTGCTATACTGCTATATAAATCCTCTTAACCTGTCAGAATTTAGTTCAGTAAAGTAATCCAGGGAAAACCTCCTATCAAACAATACCAAAATAGGGTCACAACTATTAAGTCTCCTTTGTACCATCTTCCTATCACCATATCGAAAGATATCCACTAACGCGGTCGAGGATATATCTAGCTACTGCAACAAAATAAGTTTATAGTGATTATTTTTGCAATCCATTTAATATCATTCGTTGTTAAATATATAATGGAGAATATTATTTACCATGAAATGATTTTGTGTACTTGAAATTAGTGACGAATGTCATATACGTTGCTATATCATTAATGACAATCGGTTGCTATACCATTGCTAAATTTTAAACTAAAAGAATAGTGTTTATTAGTTTAAAATTTTGAAAATAGCAATGAAGAAGCATAGTTATATAATCTGTTGCTAATGGTATAGCAACGGATATGAAATTCCCATTAATTTACAGCATAAAGATTCATGTATCAATAAATAATATCCGTGATTATATATTTAACAACAAACGATAAAGTAATAGATTTCAGAAAAAACATCATTATAGTCTAATGTTATTGCAGTGCTATCAGCTAGGGGTGAATCCTATATCAAGGAAGCTTGCACAAATTGTGTTGTTTGCTGCATCGGGGATCCTCTGATGGGAATAAACTCTCTGTATAAATCGAGTTGTGGAAAACATAAAGTAGATAAGTAGATCTTACACGGTATGCCAAATCCAAGATCACTAATGATGGATAAAATCCCACCGTAGAAAGTCAACCACAAGTGCATAGAATAGTTTTAAGTTTGAGAATTCACAATTGGATGGTAAAAACCCTCGAGGTTGATAGTTAAAAGTAGCTAGTATAATTAAATCAGTCTCTCGATCACTCTCTCGTGAGGAGCTTATACAAAGTCTATCTCTATATGGTACTACAAATCATGAAACAATATATGAAAGCTAAGTAGAGAGGAGAAGTCACCAACCTGATTACTTTGCTTCTTGCTAGTCGCAAGTGAAGATATCGAAGAATTACAACTCCCAAAAATGATCCCTTCAAGCTTTTCAAGCTTTGTTGTAGTATCCACAAATATTCTTCTCTTTCTCACTCTCTCTTTTTAATATAATAACTAGGGTCCATACCTGTGCTTCGCACGGGTAAAAGATATTAGCAAGAAGAAAATTCCATGTAGATAATACACTTTTATAATTATTTCACATCCATTTAAAAGCTGAGATGATAATAGATGAATATGAACATATTAATATCCAATTGAATCCTTACGTAATTATGGTAGTTAACATATAAAGATCATCTTGTCAAGTAGTTAAGGATCAAATATATGCATTGGAAAAGAGAAATAGGTCAACGATTATGGTATACATTACCATATATTCTAAGATTATCATACATACCTTGAGATAATCGCAAGTTCTTAATTAGTCACAATTAAACTTGGATGTATGGTAGGATATATTAATGTCTTATTAAGCACGCATATATGGTAGGATATATTAATGCTAAGACGCCATCCTATCTGGGTAAACAGAGAGGCAGCCACGTTTCATTTCTATGATACCATTCCGCAGGCTAGTCCGCTGAAGACATAATGAGTCCACATATATACATCTCTTACTAAATATAATAGGCATACTTATGTTAGACTCACATGGAACAAATATACTATAGGATATTAGTTCAATGTTTAACAGGTGACAACACATATTCTTATAATATCATATATGCTTTAAATACACGATTCGTATAACGTATACATTTGACTATGCCTATGGTGGGATGATTATAACATGTTTCCATTACAACAGTAGCAAGTAGGAACCACAAAAAGTACCAAGATTTCGGAAGAATATGTTAAAGATAATGGTTACTGGGACATTATGAAATCTAATAACTCCGTTGTTATGCTGCATAACTTATAATTTAAAAGATAATGTATTCTCGACATGGATTCCCATCTTCCAACCATATCATTTGTATGAATGCTTAACCCTTATGTTGTATCGGTGCATGAATAATCTATCAAAAATTCAAATAGCTAAATAATATATCCACATGGAAATGAAAATATAAAAATGATGATATGAGATGTGAAAATGTCTAACTGAGATAGAAACCAATTTTAGCAAGTTGCTGACATGGTGATAACTCTTTCATCTAGAAGAGAAAATGTAAATATACCATACATATAAGTGATCTCACATGTACCTCATGTGTAAAATTCTCTCCGCGAACCTGCAATCTAGATAAAAGATGGCTTTTCAAATAATTTTACATTTACTTGGTCAGATTAAGTCATATATCAACGGCAAGCTTTCTCCAAACCACATGTATTCCCTATAAGTGGGATGGTGAAACATAAGTATATTCAGCATGTATAAAAGCACCTAAGGAGGAATGAAAGTTGGAATAAGCATAAGAACCAAACTTTGGACCCATTCCATCATTCTGGAAACATTTTGTCTAACTGTTATTCCCATACCAATTTGACCATCTTCCCTAGATTTTTTGGTGATCACTTCGCCTCTATCTGTGTCCAATGATGCTTTTTACCTCCACAAATGTAATCGCTTCCTTTGATATAGTGCTTTCTTCTGACTGGATATTGAATCAACTGCTATTATAATTAGGTCCTTTGACTATGTAATGGCACAAAAGAATCCTTTCCGGATCCATTTTGATTGGAATTGTATCTCTACTCTAGTTACCAAATACATCCTTGATGTTTGTATTTTCCTCTGCAGCAGTCCTTAGTTTCCTGTTGAGTTTGTTCCGGCTCTGAAGCTCTAGTAGATGTGTCATCTTTTTCAAAGTTCTTTACTGTCATGTTGCTTGGTTGAGTTCCCTGAACTATCTCTACCTCATCCATCATTTGTTGAGTTTGAGCTTCCACTTTGTTCCCTCCCTTTAGATTTATTTTGAACATTCTCTTCAGCATTTATTGCATCCTTTACGACCCAAATATGTTCCAAATTCGCTAATTTCCAATCTCATTTTGGGGCTAAGCCTTCCAATCGCGAGGAGCTATGGGAGGTTACGACCCAAATCTGTTCCAAAATTTGCTAATTTCCAGTCTCATTTTGGGTCTAAGCCTTCCAATCGCGAGGAGCTATGGGAGGTCGAGTGGCGAAGGGCAGAGAAGTGGTGATGCCAGAGGCGGAGGGAGAAGGAGAGGGGGTTGCGGAGGAGGACGGACTCTCGAATGGGGGTCCATCCAGAGGAGGATTGGAAGGAGGGGTCGGACCCGGCAGATTAAGTAGGTGAAGGTGGCGGAGGAGATGGCTAATCGAGATGAACGACGAGATGGATAGCGGTGGGGGGAGGCGATGGGATTTCTGGAATTGTCGAAATGTTGAGGGCATTTCCAGAATGACGAGAGGAGACGAGGGAGTGGGAGGGTAAAATCGGAATTGACGATCGGAAAATTAATGGTGTCGACACCCTTTAATATATATATATTGGATTAGGACAATATCAATAATCATTTAAATTAAAAGAGAATCAAGTGATAATGGTAGTCTTTCGATTACTCCAATATAGCAAAACAATTAAGTTGATGTTATCAATTTTTGACATTTTTTCTTAAGAATTATGATCAAAATTAGGATAGATTCTCATACCCGAAGATAGACCTCGTATGCGCAGGGGGGCAGATGCGGGCTCCGAGGAGTTGAGGGTTTTTATTGACAAGAATAGCTTGCAAATCTTTGATGTCGAAGGCTGCCGATACACTTGACGGAATACTAGATCGAGATCGCGAATCGATCATTTTCTGGTGGCCAACGAAATGATGGCATGCTTCCCTTTGGCAGATGTCCATGCTTTGCTTCAGAGGCACTTCGATCACACCCCCATCCTATGGTCCTTTGAGGAGGACATGAGGCCAAGGTCTTTCTTTAAATTTGAGCGGTCCTGGTTGCTCGAGGAGGGTTTCCACGATATGGTGGTCGACTTATGGCAAAACACAGAACTGGGGGGATCGGCTCCAGCAATCATGGCTCAGAGCTCGGTTTGCTGAGAATGCGGTTGCTTGAGTTCAAAAGAACCATTCGAGAGCAAAGGCGGAGGACGAGAATGGAGGCTCAAGAGGCCATCTCTCGTCTGGATGCGATAGAGGATGCGAGGGAGTTGTTAAATGAGGATGTGGAAGATTGATACACATGCATGAGTCGGGTGCATATGGAAGACAAGAAGGCGGAGGTGGTATGGAGGTAGAGGTCAAGACAGAAGTGGCTCAAGGAGGGACATAATAATACATGTTTTTCCACGCAGTTGCTAGTGGTAGAAGGAGGCGGAACCTCATCAGGAGCATTGAGGTGAGAGGGGAGAGGGTGACAAATGATGTGGATATCGGGCGACGGCTAAGAGCACATTTCGTCAAACTCTCCAGGAGAGTCATAGGGGAAGGTTGGGGCTGGCATGGCCGACGTGTGAGGCGCATTTCCATACAGGAGGCAGAAACCCTGGTTACGCCTATCACAGAGGAGGAGGCCAATCGGGCTCTATGGCATCTTAATGCGGATGGGGCCCCAGGTCTGGATGGCTTCCCGATAATTTTCTTTAGGGAGTTCTGGGAGTATATTAAGGTGAATGTGGTGGCAGTCATGCATGAGTTTGAGGAGGGAAACCGGGGTTTTGAAAGGCTGAACAAGGCGTTATTGTTTCTGCTGCCGAACGGGAGGGAGCGGTTTGTGTGGAGGACTTCAAATATATCGTGTTATCCAATGCAGTCTACTTGCTAGTGGCCAAGGTTCTGGCGAACCGTCTGTGGAAGATTTTGGGTTGCATCATCTCACCCGAGCAAACAGCTTTTATCCCAGGTAGACAGATGGCTGACTCCTGGGTCCTAGCGTCGGAGCTAGTGCTAGATTGGAAGGGGGAGAATCAAAGTGGTGCGATGTGGAAGGTCGATTTCTCCAAAGTGTATGATTGTGTGGATTGGCGCTTCCTTTGGCGATCGTTGCAGAAGAGAGGTTTTCCAATAAAGTGGATTGGGTGGGTGATGAATACTCATTCATCACTCTTTATTCTTATATTTTAGCTACAAAAACCTTTGCAAATGCATGTATATTTTTGTAAATATAAATAATTACCAAAAGCATGCATGGTGTAAATAGTAATAATTAGCATGTTTTTGTGTAAAAATAAAAGAATAGAGATCAAAAAGAAAAAGAGGGAAATATTTAGAATAAATATTGAGCAACCTAACCCAAGGGAGGGCTCAACATGGGCCTGACCGCATAAAAGCCAAAGTAGAGAGAGATAGGGGCTCATGTGTGTAAATATATATGTAAATATAATAAAAGTATTTTCCTCCAAAAAAAAGAAGAAAATGGGCTTGTAAATACTTGTATATATTTATAAATATAAAAACCAAAATAAAAATAGAAAAATAAAAAGAAAACAAGAACCTTCCCCTTGTACATATTTATCATGTACATAGCCACCACTTAGATTTATTTCACCTTATAAATAAATAAAATTAATTTTTATAAAATTTGTAAATATCCAAAATTTTATGATGTAAATAAATAGATTAAAAAAACCATTAAAACAAAAACAAAATAAAAAGAACAAAATTAAAAACCCAAAAATACATTGTAAATATACCATGCATATACATGTACATATGTATTTATTTCACTACTGTATATAAATAATAAAAATAAAATAAAAATATATTTTTATTCCTTATTTTATGATATGAATAAATAAAATATAAAATAGGAATAAAAGTGTATAAAAATAACAAATTAAAAATCAAAAAGAAAATCCATATATTGTATATATACCTATATATAGCTATATAATGCAAATACCTTATTTTATTTTTGAAAAATTAATTAAAAAATAGAAAAAATCATTAAAAAATTAAAACAAAAATATTTCATGTTTTGACCTTTTAATAAATTGGCCATTTACTATTTTTAAATGATTTTACAAATCTTTTCCACATGGCCTTTTCCTATTGGTCCAGGGGGTTGTTGACCGCCCGGTCAACTTCCCCCCCAGGACCACTTCACACGGGTCTTGGGTGCCCGACCCGATTTCTCGAATTTTTCCCATCCATACCCGATCCCCTCACACTTAAACCCCGGGTCCGCTCCACGCGCAACACATCCGACACCCTCGCCGGAGTGCCCGCCTCGGGATCCACGCTCCCCATTGCCCTACCCGATCAGATCTTGCCGGACCTGCACCCAAATAAATTCCGAGCTCCTCCACTTCATTCCTGATCTTTGGATCATTCTCACCTCCACCAGTGACCTCCACCTTTCGCGCGAGAGTGACAGCTTGCCCCGGAGGTGTAGCAGCGAGGCTGAGGGTGAAGAGACATTGATCCGGCGGGATAGCTCCGCCGTGCTCCGCCCAGAGCAGGAGACAGAGCCTCGGACGTCGACGCTCCTCGAGGCAAGGACCCAGAGCTACCCAAGCTCACCCACAGTCGACCCATCCGCCCAGGTAGCTTAGATCTCTTCTCTATTTCTTTAATTTTTGATTAGCCCCAAAACGCCCCGTCGCCGACCACCTTCGACTCCGGTCACGTTCGCCTTCCACTCGATCATCGGGCTGCACCATAGCCTCTGCCTTCCTCTCGTGCACGTTTTGCACCCCTACATTCAACCCAGCTCGTACAGGAGCTGGGGTTCGAGCTCCTCCATCCACCCCCTCGCCGGAGCTCGCCCGCACCGACTCCCCGGCCACTTTCACCATGCCTAACGGGGTCGAGGCAGTTTTCCCTCGACCCGCGAGCTTGCTGGTGCACTTTGCAGGTTCATCCAAGCCCATCTGAAGGCTTGGACCATTTGGTCTAGCAGCTCCGCCTCCGCCGACCTCGCCGGAGCTTCCCAGGGCTCGGTTGGGTCATCGGAGGTCTCCAGCAGACGCGGAGGGCCCGCAGCTTCCTGTTCCGATCATCAGAGGGCTCCCAGGAGGAGACCAGCGCCGTCACGACCCCGGCGAAGTTCGTCGGAGGCCAGTTCGTCCACCATCCTTCTCCGTCGTCCGATCGACCCCGAGCTCCAGATTTGATCACGTCCGTCCGTTCGAGGAGCAGCATCGACCGCCAGATCCTTTGAGGGTCGATCTCCACCGTCGATCCAGCGAGATGCAGCCACCGCCTCCGTCCACCGTTTGATCTTCCACGTGGCAGCGCCTGGACCGTCCGATCAGCGTCGAAGACCCAGCCTTGGGTGCCACCCCTTCCCAGCCGTCCGATCAGTGACGTGGCGCCCATCCGTCGGCTCGACTTAATAAAGGGTAATTTACCCTTAGGCCCTTCTCTTTAGTTTATTTCGAGTTTAGTCCTGTAAATACATAGTGTAGTTGTTTTATTTTTAGTACATTTGCACTGTAGTCCCTGAGTTTTATTTTATTCGCACATATGCCCCTGTGTATGGTGTAGCACGTACATCGACACGTGCCCTTTTGGGTTATTTGCTTGCTTAGCCCTGTAGTTCTGGACTATTATGAAATGAAGAAATATTTTTAGATATTTACATTGATACCCCTGTGCGTGGTTTATTTGAGCATGTGCTTTTTATTTGTGGGTAAATTACATTAAGTTCCCTGGGCTTTTAATACTTGTTATTATTTAGCTCAGGAACTTAATTTCTTTGCATTTAGGTCCCTGAGTGCCCCAGGCACGCGCTACGCACGTGATTCCTTGGGAATTTTGCACCGGACCCCTCAGAGCTTTGGGTATTTGCACTCAGGTCCCTGTGCACAGTACTTAAGTTTCATTTTTGAATAAAACATCAAATCTACTCCAAATTCCATGAAAATTGGACACATGTCTCCTGCCATAGTGTAAAATTTTCTGGAATTTTTGGAGACATTTTTGCTTTTATTTGATATTTTTAAAAAATTAAAAACATCCATTTTCGTTACTGTCTAAATTAAAAATTCACAAAAAAATATTAAAACCTATCTAAAAATTACAAAAAAATTAGATACTGTTGCTTTTGTTGCTCTTGATTTTCTGGACAATTTTGGCCATTTTTCATTATATAAAACTCATAAAAATTGAAAAACACCTAAAAACTCATAAAAATTCTAATAATTAATCTAAAAATCCAAAAATCATAAATCCAGTACCAAAATTTTCCTTAAACTTTCTAGTTTATAGGAAAATTACCTCCAGGATCTAAAGATGCCTTTTGCATTTTAAATTAGCCTTTTTCTCCTGACTGGACAGTGCCTTCAGTTTTTTCCCTTTTTTGATTTTTAGAAAATTAAATAAACATCAGAAAAATCCCAAAACTTCATTAAAAACAGTAAAAATTATAAAACACATAAAAACATTTTTATTTGAATTTTTGCTTGATTTTTGATGCACTAAATAAATTGTTGAATTGCCTTGTTTATTTGTTTTCCTTAATTTCTTAATTAATTAAAAATCCAAAAAATATAAAAAGAATTAAAATCCACCATAAATAGTTTATTTTTACTTTTATTTCCTTTTTGGACTACTTCGTAGGCCGTAAGGCCATTACGTGCTCCTTGTGTTCGACCCTGGTCGCTATACCAGGTTAAAATAATAGCAAGACCGCTATTGGATTTTGAGTTGTTTTCATCTTGTTTGGTGGTCTCTTTTTCTGGATTGACCACGTCTGGTGACTTGGGTCGCAACGACCCTTGAGTACCTCATACCTGAGTCACTTGGCGTGTCATCAGAGTGGCACCGTTGCCGGGGAGCACGGCTTAGTAGTTTTCATTTTATTTTTCATTTTCTTTTTCGCGGCTTTCCACGGCTCTTTCAGAGTTCGCGGCTTTTCGCGGTTTTTTATTTTCTTTTATTTTTACTTTATTTTATTTTATTTTCTTTCTTTTATTTTTGTTTTTATTTGATTTTTGTTTGTTTATTTTATTTGTCGTTTTTGCACATATACTCTTGTCTTTTAGTTCTTGTCCATATTTGATTATATTATTGTTGGTTTAACACTTGTTTCTCTCTTGCGAGGGCCCGAGGACCGAGGCGACGACTTTCGAGAAGCCGGCGCAACCGCGAGACTTGGAGGCGGCTCCCTTCTGCACGGAGCCGCAGGAGAGCGTGAGAGAGTAGATGAGCGGGCGAGGATTAATTAGCTTTTTATTTTCATTTTATTTGATTACTTGTAATAATACAGGGACACACTCAGACTTTGGACTTGAACTCTCTAGCGGGTCTGTTTCGCCGAGCACCGGTGTGCTCGGGGGACCCTTAGGTTTTTCGCGGCTTTTCTCGCGGCTTTTGGTTTTTCGCTGCCTTTTCCGGTTTGCAGCAGTTTTTATCGAGCCCCTAGACTTTGGATTTTCTACTTGATTGTACCGTAATTAGTAGGATCCCACACCTAATTATCTGCCTGTTCCTATAGTGCGATTAATTGGACCTACTAATAATTCATTAATAAAAATAACTGACTCATCCCCTTCGTAGCCTACGTGCCGTAGTCTGCCCTGCCAAGCGCTGCTCCTGAACCCGATGTGTCGGGAGGAGGAGGGGTAGACCGAGACCGGACCTTTGGCTTGAAGGATCGGTGACCAGTTAGATGGTTCTGCGAGTAGAATTGCTTGTTTAGGACTCGGTTTTCATCGTTGCACCATATAGGTAGTTTACTTTCAGTCTTTACATTTCTGCGCGGATCATTTTGCATGTAGAGTGCTGGAGACAGGTACGCATTTCTATCTTTGCATGCATCATTGATTTCATCGCGCATCGACTTTTTTGTCTTCTCCCCTTGTTTTTGAATAAATAAGCAGGAGAACCGAAAAATTCGTTAGGCCTTTATTTTTATTGAAAAATATTAAAAAGAAAAACCATAAAATTGGGACTGCTAAAACTATTGACCCTAAAAGACACTTGACCTAAAAATCTGTCTTGGGGAGAGAAACCCCCTCATTGCTTGGTTTGCTTGTGCGAGAGATGATCCGTTCACTAGGTAGAGCCCTCCGGTGTTATTCCCGACTGACTACCGACTCTTCCGTGCGGGCCAGTCGGTTGGGGTAGCATCGGGTATCCCAACATGTCACGTAATCGCTCTGATAGATTGTTTGTTCACCATAATAAAAAAGACAAGATAATTTGACCGAGCCTTTACGGTCTTCAGCTCGCGTGGTGTTGGTGAACAGAGGGTTTGGTTGCTGATCATAGTTTCTCCAGATCCCATACGCCTTACTCGCCAGATCACGATGATGGGTAGACGGTCTCTTAGGCAGCCTCTGGCTGCACCACTTTCGGGCACGTCTACCCGATCATCTAGGTTGTCTCGCGAGAGCCGAGACCAGCTCTCCGAGCCCGAGTATGATTCCGCCCTGTTCCCCCTCGACCCCCTTTCTTTCGGTTCTGAGAGACATGAGCCAGAGGAGAGATTAGCAGATTTGTCAGCACCTGAGTTTGGCTCATTTGATTTTGCAGACGCCATGGCTGGCAATTCCGAGGATCGCTCCCGAGGTCCACAGCCTGAGCACTTTGTGTTGGACTAGGGCGCGATCAACTCCACCCTGATCGCCTCCCTTGAGACCGTTCAGCAGTAGTTGAGGGATCAGGGAGCATTCATTCCTTATATGAGGAGAGAGATGGAGCAGATGCGAGCAGAGAGAGATCAGCAGAGAGACAGGCCGAAGATCCCAGATGATGCAGATGCAGCAGCCGCAGCAGAAGCCGCCGCAGCAGCAGCAGCCGCCGCAGCCGCGACAGGAGGACCACCGAGACCGATGCGGGAGTTGCACAACCCCGGATCGATGCTGATGCACCACTGGGTCGTACTTCCAGCTATCGTGGGGACTTCAAGTTCCCTCCGAACACCTTGCAGTTACTCCCCCGCTTCCACGAGCTCGCCACTGAGGAGCCCCATCTCCACCTCCAGGAGTTCCTCATTATCTGCAGTATTGTCCACGATCGTCAGGTGGACCAGGATACGATTTGGATGATCGCCTTCCCCTTTTCCTTGGCAGACAGAGCAGCCACCTGGCTGAAGCACTTGGGGAAGTTTGTTTACACCTGGGAGCAGCTCCGCACCGAGTACTTACACAAGTACTATCCACTCAGACGGACCAATGCAGCAAGAGCCCTCATCAGCAACTTCTCCATGCTCCCCAATGAGCAATTCCATGAGGCATGGGAGAGGTTCCGTGAGCTGACTGATCGATGCCCGCACCATGATATTTCGAAGCCCAACCTTGTGCAGAGCTTCTTCAGTGGGCTGACACCAGAGCTCCAGAGCTTGGTGAACGCTTCTTGTGGCGGGTCTTACTTCGCCAAGGATCACGACCAGGTCTAGGCCATCTACGAGGAGATGGCCGAGAACAACATGATGATGTTCCAGACCAGGTTGTACACTCAGGGCAGACCCCAGCAGCAGCCAAGACCCGTGCAGTACCAGAGGATAGCACGGGTCGATGCCGGTCCATCCAGTTCATCCGCAGTAGCAGCAGCACAGGCAGAGTCATCCGCTGCGGATATGGGTATCATTAGCGAGAAGTTGGATCGGATGGAGCTGATCGAGAAGAAGCAGTGCGAGGGCATCACTCAGATGGAGCAGATGGCACAGACTCTGAGCGACATGAAGACCCAGCTCATGTGTCTCCAGGAGGCACAGACGGCTCCACAGCCCCGTCTTCAGTCACGAGGCGATACCGGCGGCAGCAGCAGCTTGTCCCAGCGCTCCAGCTCACACCAGCAGCCTAGACAAGTTCACCTTGTACAGGCGGAGCCGTACCAGCAGCAGTAGCCCTCCTACCAGTCACCACCATCTCCAGACTTGCAGATGGTGGTATACCAGCCGGATCAGCCTCTGGCAGTGCTACCGCCAGCCCAGTACGATGCAGAGCCGTTGATGGATGTCAACGGGATTTGGTATGACCGTCCTCAGCCTGGGATCCGACGAGACCATCCCGGATTCAGGTGGGGGAACGGAGGTGCCCAGCCCCAGCAGCAGCCATCTGATCAAGGAGGTCAGTACAACCAGTAGAGAGATCACCAGTCGCAGCAGCAACCCCCAGTCTACCCTTCACAGCAGCAGTCATCCTACGTTCCTCGTCCCTATCAGCAGGGACAGTCTTGGAGGCGCGAGCAGCAGCCTCACCTGCCACACCAACAGCAGCATCCTCCCACTTACCCCTCTCACCAGCAGCAGCACCAGTTCCAGCAGCCTCACCACCAGAGAGGCTACCCGCCGGACTCTCATGGTCCACCATACGAGAGCCCCACCTTGGACGACATAGCCCGCCTCCTCACGGACCAGCAAGCTACTTTCAGACGGGAGATGGACGAGTTCCGCCAGGAGATGCGGGACATTGTGAGAGGGAAGGTCGTCATCCCTGCCCAGATCGAGCCGAATCCCAACAGCCTGAAGCAGAAATCTGAGCAGGTAGCTTACACTGAGCATGCCACTCCTAGTGATCCATTTGATGATATGTCTGCAAACCTTTTTGATGCTGATTTTGTCACACTTAGGAGCGGTAGGACACCAGCCGGCGGCGGTGCCTCGTCTGAGCGACATCACGAGGATACACCTAGAGCGCCAGATGAGGAGGAGGAGAGCAGTACTGAGGCCGTGATGAATCCACATTTCATCATCTTTATTCTATCATTTTGGCACCAAAAACCCTAGCAAATGCCTGTAAATAGCATTAAAATCATCATCTTAGCATTCATGCATGTGCATCTATTTAGTGTATAAAATACTGTAATTAAGGCCAAAATTATAGAATAAATAAAGAAAAGAAAAAGAATAAAATATTGTAAATATTTTATGACCCGAAACCCCGAGACCTAGGCATCTAGATGAATAGGTCGACAAGGAATAAAGTAGGGGGAGATAAGGGCCAAAATACAGACCAAACACCTGTACTTATTAATTCATTCTTTATTCATTTTGGGACCTATTTTTGGTTCCACTTTTTATACATCAAATAAAGAAATTTTGTACATGAAAGTTGTAGATAATTAAATAAAGAAAAATACAAAATTGATTTCACAGAAAAATAATGTACAGATAAAAAGTTATGGTCTGAATAAAAATCCAGAACCCCAACTTCCCAGACCCGTATCTCACAAATAAAAACTCCAAATGCAGCGTACTTACCTTTAATTGTATATAGAAGAAAATAATCTATCCAATGGTGGTGGTTTCGCATTTGGCGGAGCTACGGTTTCAAAGTTGAGTTTTGGACCCCCGTTGTATAGCTATACTGATTAAAATATTCAATTTATTCTTTATTAATTATTTATTCATGTTTATATTTTTATAATGTTGTAAATATTACTTATAATAAATATGTGTATTGAAATCAGAATAAAAATGTAAATAAAACTCAAAATAAAATACATACATATTTGATACATAGGTATTATACCTGTACTTATATCCACATAAAATATACTTCTATTTTATTAAACAGACAAAACATTTCATAAAAATAAAATAAAAATATATTTATGTGTATAAAAGTATTTTATAATTTTACAAAATAAGAAACAAAAATAATAAAATCAAAATACACAAAATAAAAATTTAATACTTAAATATATAGGTATTATACCTATATAAGGTTAAAAAGGTAACTTGTAAAAATATACGTCATAAAAATAAATAAAAATCAGAATAAAATACTACATAAAATTTTAAGCATTTTTCATTTTATAACTTTTAATTAATTCGGCCTTTTTCTATTTTTTATTGATTTTATAAATCATTTACCAGGGTTTTTCCTGGTTGGTCCACGTGGACCAACCAGGTGCAAACCCTAGTTGACCTCGGTCAACTAGGTGTCCTAGGCCCCTGTAGCTCCTGGCAGCCTCGTTTTTGACCCGCATTTGTGGATTTTTCGAGGCGTCAACTTTCACCCTTTCGCGATACCATCTTCTGCAAAGTTCTCCACCTACCATCCCTCTTGCCCGCTAGGTGATTGCATCGGATTATGGATCACTATGGCACAAGATTTCTTTTGATCTTCGGACCTCTGTCACCTCGGGTTAAATCACTTAAAACCAACCCCTCACCTTTCGATTCGAATTCGAGTCCCCTTGGTCCACCCCTCTCCGCCTCTCCAGAGCTCCGAGCACTGCTGGAGGTGACAGCTCCACCGCGCGCTCTTCAGCCAAGGCGAACGAGGTCGAGGGAGCCTCCACCACCTCCGCCAATCTCCGGCGTCGAGGTTTGCTTCTTCCTCTGGCTCCGGCTATTGAGGGTCTCCCCTGCTCATTTTATTGCATGCACTTAGTTCCTGCTAACCTTAGGATTAAAATCCCCCAAAAAAATAGAAGTTCCTTCGTCAGATTCGCCCGATTCATCCACTTGGCCGGAGCGCACTGATGAATACCCATTCATCACTCTTTATTCTATTATTTTAGCTACAAAAACCTTTGCAAATGCATGTAGATATGTGTAAATACAAATAATTACCAAAAGCATGCATTGTGTAAAAACCTATAATTAGCATGTTTTTGTGCAAAAATAAAAAGAATAAAGAGCAAAAAGAAAAAGAGGGAAATGTTTAGAATAAATATTGAGCAACCTAACCCAAGGGAGGGCTCAGCATGGGCCTGACCGCATAAAAGCCAAAGTAGATGGAGATAGGAGCTCATGTGTATATACTTCTGTAAATAAATAAACTATATATTTTCCTCACCCAAAAATATGTTGTAAATATCCTTGTCTATATTGTGTATATTTAAAAATTATTAAAAACAAAATAAAAAGATAAAAATCAAAAATTCAAAAATACCCTTCCTTCACCATGTACATGAACCACACCTTTGTATTTATTTAACCCTATAAATAAATTCAATTATTTTCTAAACTTTTTGTAAATATTCTATGTTATATTTTGTAAATAAAATAAATAAAAAGAAACAAAATAAAAATCAAATAAAAATCACAAAATTAAAAATACCAAAATACATTGTATAAATACCATGTATATAAATGTATTCAACCATTTATTTCACCCTTGTATATAAGTGATAAAAATAAAATAAAAATATTCTTTTATTCCATATTTCATGTTGTTAATAAATAAAATACAAAATGAGCATAAAATACATAAAAATAACAAATAAAAAATCAAAAATAAAAACCCATATAGTGTACATATACCTATATATATAGCTACCCTACTTTTATTTCCAAAAATTAAATAAAAATCACCAAAAAATAGAAAAAAATAAAAGAAAAATATTTCATGTTTTGAGTTTTCCTTAATTCGGCCTATTTCTACCCTAAAATAAATAAATAAAAATCACACACACGTGGCCGCCTCTGATTGGTCCACGGGGGACTGTTGACCCCGGTCAACTCCCCCGCGACCTCCTTCCTTTTCTGGACCACGCGTGCCGCGCCTCCTTCGCCGATTTTCCCACGCGACTCCAGGCTGTCCCCCACGCATATCTCGAGCCCGGATTCTTCGCCATACATCCCTCTCCCTCGCCGGATCTTCTGCCATCAAATCCACGCCTTCTATAGCTGTCGCCACTCAACCCTAATCGCCCCGGTCACTCTATATATTCCCGACCTCCGCCGCCTCCGCGCCGCATCTTTGGCCCTTCTCCTCCTTCCCAGTGACCTCCATAGGCTTCGCGAGAGTGACAGCAAGCGGCAGCCCTTGTTGCAGTGAGGCTAGGAGGCGTATCCACTGATCCGGCGATCTTCACCGTCCTTGCTCCGCCGCCGGCGTTGAGCATCGAGCTTCAGGCCTTGACGCCCTTCGAAGCTACGACCCGGAGATAGCCACGCTCCAGCACAGTCTCCAGCATCCATCAGGTAGCCTTAATTCCTTCTAATTTCTTCCAATTTCCGATTACGCCCAAATCATAGCTCCGACGTACATCTCCGATTCCGATCACTTCGCGTATCATCTCGACCATCCGACCCTACCTTCACCTTTGCCATCTCCCCGCGCACCTTCTTCACCCATTCGCACAACCCAGATCGCACAGGATCTGGGAGTCGAGCTCCACCGCCGTCGCCTCGCCGGAGCTCTTCCGCCCCACCGCACCGATCACCTTCACGCCACCTAACCGGGTCGAGGCACTTTGCCCTCGACCCGCGAAGCTTCTTGACCACTTTGCAGGTCCAAAGGGGGTGTCTGAGCCTCCTTCACAGTTCAGCCAGGAGCTTCGAGCCACTAGGCCTCGCCGGAGCCCCTCCAGGGCTCGGTTGGGCCCTTGGCCACCCGCAGCAGCTGCGCAACTTCACGCCGGACCTTCTCCGACCTTCAGGCGCAGCTGAGGAGGACCGGAGTTCACGCAGGACGTCGGCGAAGTTCGCCGGCATCGAGTTCTTCCTCCACCCTCCAGAGCCGTCCGATGAAGACCTCACTCCAGTTCTTATCCTAGCCGTCGATCTGTAGAGGAGCAGCAGCCGTTGATCCATCTGAGGATCTCATCTGGACCGACGCAACCGAGGAGAGAGGCGCAGGAGCCCAGCACCGTCAGATCAGCCACGTGGATCTCTCTCCGCCGTCGATCGAGCCCAAGAGCCGAAGGAGTAAAGGCGCGTTTGTTCTCCACCGTCAGATCTGCCACGCGTCAGAATCGGGCCGTCGCTATTAATAAAGGGGTAAATATCGTAGACCCCCTCGTAGTTTGTTGTTTTCGTTTAAGTCCTGTAATTTTTAATTCAGTTGTTTATTTTCTGGGATATTTGCATAGAGACCCTCGCGCTTAATTTTATTTGCATTTATACCCCTGCCAGTAGAGACCCACGTGCTTTGTCACGTGTTTTGTTGGGTTATTTGCGATGTATGCCCTGTAGTTCTGGATGTTACTCATTGAATGAAAAGTTTTGTTTATTTGCATATATACCCCTGTGAGCATTGATTTTGCACATGTGCGATTATTTTGGGTAAATTGCATATAAGCCCCTGGACTTTTGATACGAGTTATCAATAGGTCCTTGGAACTTATTTTTATTACATTTAGGTCCCTGTGTGCCCCAGGCACGTGCTTGGCACGTGTGTTGCTGGGTATTTTGCACCAGGACCCCAGAACTTTTGGGTATTTGCACATAGGTCCCTGTGCACAGTGCCCCACCTTTATTTTTGAATAAAATATCAAACGACCTCCAAATCCAATGAAATTTGACACATGGCTCCTGCCATGGTGTAGGAATTTCTATGATTTTTGGGGACATTTTTGATTTAATTTATTATTTTTAAAAATTCAAAAAACCTCTATTCTTGCCACTGTTTGACTTTAAAAATACCAAAAAAAATATAAAAACTCCACTAAAAATTCTAAAAAAATTGGTTACTGTTTTCTTGCTTGTTGCTTGATTTTCTAGCCAATTTTGGCTACTTTTCATCACTTAAAAACCCTAAAAATTGAAAAACCCCTAAAAACTCATAAAAATTGTAATAATTAAATTAAAAATCCAAAAACAATAATTAGGGTGCCTAAATTTTCCTTATTCTTTGTAGATTATAGGAAAATTACCTTTAGGGCTTTTTGAGATCCAAGAGGTATTTTATTTTTGGGTCTTAAGCCTTGCTGGACAGTACCCTATTTTTGTCGCATTGTTTGATTTTTAATAAATAATTTACCCATTAGAAAATTTCCAAAAATTCACCAAAAACAGTAAAAAACTTGAAAAACCAAAAACCAATTTTCTGGAATTTTGTGTTTCATTTTTGTGTGTTGTATAAATTGTTGAAGTTGCCTTGTATTTACTTTCTCTCATTTTCTCATCTTTTAAAATTCTAAAGAAAATTATAAAAACAAACAAAAATCCCAAAAATCATGTTCTCTGTATTTTAGTTCAAATTGACTACATCGTAGGCCGCAAGGCCAATCTGTGCTCCTTGGAGTTCGACCCTGGGAGCTATACCAGGTTAATCCTATAGCTAGATCGCTCTATTGTGTGCTTGCTTGTTTTATCTTATTTGAGTGATTGATTTTTCTTGATTGACTCAGCCTGAGTGATTGAGGTCGCAACGACCTACATTTTCTTTACACCTTTACCTCTGTTGTTCGGGATTTTGTGTCATCAGAATGGCGCCGTTGCCGGGGAGCACGGCTTGTAGTCAGTTTTCATTCTTCTATTTTTGTCTCTCTATATTATAATTGTTTTCTGACATTCTCTCTGGATTTTTGTGCGAGGTACTGCTTGGACTGCTTGGAGTTACTATTTAGAGGACCCGCGCAGGAGGAAGAGAGAGAGGGAAGAAGATTTTCTATTTAGAGAGAGAGAGAGAACAAAATTTGTTGTAATAATTTAGACTCTGAACTGTGGACACTTGTAAACTTAGCGGGTCTGTTTCGCTGAGTACCGGTGTACTCGGGGGACTGATGAATCCACATTTTCATCATCTTTATTCTATCATTTTGGCACCAAAACCCTAGCAAAAGCCTGTAAATAGCATTAAAACCATCATCTTAGCATCCATGCATGTGCATCTCAACACTGTATAAAATACTGTAATTAAGGCCAAAATTATAGAATAGATAAAGAAAAGAAAAAGAATAAAATATTGTAGATATTTTATGACCAAAACCCCCGAGACCTAGGCATCTGATGAATAGGTCGACAAGGATTAAAGTAGGGGAGATAAGGTCAGAAACACAGATAAAACACCTATACATTATATTCATCTTTATTTCATTTTGGGACCTATTTTTGGTTCCACTTTTTGTACATCAAATAAAGAAACTTTGTACATGAAAGTTGTAGATAATTTTATAAAGAAAAAATACAAAATTGATTTCACAGAAAAATAATGTACAGATAAAAGTTATGGTCTGAATAAAAATCCAGAATGCCAACTTCCCAGGCCTGTATCTCATAAATAAAAATTCCAAATGCAGCCTACTCACCTTTAATTGTATATAGAATAAACTAAACTATTTAATGGTGGTGGTTTCGCATTTGGCGGAGCTACGGTTTGAAAGTTGACTTTTGGACCCACATTGTACAAGTATACATATTAAAATATTCAATTTATTATTTATTTATTATTTTCATAATTTTATATTTTTATAAGGTTGTGAATACTACCTATAATAATTGTGTATATTAAAATGGGAATAAAAACTTAAAGAAAATACAAAATAAAAATACTTGTATGAATACATAGGTATATCACCTACACTTATACCTATACTTTTTGTACTATTATACAAACATATCAGAAAAAGAAAATAAAAATATATTTATGTATATAAAAAGTATGTTATAAATTTATAAAATCATAAACATAAATAATAACACTAAAAATACCTAAATAAAAATATAATACTAAAATATATATATATATATATACAATAAAGGGTATAAATGCAAACTTGTAAAAATAATTCTCAGAAAAATAAATAAAAATCACTAAAAAATTCTTCATAAAATAACAAACATTTTTTAATTTTATAACCTAAAATTAATAAATTCATTTACTATTTTATTTCGATTTTACAAATAATTTCCATTCGGAATTTCCTGGTTGGTCCACGTGGACCAACCAGGAGCGGTCAAGAGTTGACCTCGGTCAACTCCCCCGACCGAAGCCTGCCACCTTCTGACAAGCCCGATTTCGCCCCGATTTCACCCAATTCCCGAGCTCGATCCGTCCATCCTCACGCTTCGACCCCTTCTTGGGAATTCATCTCTGATCATCCCTCTCCCACGCCATCTCTTCGGATCACGCCAGATCTTCATCATTTGCGCGTGAAGATCGCTTGAAGGAGACGCCATAGCCACCTACTTAACCAACCCCCATCTTCCTCCCCAAGTTTGAACACCTTCGGTCCACCCTTCCTCGCTCCGCTCGTGCTCTAAGTCTTCCTGGAGGTGACAGCTTCAGCAGCATTCACTCAGCCAGGAGCAGAGGAAGTCGGAGGCGCTTCCACCACCTCCCCCAAACCAGGCGGTCGAGGTAACCTTCCCTCCGGTCTACACCGTCGAGGATGCCATCTCCCCTGTTTATTTCGCTTTAGTTAGCTTAGGTTTAGTCTAAGGATCAAAAAACCCCAAAAAAATTCGAGAGTTTCATCGCGTATCGCGCCCGATCCACCTTCCTCGCCGGAGCGCAACTCCGGCCGAGATCCCATCCTTCGTTCCGCACCATTTCTTCGCCACCGCGGGGTCCAGGCAACTTGCCCTGGACCCTCTCACCTTGTTTTGCAGGTCCACGCACAGTCAACGCATCTGGAGGGCCATTTTGAGTCCTCGCCGGAGATACCTGGAGCTCCGAGCTCCGCCGCCTTCGCGCCAGCACATCGAAGCCTCTCCGACGAACCTGAGCCCCCCAGCACATAGCCGGACCTCTCAGGAGGTCGCAGCCCCATTTTGAAGCTTCCAGATCGTCGGAGGCCCGAGAACGAGCTCGGGGAAGTTCGCCCTCGCCGGCGCTCTTCCCCGTTCTTCCTCCGAGCCTCCCGCCGTCCGATTGGGGCACCCCTCCAGATCAATCAGCCACCGTCCGATCTCCATCTGCCTTGCCTCAGCCGTCCCGATCGTCATCGAAGCACCTAATCTGGACCGCTGAATCGAAGCGGTATCGGGCTGATCAGGAGCGTCCACGTGTTTAAGTGAAGATACATCCGCCGTTGGATCGCGCGCAAGAGGGTAATTTTGCAAGATACCCCCGCGCATTTTGTAATTTTTATTTAGTCCATAAACTTTAAACCGTAGTTTAAATATTTCTGTAATAATTGCAAGTAGACCCTATAGTTTTCTTATTTGCATTTCGGTCCAATCCACGTCACCTCACGTGCCCGTGCGCGTGAGGGGACTGGGTAATTTGCAGGGACCCCCCTGGGGTTTATTTATTTCGTTTTAGTCCTTGAACATTTCTGTTAAGTTGTAATATTTTGGAAAAATTGCATTGAACCCCCCTGAGCTTTGTAATATTGCAAAATACCCCTCCCAGGCGCGTGCAAGTCACGCGTCCTGTGGGTAAATTGCACATATACCCTTGCGGGTTTGGATATTTGTGTTTAGTCCAGTAAATGCAAGTTTTAGTGTAATATTTTGTGGTAAAATTGCATGTATGCCCCTGTATGTTTCCATATTTGCACTTATGCCCTTGCTAGCACTGTTTGATGATTGGAGTCTTGTTCTAATTAATTAAAATACCATTTCAACTCCAAAAATTCCACAAAAATAGGGTTAAGCTACTGGATACCTATATTTTGACGCCCTATTTTTAGTTTTAAATTTTATCACTTTTCATTATTTATAAAAATCAAAAACATGTCTTTTTCCTACTGTCTAGCTTAGAAATTACCAAAAAAATATCAAAACACTTCTAAAAATTCCAAAAAAATTACTTAGTGTCTATCTTATCCTATTTTAGTGTCAGTCCAAAAAACCACTAAAAATCTCAAAAGAAAAACACTAAAAATTGAAAAACACTTAAAAACTTCAAAAAATATAAAAAATCATAGAAAAACCCAAAAATAGCAAACTCAGCTTCTGTTTCTTCCTTATTTTGTTACTTTTATTAGAAAAATAGTGTGAAATATTTTTGCTACTGGTTGGTATTTTTAAATTACATTCCACTCACAGCCAGCCCTTATTTTCACTGTTTGCCTTATTTCAGACTTTAAAAATACCAAAAACATCTTGAAAAACCCCCAAAAATCACAAAAACAGTAAAAAACCTTAAAAAATATCAAAAACATTTATTTTCTGAATTTTTGAGTATTTTTGTGCATTTTTATTAATATCTTACCTTGCCTTGTATTATATCCCCTTATTTTCCAATATTTGAAAAAGAAAAAAAAATGTATAAAATATAAAATATAAAAATCAGAAAATCAAAATCAAAATACAAAATTAAAAATTAAAAATAAAAAAAAAATTTCAAAAATCAAAAACCCACAAAAAGTGTGCTTGCTTGCTTAGTGTAGACACTTCACACACTCACTCACTCGTGCATTCATTTGCTTGGATTACACTGTTTGCTCCCTGTGTTCGAACTCTCTGCATACTTGCCCTTTACATCTTTTGTGCAGAGTTAAAAATAAATTTGACTCCACACTTACTTTTCATGGATTGATATTTGATTGTGGGTTCATTGTTGATTAAATTCGGATTTTGATTGGTCGACACTGCGACTGAGTTCACGCTTTGTGTTGAACTTAAGACCGTCGAAAAACGCGTTTATCAAATGGCGCCGTTGCCGGGGAGCAACAGCTTGTAGTTCACATTTTTGATTGATTGTGTGTTTGTTTACCATAGCATTATCCTTCTCTTACATTTTGATATACATCTTGATTGAACTGTCTAACCATCTCTTTTGTCTTCTTGCGAGGGACCGCGGAGCGAGGCGGGTGGCTTAGGTGACCCGACGCAACCTTGGGACGTGGAGCCGGCTTTTCTTAAGCCAAGCCGGCAGGAGAGAGCAAGGAGTGAGAGAGAGAGTGCTTAGCTAGTTTTTATTTTATTTGTGAGAGAGTGATATTCCATTAATTTGTAATAATACAGGTACCTTGGACACTTGAACATTCGGGCCTAATTTCCGGGTGTTTGTTCACCCGGGGCTCACCGCGGTTTTTATCGTGTTTTGACCGCTTGTCATTTTCCGGTTTTGAGTTTCATTTTTCACTTTATTTTGTGGATTGAGCTCCTAGATCTAGGTCCTGCTTGACTCGAGTAGAATAGGTCCAAACACTTAATAATCTTTGCATGTTCCTATAGATACGTTTTGGACTTAGACTAATCTAAAACAGTTAGCGAGTAGCTTCCAAATCCACGCGCCGCGAGCTCATACCCAAACAAGCGCTTTCTCCTACTCCAAATGTGTTGGGCAGAGGAGGGGTGAGCCAAGACCGGACACTCGGATTAGAAGTTATTAGCTAGCTTGTGGTTCTTCACGCTAGCAGTTGCCTAATCTAGGACGATTTCCGTGTGCATATCGGCATATAGTAAAGGTTTAAAATTTCTGCTTTGCATCCCGCATGGAGAGAGCTGGGATTCGCTGTAAGTCTTCTAACTTTGCACGCATCATTTAGGCACAAAGGTGAGATCTCCATCTTTGTGTCGACTTGCACGGCTTTTCCGACTCTTTTCTCCCTCTGTTTTTTGGACAAAGTAGGACCAAAAAGAAAATACAAAAACCGTTAGGCGCTTGTTTGAATTGACTCAAAAGAAGCGATAACACCAAAAAATTAAAAAAGGGACTGCTAAGAAAACTTGACCAAAATAAAAAAGGTAATTGGATTCATTGCTTGGGGTGAGTAATACCCTCACTTGTATTCAGGTTGCATGGGAAGGTCTCCTTCCAAGTGAGGTGAGCGCTTCGTAAGGATTAGAGCCAAAAACCCAGCTTGTGGCTGCCTTGTGTATCGCCTGGATTACCGAAGTATTGGCGCTTCTATCGTACGTAGACGAGTAGGGCTTGGTCAACATTGGTGACTCTCTATTGTGAGAGCATCGACCTTGTCCGAAGTATCGAGCATAGGCCACGCCTTCACGGGGGTGTCTGTCTCATCGTCTTGCGTCCGAGTAGGTTCTTGCACGCTCACGGGTGATTCCGTTGCGAGCGAGTTCCGAAGTATTGGTTTCGCCTATTGGCTTCCTCTCTTATTCTTTGGCTGAGTAGGGATCCAGGAAGGGTTACAAGGACCTCAACTGCACAAGCTACAGGTTACACAGGAGGAGGACAAGTACGGGATACTTTTCCGGCAGTACTCTCTCTCCTATAGGCGTAGCGTTCTAAGGACTCGTTCAAAGATAAATTCCTGAATCAAGCTAAAACTGAAAAGATAAAAGCCGAACTTTCACGGCTTCATGTGTTGAATTGGTGAACTTACCCTTGCTTTGTGTTTGATTGCTAGATTTGTTTAGGTCAAGATCAAAAACACAGCACAATTGTGCGCAATTTTGTTGCATCTTACTCTTATTCTTCTTCTTCTTCCCTTGCCCTTCCTCTACTCTTCTCAATAATCAAGATGATGGGACGGAGATCTCTTAGGCCGACCCTGTCGGCACCGCTATCCCGCACTCCTCCTTATTCATCTAGGACTACCTCGGAGAGTCCGCTCTCCGAGCCTGAGTATACATCCGCCCTGTTCCCCCTCGACCATTCTTCCCATTCTCCTTCTGTCAGTCCAATTGTTTCAGAATTCAGTGCATCACAGAGTTCAGATCATTCTACAACACCTGAGATGGCCTCTTTTGCTTTTACAGAAGATCCAGTCATGTCGGACAGAGGCGAGCACCCAGATGATCATGAGCACCCTCCATTCGTATTTGATCAGGCAGCCATCAACAATTCGTTGCTAGCATCCTTGGAGACCATGCAGAGACAAATCCGAGACCAGGGAACATTTATGGGTGACCTCATGCGAGAGATAGCACAGATGAGAGAAGACCGTGCTGGCGGAGAAGGAGGAGGAGGAGGACCCGATGCAGGAGGAGACAATCCAGGCGGCGAGAGACCGCCACAGACCATCATGAGGGAATTACATAACCCCGCTTCATCCCTCACTCACCGATGGATTCGACTTCCACCCATCCACGGAGATTTCGAGCTTCGGCACAACACAATTCAGATGCTACCCAAGTTCCATGGGTTGCCGCCCGAAGAGCCGCATCTCCACCTCCAAGAATTCGAGATGATTTGCAGCACCATCCATGATCGGTTGACGACCGAGGACACAATCAAGATGATCGCCTTTCCATTCTCTTTGGTTGACAGAGCCGCCTATTGGCTCAAACATCTTGGGCGTTTCGTCGACACATGGGCAGATCTCCGGGCCGCATTCCTAAAGAAGTACTACCCTCTCGGCCGGACAAACGCAGCTCGAGCAATGATAAGCAACTTCGTCATGATCCCAAATGAACAATTCCATGAAGCCTGGGATCGATTCAGAGAGCTCATCGACCGGTGTCCCCACCATGATATCTCCAAGCCCAACCTCGTTCAGAGTTTCTTTTGTGGGCTGACACCGGAGCTGCAGGGGCTAGTGAACGCCTCTTGCGGTGGGTCTTATTTCTCCAAGGGAGAGGACGACGTCTGGGCCATCTACGAAGGCATGGCAGAAAACTCCACAGTGATGACCCAGGCCCGAGTCTATACACAGCAGAAGCCCCCGCAAGGAGCGGGATCATTTCAGAGGATCGCTCGCATCGATGCCGGTCCCAACACAGTGTCGGTAGCCGCAGCCCAAGCCGAATCAGCCGCAGCCGACATGGGCATCATCAGTGAAAAGCTGGACCGCATGGAGATCCTTGAAAAGAAACAGAACCAAGGCATGGCCCAGATGGACCAGATCGCCAAGACAATGAGTGACCTAAAAACCCAAATGCTATGCATTCAGGAGGCTCAAACTCATGCCCAACAGCCTCCTAGGTCACAGGTTGCACCCCGCAGCAGCAACTCCAACCAAGCCTCTACCTCATACCGTCAGGTAAACCATATTCAGGCAGAGCCGGTTCCCTTGCTGCAGTACCATCCAGAGCAACCGCCATCTTCGGACACGCAGATGGTGGTCTATCAGCCGGAGCAACCACTGGCAGTTCTCCCTCCACCCTCCTTTGAGCAGGAACCATTGATGGAAGTCAATGGGATTTGGTACGACCGGTACCCTCAGCCAGCGATTCGTAGGGATCACCCCGGATTCCGTTGGGGCAACGGTGGATCCTCTTCCCAACAGCAGAACCCTGCCCAAGGATACCAGAACAGCCAGCCGCAGCAGCAACACCAGCAGCCCCAGTATGCCCAACCACAGCAATATCACAGTGGTCCTCGTCCCAACTATCAGGGACAGCAGTGGAGGCAGCGCGAGCAGCCTCAGCGTTTTCAGAACCAGCCTCCCCAGTACCAGCAGCAGCCTCATGTCCAGCAGGGACAATCATCCGGTTCTCATGGCCCTGCTTTTGAGAACCCAGCTCTCGATGATCTTGCCCGCTTGCTATCTGAACAGCGAGCATCTTTCAGGCAGGAAATGGATGAATTCCGGCAGGAAATGAGGGAGATCATGAAAGGCAAAGCCGCCATACCAGCTCAGATCGAACCAAACCCTAATAATTTCAAAAGAAAGCCTGAGCAGGTAGAGTTTTCAGAGGATACCCCTCCTAGTGACAATGAGAATGATGTGAATAATATCTATTATGATGCTGATTTTGTTACTACTAGGAGCGGTAGGATACCCGCCGGCGGCGTCTCTTCTGAGCGACAACCGGATGCAGAACCAGGAGCGCCAGAAGAGCAGAGAAGCGGTGCTGATGCCGCTAATGATGATGAAGAAGAAGGTGGTGCTGATGCCACCAATGATGGAGTCCAAGACGACGGTGCTGATGCCGTCGTGATACCAGATGAAGACGGTGGTGCTGATGCCACCATTTTTGATGCAGAACATGAAGGCGGTGCTGATGCCGCAGAGACAGGTGCCAGTGGTGGTACTGAGGCCACCACATCTCCTTTTGTTGAAACTCCAGCTGTGGTGCCACCTCGTTTTGTATCTTTGGACTGTGATCAAAACAAAAACAACAAAAATATGAATAAAGAAAAGGTTTCTGTTCAAGTTACGGATCCATATGTATTGAATGATGATGTTGGTATGGATTCCCCTTCTTCACAGGCACAGGAACCTATTTCTAGTCCTCCATCTGAGGAGGCCCCTACTATCCCCTTCCCAGAGGCACTTCGCCGAGCGAAGGGGAATAAAAAAGAAAATCCAAAAAAGAACCAGGAGGTAGAGTTCGGCAATCAGATGATTGACAGATTTCACATTCAGCTGACTCTACGAGAAGCTTTTGAGCATATCCCTTTCTTCAAGAAGAACTTGAAAGAAACAACTACTGTCAGAAGAAAGCGGAGGCACAGAGATCAGATCCATATGCTCACGCATGATACTTGCTGCACCATTCAGAACAAGTTGCCAGCCAAGAGACCAGATGCAGGAGCTCCCTATGTCAGATGCGAGATTCAAGAGCAACAGTTTGATCGTACTCTATTAGACAGCGGCTCTTCAATCAATCTCCTCCCGGCAGCCTTACTCAAGCAATTTGAGTTCGGCACTCTTCATCGAAGCAGAACAGTCCTTCAGTTTGCTGATAGGTCGATAAAGAGGCCGAAGGGGTTGTTGAAAGACGTGGTCGTTACCATTCAGGGCCTGAAATTCCCCGTGGACTTCGTTGTGTTGGACATGGAGATCCCTGAGTCGGTAACTGATGCCCCCATCATACTCGGACGCCCATTCTTGGCCACAGCCAAGGCGGTGACCGACCATGATTGTGGGAAGGTATGTTTTCGCGTAGAGGGCGAGACCATACAAATAGAGACGATCGAGGAGACCAAAGCCAGAGAGTTAGAATGCTCGGAGCAGTCAAGCGAAACCGCATCACTGATAGAGGATGAACTAGACGTCCACCAGGTTCGTGATTTTGAAATGACTGATGATGAATCTAACTGGAAAGACCCTGTAGCACCGACTCTCGCCTTGCCTACCGAATCATTGTACCTCAAGCTCATGGCAATCGAAGGTCGGGAGAGCACATTCCTGGATACGGATACACCTGAGGCTGACAGCATCGTGACGAGTGGTGCCGATGATTTCAAGTCATGTTCTTCTATTTCTGATCCCTCATATTCAGACATTGAATGGGCCTATTTCGATGATCCGTTGTCTTGTCTGATTCATTCTGAACCAACAACCGTGACAGAGTGCGAGCCCGTGCAGTTTATTGATGATCCATCAGGCCGCCTTTCGTCAGAAATTCATGCCGAGCGAGAGTTCTCTCATGCAGACCTGGTCGCATTCACCCAGACATATCAGAAGCCAGATCTGCCACCTCCCAGTTGTCCTGAAAGAAAACCTCTTCCGCAGTCAATGAAATATAGATTCCTTGCAGGTGAGCCAGATATGCACCCAGTCATCATCTCAGCAGATTTGACTGGAGAACAAGAATCTGTCTGATGGAGGTTCTTGAAAGAAATCGCAAGGCAATCGGATGGAATATAGCTGACCTCAAGGGGCTGAGCCCGAAGCTGTGCTCCCACCACATTTATCTCGAGGATGACGCTAAGCCATCGCGTGAGTTCCAGCGACGGCTGAACCCGAATCTTCGAGAGGTTGTCATGAAAGAAATCTCAAAGTGGTGGAGTGCTGATTTCATCTATCCCATCTCCGACTCAAAATGGGTAAGTCCGTTACATGTGGTACCCAAGAAGACGGGTATCACAACAGTTGTCAACGAGTTCGGAGAAGAGGTCGCTACCAGAGTACCAACTTCTTGGAGGGTCTGTGTGGACTACAGACGATTGAATGAGGCCACCAAGAAGGATCACTTCCCACTACCCTTTCTTGATCAGATTATCGAACGGTTAGCCGGGAAGAGCCATTACTGTTTTCTTGATGGGTACTCTGGATATAATCAAGTGGCCATTGCGCCCGAAGACCAGGAGAAGACGACTTTCACCTGTCCGTTTGGGACTTATGCTTTCAGACGGATGCCCTTTGGTCTATGTAACGCTCCGGCGACGTTCCAAAGGTGCATGTTGTCCATTTTCTCGGACATGGTGGGTAACTGTTTAGAGGTCTTCATGGATGACTTCTCGGTCTATGGCGACGGGTTTGATGCTTGTCTTGACTGCCTAGATCGTGTGTTGAAGCGCTGCATAGAGGTCAATCTAGTCTTATCCTGGGAGAAGAGTCATTTCATGATGACTCAAGGGACGGTCCTTGGGCATATCGTCTCCAACAGGGGCATGGAGGTCGATCCTGCCAAGGTGGATGTCATCAGAAAACTCAATCCGCCGTCCAATTTGCGTCAGTTACGGTCTTTTCTGGGGCATGTCGGTTTCTACCGACGGTTTATTCAGGACTTCAGTCGAATTGCCCGACCGTTAACCGACTTGCTGACCAAAGACATCGAGTTTATTGTCAATGATAAGTGTCTTGAATCATTTGAGACTCTCAAAAATATGGTTGTTTCAGCTCCTGTCCTTCAGCCACCCGATTGGTCTCTTCCATTCGAGATCATGACGGATGCTTCAGATTTTGCCGTTGGGGCTGTGCTTGGACAGAGGAGGGATGGATTACCGTTTGCCATTCACTACGCCAGCCGGACCTTAGATGCCGCTCAAAGGAATTACACTGTGACTGAAAAAGAAATGCTGGCCGTAGTCTTTGCTTTGGATAAGTATAGATCTTATATTCTCGGATCTAGAGTGACTATTTACACTGATCATTCCGCCATCAGGTATTTAATGGCTAAGAAGGATGCCAAAGCACGCCTTACCAGATGGATCCTGCTACTCCAGGAATTTGATATTGAAATTAAGGACAAGCCTGGAGTCAAGAATGTGGTGGCGGATCATCTCTCCAGATTGGAGAATCTTGAGGAATCTGAGCCCAGCGCACCTATCACCGAGACGTTCCCAGACGAGGCGATCTTAGCTGTCACCTCACTCCCATGGTATGCCGACTTTGTAAACTATCTTGTTGCCAAGACAGTCCCTCAAGGTTGGCCCAGGCAGAAACTTGAGACTTTCCTAGCTAAGGCCAAGTTTTACCATTGGGAGGATCCCATCCTTTATCATGAAGGAGGGGGATAGTATCTGGAGAAGGTGCATTCCTCAGGAAGAGCAGCATAGCGTCCTCACATACTGCCACAAGCTCGAGGCAGGAGGACATCATTCAGGAAAAAGGACAGCACAGAAGGTGCTTCAATCCGGCCTATGGTGGCCTACTCTCTTCAAGGATTCTGATGAGTTCGTGAAGAGATGTACTGACTGTCAGAAAATGGGAACCTGCGGACAGAGAGACATGATGCCCATGCAACCCATTCACTTTTGTGAAGTTTTTTGATGCATGGGGGATTGATTTCATGGGCCCATTTCCTAAGAGTCAGGGATTCGAGCATATTTTGCTCGCTGTGGATTATGTCAGTCGATGGGTTGAGGCCATCCCCGCCCGAGCCGCAGATGCTAAAAACCGTTTGCAAATTCTTGAGGAAAAATATCATTTCACGGTTCGGGGTACCTAGAGTTTGATTTCTGACGGGGGGTCTCATTTCATCAATGACAAAGTTAGGGCCCTTGCTGACGAGTTCGGTATTGACCATCGGGTTGCCACTCCTTACCACCCTCAGACTAATGGTCTTGCCGAAGTATCGAATCGGGAGATAAAGACTATCTTGCAGAAAGTTGTCCGCCCAGACCGAAAGGATTGGTCACAACTTTTGGACTCGGTCCTGTGGGCTTATCGGACTTCTTTCAAAAATCCATTGGGGGACATCTCCTTTTCGTCTCGTCTATGGCAAGCCGTGCCATTTGCCAGTGGAAATCAAGCACAAATCTTTTTGGGCAGTTACTGAGTTACTTTTGGATCCCGAGAGTATAGGAGATCAGAGACGAGCAGAATTGGCAGCCTGGAGGAACTAAGAGCACAGCCTTTTCCAACAGCCTACAGTACAAAGAAAAAGTAAAGACATGGCACGATTCGCATATCAGCCATAAACAGTTTGAGCAGATCAGAAAGTATGGTTGTTTGAATTCCAGGCTGAAATTATTCCCAGGGAAGTTGCAGAGCAAGTGGAAAGGTCCGTATGTGGTTAGCGAAGGTACATGACAATGGCAGCATCGATATATCCGAAACCGTCATCTTCGTCCACCTTCCGCGTCAATGGTCAAACGCCTAAAGCTATATCGAGATCATGATCCACCGACCATTGACGTTGCCCCCATTCTTCTGGTATGAGATGTGTTCTTTGACTCTCATCATCTGCATCTCGTACAAGGTGATCACTTCCATCTTCCGCTGTACAAACCATCTGTTCATATCACTCTTTCGTCTGACGATTTATTTTCTTCTTTTCTTCTTTTCTTCTTTTCCTCTTCTATTTTCTTTATCTATCAATAAGTTGCCGCCCTTGTAGACAGTATCCATACTTAGGACGCACTTTGTCCTAAGTATAGGGAGGTGGCACCCCGAGTTTTTCTATTCTTTTTCGATCCTATCCATTGTCTCCTCTTCTTGTCTATACTTAGGGATATCTTACCCTAAGTATAGGGGGAGACAATCTGAGTACGATCTGTTCATTCCCACCCTTGACCCTCCCTGCGTTGTGTATAGTCTGCTATACTTAGGATTATTTGATCCTAAGTATAGGGGGGACGGTCAACTTCTCATTCGTTTGTTCATTCATTCCTTTATTCATTTATTCTTTAGACTTGTCTATACTTAGTACGAGTTATGTCTTCTCTTTTCTCTCCGATCTATGAGGACATAGCTCAGCTAAGTATAGGGGGGTCGTATATACTGTGTATATACTTTAGGCCATAACTCGTACTTTCGTATTTCCCTAATAATATGGTTACTAATTCTTTAAAATTCATTAAAAACCTTTAATAAAAAGATGTGATTATTCCTCAAATTTTTTTTCTGTAATTACTGATTAATAAATCAGGTGAAAACATTTGTTGCAAAATGTTTGAAAAATGGTTTGAAAATCTTTGTGAAAAATCTATTGAAAACTATTTGGAAAATATTTTGCTACATGTTTTCAACCTTTGTAAAATTGTGTGGTTGTAAAAATTTCTTTTCTTTGTGTGAAATAAAATGTTTGAAAAATGGTTGCAAAAATGTTTGAAAAATTTATACATACTGTTTGAAAACCGAGTGCAAAATGATTTTCAAATGTGTGTAAATGATTGTAAAAATTATTTTGGACTATGGTTTTCAAAAATTGTTTGAAAAACTTTGTGTCAAATAAGTTTGAGGAATATACACATCACACCAAAATCCACTATATATATATATAATTGACCACTTACCCTGTAAATTCTTAAAATCCACTTCTTGTATATATAAGAAGCACTCCCGTGTACATATTTTAACCTTGTTTTCAGCCAAAATCTTTTTTTCAAAAATCCCAAAAACATTTGCAAAACTAAAATCCAAAAACATTTGAAAAATCTTTTGAAAAGTACAAAAAAAATTTGCATCTGCATGTGCATCATCATCATCTTTCCAAAAATCCATAAAAAGTTCAAAATCCTTGAAAATTGCATCACAAAAATATTTCCTGCATTTTGCATTGCATTGCATAGCATTCGCATTTTTCGGATTGAGTCTGATAGTTGAACAAGTCTAAGTAAAATCCGGAGATTGGAGCTTGATTGGACCTTATAATCTACCTAATAACAGGAACCTTATAGGAACTAGGTTTGAGGTACTTCAGGTCTAGTTGACTTAATTCTTTGAGGATCACGGGACTTGGTTCAATGGATTCTTGACTGCCTAAGTAGAGTATTTCGGAGCACACGCACGACTCTTGTTGATAATGACCTAACTTGGACACCTGCACCTTTCACATAGCTCTCCATGGATGAGGTGGTGAGGAGGCAGTTTCCTTTGGCTTGGGGTAGCATATGAGGGTAGTACTTCTAGGCGGAACCTCTCTTCTTCTTATAGTGAAGGAAGTGCACCTCAACTTGGTCTAGTAGTGATGAAGTCTAAAGACAGAAGCTGTGGGTTGCAATAAAGCTTCAAAAGAGGGATAGTCTACTGGCTCAAGAGGAAAATTTCTTGTATAAATGCTGCACCATGTAGATATGTTGTACAGATGCAATCGAAAAAAAAAAAAAAAAAAATGCCAAAAAGAACTCCAAAAAAGTGGTGGGTCGGATTGAAAATTTAATAATCCCCGGAGTATGTATATAGTTCAATAAAAGCAAAAGCCTTATGGTATCCATGTCACATCTCATGAAGCTTGCAGCGGGAGACTTAGCTACACTGGTTAGGCTCCCAAAAGTCTATACTTCTTCCCCCTCTTCTTGAGCCAGTTGCACTTGAACTTAGAAGGGAATACCCCGCTTCTCGAGGAAAGAGTTGCTAGACTGAGGCATTAGAGTTACCAAGTTGGGGGAGGTTGTTTCTTGGTCACTTCTGAGGTGGGGAGCTACATATCACTTACACTGTACAAGTCAGAATCATAGTCGTAAGAGTTTGCGTATGAGTTGAAGTATTTCTGACCTGGCTATTGAGGAGACTTGAGCAGAGTCTTGGGATACTCAAGGACTGTTGGATTTCGAATTTGGTTCTCATTAAGGTTCCGAACGCACTAAAATTCCGGAGGTCCGACTTAAGCTCCAAACTTTGATTTTATGAAGACAAGTTCAATTTTCAAATTAAATCCAACTTCTTCTTTTTTTCTTTTCTCATTTTTCTTTTTGCACATATTGCATATGTGTTTGCTAGGGACTAGCAAAGGTAAAGTATAGGGGGATGATGAATCCACATTTCATCATCTTTATTCTATCATTTTGGCACCAAAAACCCTAGCAAAAAGCCTGTAAATAGCATTAAAACCATCATCTTAGCATCCATGCATGTGCATCTCAACACTGTATAAAATACTGTAATTAAGGCCAAAATTATAGAATAGATAAAGAAAAGAAAAAGAATAAAATATTGTAGATATTTTATGACCCAAAACCCCCCGAGACCTAGGCATCTTGATGAATAGGTCGACAAGGAATAAAGTAGGGGAGATAAGGTCAGAAACACAGATAAAACACCTATACATTATATTCATTCTTTATTTCATTTTGGGACCTATTTTTGGTTCCACTTTTTGTACATCAAATAAAGAAACTTTGTACATGAAAGTTGTAGATAATTTTATAAAGAAAAATACAAAATTGATTTCACAGAAAAATAATGTACAGATAAAAAGTTATGGTCTGAATAAAAATCCAGAATGCCAACTTCCCAGGCCTGTATCTCATAAATAAAAATTCCAAATGCAGCCTACTCACCTTTAATTGTATATAGAATAAAATAAACTATTTAATGGTGGTGGTTTCGCATTTGGCGGAGCTACGGTTTGAAAGTTGACTTTTGGACCCACATTGTACAAGTATACATATTAAAATATTCAATTTATTATTTATTTATTATTTTCATAATTTTATATTTTTATAAGGTTGTGAATACTACCTATAATAATTGTGTATATTAAAATGGGAATAAAAACTTAAAGAAAATACAAAATAAAAATACTTGTATGAATACATAGGTATATCACCTACACTTATACCTATACTTTTTGTACTATTATACAAACATATCAGAAAAAGAAAATAAAAATATATTTATGTATATAAAAGTATGTTATAAATTTATAAAATCATAAACATAAATAATAACACTAAAAATTACCTAAAATAAAAATATAATACTAAAATATATAGATATATATACAATAAAGGGTATAAATGCAAACTTGTAAAAATTAATTCTCAGAAAAATAAATAAAAATCACTAAAAAATTCTTCATAAAATAACAAACATTTTTTATTTTATAACCTAAAATTAATAAATTCATTTACTATTTTATTTCGATTTTACAAATAATTTCCATTCGGAATTTCCTGGTTGGTCCACGTGGACCAACCAGGAGCGGTCAAGAGTTGACCTCGGTCAACTCCCCCGACCGAAGCCTGCCACCTTCTGACAAGCCCGATTTCGCCCCGATTTCACCCAATTCCCGAGCTCGATCCGTCCATCCTCACGCTTCGACCCCTTCTTGGGAATTCATCTCTGATCATCCCTCTCCCACGCCATCTCTTCGGATCACGCCAGATCTTCATCATTTGCGTGAGATCGCTTGAAGGAGACGCCATAGCCACCTACTTAACCAACCCCCATCTTCCTCCCCAAGTTTGAACACCTTCGGTCCACCCTTCCTCGCTCCGCTCGTGCTCTAAGTCTTCCTGGAGGTGACAGCTTCAGCAGCATTCACTCAGCCAGAGCAGAGGAAGTCGGAGGCGCTTCCACCACCTCCCCCAAACCAGGCGGTCGAGGTAACCTTCCCTCCGGTCTACACCGTCGAGGATGCCATCTCCCCTGTTTATTTCGCTTTAGTTAGCTTAGGTTTAGTCTAAGGATCAAAAACCCCAAAAAAATTCGAGAGTTTCATCGCGTATCGCGCCCGATCCACCTTCCTCGCCGGAGCGCAACTCCGGCCGAGATCCCATCCTTCGTTCCGCACCATTTCTTCGCCACCGCGGGGTCCAGGCAACTTGCCCCTGGACCCTCTCACCTTGTTTTGCAGGTCCACGCACAGTCAACGCATCTGGAGGGCCATTTTGAGTCCTCGCCGGAGATACCTGGAGCTCCGAGCTCCGCCGCCTTCGCGCCAGCACATCGAAGCCTCTCCGACGAACCTGAGCCCCCCAGCACATAGCCGGACCTCTCAGGAGGTCGCAGCCCCATTTTGAAGCTTCCAGATCGTCGGAGGCCCGAGAACGAGCTCGGGGAAGTTCGCCCTCGCCGGCGCTCTTCCCCGTTCTTCCTCCGAGCCTCCCCGCCGTCCGATTGGGGCACCCCTCCAGATCAATCAGCCACCGTCCGATCTCCATCTGCCTCAGCCGTCCGATCGTCATCGAAGCACCTAATCTGGACCGCTGAATCGAAGCGGTATCGGCTGATCAGGAGCGTCCACGTGTTAAGTGAAGATACATCCGCCGTTGGATCGCGCGCAAGAGGGTAATTTTGCAAGATACCCCCGCGCATTTTGTAATTTTTATTTAGTCCATAAACTTTAAACCGTAGTTTAAATATTTCTGTAATAATTGCAAGTAGACCCCTATAGTTTTCTTATTTGCATTTCGGTCCAATCCACGTCACCTCACGTGCCCGTGCGCGTGAGGGGACTGGGTATTTTGCAGGGACCCCCCTGGGGTTTATTTATTTCGTTTTAGTCCTTGAACATTTCTGTTAAGTTGTAATATTTTGGAAAAATTGCATTGAACCCCCTGAGCTTTGTAATATTGCAAAAATACCCCTCCCAGGCACGTGCAAGTCACGCGTCCTGTGGGTAAATTTGCACATATACCCTTGCGGGTTTGGATATTTTGTGTTTAGTCCAGTAAATGCAAGTTTTAGTGTAATATTTTGTGGTAAAATTGCATGTATGCCCCTGTATGTTTCCATATTTGCACTTATGCCCTTGCTAGCACTGTTTGATGATTGGAGTCTTGTTCTAATTAATTAAAATACCATTTCAACTCCAAAAATTCCACAAAAATAGGGTTAAGCTACTGGATACCTATATTTTGACGCCCTATTTTTAGTTTTAAATTTTATCACTTTTCATTATTTATAAAAAATCAAAAACATGTCTTTTTCCTACTGTCTAGCTTAGAATTACCAAAAAAATATCAAAACACTTCTAAAAATTCCAAAAAAATTACTTAGTGTCTATCTTATCCTATTTTAGTGTCAGTCCAAAAACCACTAAAAATCTCAAAAGAAAAACACTAAAAATTGAAAAACACTTAAAAACTTCAAAAAAATATAAAAAATCATAGAAAAACCCAAAAATAGCAAACTCAGCTTCTGTTTCTTCCTTATTTTGTTACTTTTATTAGAAAAATAGTGTGAAATATTTTTGCTACTGGTTGGTATTTTTAAATTACATTCCACTCACAGCCAGCCCTTATTTTCACTGTTTGCCTTATTTCAGACTTTAAAAATACCAAAAACATCTTGAAAAACCCCCAAAAATCACAAAAACAGTAAAAAACCTTAAAAATATCAAAAACATTTATTTTCTGAATTTTTGAGTATTTTTGTGCATTTTTATTAATATCTTACCTTGCCTTGTATTATATCCCCTTATTTTCCAATATTTGAAAAAGAAAAAAAAAATGTATAAAATATAAAATATAAAAATCAGAAAATCAAAAATCAAAATACAAAATTAAAAATTAAAAATAAAAAAAAATTTCAAAAATCAAAAACCCACAAAAAGTGTGCTTGCTTGCTTAGTGTAGACACTTCACACACTCACTCACTCGTGCATTCATTTGCTTGGATTACACTGTTTGCTCCCTGTGTTCGAACTCTCTGCATACTTGCCCTTTACATCTTTTGTGCAGAGTTAAAAATAAATTTGACTCCACACTTACTTTTCATGGATTGATATTTGATTGTGGGTTCATTGTTGATTAAATTCGGATTTTGATTGGTCGACACTGCGACTGAGTTCACGCTTTGTGTTGAACTTAAGACCGTCGAAAAACGCGTTTATCAGGGACCCATTTGGATTTTCGCGGCTTTTATCGTGGTTTTGATAGTTAGCTGCCTTTTCCGGTGTTTACGCGGTTTTCTCGAGCCCCTAGATTTAGGAATTTTTGGTTGATTGTGACGTAGATATCTAAGGCCCAACACTTAATAGAAATATCTGTTCCTATAGAACGTAATTGGACCTTGATAAAAATCACTGAAAAAGTTAGTTTAATTGGATTTGAGACCACGTGCCGTGAGGAGTCACATACAGCGCTGGCAGGACCCGTTGTGGCGGGCACCGAGTGACTCCCAAGATCGGACTCCGGACTCGATTCGGTTAGCTAACTATTGTTCTTCACGATCAATAGAAGTTGCTCATCTAGGACTCGGTTTTTCCTCGTTGCATCATTTAGGTAGTTTAATTCTGTATTTAAATTCTGCGCGGATCACTTGCATGTAGAGTGCTGGAGACAAGGTACGCATTCCTTTCTCTGCATGCATCATTGATTTTCTCGCGCATCGGCTTTTTCGTCTTCTCCCCCTGTGTTTGGCTTAATCATCAGGAGAATCGGAAAAACCGTTAGGCCGCTTGTTTTTATTTTTGAAAAAATTAAAAAAGAAAAACAATAAAAATTGGGACTGGATAACACTATTGACCCTAAAAGACACTCACACTAAAAATTTGTCTTGGGGAGAGCAACCCCCTCATTGTTTGGTTTGATTGTGCGAGAGAGTGACCCGAACACTAGGTAAAGCCCTCCGGTGCTCATCTCGACTGATTACCGACTCTTCTGTGCGGGACAGTCGGTTGAGAGAGTATCGGGTATCCCAGCAGGTCACGTAATCGCTCTGATATCTTGTGTGTTCACCAAATAAAATTGACAAGATAAATTGACCGAGCTTTCACGGTCTTCAGATTGTGTTGAGTTGGTGAACAAGGGGTTTGCTTTGCGATCATATTTTCTCCAGATCCCATCCGCCCAACTCGCCAAGATCAAGATGATGGGTAGACGATCTCTTAGGCAGCCTCTGGCTGCACCGCTTTCAGGCGCGGCTACTTCATCATCTAGGTTGGCCCGTGAGAGTCGAGACCAGCTCTCCGGGCCCGAGTTCGATTCCACTCTGTTCCCCCTCGATCCCCTTTCTTTTCCTACTGAGAGACATGAGCCCGAGGAAAGACGAATTGATTTAACAGAACCTGAGTTGGGCTCATCTGATTTTGCAGACGTCACTATGGCTGTGATCGCCGCCCAAATGACTGAGGTAAAGGTGTAAAATAAATAGGTCGTTGCGACCTCAATCACTCGGGCTGAGTCAATCAAGAAAATTGAACCACAGATAAAAATAAAATCAATGAAATACAGAGACGTGGTCCTGCTATTAGGTTTAACCTGGTATAGCTCCCAGGGTCGAACACAAGGAGCACAGATTGGCTTAAGAAGCCTACGATGTAGTCAGAATCCAAGAGAGTCTTTTTTTTGGTTTTTATTTGTTTTTATATTTTTTTAGAATTTTTAAAAGATGAGAAAATGAGAAAAAGTGAATGCAAGACAACTTCAACAATTTATACAAGACACACAAATGATGCAAAAATTCCAAAAAAATGGTTTTTATGTTTTAAATGTTTTTTTACTGTTTTTGGTGAATTTTTGGAATTTTTCTACTGAATAAAATATTTATTAAAAATCAAACAAGGTAAGAAACAATGGGTACTGTCCAGCAAGGTTAGAAACTCAAAAATAAAATATTTAAGAGCTTCAAACAACCCTGGAGGTAATTTTCCTATAATCTATGAAGAACAAGGAAAATTTAGGCACCCTAATTATTGTTTTTGGATTTTTAATTTATTTATTACAATTTTTATGGGTTTTTAGGGGTTTTTCAATTTTTAGGGTTTTTAAGTGATGAAAAGTAGCCAAAATTGGCTAGAAAATCAAGCAAACAGTAAACAACAATGTCTAATTTTTTTGGAATTTTTGGTGAAGTTTTTATATTTTTTTGGTATTTTTAAAGTCAAACAGTAGCAAAAATAGGGGTTTTTGAATTTTTAAAAATAATAAATGAAATCAGAAATGTCCCCAAAAATCATAGAAATTCCTACACCATGGCAGGAGCCATGTGTCAAAATTTCATTGGATTTGGAGTTCGTTTGATATTTTATTCAAAAATAAAGGTGGGGCACTGTGCACAGGGACCTAAGTGCAAATACCCAAAAGTTCTGGGGTCCTGGTGCAAAATACCCAAGAAATCACGTGCCAAGCACGTGTCTGGGGCACACAGGGACCTAAATGTAATAAAAATAAGTTCCGAGGGCTTATTGGTAACAAGTACCAAAAGTCCAGGGGCTTATATGCAATTTACCCAAAATAATTCGCACATGTGCAAAATCAATGCTCACAGGGGTATATATGCAAATAAACAAAACATTTTATTCAATTCATAACATCCAGAACAGCAGGGCACTTCATGCAAATAACCCAACAAAACACGTGCCAAAGCACGTGTATCTCTACTGGCAGGGGTATAATTGCAAATAAAATTAAGTCCAAGGTCCTTAATGCAAATAACCCTCAAAATAAACAACGTGAATTAAAAATTACAGGACTAAAATGAAATACGACAAACAGAGGGGGGGCCTATGAAATTTACCCCTTTATTAATAGCGACGGCCCAGATGAGGACGCGTGGCAGATCCAACGGTGGAGAACAACCGCGCCTTTACTCCTTCGGCTCTTGGGCTCAATCGACGGCGGAGAAAGATCCACGTGGCTGATCCGACGGTGCTGGGCTCAGATCTCTCTCCTCTGCTACGGATGGCTCCGATGCGCTCCTCAAATGGATCAACGGTCGCTGCTCCTCAACAGATGGACGCTCAGGATCAGATCTGGAGCTGGAGAATCATCGGACGGCTCTGGAGAGTCCTCGAAGAACTGATGGCCGGCGAACTTCGCCGGCCTCGTGAAGGTGCCTCCGGTCTCCTCTGCTGCGCCTGAAGGTCGGAGAAGCTCCGGCGTGAAGTTGCGCAGCTGCGGCGGGTCTCCAATGCCTCGGCCGAACCCTGGAAGGCTCCGGCGAGCGGAGGACGGTGAAGAAGCTCCTGGCTGAACTGGGAAGGAGGCTCAGACACCCCCTTTGGACCTGCAAAATGGTCAAGAAGCTTCGCGGGTCGAGGGCAAAGTGCCTCGACCCGGTTAGGTGGCGTGAAGGTGGACGGTGCGGCGTGGCGAACGAGCTCCGGCGAGCGGAGGACGGTGAAGCTCGACTCCCAGATCCTGTGTGATCTGGGTTGAGTGAAGGTGCGTAGAAGGTGCGTGAGGGTACGGCGAAGGTGAAAATCGGGTCGGATTGGAAGATGGGTGATCGGAGTGGCCGGAATCGGAGAAAATGCGTTGGAGATGAAATTGGGGGAAATCGAAAATTAAACTAAACTAGAGGAAACTACGGCTACCTGATGGATGCTGGAGACTGTGGTGGAGATGGGCTATCTCCGGGTCGTAGCTTCGAAGGGCGTCAAGGCCTGAAGCTCGGTGCTCGACGCTGGCGGCGGAGCAAGTACGGCGAGGTACGCCGGATCAGAGGATACGCCTTCTCGCCTCACTGCAACACGGGCAAAAGCTTGCTGTTACTCTCGCCTTGCCGATGGAGGTCACGGGGAAGAAGGAGATGGGCCAAAGATGCGGCGCGGAGGCGGCGGAGGTGATGGCTATATAGTGTGACCGGGCGATTAGGGTTGAGCGGGGACGGCGATGGAAAGTGTCGATTTGATGGCTGAAGATCCGGCGAGGGAGAGGGATGTGCGGCGAAGAATTTGGGCGCGGGGGTTGAGTGGGAGACAGCTGGAGTCGCGTGGGAAAAATCGGGGAAGAAGGCGCGGCGCGCGACGGCCAGAAAAGGAAAGAGGCGCGGGGGAGTTGACCGGGGTCAACATTCCCCCGTGGCCCAGTCAGACTCTGCCACGTGTAGCGGATTTTTGTTTTATTTTTTTAGGGTAGAAATAAGTCGACTTAAATAAAACTCAAAACATGAAATATTTTTCTTTTATTTTTTTCTATTTTTTTGTGATTTTTATTTAATTTTTGGAAATAAAAATAGGTTAGCTCTATATATAGGTATATGTACACTACATGAATTTTTATTTTTGATTTTTTATTTGTTATTTTTTTGTGTTTTTATGCTCATTTTGTATTTTATTTATTTACAAGATGAAATATGGAATAAAAGAATATTTTTATTTTATTTTTATTACTTATATACAAGGGTGAAATAAATAAATATATACATTTATATACATGGTATTAATACAATGTATTTTTGGTATTTTCAATTTTGTAATTTTTATTTGATTTTTGTTTTGTTTCTTTTTTTATTTATTTTATTTACAAAAGGTAATATAGAATATTTACAAAAAGTTTAGAAAATAAATGAATTTATTTATAGGGTTAAATAAATGCAAGAGTGTGGTTTATACACAAGGTGAAGGAAGGGTATTTTTGGAATTTTGATTTTTATCTTTTTATTTTGTTTTTAATAGAATATATACAATATGTACAAGCTTCTTTTTGGGTGAGGAAAATATATAGTTTAATGTATTTACAAATATATACAAATGAGCTCCTATCTCCCTCTACTTTGGCTTTTATGCGGTCAGGCCCATGCTGAGCCCTCCCTTGGGTTAGGTTGCTCAATATTTATTCTAAATATTTCCCTCTTTTTCTTTTTGCTCTTTATTCTTTTATTTTGTGCACAAAAACATGCTAATTATAGGTTTTTACACAATGCATGCTTTTGGTATTTATTTGTATTTACACATATCTACATGTATTTGCAAAGGTTTTTGTAGCTAAAATAGAAGAATAAAGAGTGATGAATGGGTATTCATCACCCCCCTATGCTTAACTTTGCTAGTCCCTTAGCAAACACTTATTTGAAAAAGAAGTGAAAAAGAAAGAAAAAGAAAAAGAAAAAGAGGATGTACATGGATCAAGGTTGACTTGTTAAATTTGCCTTCATTAAATTGAAATATGGAGCTCGATCAGATCTTTGGATTATTAATGTGTCGGAACCTTATTTGGACTTAAGCCTAAAACTCAACAGCCTCCAAGTTCCACCAATCTATGGGCAAGACTCCTCAATAAACCAGATCAGAACAAGTCTACATACACAAACTCTAATGACCATGAATCTTTCCTTGCGGTGTAAGTGATATGTGGCTCCCCACCTCAGAAGTGACAAAGAAACAACCTCCCTCAACCTGGTAACTCTAATGCCTCGGTCTAGCAACTCTTTCCTCGAGAAGCGGGGTATTCCCTTCTAAGTTCAAGTGCAACCGGCTCAAGAAGAGGGGGTAGAAGTATAGAGTTTTGGAAGCTTAGCCAGTGTAGCTAAGTCTCCCGCTGCAAGCTTCATGAGATGTAACATGGATACCATAAGCTTTTGCTTCATACTCCGGTGGGGTTATTAAATTTTCAATCCGACCCACCACTTTTTTGGAGTTCTTTTTGCATTTTTGCATATTTTTTTTTTTTTCAACAACTTCTGTACAACATATCTACATGGTGCAGCATATATAAGAAATTTCCCCTTGAGCCAGTAGACTATCCCTCTTTTGAAGCTTTATTGCAACCCACAGCTTCTGTCTTTAGCTTTCAACACCACTAGACCAAGTTGAGGTGCACTTCCTTCACTATAAGAAGAAGAGAGGTTCCGCCTAGAAGTACTACCCTCATATGCTACCCCAAGCCAAAGGAAACTGCCTCCTCATCACCTCATCCATGGAGAGCCATGTGTAAAGTGCAGGTGCAAGTGAAGCCATTGTCTCTGAGAGTCATGCGTGTGTTGTTAAGTGCTCTACTTAGGCTCATCAAGATGACATATGCTCATAGCCTAGTGGACTCAAAGAATTAAGTCCTTATGGACCTGAAAAGCCTTAACCCTAAGTCCTACAAGGTTCCTCTTGAAGTTAAGTGAACTAAGATCTTATTCAAGCTCCATTTCTCAATTTAATTCCAGGCTTAGTTTAAATGTCAACTCTCATCCAGGAAAAACTATATACAGATATGTACACAAGATGCTATTTACAAATATTTTACAATCATGCAAAAATTTTGAAAAATGTTTTGAAATCATGAATGAATGATGCATGAAGTGCAAGTTTTGCAAAAAGATATTTACACACATGTACACAAGATTTTTGCAAACTTTTGATTTTCAAAACATTTTGGAAAAAAAAAAAAATTTTGTACATAATACATAATTTTGATACAAAAATATTTTACACAAGCTTCACACAAAAGATTTTTGAAATCATTTTTACAAAAATACTTTGTACACTAGCTATGTATGTGCAAGAATAAAAGAGGTTTATGTACATGAAAAATTTTTTTAATTTTTTTGTGATTTTTAGCCATTTTATTTATTAACACACTCACACAAAGTACGAGTTATGGCTAAAGTATATATGAAATATATACACACCCCCCCTATACTTAGCTCGAACGATGTCCTCAGAGTGATCAAGAGCGATGAAGAAGACATAACTCGTGCTTAGTAAAAGGGAAGTGAAAAGGAATGGCTAAGTACAGGAACGAATAAATGAATAGAATGAGAGGAACTCGGTGATCTCCCCCTATACTTAGGATTAACTAATCCTAAGTATAGGATGCTGTACATGAAGGGAAATCCGAGTGAAGAAGATACAGAGTCTGCCCCCCCTATACTTAGGGTAAAATATCCCTAAGTATAGGCAGCAAAAACAAGAGCAGAAAGAATGAAAAGAATACTCACAGGTCCGACATCCCCCCTATACTTAGGGTAAAGTACACCCTAAGTATAGCATAATCATAGGATGAGAATTGGGATGTGGGACTAAAGAATAGAATGATATGGACAGCTGGATCTATACAGGCGGAAGAACAGTGAAAATCAGGCGTGAGATGCAAAAGATGTGAGTCAAAAGACCACATCTCACGCAAAATGAATAGCGGCGATAATAACGTCCCGCGGCTCATGATCTAGAAATGGTTTGAGCCGCTGGCCGTTTACTCGGAAGGTACTCTCAGAAGATAACTCGGATATATCAATGCTACCGTTATCGTGTACCTTTCTGACCAAATAGGGCCCTTTCCATTTGCTCTGTAGCTTCCCTGGAAATAATCTAAGCCTTGCATCAAACAGCCATACTTTCTGTCCAATCTCAAAATGCTTGTGGCTGATATGAGAATCATGCCACTCTTTGACTTTCTCCTTATAATGTAGGCTGTTTGAGAAAGCTGCATCTCTAAGCTCTTCCAGGGCGGCTAACTCTGCCCTCCTCTGGTCTCCTATACCATTTGGATCCATCAATATGTCTGTAACTGCCCAGAGTGACTTGTGCCTCAGCTCAACTGGTAGATGGCACGGCTTGCCATAAACGAGGCGAAAGGGAGATGTACCCAATGGAGTCTTGAAAGACGTCCGATATGCCCATAAGACCGAGTCCAAAAGCTGTGACCAATTCTTTCGGTCAGGGCGGACGACTTTCTGCAAAATATTCTTGATCTCCCTATTCGACACTTCGGCTAGACCATTCGTCTGTGGATGATACGGTGTAGCAACACGATGGTCTATGCCGAACTCTGTAGCAAGTGCCTTCACCTGGTCGTTGATGAAATGAGATCCCCCATCAGAAATAAGAACTCGTGGAACCCCAAACCGCATGATTATGTGCTTCTTCAAAAATCTGCAAACTGTCTTTGCATCTGCGGCTCGGGCGGGGATAGCCTCAACCCAACGACTAACATAATCCACGGCCAACAGAATGTACTCAAATCCCTGACTCTTAGGGAATGGACCCATGAAATCGATGCCCCATGCGTCAAAAACCTCACAGAAGTGAATGGGCTGCATCGGCATCATATCACGCTGTCCACAAGTGCCCATCCTCTGACAGTCAGTACACCTCCTCACGAACTCATCAGAGTCCTTGAAGAGTGTAGGCCACCACAAGCCGGATTGGAGCACTTTCTGTGCCGTTCTCCTCCCAGAATGATGTCCTCCTGCCTCAAGCTTGTGGCAGTAAGTGAGGACACTATGATGTTCCTCCTGAGGAATACACCGACGCCAGATGCTATCCCCTCCTTCGTGGTAAAGGATGGGATCCTCCCAGTGGTAGGACTTGGCCTTCGCAAGGAAGGTCTCAATCCTCTGCTTGGGCCAATCTTGTGGGACTTTCCCAGCAACGAGAAAGTTCACAATATCGGCATACCATGGGAGTGAGGCGATAGCAAGGATCGCCTCGTCTGGAAAGGTATCACAAATGGGATCAATCTGCTCAGAATCCTCAGGCTGCTCTAATCGGGATAAATGATCCGCCACCACATTCTTGACTCCAGGTTTATCCTTGATCTCAATGTCGAACTCCTGGAGTAGAAGGATCCATCTAGTAAGTCTGGCTTTGGCATCCTTCTTTGACATGAGGTACCTGATGGCGGTGTGATCTGTGTACAAGGTCACTCGGGATCCAATGATATATGATCTGAATTTATCTAGGGCAAATACTACTGCTAGCATCTCCTTCTCTGTGACTGTGTAATTCCGCTGGGCGGAATCCAATGTGCGGCTAGCATAGTGTATGGCAAACGGAATTCCATCCCTCCTCTGTCCTAGCACTGCTCCTACGGCAAAATCGGAGGCGTCCGTCATGATCTCGAATGGGAGAGACCAATCGGGTGGCTGAAGGACAGGAGCCTCAATTACGCACTGCTGGAGAGTCTCAAAGGACGAAAGACACTTGTCATCGACAAGGAACTCGGTGTCTTTCGTCAAGAGGTCAGTCAACGGTCGGGCAATCTTGCTAAAATCATGAATGAATCTCCTGTAAAAACCAACGTGCCCCAGAAATGACCGTAACTGCTTCAGATTGGACGGTGGTGTGAGTTTCCGAATGACATCGACCTTGGCCGGATCTACCTCCATGCCTCTGTTGGAGATGATGTGGCCAAGCACCGTCCCTTGAGTCACCATGAAGTGACTCTTCTCCCAAGACAGAACTAAGCGGGTATCAATACATCGCTGGAGCACTCGGTCTAGGCAATCAAGACAGGAATCGAAACCGTCGCCGTAAACCGAGAAGTCGTCCATGAAGACCTCCAAACACTCCCCTACCATGTCCGAAAAGATTGACAGCATGCATCTCTGAAAAGTCGCAGGGGCGTTACATAGCCCGAATGGCATGCGTCGAAATGCGTAAGTACCGAAGGGACAGGTAAAGGTGGTCTTCTCCTGATCCTCAGGAGCGATGGCCACCTGGTTGTAGCCCGAGTACCCATCTAGGAAGCAATAATGGCTCTTCCCTGCCAGTCTCTCAATGATCTGGTCAATAAAAGGCAGGGGGAAATGGTCCTTCTTGGTGGCCTGGTTGAGTCTCCTGTAGTCAACACAGACCCGCCAAGAGGTGGGTACTCGTGTAGCAATCTCCTCTCCCGACTCACTGATCACAGTCGTGATGCCCGTCTTCTTGGGTACCACATGCAAGGGGCTAACCCACTTGGAGTCGGAAATGGGGTAAATAAAATCTGCACTCCACCATTTTGATATTTCCTTCATAACAACCTCTCTTAGGTTGGGGTTCAGTCGCCGCTGGAACTCACGCGACGGCTTTGCCCCTTCCTCGAGATAGATATGGTGGGAGCACAATGAGGGACTAATCCCATGGAGATCTGCTACGCTCCATCCAATTGCCTTGCGGTTCTTTTCAAGAACCTCCATCAGACGGGATTCTTGTTCTCCAGTCAGATCTGCAGAGATGATGACTGGGTACATCTCAGACTCTCCCGCAAGGAATCTATACTTCAACGAAGTAGGGAGCGGCTTTAGCTCTGGACAGCTGGGTGCTGGCAAATCTGGCTTCTGAAGAAGATGTGTGTATGCTGATAATTCTGCCAAATTTGCTTGGGAAAATGATAATGAACTCTCACAATCTGGATCTGGAGAAGGCGGGTCCTCTACATTGTCTCTGATCTGCTCTGCCTCTACCTCCTCCTCATCTATAGGCTCAGGTGGATCCAGATCTGGCATCTGATCACTACAATCTGCCCAATCAGACTCTGAATCCGAGGGATCTATATCAGACTCAGTGGCATCAGTACCACTGGAGAACAAGGTGGCATTAGCACCACCATAGAGCAGGGTGGCCTCAGTACCACCATCACTGAAAATCGTGTCGCGATCAAGATCCGACTCTGCTGACTCAATAGTATCCTGTACCAGGGCCGTGCTCTCCAGACTATCCTCTACTATCATCTCTGCATCAGCCGAATCTGAATATGAGAGGATGGTCTGTGCTACAGGATCTGCCCAAGCTGCCTCATCATCTGTGATCACAAAATCACAGTCCTGGTGGATGTCTGGCTCTGGGTCTGTCAGCTTCTCTGAATCTGTACTGCCATGTGAGCGGGATCTGGATCTGGCTCTGTGGTCCTTAACCGTCTCTATTTGTATACTCTCGCCCTGGACGCGAAAGTACACCTTCCCGCTATCATGATCAGTCACCGCCTTGGCTGTGGCCAAGAATGGGCGACCGAGGATGATGGGGGAATCGGTCAACGAGTCAGGGGTCTCCATGTCCAGCACTACGAAGTCCACGGGGAATTGCAAACCCTGAATCGTGACGACAACGTCTCGTAACAACCCCTTTGGCCTCTTGACAGATCGATCAGCAAACTGAAGGTATGTCCTGCTCTGTCTAAGAGTGCCCAACTCTAAGTGGTCGAGAAGGGCTGCCGGAAGAAGGTTGATAGACGATCCGCTATCTAATAGAGTGCGGTCGAACCTCTGCTCACTAATCTGACATCTGACATACGGGGCCCCTAAATCTGGCCTCTTAGTCGGCAGATGGTTCTGGATCGCGTAACACGTGGCTTTGGTCAGCACATGGATCTCTGCGGTCTTGTTCCTCTTCATCCTCCTGACTGTGGTCCTGTCTCTCAAGGATCGCTGAAGAAGAGGGATGTGCTGCAAAGCCTCATTGAGGGTCAGCTGGATGTGAAATCGGTCTATCATGCTATGGCTGAACTCCTCCTGCTCTCTCTTTTTTGGATCTTTTTCTTTTTTCTTCCCCTTCCCCAACTCAAGGGCTCTAGGAAAGGGGATCACAGGGTCCTTCTCAGATGAAGGACTAGGAATAGGCCTAGATGAGTCGATGACTGGATCCTCACAAACATCATTCATCACAGTGGGATCAGAATAAACTAAACCTTTTCCTTTATTCAAATCAGAGTTCCGAGATACATGCATGCGAGGAAAAACAACATTTCTCTCAGAATAGATGTTGGTGGCCTCAGTACCACCTCTAGCTGGCTCTACATGCAGACGTCTTGCGGTCTCAGTACCGCGGGCTGGCTCGGCTCTGCTGGTGGCGTCAGTACCACCTCCTCGATGTGGTGAAATGGCGGCCTCAGTACCGCCGGGTAAATCAGCATCTCGGGTGGCATCAGTACCACCCTCATCAGCATCCCCGGCAACGGCGCCATTCTGATCGCCGCCCAAATGACTGAGGTAAAGGTGTAAAATAAATAGGTCGTTGCGACCTCAATCACTCGGGCTGAGTCAATCAAGAAAATTGAACCACAGATAAAAATAAAATCAATGAAATACAGAGACGTGGTCCTGCTATTAGGTTTAACCTGGTATAGCTCCCAGGGTCGAACACAAGGAGCACAGATTGGCTTAAGAAGCCTACGATGTAGTCAGAATCCAAGAGAGTCTTTTTTTTGGTTTTTATTTGTTTTTATATTTTTTTAGAATTTTTAAAAGATGAGAAAATGAGAAAAAGTGAATGCAAGACAACTTCAACAATTTATACAAGACACACAAATGATGCAAAAATTCCAAAAAAATGGTTTTTATGTTTTAAATGTTTTTTTACTGTTTTTGGTGAATTTTTGGAATTTTTCTACTGAATAAAATATTTATTAAAAATCAAACAAGGTAAGAAACAATGGGTACTGTCCAGCAAGGTTAGAAACTCAAAAATAAAATATTTAAGAGCTTCAAACAACCCTGGAGGTAATTTTCCTATAATCTATGAAGAACAAGGAAAATTTAGGCACCCTAATTATTGTTTTTGGATTTTTAATTTATTTATTACAATTTTTATGGGTTTTTAGGGGTTTTTCAATTTTTAGGGTTTTTAAGTGATTAAAAGTAGCCAAAATTGGCTAGAAAATCAAGCAAACAGTAAACAACAATGTCTAATTTTTTTGGAATTTTTGGTGAAGTTTTTATATTTTTTTGGTATTTTTAAAGTCAAACAGTAGCAAAAATAGGGGTTTTTGAATTTTTAAAAATAATAAATGAAATCAGAAATGTCCCCAAAAATCATAGAAATTCCTACACCATGGCAGGAGCCATGTGTCAAAATTTCATTGGATTTGGAGTTCGTTTGATATTTTATTCGAAAATAAAGGTGGGGCACTGTGCACAGGGACCTAAGTGCAAATACCCAAAAGTTCTGGGGTCCTGGTGCAAAATACCCAAGAAATCACGTGCCAAGCACGTGTCTGGGGCACACAGGGACCTAAATGTAATAAAAATAAGTTCCGAGGGCTTATTGGTAACAAGTACCAAAAGTCCAGGGGCTTATATGCAATTTACCCAAAATAATTCGCACATGTGCAAAATCAATGCTCACAGGGGTATATATGCAAATAAACAAAACATTTTATTCAATTCATAACATCCAGAACAGCAGGGCACTTCATGCAAATAACCCAACAAAACACGTGCCAAAGCACGTGTATCTCTACTGGCAGGGGTATAATTGCAAATAAAATTAAGTCCAAGGTCCTTAATGCAAATAACCCTCAAAATAAACAACGTGAATTAAAAATTACAGGACTAAAATGAAATACGACAAACAGAGGGGGGGCCTATGAAATTTACCCCTTTATTAATAGCGACGGCCCAGATGAGGACGCGTGGCAGATCCAACGGTGGAGAACAACCGCGCCTTTACTCCTTCGGCTCTTGGGCTCAATCGACGGCGGAGAAAGATCCACGTGGCTGATCCGACGGTGCTGGGCTCAGATCTCTCTCCTCTGCTACGGATGGCTCCGATGCGCTCCTCAAATGGATCAACGGTCGCTGCTCCTCAACAGATGGACGCTCAGGATCAGATCTGGAGCTGGAGCATCATCGGACGGCTCTGGAGAGTCCTCGAAGAACTGATGGCCGGCGAACTTCGCCGGCCTCGTGAAGGTGCCTCCGGTCTCCTCTGCTGCGCCTGAAGGTCGGAGAAGCTCCGGCGTGAAGTTGCGCAGCTGCGGCGGGTCTCCAATGCCTCGGCCGAACCCTGGAAGGCTCCGGCGAGCGGAGGACGGTGAAGAAGCTCCTGGCTGAACTGGGAAGGAGGCTCAGACACCCCCTTTGGACCTGCAAAATGGTCAAGAAGCTTCGCGGGTCGAGGGCAAAGTGCCTCGACCCGGTTAGGTGGCGTGAAGGTGGACGGTGCGGCGTGGCGAACGAGCTCCGGCGAGCGGAGGACGGTGAAGCTCGACTCCCAGATCCTGTGCGATCTGGGTTGAGTGAAGGTGCGTAGAAGGTGCGTGAGGGTACGGCGAAGGTGAAAATCGGGTCGGATTGGAAGATGGGTGATCGGAGTGGCCGGAATCGGAGAAAATGCGTTGGAGATGAAATTGGGGGAAATCGAAAATTAAACTAAACTAGAGGAAACTACGGCTACCTGATGGATGCTGGAGACTGTGGTGGAGATGGGCTATCTCCGGGTCGTAGCTTCGAAGGGCGTCAAGGCCTGAAGCTCGGTGCTCGACGCTGGCGGCGGAGCAAGTACGGCGAGGTACGCCGGATCAGAGGATACGCCTTCTCGCCTCACTGCAACACGGGCAAAAGCTTGCTGTCACTCTCGCCTTGCCGATGGAGGTCACGGGGAAGAAGGAGATGGGCCAAAGATGCGGCGCGGAGGCGGCGGAGGTGATGGCTATATAGTGTGACCGGGCGATTAGGGTTGAGCGGGGACGGCGATGGAAAGTGTCGATTTGATGGCTGAAGATCCGGCGAGGGAGAGGGATGTGCGGCGAAGAATTTGGGCGCGGGGGTTGAGTGGGAGACAGCTGGAGTCGCGTGGGAAAAATCGGGGAAGAAGGCGCGGCGCGCGACGGCCAGAAAAGGAAAGAGGCGCGGGGGAGTTGACCGGGGTCAACATTCCCCCGTGGCCCAGTCAGACTCTGCCACGTGTAGCGGATTTTTGTTTTATTTTTTTAGGGTAGAAATAAGTCGACTTAAATAAAACTCAAAACATGAAATATTTTTCTTTTATTTTTTTCTATTTTTTTGTGATTTTTATTTAATTTTTGGAAATAAAAATAGGTTAGCTCTATATATAGGTATATGTACACTACATGAATTTTTATTTTTGATTTTTTATTTGTTATTTTTTTGTGTTTTTATGCTCATTTTGTATTTTATTTATTTACAAGATGAAATATGGAATAAAAGAATATTTTTATTTTATTTTTATTACTTATATACAAGGGTGAAATAAATAAATATATACATTTATATACATGGTATTAATACAATGTATTTTTGGTATTTTCAATTTTGTAATTTTTATTTGATTTTTGTTTTGTTTCTTTTTTTATTTATTTTATTTACAAAAGGTAATATAGAATATTTACAAAAAGTTTAGAAAATAAATGAATTTATTTATAGGGTTAAATAAATGCAAGAGTGTGGTTTATACACAAGGTGAAGGAAGGGTATTTTTGGAATTTTGATTTTTATCTTTTTATTTTGTTTTTAATAGAATATATACAATATGTACAAGCTTCTTTTTGGGTGAGGAAAATATATAGTTTAATGTATTTACAAATATATACAAATGAGCTCCTATCTCCCTCTACTTTGGCTTTTATGCGGTCAGGCCCATGCTGAGCCCTCCCTTGGGTTAGGTTGCTCAATATTTATTCTAAATATTTCCCTCTTTTTCTTTTTGCTCTTTATTCTTTTATTTTGTGCACAAAAACATGCTAATTATAGGTTTTTACACAATGCATGCTTTTGGTATTTATTTGTATTTACACATATCTACATGTATTTGCAAAGGTTTTTGTAGCTAAAATAGAAGAATAAAGAGTGATGAATGGGTATTCATCAGGCTGGAGCCGGCAGTTCAGACGATCGCCAGCCCGAACATTTTGTCTTAGACCAGGGAGCGATCAACTCCACCCTGATCGCATCATTAGAGACGGTTCAGCAGCAGTTACGCGATCAGGGGGCTTTTATGATTGAGATGAGAAGGGAGATGGAGCGACTCCGAAGAGAGCGAGACGAGCCGAGCGAGCCCGAGGACAATCCTGACGCTGATGCAGAGGCAGCAGCCGCAGCAGCAGCTGCCGCAGCGGCAGCCGCCGCCGGAGGAGGACCACCGAGAACGATGCGGGAACTACACAACCCAGGATCTACACTGATGCATCATTGGGTGGTGGTACCTGCTATCGTGGGGGATTTCAAGTTCCCTCCGAACACCCTGCAGATGCTCCCTCATTTTCACGGGCTTGCCACTGAGGAACCCCATCTCCATCTCCAGGAGTTTTTGATGATCTGCAGTACTGTCCACGACCGTCATGTGGACCAAGATACGATTCGAATGATGGCCTTCCCTTTTTCACTGGCAGATAGAGCAGCCGCCTGGCTGAAACATTTAGGGAAGTTTGTTTACACCTGGGATCAGCTCCGCACCGAGTACTTGAACAAGTACTATCCACTCGGGCGGACGAATGCAGCGAGGGCCCTGATCAACAACTTCTCCATGCTCCCTAATGAGCAATTTCACGAAGCATGGGAGAGGTTCAGAGAGCTTCTGGATAGATGCCCACACCACGACATCTCGAAGCCGAACCTAGTTCAGAGCTTCTTTAGTGGGATGACACCAGAGCTTCAGGGTCTGGTGAACGCTTCTTGCGGCGGGTCCTACTTTGCCAAGGACCACAACCAAGTCTGGGCCATCTACGAGGAGATGGCAGAAAATTACATGGTGATGTCCCAGACTCGGTTGTACACTCAGAGATCTCAGCAGCCGCCAGGACCCGTGCAGTATCAGCGGATAGCACGGGTTGATGCAGGTCCATCCAGTTCGTCCACAGTTGCAGCCGCACAGGCAGAGTCGGCCACTGCGGACATGGGGATTATCAGCGAGAAGTTGGACCGCATGGAAATCATAGAGAAGAAGCAGTGCCAGGGCATAACTCAGATGGAGCAAATGGCACAAACTCTGAGCGACATGAAGACCCAGCTCTTGTATCTTCAGGAGGCACAGACGGCTCCTCAGCCCCGTCTTCTATCGCGAGGCGATTCCGGCGGCAGCCGCAGCTCGTCCCAACGCTCCAGCTCCTTGCAGCAGCCTAGACAAGTTCACCTTGTACAGGCGGAGCCGTACCAGCAGCAGCAGCCCTCTTACCAGTCACCACCATCTCCAGACTTACAGATGGTGGTATATCAGCCGGATCAGCCTCTGGCAGCACTGCCACCAGACCCCTTTGATGCTGAGCCGTTGATGGATGTCAACGGGATTTGGTATGACCGTCCTCAACCTGGAATCCGACGAGACCATCCCGGATTCAGGTGGGGGAATGGGGGTAACCAGTCCCAACAGCAGCCAGCCGGTCAGGGAGGGCAGTACTCCCAGCAGAGAGATCACCAGCAGCCCCCTGCATATCAGCCACATCAGCCATCATCCTTCGTACCTCGTCCCTACCAGCAGCAGGGACAGAATTGGAGACGTGAGCAGCAGGCTCACCCGCAGCAGCATCATTCCTCTTACCCCTCTCAGCCACAGCAGCACCAGGTCCAGCAGCCTCATTATCAGAGAGGCAACCCGTCGGGTTCCCACGAGAGCCCCGCCATGGATGATCTAGCCCGTCTCTTCACAGAGCAGCAGGCTACATTTAGACGGGAGATGGACGAGTTCCGCCAGGAGATGCGGGACCTGATGAGAGGGAAGGCCGCCATCCCTGCACAGATTGAGCCTAATCCGAATAACTTGAAGAGGAAATCTGAGCAGGTAGTTCACACTGAGCCTACCACTTCTAGTTGAGCCTACCACTTCTAGTGACTCATTTGATGTTATCTCGTCGGATTTATTTGATGCTGATTTTGTCACACTTAGGAGCGGTAGAAGACCAGCAGGAGGCGCCTCATCTGAGCGACCACACGAGGATCCATCTAGAGCGCCAGATGAGGAAGAGGAGAGCGGTACTGAAGCCGCACATCATGATGACGGTGGTACTGATGCCACCCGAGATGCTGATTCCACCGGCGGTACTGAGGCCGCCGTTTCACCACATAGAGGAGGTGGTACTGACGCCACCAGCAGAGCCGAGCCAGCCCGCGGTACTGAGGCCGCAAGACGTCTAGTTGTAGAGCCAACTAGAGGTGGTACTGATGCCACCAACATTCATTCTGATAGAAATGTTGTCTTTTCTCGCATGAATGTATCTCAGAACTCTGATTTGAATAAAGAAAAAGGTTTAGTTTCTTCTGATCCCACTGTGATGAATGATGTTTGTGAGGATCCAGTCATCGAATCATCTAGGCCTATTCCTAGTCCTTCATCTGAGAAGGACCCTGTGATCCCCTTTCCTAGAGCCCTTGAGCTGGGGAAGGGGAAGAAAAAAGAAAAAGATCCAAAAAAGAGAGAGCAGGAGGAGTTCAGCCAGAGCATGATGGACCGATTTCACATCCAGCTGACCCTCAATGAGGCTTTGCAACACATCCCTCTTCTTCAGCGATCCTTGAGAGATAAGACCACAGTCAGAAGGACGAAGAGGAACAAGACCGCAGAAATTCATGTGTTGACCAAAGCCACGTGTTACGCGATCCAGAACCATCTGCCGACTAAGAGGCCAGATTTAGGGGCCCCGTATGTCAGATGTCAGATTAGTGAGCAGAGGTTCAACCGTACTCTATTAGATAGCGGATCGTCGATCAACCTTCTTCCGGCAGCCCTTCTCGACCACTTAGAGTTGGGCACTCTTAGACAGAGCAGGACATACCTTCAGTTTGCTGATCGGTCTGTCAAGAGGCCAAAGGGGTTGTTGCGAGACGTTGTCGTCACGATTCAGGGTTTGCAATTCCCCGTGGACTTCGTAGTGCTGGACATGGAGACCCCTGACTCGTTGACCGATTCCCCCATTATCCTCGGTCGCCCGTTCTTGGCCACAGCCAAAGCGGTGACTGACCATGACAGTGGGAAGGTATTCTTTCGCGTCCAGGGCGAGAGTATACAAATAGAGACGGTTAAGGACCACAGAGCCAGAGCTAGATCCCGCTCAGAGGACAGTACAGATTCAGAGCAGCTGACAGACGCAGGACCAGACATCCACCAGGACTGTGATTTTGTGATCACAGATGATGAGGCAGTTTGGGCAGATCCTGCAGCACAGACCATCCTCTCATATTCAGATACAGCTGATGCAGAGATGATAGCAGAGGATAGTCTGGAGAGCACAGCCTTGGTTCAGGATACTATTGAGTCAGCAGAGTCGGACCTTGATCGCGACACGATTTCCAGTGATGGTGGTACTGAGGCCACCCTGCTCTATGGTGGTGCTGATGCCACCTTGTTCTCCGGTGGTACTGATGCCACCGAGTCTGATACAGATCCCTCGGATTCAGAATCTGATTGGGCAGATTGTGATGATCAGATGCCAGATCTGGATCCACCTGAGCCTACAAATGAGGAGGAGGTAGAGGCAGAGCAGATCAGAGATAATGCAGAGGACCCGCCTTCTCCAGATCCAGTTTGTGAGAGTTCGTTATCATTCTCCCAGGCAAATTTGGCAGAATTGTCTGCATACACACATCTTCTTCAGAAGCCAGATTTGCCAGCACCCAGCTGTCCAGAGCTGAAGCCGCTCCCTACTTCGCTGAAGTATCGATTCCTTGCGGGAGAGTCTGAGATGTACCCAGTCATCATCTCTGCCGATCTGACTGGAGAGCAAGAATCCCGTCTGATGGAGGTTCTTGAAAAGAATCGCAAGGCAATTGGATGGAGCGTAGCAGATCTCCGTGGGATTAGTCCCTCATTGTGCTCCCACCATATCTATCTCGAGGAAGGGGCGAAGCCGTCGCGTGAGTTCCAGCGGCGACTGAACCCCAACCTAAGAGAGGTTGTTATGAAGGAAATATCAAAATGGTGGAGTGCAGATTTTATTTATCCCATTTCCGACTCCAAGTGGGTCAGCCCCTTGCATGTGGTGCCCAAGAAGACGGGCATCACTACTGTGATCAGTGAGTCGGGAGAGGAGATCGCTACACGAGTACCCACCTCTTGGCGGGTCTGCGTTGACTACAGGAGACTCAACCAAGCCACCAAGAAGGACCATTTCCCCCTGCCTTTTATTGATCAGATCATTGAGAGACTGGCAGGGAAGAGCCATTATTGCTTCCTAGATGGGTACTCGGGCTACAACCAGGTGGCCATCGCTCCTGAGGATCAGGAGAAGACCACCTTTACCTGTCCCTTCGGTACCTACGCCTTTCGACGCATGCCATTTGGGCTATGTAACGCCCCTGCGACTTTTCAGCGATGCATGCTGTCAATATTTTCGGACATGGTAGGGGAGTGTTTAGAGGTCTTCATGGACGACTTCTCGGTTTACGGCGACGGATTCGATTCCTGTCTTGACTGCCTAGACCGAGTGCTTCAGCGATGTATTGCTACCCGGTTGGTTCTATCTTGGGAAAAGAGTCACTTCATGGTGACTCAAGGGACGGTGCTTGGTCACATCATCTCCAACAGAGGCATGGAGGTTGATCCGGCCAAGGTCGATGTCATTAGAAAACTCACACCGCCGTCCAATTTGAAGCAGTTACGGTCATTTCTGGGGCACGTTGGTTTTTATAGGAGATTTATTCTTGATTTCAGCAAGATTGCCCGACCGTTGACTGACCTTCTGACGAAAGACACCGAGTTCCTTGTCGATGACAAGTGTCTTTCGTCCTTTGCGACTCTCCAGCAATGTGTAATTGAGGCTCCTGTCCTTCAGCCACCCGATTGGTCTCTCCCATTCGAGATCATGACGGACGCCTCTGATTTTGCCGTAGGGGCCGTGCTAGGACAGAGGAGGGATGGAGTACCATTTGCGATACACTATGCTAGCCGCACATTGGATTCCGCCCAGCGGAATTATACAGTCACAGAGAAGGAGATGCTAGCAGTAGTGTTTGCCCTAGATAAATTCAGATCATATATCATTGGATCCCGAGTGACCTTGTACACAGATCACACCGCCATCAGGTACCTCATGGCAAAGAAGGATGCCAAGGCCAGACTTACTAGATGGATCCTTCTACTCCAGGAGTTCGACATTGAGATCAAGGATAAGCCTGGAGTCAAGAATGTGGTGGCGGACCATTTATCCCGACTAGAGCAGCCTGAGGATTCAGAGCAGATTGATCCCATTTGTGATACCTTCCCAGATGAGGCGATCCTTGCTATCGCCTCACTCCCGTGGTATGCCGATATTGTGAACTTTCTTGTTGCTGGGAAAGTTCCACAAGATTAGCCCAGGCAGAAGCTTGAGACCTTCCTTGCGAAGGCCAAGTCCTATCACTGGGAGGATCCCATCCTTTACCACGAAGGAGGGGATAGCATCTGGCGTCGGTGTATTCCTCAGGAGGAACACCATAGTGTCCTCACGTACTGCCACAAGCTTGAGGCAGGAGGACATCATTCTGGGAGGAGAACGGCACAGAAAGTGCTCCAATCCAGCTTGTGGTGGCCTACACTCTTCAGGGACTCTGATGAGTTCGTGAAGAGGTGTACTGACTGTCAGAGGATGGGCACTTGTGGACAGCGTGATATGATGCCGATGCAGCCCATTCACTTCTGTGAGGTTTTTGACGCATGGGGCATCGATTTCATGGGTCCATTCCCTAAGAGTCAGGGATTTGAGTACATTCTGTTGGCCGTAGATTATGTTAGTCGTTGGGTTGAGGCTATCCCCGCCCGAGCCGCAGATGCAAAGACAGTTTGCAGATTTTTGAAGAAGCACATCATCATGCGGTTCGGGGTTCCACGAGTTCTGATTTCAGATGGGGGATCTCATTTCATCAACGACCAGGTGAAGGCACTTGCTAGAGAGTTCAGCATAGACCATCGTGTTGCCACTCCATACCATCCACAGTCAAATGGTCTAGCTGAGGTGTCGAATAGGGAGATCAAGAATATTTTGCAGAAAGTCGTCCGCCCTGACCGAAAGAATTGGTCACAGCTTTTGGACTCGGTCTTGTGGGCATATCGGACGTCTTTCAAGACTCCATTAGGTACATCTCCCTTTCGCCTCGTTTATGGCAAGCCATGCCATCTACCTGTCGAGCTGAGGCACAAGTCACTTTGGGCAGTCACAGAGATTCTTATGGATCCAGATGGTATAGGAGACCAGAGGAGGGCAGAGTTAGCCGCCTTGGAAGAGCTTAGAGATGCAGCTTTCTCAAGCAGCCTACATTATAAGGAGAAAGTCAAAGAGTGGCATGATTCTCATATCAGCCACAAGCATTTTGAGATTGGACAGAAAGTATGGTTGTTTGATGCAAGGCTACGATTATTTCCAGGGAAGCTACAGAGCAAATGGAAAGGACCCTACTTGGTCAGAAAGGTACACGATAACGGTAGCATTGATATATCTGAGTTATCTTCTGAGAGTACCTTCCGAGTGAACGGCCAGCGGCTCAAACCATTTCTAGATCATGAGCCGCGGGACGTTATTATTGCCGCTATTCATTTTGCGTGAGATGTAGTCTTTTGACTCACATCTTTTGCATCTCACGCCTGATTTCACTGTTCTTCCCGCCTGTATAGATCCAGTTGTCCATATCATTCTATTCTTTAGTCCCACATCCCGTCTATCATCTTATGATTATGCTATACTTAGGGTGTACTTTACCCTAAGTATAGGGGGGATGTCGGACCTGCGAGTTATTCTTTTCATTCTTTCTGCTCTTGTTTTTGCTGCCTATACTTAGGGATATTTTACCCTAAGTATAGGGGGGCAGAGTCTGTATATTCTTCACTCGGCTTTCCCTTCATGTACAGCTTTCTATACTTAGGATTAGTTAATCCTAAGTATAGGGGGAGACCACCGAGTTCCTTTCATTTTATTCTTTTATTCGTTCCTGTACTTAGCCATTCCTTTTCACTTCCCTTTTACTAAGCACGAGTTTTGTCTTCTTCATCGCTCTTGATCACTCTGAGGACATCGTTCGAGCTAAGTATAGGGGGGGGTGTGTATATATTTCATATATACTTTAGCCATAACTCGTACTTTGTGTGAGTGTGTTAATAAATAAAATGGCTAAAAATCACAAAAATTAAAATTTTTTATGAACATAAACCTCTTTTATTCTTGCACATGCATAGCTAGTGTACAAAGTATTTTTGTAAAAATGATTTCAAAAATCTTTTGTGTAAAGCTTGTGTAAATATTTTGTATCAAAATTATGTATATAGTACAAATTTTTTTCAAAATGTTTTGAAAATCAAAAGTTTGCAAAAATCTTGTGTAAATGTGTGTAAATATCATTTTGCAAAACTTGCACTTCATGCATCATTCATTCATGAGTTCAAAACATTTTTCAAAAATTTTTGCATGATTGTAAAATATTTGTAAATAGCATCTTTTGTACATTATGGATATAGTTTTTCCTGGATGAGAGTTGACATTTAAACTAAGCCTGGAATTAAATTGAGAAATGGAGCTTGAACAAGATCTTAACTCACTTAACTTCAAGAGGAACCTTGTAGGACTTAGGGTTAAGGCTTTTCAGGTCCATAAGGGCTTAATTCTTTGAGTCCACTAGGCTATGAGCATATGTCATCTTGATAAGCCTAAGTAGAGCACTTAACAACACACACATGACTCTCAGAGACAATGGCTTAACTTGCACCTGCACTTTACACATGGCTCTCCATGGATGAGGTGGTGAGGAGGCAGTTTCCTTTGGCTTGGGGTAGCATATGAGGGTAGTACTTCTAGGCGGAACCTCTCTTCTTCTTATAGTGAAGGAAGTGCACCTCAACTTGGTCTAGTGGTGTTGAAAGCTAAAGACAGAAGCTGTGGGTTGCAATAAAGCTTCAAAAGAGGGATAGTCTACTGGCTCAAGGGGAAATTTCTTATATATGCTGCACCATGTAGATATGTGTACAGAAGTCTTGAAAAAAAAATGCAAAAATGCAAAAAGAACTCCAAAAAAGTGGTGGGTCGGATTGAAAATTTAATAACCCCACCGGAGTAAAAAGCAAAAGCTTATGGTATCATGTTACATCTCATGAAGCTTGCAGCGGGAGACTTAGCTACACTGGCTAAGCTTCCAAAACTCTATACTTCTACCCCCTCTTCTTGAGCCGGTTGCACTTGAACTTAGAAGGGAATACCCCGCTTCTCGAGGAAAGAGTTGCTAGACTGAGGCATTAGAGTTACCAGGTTGAGGGAGGTTGTTTCTTTGTTACTTCTGAGGTGGGAGCCACATATCACTTACACTGCATGGAAAGATTCATGGTCATTAGAGTTTGTGTATGTAGACTTGTTCTGATCTGGTTTATTGAGGAGTCTTGCCCATAGATTGGTGGAACTTGGAGGCTGTTGAGTTTTAGGCTTAAGTCCAAATAAGGTTCCGACACATTAATAATCCAAAGATCTGATCAAGCTCCATATTTCAATTTAATGAAGGAAAATTTAATAAGTCAACCTTGATCCATGTACATCCTCTTTTTCTTTTCTTTTTCTTTCTTTTTCACTTCTTTTTCAAATAAGTGTTTGCTAAGGGACTAGCAAAGTTAAAGCATAGGGGGTGATGAATACCCATTCATCACTCTTTATTCTATTATTTTAGCTACAAAAACCTTTGCAAATGCATGTAGATATGTGTAAATACAAATAATTACCAAAAGCATGCATTGTGTAAAAACCTATAATTAGCATGTTTTTGTGCAAAAATAAAAAGAATAAAGAGCAAAAAGAAAAAGAGGGAAATGTTTAGAATAAATATTGAGCAACCTAACCCAAGGGAGGGCTCAGCATGGGCCTGACCGCATAAAAGCCAAAGTAGAGGGAGATAGGAGCTCATGTGTATATACTTCTGTAAATAAATAAACTATATATTTTCCTCACCCAAAAATATGTTGTAAATATCCTTGTCTATATTTGTGTATATTTAAAAATTATTAAAAACAAAATAAAAGATAAAAATCAAAAATTCAAAAATACCCTTCCTTCACCATGTACATGAACCACACCTGTGTATTTATTTAACCCTATAAATAAATTCAATTATTTTCTAAACTTTTTGTAAATATTCTATGTTATATTTTGTAAATAAAATAAATAAAAAGAAACAAAATAAAAATCAAATAAAAATCACAAAATTAAAAATACCAAAATACATTGTATAAATACCATGTATATAAATGTATTCAACCATTTATTTCACCCTTGTATATAAGTGATAAAAATAAAATAAAAATATTCTTTTATTCCATATTTCATGTTGTTAATAAATAAAATACAAAATGAGCATAAAATACATAAAATAACAAATAAAAAATCAAAAATAAAAACCCATATAGTGTACATATACCTATATATATAGCTACCCTACTTTTATTTCAAAATAATAAAAATCACCAAAAAATAGAAAAAAAAAAAAAGAAAAATATTTCATGTTTTGAGTTTTCCTTAATTCGGCCCTATTTACCTAAAATAAATAAATAAAAAATCACACACACGTGGCCGCCTCTGATTGGTCCACGGGGGACTGTTGACCCCGGTCAACTCCCCCGCGACCTCCTTCCTTTTCTGGACCACGCGTGCCGCGCCTCCTTCGCCGATTTTCCCACGTGACTCCAGGCTGTCCCCCACGCATATCT